>BTPG01000008.1:37573055-38310555 GCA_036245525.1 Semisulcospira habei
GGCCCAGAAGGGGAACACAGATGTGCCCCTTCAAAACAAATATGCTGCACTGGAGGAGCGGATGGAGGGAGTGGAAGTTGTTGTTGCTGATGCTGCGGCAGCTCCACCCCCTTCCTCTCCGAAGAACCAGAGGAGGCCCGGGAGCCGGCCCCCCTCTGTTTCTTCAACTCCTTCCAAGGTAAAGGAAAAAGGGGGGAAAAACTCCTTACCCCCAGATCAGACTTAATCATGGACTCTTTGCTTCAGTGGAATTGTCGTGGTTTTCGAGCTAACTTTGAGGAATTACGTCTTTTAGTCAAGTTCTATAACCCCTCAGTCATATCTCTTCAGGAGACTTACCTGAAGACTTCTGACCCTGTGTCTTTTAATGGTTTTAATGTTATACATAAAGGCTCTGATTCGGAGAGGCGCTCGGGTGGAGCGGCTCTTCTCATTAGTAGCCAAATTTTATGTAGCCCCGTTAGCATCGACACCTGTCTTCAGGCTGTCGCTGCTCGGGTTACCTTAAAAAAGACCATAACCATATGCAGTATTTACCTGCCACCATCACTGCGGGTCTGTAGCAATGATATTTTTCACTTAGTAGATCAACTGCCCCCTCCCTTTATTCTCATGGGGGATTTTAACGGTCATGCTCACCTTTGGGGTAGTGACCACTATGATGGCAGAGGTCAGATGTTAGAAGATGTTTTTTCTCAACTTAACCTATGTGTCTTTAACGATGGCTCACCTACATACTCTAACTCAGGTTCCGGATCTAGTTCTGTTCTAGACCTCACTGTGTGTGATCCTTCTCTCATGCTGGACTTTGACTGGAAGGTTCACGACGACCTGTGTGGTAGTGACCACTTCCCAGTAGTCCTGTCATCGGTCAGCTGTGAGGAGGATTCGCCGGTGGGGCGCTGGAATCTCAAGAAAGCTAACTGGTCTCTGTTTGCCTCTCTCTGTCAGTCTCGTCTTACAGAGGAGGTGGTCATGTCAGCTGAAGAACCTGTTTCTTGTTTTACTTCTATTTTGTTGGAGGTTGCAGGTGAAACCATCCCTAGAACTTCCACATCACTCCCTCGGAAGCCGAGAGTACCATGGTTCAATGAATTCCGGCGCTTCCATAGTACAACTGACCATCTAGTCCGCTTTGAGTCTTTTATCTGAGATGCTTTTGTCAACAAGCAGCATGTCTATGCAATTTTCTTTGATCTTGAAAAGGCATATGACACTACCTGGAAGCATGGTATAATGTCTGATTTGTCGGACATGGGTTTTAAAGGGCATCTGCCCGTTTTTATTCACAATTTTTTGTCCAACAGGTCGTTCCATGTCCGTGTGGGCTCCACCCTCTCCGACTCCTTTGAACAGGAGATGGGTGTCCCGCAGGGCAGTATTCTATCTCCTGTTTTATTTAGCATTAAAATAAATAACATTGTAAAGGCCGTCAAGGATGATTCTGAATGCTCTTTGTTTGTGGACGACTTTGCTTTGTGTGCACGAGGTCGAGGACTTGCGTCCCTTGAGAGGCGCTTGCAGCTGTGCGTTGATCGCATCCAGGGGTGGGTGTCTCTCAATGGATTCAGATTCTCGCCCTCCAAGACAGTCTGTGTGCATTTTACTAACCAGACGAAATTTTTTCCAGAACCTAGCCTGAGCATTGCTGGAGTGCCAATTAAGGTGGCTGAAGAGGCTAAGTTTTTGGGGGTCATCTTTGACAAAAGATTGACCTTCTGCAACCATGTTAACTACCTTAGAACCTCTTGTCGGAAGGCCCTCGACTGGGGTGCAGACCGCATTGTCTTACTTCGACTGTACCGGGCCCTTGTTCGGTCCAAACTGGATTACGGCTCTGTGGTATATGGCTCGGCTTCCAAGTCTGTTCTGCAGCGTCTGAACACAATTCACCATCAAGGTCTGCGCATATGTCTGGGAGCCTTTAGGACATCTCCAGTTCCTAGTCTGTATGCAGAGGCAGGGGAGCCTTCTCTCAGGCTCTGCCGCATCCGCCTCATGCTCAGCTACGTTCTGAAGCTGAAGGCCCATCCAGAAAATCCTGCCTATGATTGTGTTTTTAACCCGTCGTTTGCAGAGATTTACGATGCCCATCCGGGAGCTGTCCGTCCACTTTCCTTCCGTGTCCGACCTCATCTGCAGGCGGCCGGAGTGGACCTGGACAAAGTTTCGGAATCTCTGCAACACGTCACTCCACCCTGGCTACTACCAGTTCCTGACATCTTGCTGGACTTGACTGCCCACAAGAAGGATTGTACTCCACCAGCCATATACCAACAGAGCCTCAATGAACTCCTTTCAATTTTTCCTGGCTATTGTCGTCTTTATACGGATGGGTCCAAGTCTGAGGATGGAAGAGTGGCTGCGGCTGCAGTGTCCTCTCGCCATCCTAGACGCCCATTTAAGCTCCGTCTCCCTGACCATTCCTCTGTATTTAGTGCAGAACTGCAGGCCATTCTGCTAGCACTCAAGCATGCCTATCAGTCTCGGGAAAGGAACTTCCTGATTCTGTGTGACTCTCTTTCTGCCCTGCAGGCCCTTCAGGGCGCGGGAACAGACCATCCACTGCTGGTGCAGATTAGAGAGCTCTACGCGGACTTGATGAAGGAATATTATGACATCATTTTTATTTGGGTCCCAGGCCATGTGGGCATCGAAGGCAACAGAATCGCAGATTCTGCTGCCAACAGTGCCCGCAGTGACCCTGTCCCTGACACACAGACTGTCTATAGTGATTTTAAACCTGTTATTAGTGCGTACATAGCCCGCGAGTGGCAGTCCGAGTGGGACAAAGAGGAAGGGAACAAGCTTCATGAAGCTCTTCCTAAGTTGTCTGACAGTCTACCTTTCCGCTGCGGCAGCCGCCGTGAGGAGACTGTCCTTGCTCGGCTCCACATCGGGCACACATATGTTACGCACTCTTACTTACTTAAACAGGATGAGCGTCCATGGTGTTTTGCCTGTGATGAGCAGTTTTCTGTTCGACACTTTTTGCTGTATTGTGCTGACCTAATTGACACCAGATATAAACACTTCACAGCAGACTCCTTGAAGGTTTTGTTCCGGGATGTTCCCCCGGACAAAATCTTCAATTTTTTGAGAGAATGCAATATTTTTAACAAGATCTGAGCATTCATAGACTATGTGAATTTTTTTATTTGCCCTTTTTGAGAGTCTGTAGACGTTTCTTTTCCAGACATGTGCGACATTTTAGCCTGAGATTTTTAATCTATATTTACATCTTGTCTTAAGACCTTGCTTTTAGTCTGGCTGACCAGATTTTTACCCATCCCGCCGTGAGATGGCCTTAGTCGCCTGCTCGGCGTTAAACCCAAATAACTAACTAACTAACGGATCTGTAACCGTCTATCCCCGTCCGTGGAGAGGTCTTGGTAGGCTGAATGAATCACCCACCGTAGCCAGGATGAAAATGTCTGGGCCAAGATATCTGGCCTACCTGGTGAAAGTGGTAGGAAGAGGCCTAGATGGCGCAGCTTTGAGAGACGCAAGTAGATCTTCAGTGCTCTGACCGGGTCCTGTTGACGAAACCCGCGGGATAGGTCCGTCTCTCTGACGTATGGTCAGCATCGGGGGCGCAGCCGAGAGAGGCCGGTTCTTGGCCAAAAAGGATGGGTCGGTGAGTAGCTGCGCCGAGCCATCGGCTCGAAACCAGGCAGCAGGTAGTGTTCAATCATCGACTTGTCGGCGCTCAACAAGTTCATCTCCGTCCCCCCCTTTCCGCATGGAGACCGCGCGGGCACTGCGGGCCGCCGTCCAACCTCTGGGCTTTGCTATCAGTCTTGATCTCATGGACGCTTACTTCCACGTCCCGATCCACTCGTCGCGGCGCTTTCTCCGCTTCGCCTTCTAAGGACTGGTTTTTCAGTTCCGCGCTTTCCCCTTCGGACCTCAGCCCGTGGGTCTTCACGAGACTTATGGATGCCGTCTTGGCCAGGGCCCGTCGGTCGGCCTCCAGCCCCTCGTCCAACTACTTGGACGACCTCCTGCTTTGGAACCAGGACTCCATCGCCCTCCCGACAGACAGAGACTCGCTGCGGGATCTCCTTCGGCGCCTAGGCTTCCAGGTCAACGAGGGAAAATCGGACCTCTTGCTGTCTCGTCGGTTCATACACCTGGGCATGGAATTTCTGACTGACCTCAACACCGTGCGTTTGCCCGAGCCTCGCGTCCAGAAGTTGATGGATCTTTCTCGGCTGGTGTACCTTGCTGACTCGGTGTTAGCCCGGACCTGGCTCCAGCTGCTCGGTCTCCTGAATGCGGCGTCGGATCTCCTGCCCCTAGGCAGGCTGTTTACGCGACCTCTCCAGCTTCATCTGCTATTACACTGGCGCCTCTCGTCAGGCGACCTCAACGCCTTGGTACCAGTTTCCCCCTTGATCAGGACCTCCCTCCTCCGTTGGATGGACCCAGAGTGGCTTCGGACGGGTGTTCCTCTGTATTCGCCCCCTCCTCGGCTTTCCCTTTGCACCGACGGGACAGTGGCCGCAGAGCCTCTCAGACAAGCACATAAACTGGCTAGAGCTACAGACTGTCTGGTTGGCGCTCCGTCATTGAAAAATTCATTTCCAGGGCCAAGATGTGTTAGTGCTGTCCGACAACTCGACAGTAGTCGTATACATCCAGAAGTTGGGAGGGACACAATCTCCACCTCTTTGCATGCTCCTGTACCAGATGATGCTTTGGTGTTGGGACCGTGGGATTTCTATCAAGGCTCGCCACATCCCTGGACACCTAAATGTGTTAGCGGACTCCTTGTCCCGTCGGGGCCAACCTCTCCACACCGAATGGTCACTCAGTCCAAAGATTTTCAAGATGATATGTGCCCGCTGGGAGACTCCCTCCATCGACCTATTCGAGACAAGATGGAACAGACAACTGCCGGTCTTTGTGTCTCCCATTCCGGACCCCCTCGCGTGGGATGGCCTCATGGCCTACGCCTATCCCCCCACGGTTCTGATTCCCAAGATCATTCAGAAGCTCCGGGGGTTGCAACGCGGTCCTCCTCCTGGTCGCCCTGTTCAACTGGGCCAAGAGCTGGATGGCTGACCTGTTGAGCCTCGCCACGGAGCCCCCCATGATGCTACGGACGCCTCGCACGATGTTGAAACAGCCCCGACAAGCCCTTTTCCACCCGTGCCCGGAGAGGCTAGCCATACACGCCTGGCGGTTGTGCGCGCGGCCCTCGCAGCACGAGGTTACTCGCATACAGCAGTGGAAGCTGTCGCTGCAGCCCGCAGACCCTCCACCCGCAGGGTATAAGGGAAGTGGCGTGTCTACCAGTCCTGGTGCGCGGCTCGATGCCTTTCCCCCACGACACTGACTATGCCGCTCCTCGCCGATTTCTACTTATGGCTTTTTGAAGACCAACACTCGGTGCCCATTACCATACGGGGATACTTGGCTATAATCGCCGACACTTACAGACATTTGCGGCGTGAGGACCCAGGCACGTGTAAAGATCTTTCGGACCTGATGGCCCACTTTGAGCTCCGTCGTCCGGTTCCGCGCTCGCTGGTGCCCTGCTGGGACCTTCCCTGGGTGCTAACGTGGCTCAATTCTGAGCGGTTTGAGCCCCTGCCTCTCGCCTCTCTGGCCAACCTTACCAGGAAGATTTGTTTCCTCCTTGCTCTCGCCACAGCAGCGCGGGTTAGTGAGCTCCATGCCCTTTCCACAGTGCCCGCTTGCCTTCAGTTCCGGGTGGATGGCACAGTGCAGCTCCTCACAAACCCGGCCTTTCTCGCCAAGAACAGGCTCCCCTCGGCCAGGGCACAGGTGATCACCATCCGCTGCTACCGGATGCCTCCCAGTCCCAGGAGTCCCGCCAACAGGACCCTGTTCGGGCCTTAAAGATATACCTCCGACGAACAAAACCTTTCCGGAGAAGTCGCTCCCGCCTTTTTCTGCCCTTATATCGTGGCAAGACGGACATTACTGTGGTGGGTCATACGCTCCGATTACGAGGACCTCTCCCCCGCAGGGTCCAAGCGGATGCGAATTCGGGCGCACGAAGTCAGAGCTGTCTCGACCAGCCTTGCCTTTGACCGCAACTGTGCAGTACGGGACATTGTCGCCACAGTAGGATGGAGAGCTGAATCCACCTTTGCACGTTTCTATCTGCGTGACCTCTCAAGCCAGCGGGACAACCAGGCCCTAGTGGGCGACGTCTCAGCGGCTCAACACTCCCTGCCGGCGCGCCAGGCGCGTTAGGTACGCTTAGCTGAAATTGTGAGGTGTTGATCCCAGCCTTTTTCGCTAATGCTTCCGCAGTGGCAGGGTAGTTGGCGGCGCCCTCCTCCTTTTCATGATTTTTCCATACAGTAATGCCATCGGTAATGTTTTTCGAGGAAACAAATGTATTTTTCTCTAAAATGTATTTTTTCGAGAAAATACTTACCGATGGCATTACATGGAGGGCCCTCCCACCTGCCCCGCTTGCCACCAGTAAGCTAAGAGCGAAACTGGTGATACTGCGCATGTACCCGTATGAGGTAAGGGAAGCTACTCGGTGAAGGGAAGCTATTCAGGGACGTTGGTACAGCTCACTTGAGTGGTTCCCCGGTGGCTTTGCTGTACACAACGATCCCTGGGCTGAAATTGATAGGCAAAGTGCTACTTCCATACAGTAATGCCATCGGTAAGTATTTTCTCGAAAAAATACGTTTTAGAGAAAAATACATTTTTTCCTGCCTATAATCTCTGAACACATGTATGATGTTTGCAGCGTATGTGACAGAAGAAGGGAAAGCCAGGCTGAACATGTTCTTCAAGAGCTTTGAGATGATCCAACTGACAAAAGTCAGAATCAAGGTTAGTTACCTCTGTTATAATTATTCATTGTTTAACATATCGAGTCGTGGGGTCAATGCTCCCAAATTTAGATGTCCTTTGATGAAAAACTTTCAGTTTTGGAGGTGTATTGACCATGATAGTTCAAGAGAACTTAAACAGAATAGCCCATTCAGCCCTGAAACACTACAACAAAACTATGATAGTCAGCTATTATGGCACCACCCTTGAACTATCATAGTTGTAGTGTGTCAGGGCTGAATGGGCTATTCTGATATATTGACCATGATGGTTCAAGGGTGGTGCCAGAATAGATTGGCGCCTGCAGGAGCCAGGTTATTCTGGCACCACCCTTGAGCTATCATATTTATTTCTTCAAAAACGTTACCGATGGCATTACTGATAGGAAGATACGCTTAGCTTATCAATTTCAGCCTCCAAAATTGTTGTGTGTTGCTACACAACCAGGGATGTAACTCTAGCAAGCAGTTACCTAGTCCCCTGAGTGGCCTCCCTATCCTCTGAGTAGCCTCCCTTCCTAATTTTGAGAGAGTCCGTTAGTGTCAGTTCTATTCTTAGCTTCCATTTTGTTACTAGTTTTCAATCTCCGCGTTTTCTTCCTCTTTCATTCATTCACCCCCACCCGGGTCTGCCCTGGGGGACTTGGGTGGGGTTAGGTACTTTTTAGTTCCCAGGGTCACCCTGGTCAGCCCCACAGGGTGAGTTTTTCTCTCTATTCTGGGGCATGTGTTTCTGTCTACCCGAGGTCCATTCACCTGTATTTGACTTTTTAAAACTCTCCCTACTGTCTGCACTGCCTGTAGCTCTTGATATTGGATGTGTGTTGCTAAATGGTCTTAGCTTTATTTAGGCCCCATGTGTTGGGTTTATTTAATGTATTTGACCGGCTGGCGACATACATTCAATGTTCTGTTTAGTTTTGTTTTTTTTCACAAGCAGTGCAGGCACGTCCTGAGAAAGCCTTGCTGCTGTCGGGACGTTAAGCAATGTACAATCAATCAATCAATCTTTCATTCATTCTTTGGTTTTGCTCTGCTAGACATGGCCAGGTAAGGCCTCGGACATTGCCTCGCCCGGCGATTGTGGCTGACTGGGGCAATTTCCTTGGAATTACGGCGTTTTGCCGTTCGTTTCGACTTCGACTGTCGGTTACACCGGTCGTGTGCTCGGTGACGTGGCCTCCAGGCCATGCGCGATTCTCTTATTTTTCCGTTCCCTGTTGCAGTACTCAACTTAAAACTTGCACCGCATGTGGGGACTTACAGTGGCCCAGCGATAAGCACATTTGCTGCCTCCCTTGTTCGGGCTGTGCATCCGATCACACTTGCGTGACTTGCGCCGCCTGGAGGACCGTTGGTCCGAACTTTGGCATTTTTATCAACGCAAGAGCCCCATGCCTTCCACCAAGACGCCAGCCCTCCCGGCCCCTCTCAACTCGGACACAGTCGCCGCTTCTACTCGGCACAGCCGGACCCCGGTTGCCTACTAACCCCACACTCCCGCTCTACAGAGACGGGAGACTTGCGGCGAATTTTCCCCCTGGCCAAGGTGATGGACACTGTCCCTTCTGCCGCGGGGTGTGATGTACCTTACAAGACTTTGCACTCCCGCTCCCTCGAGCGCAGTTTGCAGTCAGCCCCGTGCACCTGCTCTCTGGAGATGAGTCTCTCACGGCGGTACCCCCCACTCCCTTGGGGGAGGAGACACCGGCCCCCGACTGTCACTGGCGCGGTTCCCGACCAGCCAGGCGTGGCCTTGCCCCCATGCACCTTTGAGCCTCCACGTCGCCATCAGTCGTCACCTCACGACTCTGCACGGCGCTTCGGGGCTTCCCGTGTCTCCTTGTGCCCGGTTAGGAGCCGGTCTCCGCGCATCCATCGATCTTAAGCTAAGTCCTCCCAGCGACGATCTCGCCACTCAGGTCAGATTGATTCACCTTGGACCCCCCCCCCCCCCCCCCCCCCCCCCCCCCCGGGACATACAATTTCAGGGGCGTCCGCGGACACGGACGGAACATAGCTGCCATGATCCCCGTGCTTCTTCTGTCTTTCGTCGTTTGCGGCGCTCCTTTTCTGGACGGGTGGCTCCGCCTCACGTCGGGCGGCCTTCCCCTCCGCGTCGCAGACGACATCATCCCATCACGGGGCGGGGGAGGGGGTGGGGGGTCCCATTTGCAGGTTTCTTCCCGCCATGGTTCTCGCCGCCGACCTTCTTTTCATGAGAGCTGTCGGCACAGTCCCTCTCCCGTGAGGCGTCGGTCTTCTCGTTTTTCTTCTTCTTCTTCTTCTTCTGTTGGCAGTCGGAGCTCTCGGGGTCATTGGCGCCAGCGCTCCTCTCCCGTCCTTCGGCAGAGTTCTTCTCGCTCACGTTTCGATCTTGTTCCTCTGGCCCTTCCCCGCAAGACAGACAGTCATGCGCTGCGCGACGGTCGCCCACTCTCCGCTCTTCAGCGTACTCCACCCCGGCGCTTGGCAGTAGCTGTTGACGACAAAGTTCTCGGTCTACATCCTGAGGATTCTGTCTCCGCCTTTGGAGTTTTGGAGCACCCTTCCGCGTCCCTGTGTTCCCTGCCTGCTGACTCTCAGCACAGCTGTTCGGCGTCTACTTCCCGCTTCGCTCCGAGCATCGAGACACGGCGGTCGTTTGAGGAGGCCACGGCACTCATTCTATGTTTTCTTCCGCCGGAGGATTGTCCGTCCGCCCCTCCTCTGAAGAGAAAGGCTTCGGCTTCCGTGGATGCTACCCTTCAGCTTAAGCGGCTAAAATCCCTACCGCAACCGCCCGGCTTCTGGGATCTCGCGGACGCCTTCTCAGCGCAGTTACCTCTCAGGAACTCAAAGGACCCTGTTTTCTTTTCCGATGCCAGGTGACCAGAGGGCATCGACATCCGGTTTCGCCAGAGCTGGTACGCGGGTCACTCTCAGGCGTTTTCGTGCCCTTTGCCTTCGCTGGATGCCGCCGCAGATTTTTAGGCGAGTGATCGCTGTGCCGCCTTTTCCCGGGTTCCTCGGGGCATCGACAAGACAGCTATCCTGATCCGCAACACACTGTCCTGCTCAGGTTTCCTGGACCTCGCGACCCAGGCGATTGTCAGAGCTCTCGAGGACAATTGGGACCCTCAGTCTACCGCTCCGCTACGTGAGGTGCATTCCAGCGACGCTTGGCGGTCGCTGTTGCCGGACGACCCTTGGATCCTCTCTACCATCTCGGCGGGTCTCCTACTCCCATTTCAATGCCCTCCACCTCTTCGGTGCTCCCCGCTTTGGACTCGGGTGCCAAGCGATCGGCTCAAAGCGGAGGTGTTGCAGGGAGAGGTGGAAGCGTTGCTTCACAAATCCGCCACAGAGGTCGTACTGCGACACAACTCTCCAGCTGTCTCTTTGTTGTACGAAGTCGGACTAAAGTTGGTGACCGGTGATCGATCTCTCTGCTTTAAACAAGTTCCTGGCTGCCGCTTCCTTCCGTATGGAAACAGCCAGAGCCCTCCGTGCCGCAGCCCAGCCTATGGATTTCGCAGTCAATCTAGATCTGGCCTATGCATACCTTCATGTGCCTATGCACCCTTTGGCTCGCCGTTACCTACGGTTCGCCTTCCGCGGTGTGGTTTATCAGTTCCGAGCCATGCCCTTCAGTCTCAACCTCAGTCCCTGGATCTTCACCAGGATCATGGATGCGGTGGTCGCACGCACTCAGCGGTTGTCTCTCAGTCTGACCTCCAACTACCTCGACGACATGCTCCTCCAGAATCCGGACCAGACCTGCTTGTCCGCCGACAGGGACACGCTGCTGTCCCTTCTTCATGAATTCGGTTTCCTGGTCAACTTCGGCAAGTCAGACCTCTCGCCATCCCGCAGATTTATCCACCTTGGTATGGATTTTCGGACCGACTTGAACTTGGTACAACTTCCCCAGGCTCGGATCGACAAGTTAGCGGCTTTGGCCCTGCAGATATACGGAGACTTCGGCGTGGATGTAATTGCAGTTGTTAGGACTTGCTTCCACCAGCTGGCTCTACTCGCAGCCAATTCAGCTACATCTCCTCCTTATCTGGTGGCTGTCTACAGGGGATTTGGACGTCCGCATGCCCGTGTCTCCGCTGGTTTGGCCACATCTCCTCTGGTGGGCAGACCCCTCTTGGTTAGCATCGGGAGTTCCCCTAGCATCCCCGCTACCCTACCAGTCGATCTGCACGGATGCCAGTCTCTCCGGTTGGGGTGCTCACCTGCTCCCGGCCTTCAGCGAGACAGCGGGCATTTGGCCGCCAGATCTAGTGGGCAAGCACATCAACTGGTTGGAGTTGAAGGCAGTTTGGCTCGCCCTCATCACCTGGGAGGCGCACGTGTTACACCAGGAGGTCCTCTCTGACAACACGACGGTTGTGGCGTATTTCAAAAACAGGGCGGGACGCGTTCTCCTTCGCTGTGCATCCTTTTGTTCCAGCTACTAGTGTGATGCCAGGATCGGGGCATCTTACTGCGGGTGCGTCACATCCCGGGGCGGCTGAATGTGCTAGGGGACTCTGTCCCGTCAGGGCCAGCTCCTCCATACCGAGTGGGCTCTTAACCCCGACCTCTTTCAGCTGATTTGCGAGCACTGGTAGACACCCATGATCAACCTGTTCGCGACGAGGTGGAACACACAACTGCCTCTCTTTGTCTCACCCATTCCGGCCGCCCTCACGTGGGCGGTAGACGCTCTCTCCATTCCCTGGGAAGGTCTACTAGCATACGCATACCCTCCGTCCGTGCTGGTACCCAAGATACTCCTGAAGCTCAGGGGCTGCAACGCGGTGCTGTTTCTGGTAGCCCCGTTCACTTGGGCCAAGCGCTGGACCACAGATCTCATGAGTCTCGCCACGGATCCCCATCTGCGGCTTCCCACGCCGCGCACGATGCTGAAGCAGCCACGGCAGGATCTTTTTCACCCTTTCCCAGAGAGTCTCCTCTTACACGCCTGGAGATTGTGCAACATGCCCTCACCACTCGAGATTTCTCAGATGCGGCAGTGGCAGCTATCGCTTTAGCACGATGACCTTCAACCCGGAAAGTCTACGAGGGCAAATGGCGGGTCTTACAGTCATGGTGCGGGACTCGAACCTCTCCCCCACAGTTTTGACTATGCCCCAGCTCGCCGAGTTCTTCCTGTGGCTCTTCGAGGATCAGAACCTGGCGCCTATCACCATTCGGGGCTATCTGTCTATGGTGGCTGACACTCCAGCGGCCAGTGACCCACTCACTGCTCCCACGATGGGACCTCGCGTGGGTGTTAACCTGGCTTAACACTGATCATTTTGAACCTCTGCCCTTGGTGCGGTTCTCAGACTTGACGAGGAAGACGTGCTTCCTGCTGGGCCACAGCCACTCGAGTGAGTGAGCTCCACGCCCTCTTGGTGCACCCGTCCTGCCTGCAGCTCCGGGCCGACGGCTCGATTCAACTCCTCACTGGTCCTTCCTTTTTGGCCAAAACAGTCTCCCGTTAGCCGCCCCTCAACCGATCACTCTTCGTCCACTGTGGGACCGTGCCCAGACCCGGGAAGTGTGACTTCAGGATGCGGTCAGGGCGTTAAAAAATCTACCTCCTCCGGTCAAAGCTCTTATGGCTGGGACATTCCCGCCTCTTCCTGCCCTTGGCTGCGGGCAGGAACGATATATCTGCCCGGAATCATGCATCCGAAGACCTCTCAACAGAAGAAGCGAAGAGGCTGCAGATTCGGGCGCACAAGGTCCGGGCTGCCTTCTCGAGTGTCGCGTTCGACCGCAACTGCGCCATTCGGGACATTGTGGTGGCCGTGGGCTGGAGGGCCGAATCTACTTTCGCCCACTTTTACTTTAGAGATCTCTCAGGCCAGCGACAAAACCTGGTCCTAGTGGGGACATTGCTGCGGCGCAACACTCCCTCCTGGCGCTGGATGCGCCGTAGGCAACGCTTAGCTGAAATTGTTGGGAGAGTGCACCTGCAGGGGACCTAGCTAAGCAGTTACACAGGGGTAGAGCTTTGGGCGGCACCCTCCTCCTCTTCGCAATTCTTCCTATCAGTAATGCCATCGGTAACGTTTTTGAAGAAATAAATGTATTTTTCTTTAAAATAATTTTTTTTCGAAAAATACTTACCGATGGCATTACTCACACTTCCCTCCCACCTTGCCCGCTTGCCGCCAGTACGCTAAGATAGACCTGGCACTAACGGACTCTCGCAAGGCCACTCGGAGGATAGGGAGGCCACTCGGGGGACTAGGTAACTGGTTGCTAGAGTTACGTCCCTGGTTGTGTAGCAACACGCAACAATTTTGGAGGCTGAAATTGATAAGGTAAGTGTATCTTCCTATCTGTAATGCCATCAGTAAGTATTTTTTTGAAAAAAAAAATATTTTATTAAAGAAAAATACTTTTTTGTTGCAGTGTGTCGGGGCTGAATGGGCTATTCCTTAAAGTTTCCTTTAAGTTCTCTTGTTTAAATTCTTTTGTACGTCAAGCATGGCCTGATGCACTCACCACTTGCCAAATGCAAGTCAGATTCCTCACTGTTTCTTGCATTCTTAAAAGTTATTCTGGCACTACCCATGAACTTTTGATCATGTAGTCTTATATGTCAGGGCTGAATGAGTACTTTGGTTTGCTTTCAGTTTACATGTTGCTCTTGCTTTATACTTTTGTACAGCAAGATAATCAATATCTTTTACTCTGTCTGTTTTAGGCAGTGTCAGGGAGTCGTGGGCCTCGGCGAGGGTTGATATTTGTCTTCAGTGAGGACAAGTAAGGCTTAATACTGTGCATTTTAATTATGATTTATTTTCATTTTTTATTTTGTATTTTGCTGCAACAAGACTGAGTTTTCTACTAACTTTTTTTGACATGGTTTTCATTTTGAACTCTCTGCAACTTTTTAACTAGTGGTTTTGGTTTTTGGCTCGTGTGCAAAGCAAAAGTCACAGGGCATCAGGAAATAGGAATAGGTCAAAAATAGCCATATTTTGACAAAAATTATTTTTTCTCAAATACTATTCACATCAAACCATACTTGTTACAAAGATACCTGATTGTAAGACCTATGCATACTAATTCAGTCGACCCTTATGGTCAGGGTTCACGAGATCAGGAAATAGGTTCAAAATAGCCATATTTGGACAAAAGATGTTTTTTCTCAAATACTTTTCACAACTTCAAGCCTTAACTTGGTACAGAGATACCCGATGGTAAGACCTATCTGTGCATACTAATTTAGATGACCCCTCAGAAAGGAGGTCAGCAAATGTGTGTTAAAAAAATGATTGTTTTTTCAAAATACATTACCGATGGCATTACTCTCTGTACTCAAACCAAGGGGAATCACAGCGCTGGACAGACAACAGTTAGATCCCCTGTCCCCGCCTATCAGGCACCCAATCGCCAGCCCACAGAGAAATACGCAGGTATAGAATAAGACAATCATTTCCATTCCTAATAAGAATGGATCAGGTCTCTTATATAACCCATGTCTTTCTCCGGAACTTAGGAAGTAGGCAGGAGAAACATACATACACAAACATGAAGGTGCGCTACTATATGTATATATTACTCTCTGGAATACACTCAATTGCCTATAGATTTCAGCCAAAAAGTTGTGTAACCCACACAACTGGGGAGGAGACACCGGGGATCCACGCACCGGGGCCCCGGGTGGCCTCCCCTTACTACCCTATCCCGGCATTCGTAGGGCGACCCTGTCAGTTTCACTCAAAGCTCGACCGTGGATGGTCGAGTTTTTGCCTTACTCCGTTCGGAAACTTTTTTCTACCAGAGTTTGATATTTTTTTGGCCTTCGCTTTGAGGGTTTTTCATAGCCATTGGACTCTATACTTCGTTGACTTCTCTCCTACTTGTAGTTTGTGGACTACTGTGTTTGAACTGAGTGCCGTCCGGTTCGGACCAGCTTTGACTTTCAGTGAGCTTCGCCAGTGACCTTGTAGTTGGCTTCCGCACGTGACTTTGTGAACTTGGTAGGAGTGCGACTTGACTTTTAGCCTTCGTACGGGTTTATCAGTGACTCTATGGCTACTCCTGTGTTGAAGTCTTGCCATATTTGCGGGGACTTTCAGTGGCCCTCCGACGCCCACGACGCCTGCTTGCCGTGATCGGGCTGTTCATCGGATAGGACGTGTGATGTGTGTGACGAGTGGATGGAAGACCGGTGGTCGCAGATGGGGGACTTCTACAGGCGCGACCGGCCCTCCCGGACGCTTCAGTCTCCCCGGAATCCTCCACAGGTAATCGTCGCTACGTCGACTCCTCGGGCACCGCTCCGCTCCGTCGTTCGGGCTGTCCGGCCCTCAGGTAAGTCCCTTTCTTGCACTTTTACCTCACAGGTTCGCCCTCCCCACTCCGAGTCTTCGGAGCAGGGTAGGCGAGTTTCAGAGTTGCGCTCCCCACGCTCTGCTTCGGCAGCGCGTGGTTTGAGCCCATTGGGTTCGCTCACCCCCCGCTCTGCTTCGAGCGAGCGGTCTAGGCGAGCGGAGCGTTCGTCAGCCACCCCCCGCTCTGGGTCTCCTGAGCGGGTGCGGTTGAAAGAACGCAAGCGTAGTAAGAATGAGAGGAAATGTACTAAGAGAGGTTCTCTCTCACGCTCCGAGGCGTCGGAGCGTGACTTGAGGCCCTTAGCAGTGCTGCCCCCTCCTTTGGTTAATTCCGAGCGGGCTGGGCCAGCTTTGCTTTCGTCCCTCCCCCGCCCGGTCTCGTCTGGGCGGGCCAGGGGTGAAGTAACACTCGTCCCCCACGCTCCGAGGCGTCTGAGCGGGGGTCGCGTGCTCAGAAATTGTCCCCTCCCCGCTTCGCTTCGTCTGAGCGGGCTTGGCGAGACCATAGGCAGTCCCCCCCCCCCCCCCCCCCCCCCCCCCCCCCCCCGCCCCATTCCGACCAGGCGGGCACGGTGTGACTCTGACACATGTCCCCCTCGCTCAGAGGCGCCTGAGCTGGGGCCGCGTGTTCATGAATTGTTCCCTCCCCACTTCGCTTTTCCTGAGCGGGCTTGGCGTGACTCTAGTATCTCCCCCCCCCCCCCCCCCCCCCCCCCCCCCGCCCCGTTCCGACCAGGCGGGCACGGTGTGACATCACAGCGCGTCCCCCACGCTCCGAGGCCTTGGAGCGGGGGCCGCATACACGTTTTTTGTCCCCTCCCCGCTCCGTGCTTTTCCTGAGCGGGCTAGGCGTGACAGGTTATGGTTCCCCCCCACCCCCCGCCCCGTTCCGACCAGGCGGGCCCGGGGTGACCAGACCGCTACGTCGCTAGACCGGTTTCGTTCAGAGAGTGGTCCCCGTCACCGGCGTGCGGAATCTAGCTTCACTGCCGACCGTCCTTCCTTCGCGGTCCCTCTGTCCTGGCGACGCTCCGCCGGCGGGCGTCGCGGGCGGCCCCGTCTATCTCTCGCGCGGCGGTGCGGCTCTCTCGGAGCCGGTCCCCCCTTTCGGCGCATTCACGAGAGGGACGGTCTAGTTCTTCGGAACCGGATGTCCTCAGCCTTCATCCTACGGATTCGGCTTCGGCCATCTTCCTGCGGGATTCGGCGGTGGGATCCCCTTCCCGCCTGTCAGCGTTCTCGTCGGCCTCCTCCTACTTGGACGTCGTCGACCCTTCGCTCGGATCGCAGACTATCAGTGCCTTGGATGAGGCCTCCCGGCTTTTACGAAGTTTCTCCCGCCCGACTTCTGTCCTCCTTCACCCCCGATGAAGAGACAGGCTTCAGCTTTGGTCGACGCACAAAGGCACGTCAAGCACCGCAAGTCCCTTCCTCAACCTGCCGGCTTCTGGGACCTCACAGATGCGTTCTCCGACCAGTTACGACAAGACAACTTCGGCGACGCGGGATTCTTCTCCGACTCACGGTGGCCTGCAGGGATTGACTTGAGCTACCGCCAGGCCTGGTTCGCGGGACATTCTCAAGCCTTCGCCGTCCCTCTCCCAGTGGTGGTTACGGCGGCCCTAGTCCAGGCGGGCGGCCGCAGATTGTCTTGAAAGCTTGGCCTCGTCCGCTCAACAGGATCGCTTCCTTAGGGCGATTTTCACTGGCGTGCTCAGGGTTCCTGGATTTGGCTACCCAGGCGGCTTTGCAGTGCCTGGAGGGAACTTGGGATCTGGAGGCGCTGTCCCCTCTTAGCGTTGTGCAGTCCTTCCTGATAGCGGCCAACTGGGCCGCCTACCACTCCTGCACCAACGCCATGGCGGCGGCCGCCTATTGTGATCTTTGGCGATGGGATACCCTTCTGCATCTCTGCGCAGATCTCCCGAAGTCGGTGTAGACCCAGCTTCGACAGGCCCCCCTAGGTGGATCTCAGCTTTTCGGGGACACGTGGCAGTCAGTTAAGACTCGTCCAAGGACCTGTGGCCCAGACCTGTCTCCACTCCTGCAGCGACTCGCTTTCGCGGCCCCCACCCGGCCGGGGGTCGTGCTCGGCGGTCTTCTAGACCCTCCTTGCTTCCAGTCGGTTCGGCCAGAGGTAGGGCTCTCCCTCCTCAGGCCCTCAGCCCTTCCCTGCCTCCCGCCCCTCTTGGTCCCGCGGCGCCCGTAGTTCCGGGCGCGGCCGGGCCCGCTGACTTGCCCCCTCTCTCGCCCCCGTCGGCAGTTCCCGGGTCTCCAGTCGGCGGGCGGCTGTCTCTTTACAGCGACCATTGGAGGTCGCTGTTCCCAGACGACCCCTGGATCCTTTCCACGGGTTTCTACAGGCCTCCAGCTATCGTTCCGGTCCCCTCCGCCTCTCCACTCGACACCTTTCAGGCGGACGCTCTGCGCAGAGAAGTTCGGCTCTCCTCGACACAGCAGCGACGGAGGTGGTTTCGCGTCAGGAATCACCAGCTTTTTACAGCCGCCTCTTTCTTGTTCCCAAACCAGGAGGCAAGTGGTGCCCAGTCATCGTCTTGTCAGCGCTAAACTAGCTCTTTTCGGCCCCTCGGTTCCGGATGGAGTCAGCCAGGATCCTCCGAGCAGCCGTCCGACCGACGGACTTCGCGATCAGCCTCGATCTGTCCGATGCCTATCTTCACGTCCCGTTTCTTCCGTCGTCTCTCGGTTGCCTTTGGGGGAGTCGGTTACCAGTTCTGTGCCCTTCCCTTTGGCCTCAACATCAGTCCGTGGGGTTTTACGAGGTTCCTCGATGCGGTGATGGCCTTCTTCCTCCAACGATCCCTGAGCCTGGCCTCCAATTACTTAGACGACCTACTACTGCGAAATCTGATAGCCTCGGCGCTCCAAGAGGACAGAGACACCTTGCTTTTCCTCCTGCGTCGTCTCGGGTTTCTTCTCAATCTGGGCAAATCGGATCTTTTCCCCTCTCAGCATTTTCTGCATCTGGGGATGGAATTCCTGACCGATCTCAATCTAGTCCGCCTGCCTCTGGCCCAGCGGCAGAAGATCGTCGATCTAGCGCCTTCGATGGAGGTAGGGGCCTCCTTCTCAGCCAGGTTCTGGCTTCAACTTCTGGGCCTGCTCAGTGCGGCTGCGGACTTGCTTCCCTTGGGCAGGCTTTATGCCCGCCCTTTGCAGCTACATCTCCTACTACACTGGCGTCCTTCGTGGGGTTCCCTTGCGGATCTTGTACCGGTTACTCCTCTGGCTCGTCCACACCTCCAGAGGTGGGCGGACATCGCTTGGCTGGCTACGGGCGTGCCTCTTCACTCACCTCCGCCCCGGTGGTCTCTCTGCACCGACGCGAGTCAGGCGGCTGGGGCGCGCATCTGTTACCGGACTTTGTCTCGGCCTCGGGCCTTTGGCCGCGGGGTTTGGAGGACAAACACATCAACTGGCTGGAGCTGAAGGCAGTTTGGCTGGCCCTCAGTTTCTGGCAGGAGACCTTGACCAACCAGGACGTTCTCGTTCTCTCAGACAACTCGAAGGTGTTGGCTTACATACAGAACCAGGGGGGCACACACTCGCCCTCCCTGTGCATTCTCCTTTACCATCTCCTCCTCTGGTGCAAGGACCGGGGCTTTACTCTATGGGCTCGCCACATTCCCGGTCACCGGAACGTGATCGCGGATGCCCTGTCCCGCCGCGGACAGCTGCTCCACACGGAGTGGTCCCTATGCCCGGACATCTTTCGCCTGATGTGCTCCCGGTGGGAAACTCCTTTAGTGGACTTGTTTGCCACCAGGTGGAACAAACAGCTCCCAGTCTACGTCTCACCAGTCCCAGACCCGCTCGCCTGGGTGGTAGACGCGCTCTCCATCCCCTGGGACGGTCTGATCGCTTACGCCTACCCCCCATCAGTCCTCGTTCTGAAGGTTCTGCGGAAGCTTCTGAGTTGCTCCGCAGTCCTCCTTCTGGTGGCCCCCTTCAACTGGACCAAGAGCTGGACCACGTACCTACTCGAGCTAGCGACGGACCCGCTGCTGGAGCTTCCTACACCTCCTACGATGCTCAAGCAGCCCCGCCAGCAGCTTTTCCATCCGTGCCCGGAGTGCCTCCTCCTTCACGCCTGGAGTTTTTCCGGCAAGCCCTCGCCGCTAGAGGTTTCTTGGATGCGGTGGTGGCGGCTATTGCAGCAGCCCACAGACGGTCTACGCGGCAGGTATATGAGAGCAAGTGGATGGTCCTTCAGGCCTGGTGCGCCTCCAGAAGTCTCCCTCCCACACATCTAGCCACCCCGGAGCTGGCGGAGTTCTTCCTGTGGCTTTTTGAAGAACAAGGCTTAGCACCCGTTACCATCAAAGGTTATCGCTCCAAGATCGCGGACACTTACCGCCACCTGGGCCGGCCAGACCCAGGCGCTTGCAAGGATCTGACGGACTTGCTGGCACATTTTGAGCTGCGACGACCAGTTTCTCGGCCCCTAGTGCCTCGGGGGGATCTCGCCTGGGTACTAACGTGGCTGAACACGGACCGCTTTGAACCTCTGCATTTGGCTAGTTCTCAGTTTTGACCAGGAAGGCATGTTTTCTGCTGGCTCTCGCCACGGCGTCCCGAGTGAGCGACCTTACGCTCTCTCGGTACTCCCTCCTGTTTGCAGTTTCGCTCGGACGGTTCTGCACAGCTTCTCACCGACCCATCCTTTTTGGCAAAGAACCGCCGCCCTGCGGCGGCCCCTCAGATGCTGACCGTAAGGCCTCTCCGTGGTACGGACATGGCCCCTGAGTCGCGTCAACAGGACCCGGTGCGGGCGCTTAGGATTTACCTGCGTCACTCTAAGCCGGGGGTGCTCTCGCCTCTTCCTCCCACTATCCGCAGGCAGGCCAGTTATTTCGGCCCAGACAGTGTCGTCCTGGCTGCGGTGGGTGATTAAGTCGGCCTACCAGGACCTCTCCCCGGACGGCGATAGACTTCTTCACATCTGGGCGCATGAAGTAAGAGCAGTGGCCACCAGTCTTGCCCTGGACCGCAACTGCTTGGTCGAAGATATTGTTACGGCGGTCGGCTGGCGAGCTGACTCCACATTCGCCCGCTTTTATCTCAGAGACCTATCCGGCCAACGTGACTCCCTGGCACAGGTGGGCGACATTTCCACGGCCCAGCACTCCCTCCGCGCGCCACTGGCGTCTTAGTTACGTCATAGCTGAAATCACGGATTTTGCTGGTGCATGCCCTTGTTGTCACAAAGGTCAAACCTATAAGAATCAATCATATACGTGAGCCCTATGGGCTTTGCCTTTCTTGTCTCTTCCTTGTTAACAGTGGCTGTAATTTTGTAAGAATTTGTCTTTGCAGAAAGGATTTCAATATGGAGGAGGCGGTAGAGAAGTTTTCCATCTATGACAAATGGGCAGAGTTCGAATACAAGTTCAGTGTTCAAGTCAGGTAAGTCACGTCAGGACTGAAATAAGAATATATTTTATGTAACAAATCTTCAGGTCTGGCAAAAATGTTCAGTTCCATGTTACAATTATTAACCCATTTAGCCCCAACACTCTACAGCAGGTAATGGGTGGACCATAATTCAAGAGTAGTGCCAGATTGGCTTGGCGCCATCAGGCGCCAAGCTAATCTGGCACTCCCCTTGAATTATCATGGTCGACCCATCTCCTGCAGCTGATACATAGTTGTTAGGTGACATCTCCAACATTGGGGAAATGCAACTGTGTGGTTAAATGAATTAACGTACTGAGCTCTAAAGTTGAAATTCCCAAGTTTTGCAAATATTGTCCTCTGAGGAAAACATTTCAGTTGAGAAGAACAGGTCCACCAAGATAGTTTCTGGTGGTGCCAGAAGAGCTTGGCGCCTTCTTATTCTTGCATCACCCTTGAACTATCTTGGTGTCATATCACATGATAGTAGGGCTTTGTGTCAGGGCTAAATGATTTAAATACCCTTAGTCTAGTTGTACAGTTATTTGCCAGTAACATGTTTCAGTGTTAAAACATTGACTACTGATCATTGACTACACGATCAAAGTGCAATAGACATAGATCCTCATGAGCCCCAGTCACTGGTGCTCATGAAGATCAATGCCTCTTGCTGACACCACTTTGAATCCCTTTCCTGGGATGACTGCGGCTCTTTGACATTTCTTTAGCCCTTATCATTCGGAATATACCAGTATGTGCAATAAGTTTGACTAAAATAGTTCAAGGGTAGTGCCAGAATAGCTTGGCGCTTCTAGGCGCCAAGCTATTCTGGAATCACCCATGAACTAAAGCCATTGGTCTATATCCTTATCTGTAAGTACTATAATGTAGCTTGCATATGGCAGTGTACAAATTTAGCCTCAGTATGATATGGGTTAACAAAGATTTTAGAAAGACTGCGTCAGCTGGCAGTTAACCCTTTGGCTGTCAGTATGCCATTTGTCGAGATGATTTTTATAGGAATTGGCTTGAGGAAGAGTGCTGCCGACAGCCAAGGGGTTAGAAGGTTAAATCTTTGCATATCTGTTGATAAAGATGAAGATGGGAATAATACTGATACTGACTGTAGTAGCAGTTTAAGAAGAGAGACATTTCTGTGGGAGGAAGTTGCTGAGTTTACTTTTGATCAGTCCAGCGGTGGTAACAACCACAATGAAATAGAGTTAGAAATGAAAAGTGAAGTTGTTTTCAGGAACGCCGGTGTTGGCGGCAAGCCAGACAACCCGGTGGCATACTTCACATTTGATGATGACTGGTGAGTTTGTATTATTATTTATTTTCTCAAAATCATTACCGATGACATTACTAATTGGAACCTTCGCTTAACTCATAATTTTAGCCAAAAAACTTACTGTGTCCCTCATATTAGGGGAGGCAACCACTGGGGATCGATAGCCCGGATACCCTGAGTGGTCTCCCGTACTACCTTATACGGTGGCGCACTCACCCTTCCCCGCCAGTGACTTTGCTAGCTCAGTTATAGCCGGTCGTGTGCACCTCGTGCTCCGACCTTTCACTGTGTGAACTCTACTTGGATCTCGACTTGTGTGATTCTTGGTCCTTAAGGAAGGAAAAAGATTATAAAAAAGATAGAAAGAAAGAAGGATTATTCCATACTTGTTTTGGTTGTGTGATTCTGTATTCAAGATGGACAGGTAAAGCTTCGGCTACTGCCTCAGCTGGCGTTTTGACCTGGTGACGGCATTTCCTGAATTTCACAATTTTCGAATTTGTATGTACACGACCGGTCGGGATCTCGGACCCTCCTTCAGGCTCCGAGCACTCGCAAGTCCTATGTCTGTCTTATGATACAGTGCTCAAGTGAGGACTTGCACTCTGTGTGGCGATATTCAATGCCTAGCGACATGCATGATGTTTGTCTTCCCTATTCAGGCTGTTTCTCCAGTCGACCATGCGTGCTATGTTCTACTGGGAAGGAGGACCGTTGGTCACAACTTTGGGCCTTTTACAGGCGAGAAAGGCCGGCGCGCAAAGGTGCTGCCGTACCTTTGAATGTGAGGCATAGAAATGCAAATTCAGACATCGGTTGTGTGTCAGCGCAAAAACGGGTCCTGCTGCCCCCACCGGTGCCTTGTGCAGTGCTGCCTCGTCCTGCGCGGACAATTGAGCCTAGTAGCAGCCTTAGGGATTCGCCATCCAGCATGGCACCAAGAGCTCTATTATACCCTTCAATCCACAGAGGGGGAGACAGGCCAGGCAGGGGTTCGCCACCCTATGATTTAGTTAGGCCTTTGAGAGCTCGGTCACCCCGCAGAGAATATGTTGGGTCAAACAGTAGCCCTCCTGGCAATAAGAGAACCCAGGCAGCAGAAGCGGGGGACCCCCCTCGGACTGGAGAGCGGACCAGTGTAGTCAGTTCTATCAGCCGTCGTAGAGAGAGTAATGAGAGAGGAAATATGAATAGACGGCGGCCCCCCCCCCCCCCCCCCCCCCGAAACAAAAATACCAAAGAGTTCGATCTTCGCGTTCGGATGAACGGGCGCAGCGTATGGAGTCGTCGCGGGACAGAGACCGCATTTGAGTGGACGTCTCGATCTTCATCGGATCGGAAGTCCAGTTCTTATGTCTCGCGCTAGCGGACATCATCGCAACAACGGGAGGCGCAGTTTCCAGCCAGGTGCAGCAGATCCGCGGACCGGTTGGACAGCCATCGCGCGCCTCAGGAGTAACAGGTTCGTTGACAGCGGGGTGATCACTCTCGGGACAGCCGGTGGATGGAGTCGACTTCTCGGCAGGACCGGAGCAGTACTCTTCGTACTTCCCCAGGCAAAGATTACAGACACCCGGCGGAGACTTCATGCCGGTCGACACTGGGACCTACCACTACTGCTTCTTATTCTCGGCGTGCGGTGTTGGATGAGGAGGCTCTTAGTCTTCACCCGGAGGATTCGGCGTGAATGCTGGGAATCGACGATGAAGACACTCTGTCTTCACCGGGACGGCGTTCTCCTATCTCCAACTTCGCTGTGGACGCGACTTCGATCTCGTCTACTCGTCGGGATTTGCATGAAGCGGCTCGCCTCATTGCTGCGTTCTTCCGCCGGAACACTGTCCACCTTCTCCACCTGTGAAGAGAAAGGCAGTGGCGATGGTCGACACACCTCGGCAGGCCAAGCGCATCAAGACTCTACTTCAGCTGGCGGGTTTCAGGGACCTCTTGGAAGTGTTCTCAGCGCATCTTCGCATGGTCAGAGTTGGAGAGCAGGATTCTTCTCCGACAGGCGTTGGCCGATGGGAATCGATGTGGATTTCCGTCAAGACTGGTATGCGGGACACTCCCAGGCATTCAGCTGTACTCTTCCTATGGTGGACAAGGAGGCCTGTGTCCAAGCAGGACTTACACAGCGTTCCCTGTCGGCAGGACTGGACAAGGCAGCCGTACTGATTCGGAATTCCCTAGCGTGCACCGGTTTCCTGGAGATGGCGACACAGTCGGTGGTCAGGAGGATGGAGAACACCTGGGATCTTGGTGCTTCAGCTCACTTAGCGAGATTCAAGCGGTACTAATTGCGGCGAATAGAGCGGCCTCCCATGCTTCAGTCAACGCCATGGCGGCGGTTTCGAATTGCGATCTGTCACGACGGGACGAGCTTCTGAAACGATGCACTACACTTCCAGCTTCTTTGAAGGCGCAGCTGAGACAGGCACCTTGGGCGGCAACCTGCTGTTCGGACCGACGTGGCAGGAGGTACGGGAGTCTAATATTATTATAAGGATCTGTGGCCAGCCCCAGCTAGGGTAGTCTCTGCACGCTTTCAGTCAGCCGGCAGAGCCGTGGGTCGTGCCCTGCGCTTCGTCAGACCCTCCTCTACCTGACCGTCCTGAGGCCGAGGCGGAGCCTTCTCCCTGCCAGCGCGTTCGCGTGCCTTCCCCGCACCCTCCACTCCCTGGTCCAGAGGCTCTTGGCAACGGGGCCGCGGCCGGGCTCGTTGACCTGTCCCCGATCTTCCCACCGATGCCTGCTGGGTCTCCAGTCGGGAGGTTAGCTCTTCACAGCGGAGCATGGCAACAGCTGTTTTCGGACGACCCTTGGATCATCTCGACAGTGACGGAGGGCGTGAGGATCTCCTTCCAGTCACCTCCCCCACTGAGACACTCCCCCCTTTGGACGAGAGTACCTTTAGAACGAAACAGGGCGACAGCGTTACAGAGCAAAGTGGAGGCTCTTTTACAGAAGGAGGCCACGGAGGTGGTCCTGCGTTGCGACTCTCCTGCATTCTACAGTCGTCTATTCCTCATGCCAAAACCAGAGGGCAAATGGAGGCCGATCTTCGATCTTTCAGCGCTAAACAAATTCATTGTGGCTCCACACTTCAAGATGGAGACGGCCAGAGCGCTGCGAGCAGCGGTACGTCTGCAGGACTTTTCAGTAAGCCTCGACCTCGCGGATGCGTATCTGTACGTTCCCTTCCATCCAGCCTCGCGACGTTACCTACGCTTCGCCTTTCAAGGGATTCTTTACCAGTTTCGGGCCATACCTTTCGGACTGAATTTCAGTCCTTGGGTTTTTACCAGAATTGTGGATGGAGTGATGGCAAGGTTCTGACAGACAGCTTCCAGTCCGACATCCAACTACCTGGACGACTGTTACGGAACCAGATGGCGAGCATTTTGGAGACCGACAGGGATGGCCTGCTCGCACTACTCTGTCGTCTGGGATTACTATTCAACGGAGGCAAGTCCAATTTGGTACTGTCTCGCCGTTTTGTCTACCTGGGTATGGAGTTTTTAACCGATCTAAATCGAGTAAGACTTCCAGAGGGACGGATTCAGACTGTTATGGAGGCGGCGCTGGGAGCGATTCACGCGGAAGCCCTACCGGCCAGATCCTGGCTTCGTCTGTTAGGCCTGCTAAGTGCAGCAGCGGATTTCCTTACTCTAGGCAGACTGTATGCGCGACCGATTCAGCTTCACCTACTCCTACATTGGCGCCCCTTCCCGGGAGATCTGGAGACTTTGGTCCCGACAACGGAGTTAGTACAGTCTCATCTGTGGCGTTGGTCGGACAGTACGTGGCTTGCATCAGGGATTCCCCTCTTCTCCCCACCGCCTCGCCTATCTATCTGCACGGATGCGAGCAACTCAGGTTGGGGAGCCCACCTGTTACCGCAGTTTGCCACGACCTCGGGCCGTTGGACAGAAGTGGAGGCAGGCAGGCATATCAATTGGCTGGAGATGAAAGCAGTGTGGCTAGCACTTATCGCTTAGGAAGATCGACTAACGCAAAACCAGGTGCTTGTGCTCTCCGACATCTCGACAGTCGTCGCATACATTCAGAACCAAGGAGGTACGCGCGCTCCCTCCCTCTGCATGCTCGTATATCAAGTCTTCCTGTGGTGCAGGGACCGGGGCATTACCCTTCGGACGCGACACATTCCGGGACACCTAAACGTTCTGGCAGACGCTCTCTCTCGGCGGGGTCAGATGCTTCACACGGAGTGGTCCCTTCGGCCAGATATCTTTCAGCTAATCTGCGCACGGTGGGAGACACCAGTGATCGATCTTTTTGCCGCGAGATGGAACAACAAACTTCCCCTGTTCGTCTCCCCCGTTCCGGATCCACTAGCCTGGGCTGTGGAAGCGCTATCCATTTCTTGGGAAGGACTCCAGGCTTACGTGTTTCCTCCCACAGTGCTGGTACCGAAGATCATTCAGAAACTCAGGGACAGCAACACGATTATGATACTAGTGGCCCCTTCAACTGGGCCAAGAGCTGGACCACCGATCTCTGGCGACGGGTCTGCCTATGATACTTCCCACTCCGAGTACTATGCTCAAACAACCAAAGCAGCATCTGTTCCACCCGTGCCCAGAACGGCTGATGCTACACGCGTGGAGATTGTCCGGCAAGCCCTCTCAGCTAGAGGCTTTTTGGGTCCTGCAGTGGAGGCTATCTCTACAGCCAAAAGGGTCTCAACTCGTAATGTCTATGAAGGAAAGTGGCGTGTGCTGCAGTCCTGGTGCGCCGCAGAGTAGCTTTCACCCACAGATCTAACTACTCCCCAGTTGGCCGAGTTCTTCCTGTGGCTTTTCGTCAGACAGAACTTGACACTCATCACCATACGCGGTTACCTGGCTATGGTGGCAGACACATAGAGACACTTGGGACGACCCGATCCGGGAGCTTGCAAAGACTTGGCAGATCTGATGTCCCATTTTGATCTGCAGCGCCCAGCATCACGCTCGTTAGTTCCACGAAGGGACCTGTCTTGGGTGCTCACCTGGCTGAACTCTACGAGATTCGAGCCACTACAGGTAGCAAGGTTGGGAGATAAAGACCTGTTTCCTACTTGCGCTTGCTACAGCCTCACGGGTTAGTAAAATACACGCCTTTTCGATTCGTCCCAACTGTCTCCAAAGCAGGACTGATGGATCGATTCAGCTCCTAATGGACCCGGCCTTTTTGGCAAAGAACCGAGTTCCTAATGTCGCCCCACAAGTCATAACAGTTCGACCGCTCAGGGCAAGGGATCAAACACGAGACTCACGACTTCAGGACCCTGTTGGGGCTCTTAAAGTGTATCTGCGCAGAACTAAGCCACTAAGACAAGGGCGCTCACGCCTTTTCCTGCTCTTGGCTCCGGGCAGACGAGACATTTCGGCGCAAACTATCTCGTCCTGGGTTATCCGTGAGGCGTATAAAGAGCTCGCCCCAGAACAAGCGAAAATGATGTGCATCCGGGCTCATGAAGTCCGAGCAGTGGTGGCGAGTATCGCCTTTGACAGAAACTGTGCAGTGAGAGACATTGTGGCGGCCGTGGGTTGGCGGGCTGAGTCTACCTTCGCCCGCTTTTACCTAAGAGACTTATCCGGCCAGCACACTAAGGCAGCGCAACACTCCCTCCCGGCGCCACAGGCGCCATAGGTTCGCCTAGCTAAAATTATCGGGAGTGGGCGCAATGGGAGGGGCCTCGATAGTCGGCTTTCTTCGCGGGTTTTTTTTTTTTTTGGGGGGGGTACTTACCGATGACATTACTCAGAGGTCTCTCCCTCCTACCCCGCTTGCCGCAGTGGTGCTAGGCTCAGTCACTGGCGGGGAAGGGTGAGTGCGCCACCGTATAAGGTATCCGGGCTATGGCTCCCCAGTGGTTGCCTCCGCTAGTATGAGGGACACAGTAAGTTTTTTGGCTAAAATAATGAGTTAAGCGAAGGTTCCAATTAGTAATGTCATCGGTAAGTATTTTTCGAAAAAATACATTTTAAAGAAAAATTAATTTTTTGACTCGCATGCGAAGGAAAGGTATGTTTTGGGCCAGTGGTCGTCCGTCCGTCATAGTCCATGGTAAACTTTAACGTTGGCATTTTCTCGGAGACTATTAAAGCCACATTCTTCAAACGTGGCTCAAGGATACTTTGTGGTAAGACCTTTCTAAACATACCAATTTGAGTGACCTTTCACAAAGGTCAAGGTCACAGAGGATCAGGAAATAGGTAAAAAATAGCAACATTTTGACATCATTTATTTTTTCTCAAATACTATTCACAACTGTAAACCCAAACTTGGTACAAAGATACCTGATGGTAAGACCTTTCTATACGTACTAATTTGGTTGATCCCTCGGAAAGGTCAAGGGTCACAAGAGCTCAGGAAATAGATGAAAAATAGCCATAATTTGACAAAAGATATATTTTCTCAAATACTATTCAAACCCAAACTTGGTACAGAGATACCTGATGGTAAGACCTATCTATGCATACTAATTTGGATGACCCCTCAGAAAGGTCAAGGGTCACAAGGGCTCAGGAAATACGTCCAAAATAGCCATATTTTGACAAAAGATGTTTTTCTCAAATACTATTCACAACTTTAAACCCAAACTTGCTACAGAGATACCTGATGGAAAGATCTTTCTATGCACACTAATTTGGTTGATTCCTCGAAAAAGTCAAGGCTCATGAGAGCTCAGGAAATAGGTCTAAAATAGCCATATTTTGACAAAAGATGTTTTTTTTCTCAAATACTGCTTACAACTTCAAACCCAAATTTGGTACAGAGATACCTGATGGTAAGACCTATCTATGCATACTAATTTGGATGACCCCTTGGAAATGTGTGTAAAATGCTGATTTTTTATAAAATTGTAGGTATTCCCAAATGTTTGCAAATTTTTCAACCAAATTTGGTACAAAGATAGCTGATGATAAGACCTTCCTATGCATACTAATTAATTTATTTTAGTCGACATCACAAAGGTCAAGGGTCACGGGGGTGGGGGGGGGGGGGGGGGGGGGGGTTTGACGTGTGAAAAATGCTTTTTCAGAAATCCTGCATTTTGCTGCTGCAGAAGCCAGCCCTTTTCACAAAGGTCACACAGATGTAAATCGGTCATACTCGTGAGCCATAATGGCTTTGCCTTTCTTGTCTCGTAAATAAGTGTGTCCATGGAAGGTTGCTACAATGGCAGTTAATGTGACTCCAAAATATCTTGACATTTTAAAATAAATTCTCAAGTCTGCATTGATGAGAACTCCCCTGTTTGAGTGCTTTTCTCTTTGTTAACAAGATTTTTATCTCGCACTTTTTTAGCCAGATAGCTTCCCAGTAAACAAAGGACCCTCAGACTGACGTCGGCAGCAGTGGCCCCCCCCTCCCGCCCCTCCCTCTCTTCCCTAGCAGTTGTGCGCGGGCCCACTGTGGCTGACTTCGGCCAGAGGATCTTTGCTTTGAGGGATGATACCTTTTCAACACAATTTCTCACAACTAGGCAGTGAGTCAATTCAGCCATGTGAACCCAACAGACAGGAAGTCCATTTTTGTGAAAAGCAAGATTGCATTTGCATGGCAGAATTATTGTCCAGCCAGCGCAACTTCACATTAGGTGCACTCCTTAACCATTTTAGCCCTGGATCCCTACAACAGGAGATGGATTGACCTTGATAATTCAAGGGTAGTGCCAGATTAGCTTGGCGCCTGAAGGCGCCAAGCTAATCTGGCACTACCCTTGAATTATTATGGCCAATCCATCTCCTGCAACTGGTACATAGTCGTTAGGCAACACCTCCAAAATGTGAGAAATGGGACCTTGGGGCTAAAAGGGTTATTCTTTTGTTTCTTTCCTACAGTGATGAGATTGACGTGCCTGTCAGCTGGTATCCAGCAGGACAGGTAAGCCGTGTTTTTATTGTCTCTTTTTGTCTTTCTCAATTCCAAAGCTGGTGGCACATATTTTTAAATCATCTCAGAGCTTTGTGCAAGTGAAAAGAAAACACACAAAAAAACGTATCACATGTATTTCAACATGCATAGTGATTTGCTTGATTTTGATAATTATGTAGAATAAATATTACTTGACCAGTTTTGGTGGTGGAGGAAGGCTGGAGTACCCGGAGAGAAATCCCACTGAGTGACACAGATGCCTTGATCTTTTATCAGGGTACAACTTATGACAGGTTGGCACAAGCGTAATTGAACCCATGTCACATGTCCCTGTAAAATTGCTCACAGTCTACAGAGTGACACAGATCCTTGATCTTTTATTAGGGTACAACTTATGACAGGTTGGCACAAGCGTAATTAAACCCATGTCACATGTCCCTGTAAAATTGCTCACAGTCTACAGAGCTGAGCAGCAGTCTGCTTATCGCTGCTCACTCCTGAACTGCCGCTCACTAGGGAGAAAACAACCCATGTAGCTTTGTCTTTTTTTTGTGCAGTACATTCTGGTGAAATTTTTAGAGCCCCGCCAGGAGAGTTCCCTGAAGATAGGGATCGTCGGAATCAAGTTTTTTGGATTTGTCAAGAACCAGGTGTTCGCTGAGGATGAGAACAAGGTCTGTTCTACTAAGTCTTTGTGTCAGTCTTTAACCCTTTGCAGTTTTTGTCACAATGATTTCTGTAGAAATTACTGCTACCGCCATGCAAAGGGTTAAATCTGCAAAAGGCAGGGATTCTCATTTTACCCTGCAGGAGATCATGAGAATATGCGCCTCTTGTAGGGATGTAATTGGTCACGGTGCTCTTGAGATGGAGGAAGTTACTGAGCTTTACATCTGAATGTTTAACCCATTTAGCCCCGATGCACTACAGCACTAAATGGACCAACCATGATAATTCAAGGGCAGTGCTAGATTAGCAACAATCAGGTGCCCAACTAGTCTGGCACTACCCTTGACTTATGGTCGATCCATCTCCTGCTACTGGTACATGTTCATTTGGTGACACTTCCAGAATTTGGGAAATGTGGCCGTGGGGTTGACCCATTTCATTCTGAGGCTGATTTTTTTTTAATTGCTTATTGTCCTATGTAGACTACATTACAGATGGGAGAGAGATCAACCATTTTCATTCAAGGGTGGTGCCAGTATAGCTCAAGCGCCACGCTATTGTGGCACCACCCTTGGAACTACCATAGTCAGATTTGTTTCAAGCAGTGGGTGTATCAGGATGAAAAGGGTTAAATGGGTTAAGTAATTACTGTGTGCATGAGGTGGTTTGGCTGGCCGACATGTATTTACAAAACCAAGACCCAAAGAAAGTCAAAGAAAATTGAAGGACAAAAAGAGCAGGAGAATAATCATTTATTTGTGGCCTGGTTGTGGTGGTGGTTTTTCAGAAGGTGTTTCCCCCCAGTCCCAGCAAGCAGACCGCCTGTGCCAGCCCTGACATTGTTCACTGGGTTCTCACCTTCCTCAGCGACCTGTCCCTGGATCAGGTGGGTGCACCAGACACATGTAGGAAGAGGTATAGAGTCATGTGAGCGCCTGCATTTGCGGAATGACAGCATGAGTGCTGGTCATCAGTTCTGGAGACTGATTCAACTTTTTCAAAATCCCCAATATCTGAATTTCAGCTTTTGGGTCCATACGAAACATAGTCCTTTAGCCAGCATGTTCCACCTGCAAGAGGCATAAATTCCACATCTGTGGGGACTCGGGAGAATATATGTCTTTTGCTGGACATGGATTATGGGGCATAGTTGGTTCATGGACTCTTGTCAGTCATTTCAGTGTTTCAAACTGTCGCCTTGAATTGGAGGTTTCCTTTCCTCAACACGAGTGTCTCAGTAAGCTTTGCTTGATGTTTTGTAAAGGTCTCTGTATTTCTTGAGTGAAAATAGTATTGTTTATGTACAGGGAAAAAAGAAATCAAGACTATCCAGGCAAGAGTTTCTTGACTACAGCGGTCTTGAGTTGGACACTCTCTGCAAACTCTACATTGACTTTCGCAACAAGTGTGTACACGCTTCTTTTATTGTGCGAGTAATATATGGATGATGGTTTTAGGTTCTTGAGACTGATTCAGCTTTGTTTCCTCGAAAACATTACCGATGACATTACTTTATGGAAGTGTCTACTACTTACACAATTTCAGCCTAAGAACCTGTTGTGTTCCAACACAACCCGGGAGGCACTCCTGGAACCCTGACCAGGGCCGTGAGTAGCTTCCCGCCCCTGCCCATCGAGTCACGTGTGACATACCAGTCGTTCTGCTTAGCTCATCTTGTGCAGACGTGTGCTAGTCTACAGGACCTTGACTGTGTATGGTGCGACCGGTTCTTAGGGCCGGTCGCCTTTGGATTACTGTGTTCCTTTATACTTGTGCCCTCTTGGATTACTTCATGTGCTTGGTTTATGGGTGATTCCCTTCTCTGTGGATTTCGTGGTTGCGTGTGGGCTTAACCTCGCTGACCCACCTGGGACTTCTTCCCGTCGGCGCGCTCGGAGGCCGGTATGGAGGTTCCTCCCCTGTGTCCCCGCAACTACGGAGAGGTAAGGTGTCGGTCCCTGCCCTCGGCTGCCCCCCGGGCCGGGCGCCAGCTTTGTCCAGAGGCAATTTGTTTCGCTCGTACCTCTTTCGTGTCGAACTCTTGACTTCGTTTGGCAGGGCCTCACAGTGCCCACGCCCGGTTGCCTGTCATGTCTGATATATGTTGCAGTTGCCAAGTGCTCACCTGCTCGCAGTGCGGCGACTTCCAATGGCCGAGCGATCGCCACAAGGTCTGCCTTCCCTGTGCTGGCTGCGCATCCGACCACACCTGTGATGTCTGCGCCGCCTGGCCGGAACAGCGTTGGTCGCAGCTTTGGGGATTTTACCGGCACGAGCGCGCTACACAGGCAAGTGACCGTACGTCCAGCTTGGCGCCCCCCTCCGTGCCTGGAGCAGTGACCAGACGCGCCCACTCCGACCTTGTGGAACAGACGACACGCCGGACACATGAGCCCAGCTCTTACCACAGGACTGCTTCTTCCACGACGCCCGCCCGGACAAAGCCTGCTGACTCTTACGGAGAGTCGAAAAGCTGGCAGAGTGCCCGCCTTACGGAGGCAGGCCTGCAGAGACGCGCTTCGCGCCGTCCATTGTCCACTAACAATCCTGATATGTCTCGCCTTGAGAAGCCTGCGTACTCTTACCGAGAGTCGTTAAGCCGGCGTAGTGCCCGCCTTACGGAGGTGGGCCGGCAGAGACCTGTGTCTCCTCGTCCGAGGACTACTGGCAGACTTCAGACCTCCCACGACGCCAGCAGCTCCAGACACTCTCGCTCGTCCGGCGACGATCGGAGAAAGGACCGTGATGCGCCACACGATGGCAGACGCAGCCCCCGTTCCTCATCCTTGTCGCGCTCAACCACATCTCGCGCTTCGTTTCCGCTTCCAGCATCACATCCGTCCCGGTATGCCTCGCCTTGCCGCCCACGACGCCCATCGCCTTCTCCCCACAGGCGCCCTAGTAGTAGCTCACCTGCGCACCTGTCACCGCAGTCACTCCCCCCGTGCCAGGCGCCCGGTGCGCGCCAGCCTCCCTTCGCCCCGGCGTGCCTCACCACCGTCGTCGACCCGTCCTCACCAAGAGATTCGCCGCTTGCTTGCTTCTCACTCCACTCAACGGGACATGGCTAGTGAAACCTCCACCCACCGGCCCCCTGCCGGATGTCGCGCCCCCCCCCATGATGACTGATGACGACGAGACCCTGAGCCTGCTGCCCGAGGACCCTTCCTTCCTCGCCAAGACTAGGTCTCCCTTGACCGCGCCCCAGGTGATAACCATACGGCTGCTGAAAGATGTGAACTTTCCCCGGGAGACCAGGCAGCAAGACCCAGTGCGCGCCCTACGCCTCTTTCTGCCATTGACCCCAGGCAGAACTGACATAACAGCCCAGACGATATCTTCCTGGCTACGCTGGGTCATACAGTCCGCCTACAACGACCTTTCCCCAGAGGGAGCGAAGAGGCAGCCGTCCAAGACATTGTGGCAGCAGTGGACTGGCGGGCAGAATCTACCTTTGCCCGCTTCTACCTCCGGGCCAGGCCAGCGAGACAACCACACACTGGTGGGGGACATGGCCACAGCGCAACACTGCCTCCCGGTGCCGGGGGCGCCATAGGTACGAACTTAGCTGAATTTTTTGGAGTTTTGCGCCTGGGAGGGCGGCTTTGACTAAAGCCCTTATTCAGGGGGTAACTTGGGCGCGGCACCCTCCTCCTTTTCGCAATTCTTCCATAAAGTAATGTCATCAGTAATGTTTTTGAGAAAACAAATGAATTTTTCTCGAAAATGTATTTTTTCGAAAAATACTTACCGATGACATTACTCGGAGGACCCTCCCTCCTGCCCCGCTTGCCACTGGTAAGCTAAATATTCCAACTGGTTTGTCACACCACGTGGCACGTGACCGGATGGGCAGGGGCGGGAAGCTACTTATGGCCCTGGTCAGGGTTTCATGAGTGCCTCCCAGGTTGTGTTGGAACACAACAGGTTCTTAGGCTGAAATTGTGTAAGTAGTAGACACTTCCATAAAGTAATGTCATTGGTAAGTATTTTTCGAAAAAATACATTTTAGAGAAAAATTCATTTTCAGCTTTATGGTTTCAGAATGGCCAGTCTGTTCCATCTCCAAGAGGCATAGATTCTCATGAGCCCCTGAAAAGCAGGGGCTCATGAGAATTTTGCCTCTTGCTGGCATGGATCAGCCACAATTTCTCCTCCTTGCATTATTCTACAGCCGATTTTTGGTTAAAAGCAAGATTAGTATCATAATGCTATGCAAATCATGCTGTAAGAAAATGGACTTACGGTCTTTTGCTTTTACAGGGCAGCAGAGGTCTGTAATTGGTTATGGAGCTTTTGATTATTATAGTCTACTGTCATTCTGCGTATGTACAGTATAGATTCACTGTCATTGTGGTGATGTTTTGCAGCCCAGACGAGAAGTGGAGGAGTTGTAGCCTGCTACTCCTAGAACTGTTACATCGCCTTATCCCTCACCTCTCCCTCCACAATGCTACATCAAAGGTTGGCATACATTACATTCATTCTTAAAAGTTTTAAGTGAGTCAATGACCAAACTTCAACCTTTCAAGCATCTTTATAATGACTGTTTTAGGCGTGGGAGATGGTTGGATCATGATAGTTCAAAGGTAGTGTGTGATTGGCTTGGTGCCTTCAGGCACCAGGCTAATCACGGACTACCCTTGAACAGTCATGATTGATGATTCATCACCCATTCTAGTTTATCAAGGTTGGAGAAGTAATAAAAATGTGCGTGCTTGTATATTCAGATGGTATTTTTTTAAGCTGCTCATTTGAAACACAGAAAAATAAGTTACTGCTTACAAATTCATGTACACTGTTTGCTTTTGTTGACCATGTTTTTTGTTTTCTCATTTTGAGACATTGTTGTTGATTGTGTGGCGTTAATCCCAAACAGAAGGTCTTCCATGTATTTTCAGGAGACAGCGGAAGTGCTCTTTCAGTATCTGTGTAACCTGATAGATGGCCCAGACATTGACCACAGTGGCAAGGTGTACAGGCTCGCTGAGCAACTCATTGTGGATGGTAAGACTTTTTAGCTTCACTAATAAACTTTGTCAAATCGTGTTGCCCCAAAAAATGGTTTACTTTATCCCCTACACTGCCTATTGTTGATATTGTGTTTTTTAAATAATTGTAAATTTGTAAATTTAGTATCAACCCCCCCCCCCCTTCCCGGTGTGTGTGTGTGTGTGTGTGTGTGGGGGGGGGGGTTGATACAATACAAAATTTACAATTATTTAAAAAACACAAGCTCAACAATAGGCAGAAATCCTCATGAGCCCCTGCAATTGTGGGGGTTTATGAAGATATAGGACTCTTGTAGTTGGGTGGTGCGCAAATTTCTTGGCAGTCAAGGGCTTAAGATTGTGGATGCTGTATTTGTCTTCAGTAAATGAAATGTTGAAAGTCTTAAATTAAATCTGTCCACTTTTAATAAAGCTCACTACAGTAGAAACTGTTCTGAGCAACCCCTCTGAAAGTGGTCCTGAAAGACAAGTGCTGTCTCAGGAAAAAGATAACAAGATGGGACCCCAGCCCAAAGTTGTTTCTATTTTCAAGCTTATCTTTCTGATCCATCTCTACTCTAACCCACACACACTGACACACAGAAATAAAGAGGTACACTTTTTGGAAAATATTCTACAATTTCAAGCTTGTTTGTCCTATAATGTGGGCTCTAGTCGCTGTCGCATACATACACACACACGGCACTTGTCACCAAAAAGATATTCTCCAGCAAGGTTTGCGCAGCTAGACGTGACGTCATTTTTATCTTGTTACTTCATTGCCAGAATTTCTGCCCCGCACACCATCATGTGCATGCTCCGGAATGTGCTCCGACCAGCCCCATTTCAAAGTTGTTCCTGTTTTTTAAATGGGAACAACAAAAAGTGTCACAGGTCATTGAAGGCCATTGATGATGGTCTTTAACCCATTACACCCGGAGGCTGAACTATTTTAATTTGCTTATTGTCCTGTGAAGGCTACATTACATAAGGAGATAGCTCAACCATTTTAGTTCAATGGTGGTGCCAGAATAGCTTGGCGCCTTAGGCGCCAAGCTATTCTGGCACCACCCTTGAACAATTATAATCTAATGTTATAATATATTTCAAGCGGTACTGTATCAGGATGAAAAGGGGTAACTGCTGTAGTGCCTGTCTGGTGTTGTGTGTTTGTGTGTGCATTGGAGTGATAATGGACTGTCCTGGGCGGGCTATGGGGGAACAGGGGCAGCTATTGCCTATGGAGTTCGACCAGAGTCTTGATCCATTCAGCGTGCTGCAACTGCGCCCCTTTGATTTACATGCCTTTCAGCGGACATGCTATATTGAGCAATCCTGTCTTTTTTTACTCGGATCAAAATGTATGAAAATGAATGTGAGCTCATATAAATCTAGAAGGGACTACGTGGGCATGGTTCATCCCGTCTTGTTTATTTCAGGAGCATCCCTGTTCTTCCCAGACAAAGAGTCCAAAAGACAGCGGCTGTTTGCCATGATGAATAATGTGGATGTGAGGAAAAAGAGCAATCTTTATCTTTTTCTGTATGTCTGCTTACTTTTCTTTGAATGTTTGCTTCTGTTGGGGTTTTCTTCAGTAAGTTTGTAAAATGTGTTCTTTTGAGATATTCTCTTTTATATATATATATATATATATATATATATATATATATATATATATATATATATATATATATATATATATATATATATATATATATATATAAAGGTCACAGCATGCACTAGTGTGCACTAGATTTTTGGTTGTGACAACTTAGAGCCGTCGCAGACCTGCTAGTATATTGGTACGTTCTACTGTAGACTTGGTACCAGCTGACCCCTTCATCAGAAGAAGGCATTAACCCATTTAGCCCCAATACACTCAACAGGAGATAAATTGACCATGATAATTGAAGGGTAGTACCAGATTAGCTTGGTGCCTGATGGCAACAAGCTAATCTGGCATTCCCGCTGAATTATCATCGATCCACCTCCTGCAACTGGTAAAAAGTTGTTATGTGAAACCTCCCAAATTTGGGCAAATCGGCCAGGGTGTTATATGGGTTAATAACATTCAGGGGCTATGTTTTAGCAGTTTGTGAGTATATCTTTGCACTATGTAACAGGAAGCTTGTTTGTACATGTGTACAGACATTATTTTGATAGTGCGTGGGTTCATGAGGATCTCTGCCTCTTGCTGTATTTCTTTGCACCGAGTAACGGGCAGTGTCATACGGCTCACGGCTTTACCAGCCAGTGCTGGCGCCTAGCACTTAGTTCGCTTCCAGCTGCCAGCGAGATAAGGCGCCGCGAGGTCACATTCCACTCTCGCCCGCTCATTCTATTTATATCGCTTGCTACTGTGGGGGTACACGGCGTGACCGGCGCTCTGCCGCTATAACAACTACCTACACATTTGTATTCATAACACATCTCTGCCTACAGTGACTGTTGTGGAAGCAACATCGTTCAAAAGTTGAAATTCTCACCTACACACTGATACCAAATATGACAACATTACGACTTGCACTTGTGTAGCAGGTTATGGTGAAAATAAAGAGAACGGGAATTTGTTGATGTACGATGTCGGTGTTTGTTGTGAAATTGACGAAGTTCCCACAGCCATAACACGAAGACGCTACTTTTCCCAATGAAACACACTTGCATGCATAAGGGTCAGCATGCCTACAGTAAGTATCACTTAGCGGATTTTGGATTCATGGTGGGGGACGAAAGCAGGAGGGTGGTTAATGAGGTCACTGACAGGTCGCGTGTTGTGCGGTACACGGCGTGACCGGCGCTCTGCCGCTATAACAACTACCTACTGGTTTGTATTCATAACACAAATCTGCCTGAAGTGACTGTTGTGGAAGCAACATCGTTCAAAAGTTGAAATTCTCACCTACACACTGATACCAAACATGACAACATTACGACTTACACTTGTGTAGTAGTAGTAGGTTATGGTAAAAATAAAGGGAACGGGAATTTGTTGATGTCGGTGTTTGTTGTGAAATTGACAAAGTTCCCACAGCCATAACACAAAGACGCTACTTTTCCCAACGAAATTAATTTTTCTTTAAAATATATTTTTTCGAAAAATACTTACCGATGACATTACTGTCTGGAAGTGTCAACTACTTACCCAATTTTAGCCTAAGAACTTGTTGTGTTCCTACACAACCCGGGAGGCACTCGGGGAACCCTAACTAGGGCTGAGAGTAGCCTCCCTTCCTTGCCCAAAAACGGGCATTCACCACGTGGCCCAATCACAATCAGTCAGTGATACTTAGCTTACCAGCGGCAAGCGGGGCAGGTGGGAGGGTCCTCCGAGTAATGTCATCGGTAAGTATTTTTCGAAAAAATATATTTTAAAGAAAAATTAATTTGTTTCTTCAAAAACATTACCGATGACATTACTGTCTGGAAGAATGGCGAAAAGGTGGAGGGTGCCGCGCCCAAGTTACCGCCATAAAGGGCATACGACAGAGCCACACACCCATTCGCCAAACTCCCGACAATTTTAGCTAAGTGCGTACCTACGGCGCTTTCGGCGCCGGGAGGGAGTGTTGCGCTGCGGCGATGTCCCCCACCAGTGCGAGGTTGTCTCGCTGGCCTGACAGATCCCTGAGGTAAAAACGGGCGAAGGTGGATTCTGCCCGCCAGCCCACTGCGGCCACGATGTCTCGAACAGCACAATTGCGATCGAATGCGACGCTCGCGGCCATGGCTCGTACCTCATGTGCGCGTATCTTGAGCCTCTTTGCAACTGCTGGGGAAAGGTCCTGATAGGCTGACCTGATGACCCAGCGAAGCCAAGAAGAAATCGTTTGCGCTGAAATGTCTTCTCTGCTATGTGCTAAGGGTAGAAAGAGGCGTGATCGTCCTCGGCGGACGGGTTTGGTACGTCGTAAATATACACGAAGAGCGCGCACTGGATCCTGTTGCCTGGTCTCCCGAGTAAAACTTGCATCTTTCAGCGGCCTAATGGTAATCACTGGGGGCGCAGTCAAGGGAGACCTAGTCTTGGCGAGGAAGGCAGGGTCTGTGAGTAGCTGTACAGAACCGTCTGCCCGGAATTGGAGGCAGGCAGGACTTGCCGACATCGCATGTAGCTCACTTACTCTAGCCGCGGTGGCCAGTGCCAACAGAAAACATGTTTTTCGTGTCACATCCGAGAACTTAGCGAGGGAAAGCGGTTCGAACCTGTCCGAGTTCAGCCACGTCAGGACCCAAGGGAGGTCCCATCTTGGAATCAGTGAGCGGGGAACCGGACGCTGCAGGCCGAAGTGTGCCATCAGGTCTGCAAGGTCTTTGTTTTCGCCAGGGTCTGGGTGGCCGAGGTGACGGTAAGTGTCTGCAATCATAGACAGATATCCTCGGATCGTGATGGGGGCTAGGCCTTGGTCTCCAAAGAGCCAGAGGAAGAAGTCAGCGAGCTGTGAAGGAGTCAACTCCGTGGGCATAAGGTGTCGGTCAGTGCACCAGGATTGGAATACTCGCCACTTTCCCTCATAAACACGTCTGGTCGAGGGTCTACGGGCTGAAGCGATAGCTGCCACTGCTGCACTCGAGAAGCCTCTAGCGGTGAGGGCTTGCCGCACAATCTCCAGGCGTGAAGGAGAAGTCGTTCTGGGCACGGGTGGAAAAGAGGCTGGCGGGGCTGCTTGAGCATTGTCCTCGAGGTGGGCAGGCAAAGCGGAGGGCCCGTGGCGAGACTGATTAGATCGGTAGTCCAAGACCTGTTCCAGGAGAATGGGGCTACCAGTAACATGACCGTGTTGCAACCTCTGAGCTTGAGGAGGACTTTGGGGACGAGGACCGTCGGGGGATAAGCGTAAGCGATGAGACCGTCCCACGGAATGGAGAGCGCGTCGACTGCCCAGGCTAGGGGGTCTGGAATCGGTGAGACGAAGAGGGGAAGCTGGCGATTCCACCTCGTGGCAAAGAGGTCTATCATGGGAGTTTCCCAGTGAGCGCAGATCATCTGAAAGATGTCTGGGTGAAGTGTCCATTCCGTGTGAAGTAATTGTCCGCGCCGAGATAGTGAGTCCGCCAACACGTTCAGGTGACCGGGGATGTGTCGAGCTCGGAGGGATAGTCCTCGGTCCTCGCACCAGCGCATCAATTGATAGAGTAGAATGCATAGCTCGGGAGAGTGAGTACCGCCCTGCTTCTGAATGTAAGAAACGACTGTGGTGTTGTCCGAAAGGACTAGGATCTCCTGGTGGCGAATGTGCGTTTCCCATTTGATGAGGGCTTGCCAAACCGCTTGTAGCTCTAGCCAGTTGATGTGTCTGTTTGCTAGATCCGGAGACCAGAGGCCGGATGTTGAGAGGAAACTCGGTAGCAAATGTGCACCCCAGCCGGTGAGACTTGCGTCCACGCAGAGTGAGAGCTGAGGAGGCGGGGAGGCTAGAGGAACTCCGACAGCGAGCCATGAAGTGTCTGTCCAACGTTGCAGATGTGGGCGAAGGATCTGAGTCACAGGTACCGGCGCGTCTAAGTCGCCGGAGGACGGACGCCAATGAAGCAGCAGGTGTAATTGAAGCGGCCGGGAGTAAAGACGACCGAGGGGAAGGAGATCCGCCGCTGCATTCATCAAGCCGAGGAGCTGAAGCCAAACTCTGGCGGGGACTGATTCCGCCTGTGCTACCTGGGCGGCCAAGGAGGCTAACTTGTGGATTCGAGGCTCCGGCAAACTCACTCTGTTGAGGTCGGTCGCAAATTTCATGCCGAGATGAATAAATCGTTGAGATGGAGATAGGTCCGACTTGCCTGTGTTTACCAGGAACCCCAAACGCGACAGCAACAGGAGCAAAGAATCTCTGTCCGTCCGCAGGGTGCTTATCGATTGATTCCGCAGGAAGAGGTCGTCCAAATAGTTGGAGGTTGGACTGGACGACGACTGCCTGGTCTTGGCAACGACAGCATCCATAATGCGAGTAAAAGCCCACGGGCTGATGTTGAGACCAAACGGAAGGGCTCGAAACTGGTAGATCACCCCGTCGAACGCGAATCGGAGATACCGCCTGGAAGCCGGGTGTATGAGGACATGGAGATATGCATCGGATAGGTCCAGGCTGACAGCGAAGTCCCTCGGTTGTACAGCGGCCCGAAGGGTCCTGGAGGTTTCCATGCGAAAAGTGGGAGCTATGATAAACTTGTTTAGTGCTGATAGATCGATAATTGGGCGCCACTTGTTGCCCGGCTTGGGAACCACAAAAAGTCGGCTGTAAAATGCTGGTGAGTCGATATGATGCACTACCTCTGTGGCGGCCTTCTGTAGAAGCGATTCGACCTCTCCGCGTAGTGCGATGGCTTTCAGACTGTCCGAAGGAATCTCTGTCCATACGGGTGAGCGTCTCAGAGGCGGGGGAGAACGAAAAGAAATTGAGAGTCCGTCGGTGATGGTGGCGAGTACCCAGGGGTCGTCTGGAAGTAGCAACCTCCACATGTCGCTGAAAAGAGTGAGCCTCCCGCCGACAGGAGGTCCCGGAGCAGAAGGCGGGGGCTGGAACGGGGACGAGTCAGGGAGCCCGCCCGCGCCCACGGCGGCGGGCAGACCTGGGCCAAGCGGGGACAGAGGTCCTAACTGGTCTAGCACGGCCGAAGGCGGGGAACCGCCGGGACGTCTTGGCGGAAGCTGGAGTGAAGGATGAAGCGGGTCTGGAAGTCCGCAGGGCGCGACCCACGGCCTTGCGGGCGGAGTGAAAGCGTGAGGCTGTAACACGGCTGGGCCAGCGGTCCGGATTGCCGTCCTTCACCTTCTGCCAGGTGTCACCGAAGAGGAGTGGTCCACCAAGGGGGGCACGACGCAGCTGTGTCTTCAGATCGGGAGGCATACCGCGACAGGCGAGTAAGACTGCATCACGACGCATGAGGTCACAGTTGGATGCTGCCGCCATTGTGTTGACCGATGAGTGATACGCTGCCCGATTTGCCGCAACCCCGAGGGCGAGAAGGTCACCAAGTAAGGGTGTAAGCGATGGTTGCCAAGCGTCCTCGATGCGACGGATTAAACCTTGAGTGAGAAGCTCTAGAAAACCAGCACAGGCCAAGGAGTTCCGCACTAGTGATGCCGTCTTATCCAACCCACGAGGGAGGGTGTGTCTCAGCTGATTGGTACCGCCAAGCTGGGATATCGATTGAGGGTCCAACGATGGAAGCTGACAGCTAAAGGACTGTGAATGTCCCGCATACCAGGATTGGCGGAAGGAGATGTCTAGGTCAGCTGGCCACTTGCGATCAGAGAAGAAAAGATACTCCTGGGAATCTGTCTGTAGGTAAGCGGAAAAGGAATCTCTCAAATCCTTAAAACCAGGGGGCTGCGGTAAAGACTTGAACCTCTTCTGTGGACGGCCAGAGTCGACAAAGGCAGACACCTTCCTCTTGAGTGGGGGCGACGAGGGACACGCGTCCTTGGGCAGTGCAGCCGTGATGAGTCGAGCTGCTTCATCAATGCCGAGAAGCGTTTCCGTGCGTGACGTAGAAGGGAGTCTAGGTGATGCAGTATCATCCGACACCGTATAGTGAGACGAGGAGCTGTCCATACCAAGTAGGCCCGAAACTGAATCCTCCGGGAGAAGACTAAGAGTCTCCTCATCCCGCGTAGGGAGCGAAGTCCGGTGAGGATTGACGTTGGTGGATATCGGTCGAGCCACGTCACGACGAGAGAAGGTAGCTGCCGGGGAGCATCGCATCCTCTGGTGTTGATGTGTAGCCGTCGGCGAGCATCGCGTCCGCTGGTGTGGGTGAGGCGGGGGTGGGGGCAAAACGCGAACAGGAGACGGGGACCTGGAGTGAGCCATGCGCCTGTCCCGGTTGGAGCGACTGCGAGAACAGGAGCGGCTGCGAAGATGGGAGCGGCGGCGACGACGGGAGTGACTGCGACGACGCGGACGACTGCGACGATGTAACTGGGAAGAGGTGAAGCTCGGGTCCGAAGCTCGCGAAGGAGACGAATACAACAAGGACGCTGGTTGGAAGTTGTGACGGCCGTTGCGTAGCATATCAGGTTGCTTCCTCTGATCATAAGTAGCTGCGCCAAAGCATCTAGAATTGCTGGCCGAATGAGAGATGTGAGGACTGTTGGAAGACCTACGCTGTTTAGACACGTGTCTCGGCTGACCTACCTCCATAAGGTAGGCACTCTGCCCTAGTGCTGTCTCTCCGTAAGAGTCAGCGGGCGTATCCTTGCGAGACCTCTCAGGACTGACGGACAAATGACGGCGTGGATCGCGTCTCTGTAGGCTTGCCTCCGTATGGCGAGCACTCTGCCCTCGTGCTGTCTCTCCATAAGAGTCAGTGGGCTTATCCTTGCGAGATCTCTTAGGACTGACGGACAAATGACGGCGTGGATCGCGTCTCTGTAGGCTTGCCTCCGTATGGCGAGCACTCTGCCCTCGTGCTGTCTCTCCGTAAGAGTCAGCGGGTGTATCCTTGCGAGACCTCTCAGGACTGATGGACAAATGACGGCGTGAATCGCGTCTCCGTAGGCTTGCCACCGTATGGCGAGCACTCTGCCCTCGTGCTGTCTCTCCGTAAGAGTCAGCGGGCTTAGATCGAGTGTGAGTCACAGAAGATGCAGTCCTGTTTGAAGAGCTAAACTCATGTGTCCCACGTGTCGTCCGATCCCCCAGGTCAGATCGAGAGTGTTTAGTTAAAACGCCGGGAATGGTCGGGGGTTCCAAAAAGGACTGCCGGTCCGTAACCGGAGTCGGGCGCTCGCGCCGGTAAAATTTCCACAACTGGGACCAAACTTGTTCAGGCCAGGTTACACAAATCTCGCAAGAATGGTCCGATGCGCATCCCATACAAGGAAGGCATAACTTGTGCTTATCGCTAGGCCATTGGAAATCTCCGCACTGCGGGCAAGTAAGGACTTGGTTACTGTAACATAAATCAGACATGACTATCGACCGGGCGCAGGCACGACGAAGCCCCGCCAACGAAACACGAGAGATCGGCGCGAATCTATACGATCGAAGCGTAGCCACAAATTGAAGCCACAAACCGAAGCAGGCACCCGGTCCGGGGCCAGCCAAGGGCTGGGGCCGATATGTTACCTCTCCTGAGATGCGTGGACGGGAAGAGATATATCCATGGCGTCCAAGGCACACGAAGAAGGTAAAAAATCCCAAGTAGATCCACGCTGAATAGAGCACAACACAACCACAGCAGGGAGCGTCGGGAAGAAAACACTGAGTTTCCGATGGAAGAACAGTTAGAATTCCGGTAGTGACGTACGAAGTCCAGAAGTAGAGTAAGACGACCGGCCCTTTAAGAACCGGTAAATTTCCTAGGCTAAAACACGTCTGCTCACAAGAGCTAAGTATCGATGACTGGTTGTGATTGGGCCACGTGGTGAATGCCCGTTTTTGGGCAAGGAAGGGAGGCTACTCTCAGCCCTAGTTAGGGTTCCCCGAGTGCCTCCCGGGTTGTGTAGGAACACAACAAGTTCTTAGGCTAAAATTGGGTAAGTAGTTGACACTTCCAGACAGTAATGTCATCGGTAATGTTTTTGAAGAAACAAACACACTTGCATGCATAAGGGTCAGCATGCCTACAGTAAGTATCACTTACCGGATTTTGGATTCATAGTGGGGGACGGAAGCAGGAGGGTGGTTAATGAGGTCACTGACAGGTCGCGTGTTCTGGCATTTCTCGCCCGCAGCCGTCTCGGTACTCCACAGACTGCTATTGCCATCCCGAAATACGATCAGTCCATAACAGGTCACAATATTCAACAGTGTTTTTAAACATACCTTGAGGTTTAACACATTTTCTGACTCACGAACCGTTTTACGGGGAGTAGACGTCGGCGGAATAAAAACTTGTATACCACTATCACCTTCATTAGTGCTGTTATCAGTGTCGGTGTTATGAGTGTCACATGCCGCGGATTGAAACGATCGTTTCTTTCCATGCCGGGAACCCCGCTTCGCTGGTCGTCCTCCTTTACCTAGCTGCATGAAGTGAACACACGCGACACATTCTTCAACACTCGTATTTGGATGGAACATGGTCCAAATGTGTTGTGATGAGGCAATATCAGACGCCGCATTTCGCGTTGTCTCCTCGGACACACGTGTTTCAGTCGAGTCTATCCATTTCATCCGACAATAGCAACTCCTACACATTGTTTTGGAGTGCATCATGTCTTTGTCTTCCTGGATATTAATTCCATAACACCTGTGGATTAAGTGTTCATAATTGATACAAAGAAATGACTTTTTATCCGTGTATCTCTTTTGTGATCTCTCGCCACATATTCTGCACAATGCATTAACTCTCATTGCATGGAACACGCCTGTGTGTACACAGACTGTACGCGTTTCATCAGACTCCATCATGATCAAAAGTTAAATCAAAAGTACATTTACAAGGTTGACTGTTAGTGTTACACTATTTCCCAAGAAAGAAACGTGGCTATCTCCTCAAAAGTATCCGTGTAACTAAGCCCTCTCTTTCCCCAATGCAGGGAGTGTACAACACCAAGTCGGATGTCTGGAACTTGTCTGTCGACACCTGTCAGTGACCTCATTAATTACCCTCCTGCTTCCGTCCCCCACCATGAACCCAAAATCCATTAAGTGATACGTACTGTAGGCATGCTAACCCTTATGCATGCAAGTGTGTTTCACTGGGAAAAGTAGCGTCTTTGTGTTATGGCTGTGGGAACTTTGTCAATTTCACAATAAATTCTCGTTTTCGTACATCAACAAATTCCCGTTCTCTTTATTTTCACCATGACCTGCTACACAAGTGCAAGTCGTAATGTTGTCATGTTTGGTATCAGTGTGTAGGTGAGAATTTCAACATTTGAACGATGTTGCTTCCACAACAGTCACTTTAGGCAGAGATGTGTTATGAATACAAATGTGTAGGTAGTTGTTATAGCGGCAGAGAGCCGGTCACGCTGTGTACCGCTCAGTAGTGCGATATAAATAGAATGAGCGGGCGAGAGTGGAACTCGCGGCAGCCTTATCTCTCTGGCAGCTGGAAGCGAACTAAGTGTCGGCTATGGTAAAGGCGTGGGCTGTGTCAGTTTGTAGATGTGTACAGACATTTTGTTTCATCAAAAACTTTACCGATGGTATTACTGATAGGAAGATATACTTAGCCTGTCAATTTCAGCCTCCAAAATTGTGTGTTGCTACACAACCAGGGACGTAATTAGCTAGCAGCTACCCCATCCCATGAGTGGCTTCCCTTTCCTCCGGATAGCCTCCCTTCCTGATCTCGCGAGAGGACGTTATTTCCAAGTTCATACTTAACTGCCATTTTGTCAGTTTCGTTATTTTTCAGTCTCCGTGTTTTTTCGTATTTATCATTCGTTTTGGTCGGTCTCGAACATCCCCGATGGCCAGGTAAGGCCTCGGACATTGTCTCGCCCGGCGTTTACTGCTTACTGGGGCAATTTCCGTGGAATTACGGCGTTTTGGCCTTTTCTTTCGACTTCATGATCGGTCGTTACAACGGTCGTACTATTGGCCTTCGTGGCCCCGACCCCGCGCGGTTCTCCTCTGTTGGCATGATTTGTTGCAGTCGTCAACTAAGAACGTGTACCTCCTGTGGCACCTTCCAGTGGCCGTCAGATTCACATTTGCGCTGCCTTCCGTGCTCGGGCTGCGCATCATATAAATCTTGCACTACTTGCACGGCTTGGGAGGAAAACCGTTGGTCTCAAATGTGGAGCTTCTACCAGCGCAAGCACCCCATTCTTTTTTCTACGGCACCAGCCCTTTCAATTCGACGAGTTGTCCAGTCTCTCTCGATCCCCGGACCCCGTTCGCTCCCTCACCCTACACCCCCATGTCCCCGTTCAAGTACCCTTACAGGTATCTACTTCTAACTCAATGGACGTGGTTGCAGACGCTGTCCCTTCTGCTGAGGGAGGTAAGTTTGTTTACTCTCATATGCGTCCTCGCTCTCAGGAACTCCGTTTACTATCGGTCCCCCGCACCCGCTCTACGAATGACGGGTCACTTGCAGCGTAGTACCGCTCTAACTCGGGGGTCGGGACACCGGCATACGATTCAACCTCGCCCGGCTAACGATCAGACTGATGAGGCCTTGCTCACCTCCACATTTCGCCTAAGCGTCGCCATAGATTGTCACTTCATGACTCATTGCACGGCGTGGCGAGGCCCCCGGTGTTCACTAGTGCTCCGGTTCGTAACCGGTCACCGTGCAGCGCCCCGGCTTTTAACCGGTCAACGCGCATACACCGATCATATACTGTTCCACATAAGCGTCGCTATAGTTTGTCACTTCATGACACTTTACACGGCGCGGCGAGGCTACCGGTGTCCCCTAGCGCCCCGGTTCGTAACCGGTCACCGCGCAGCGCCCTGGCTCGTAGCCGGTCTCCGCGCACACACCGTTCAAACGCTTTTCCACCTAAACGTCGCCATAGTTTGTCACTTTATGACACTTTGCTCGACGCGGCAATGCCCACGGTGTTACCTAGCGCCCCGGTTGTAACCGGTCACCGCGCAGCGCCCTGGCTCGTAGCCGGTCACCGCGCATAGAACGTTCCGTAACTTTTCCGCCTAAGCGTCGCCATGGTGAGTCACTTCATGACCCTTTGCTTGGCGCAGCGAGACTTGCGATGTCCCATAGCGCCCCGGCGGGTAGCTGGTCACCGCGCATAGAACGTTCCGAAACTTCTCGGCCTCAGCGTCGCCATAACGAGTCACTTCATGACCCTTTGCTCGGCGCGGCGAGTATTGCGATGTCCCATAGCGCCCCGGCAGGTAGCCGGTCACCGCGCAAACACCGTTCAGACATTCTTCCGTCTCTGCGTCACCTTGGCTCGTTTCCTTATGACCCTTCGCTCGGCGTGGCGGACCTTACGGTCTCCCCTAGCGCCCCGGTTAGTAGACGGTCACCGCACGTACATCGTTCCGGCGAACAGTCCTCTCGGCGCCGTTCTCGCCTCTCGGGTCTACTGCATTCACCTTCCGCACGGGATATTAAATGTTCTTCTCGACTGGTCCCGGAGGCTAGAGACCATCCTGATTCCATGCTTTCCCTCTCAGCGGACTCTACTTGCGATGATTCGGACTCTTCCTCCCACGTCACTCCCGGTATAAAAAAAAAAACAAAAAAAACCCAAAACAAGGACGAGACCAGGCGGTCGATTGAGGTGGCCTCGGACCTTTTTTTTTCAACGTTTCCTTCCCACGGATATTTGTCCTTCCGCTCCTACACTCAGGCGCAAAACTTCCACTTCTGTTGATGCTGTCCTTCCTACCAAGCGAATTAATTCTCTCCTACTGCCGCCGGGTTTTCTTGATCTCTCAGACGCATTTTCGGATCAGTTACCTCTCGCCACTTCTAAGGAGCCGGTTTTCTTTTCTGATGCCAAGTGGCCGGCAGGCATCGATATACATTTTCGCCAGAGCTGGTATGCAGGCCACTCTCAGACGTTTCCTGTCCTTTGCCATTGCTGGACACTTATGCGGAATTTCAGGCGGGTGGACGCCGTGCCGCCTTTTTCTCGAGTTCCTCGGGTTGATAAGACTGCTGTTCTAATCCGCAACACCCTGGCATACTCCAGTTTCCTAGACCTCGCAACACAGGCACTTGCTCGGGCACTAGAAGATGATTGGGATCCTATTTCCACCGATCCTCTTCGTGAGATCCATTATTTGGCTGTGGTAGGAAACCGGGCTTCTTACCACGCCTCGACCAATGCATTGGCTGCTGCCATCAACTGTGATTTCATTCGCCGAGATGCTGTGCTCGACGCTTGCGTGGGATTGCCTAATCCGGTCAAATCAAAGCTTCGCCAGGCTCTCATTGGGGGTCTTTTACTTTTTGTCTACAGTCGGCGGGTGGCTATCCCAGCACAGCGCGACGTGGCTCTCACTGTTCCCGGACGATCCTTGGATCCTCTCTACAGTTACGGCAGGACTCCAACTCACTTTCCACAGCCCTCCACCTCTGCGGCGCTCACCACTTTGGACTCGGGTACCGAACGATCCGGTAAAAGCGGCGGCTTTGCAGGAGGAGGTCATCCAGCTTTACTACATAAATCCGCCACAAACGTGGTCCTACGTCCCGACTCTGGCTTTCTACAGTCGTCTCTTCGTCGTTCCAAAATCCGACGGCTCTTGGTTTCCTGTGATCGATCTCTCCACTTTGAACAAGTTTCTGGCCGCTCCATCATTCCGGATGGAAACTACAGTCAGTCCCATGGATTTCGCTGTCAGTCTCGATCTGGCCGATGCATACCTCCATGTGCTCATGCATCCTGCGGCTCGCCGTTACCTACGCTTCGCCTTTCGTGGAGTGGTTTATCAGTTCCGGGCCATGCCATTTGGTCTGCACATCAATCCCGGGGTCTTCACCAGGATCATGGATGCAGTGGTCGCACACGCCAGGCGGTCTTCTCTCCGTCCGACCTCGCACTCCCTCGACGATCTGCTACTCTGCAATCAGGCGCGTCCCTCCTGTCCACCGACCGAGACGCTCTCCTTTGCCTTCTTCACAGTCTTGGGTTCCTGGTCAACTTCGGCAATTCGGATCTATTACTTTTCCGCAGTTTCATTCATCTGGATATGGAGTTTCAAACAGATCTAAACCTGGTTCGCCTCCCTCAGACTCGGATCGAGAAGTTAGCGAATCCAGCACTACGGATGTATCGTACCATGGAAGCTTCTGCACGGACCTGGTTACAGTTGTTAGGCCTCATGAGATCTGCAGCGGATTTACTTCCTCTAGGTCGGCTCTACACACGTCCGATTCAATTACATCTACTTCTCCTCTGGGGATTTAGAGGGCCGTGTTCCGGTGTCTCCACTGGTCCAGCCCTTTCTCCTCCGGTGGACAGACCCCCTCTGGTAAGCAATGCCCTCAACCTGTCGATCTGCACAGATGCTAGTCTCTCAGGCTGGGGAGCGCTCCTTCTCCCGGATTTTCCAGAGACATCGGGCCTATGGCCAACGGATATGGGGGGATAACACATCAACTGGCTGGAGTTGACAGCTGTTTGGCTCGCTCTCATCGCTTGGGGGACACACGTATCTCACCAGGAAGTCTTGGTCCTATCAGACAACTCGACAGGCGTGGCTTACATTTAGAAACTGGGCGGTACGCGCTCTCCTTCCCTGGGCATCCTTCTGTTTCACCTTCTTGTGTGGTGCCGAGATCGAGACTTCATATTACGGGCGCGTCACATTCCGGGTCGACTCAATGTGTTGGTGGATTCTCTGTTCCGTACGGATCAAATTCTCCATACAGAGTGAACTCTCCGTCCCGACTTTCTTCGCATGATTTGTATCCACTGGGAGACACCCATGATCGACCTTTTCGCGACACGGTGGAATTCACAACTTCCCCTCTTCGTCTCTCCATTTCCAGACCCGCTGGCGTGGGCGTTAGACGCTCTTTCCATTCCTTGGGAGGGTCTCCTGGTCTACGCATACCCTCCCTCGATCATGATCCCCAAGATTCTCCTAAAACTCCGCGCCTGCAACATGTTGCTGTTCTTGGTAGCCCCTTTTTCTTGGGACAAGAACTGGACATCGGATCTTCTGAGTCTCGCCACAGATCCCCCGCTCTGGCTACCAATGCCGCGGACGATGCTGAAGCGACCCCGACTAGACCTATTTCACCCTTGCCCGGAGACCCTCCTCGTACACGCCTGGAGGTTATGCAGCGTGCCCTCACTGCTCGAGGTTTCTCGGATGCAGCGGAGGCAGCTATCACTAAAGCACGACGCCCTTCAACACTGAAGATTTATGCAGGACAATGGAGAGTCCTGCCAGCTTGGTGCGGTACTAGACAACGTTCCTCCACTGCTTTGACTATGCCTCAGCTGGCCGAATTCGTTCTGTGGCTCTTTCAGGATCAGTCCCTAGCACCCATTACTATTCGGGGATATCTGTCTATGGTGGCAGATACATACCGCCCTTTGGCACTACCCGATCCTGGTTCATGCCAAGATCTCGCCGATCTTATGGCTCATTTTGACCTCCAGCGATCCGTCACACGCTCCCTACTACCTCGCTGGGACCTCGCATGGGTCTTCTCATGACTGAACACTGCCCGTTTTGAGCCCCTGCATTTGGCGAGGTTCTCTGACCTGACTCGAAAACGTGCTTCTTACTGGCTCTGGCCACTGCCTCTCGTGTGAGTGACCTCCACGCTTTCTCTATACACCCGTCTTGCCTACAACTTCGGGCCGACGGCTCTGTCCAACTCCTCACTAGTCCTTCCTTTTTGGCCAAGAACAGGCTCCCTTCCGCCCCACCTCACCCGCTCACTATTCGTCCTTTGCGGAGCCCAAATATGCCCCCGGACGTGCGCCAACAAGACCCGATCAGGGCGTTAAAAAATTTACCTCCACCGGTCTAAACCTATACGGCGAGGTCGTTTACGCCTCTTCCTGCCCTTAGCTCCGGGCAAGAATGATATTTCGGCTCAGACGATTTCCGCTTGGCTACGCGGACTCCTAAGATCCGCTTAGACGACCTCTCGACAGAGGGAGCAAAGAGGTTGAAGATTCGAGCACACGAAGTTCTGGGCTGTCTCCACGAGCGTAGCGTTCGACCGCAACTGCGCCGTACGGGACATTGGGGCGGCGGTGGGCTGGAGGGCCGAATCTACTTTCGCCCGCTTTTATTTTCGTGACCTCTCCGGCCATGGGCAAAACCTGAGACTAGTGGGGGACATCGCTGTGGCGCAACACTCCCTCCCGGCGCTCGATGCGCCATATGTAATACTTAACTGAAATTGTCGAGAGTGTGCGCTTGAATGGGACCTAGCTAAGCAGTTACCCCACGGCTGAGCATTTGCAACGGCACCCTCCTCCTCTTCGCCATTCTTCCTATCAGTAATACCATCGGTAAAGTTTTTGATGAAACAAATGTATTTTTTCTTAAAATAAATTTTTTCGAAAAATACTTACCGATGGTATTACTGATAGGAAGATATACTTAGCCTGTCAATTTCAGCCTCCAAAATTGTTGTGTGTTGCTACACAACCAGGGACGTAATTAGCTAGCAGCTACCCCATCCCATGAGTGGCTTCCCTTTCCTCCGGATAGCCTCCCTTCCTGATCTCGCGAGAGGATGTTATTTCCAAGTTCTATCTTAACAGACAGACGGCAAGCGGGGAAGGTGGGAGGGAAATCTGAGTAATACCATCGGTAAGTATTTTTCGAAAAAATTTATTTTAAGAAAAAATACATATTTCAGTGTAGTGAGCGTTTTGCAAGAAGCGGAGATCTTCTTGAGCTCCTGTAGGTTGCAGGGGCTTGTGAGGGTCACTGCCTGTTTTAGATGTTTCTTTGTGCTGTAACTGGCAGTGTTGTGCAGGTACTTTTTTTTTAACGCATTCAGCCCGACGGCCATATTTGCCAAATTTTTGAGGTGTCGTCTAATGACTATCCACCAGTTGCAGGAGACGGATCGACCATGATAATTCAAGAGCAGTGCCAGATTCGCTTGGCGCCTATGAATCTGGCACTACCCTTGAATTATCATTGGTCATCCCATCTCCTGCTCTAGTGTGTCAGGGCTGAATGGGTTAACATCATAATTATTTAAATGTACATGTGTTTTTAGCAACAGGCAGTGAATCCTCATGAGCCCCTGCAGGCTGCTGGGGCTCATAAAGATTCACTGCTACTTGCAGTTGTTTTTCTGCACTGTGTAACCAGCAGTGCATGTCAGGTGTGTTTGTTTGAACAGAAGCTGGCAACTGCCCCATCAGTGACGCTGGTCTTCCAGTCCCTGTGTCAGTACTTCAGTACCGTGGATCCTCATGGCTTGCTGGACCTTCCCAAAGTCCCCACTGAGGTAAGTTGGGGTTATCATCACCCCACCCAGCCACAACTGGCTAATTGCACATGGACATAGGGATACAGTAAACTTCGGACATAACAAACGCCAGGGTACCTATACCTTTTGTTGTGATAAACGAAGTTTGTAATAAGCGAGGTAATTTACATATAAAATATGTGGTTGGGACTAGTTCAAGGGTGGTACCAGAACAGTTTGGCACCGCCCTTGAACTCCTGAAAAAGTATTGTTATATCTGATGTATGTTATATCTGACCTTGTTATAAGCAAAGTAGACTATTTTGTAAACAATATCTCTATTATTTTCTCTGGAAGCTTATATGAATATTGCTTGCTATCTTATTTATAAGTTTTAGTTATGGATATTGCTTTGCTATAACAACCTATTGCTTGCTATCTCTTGCAGAATTTTGAAGCAGACCCGGTGCTGGAGGTGATGCAGACGCTGGTGGTGGTGGCAGGGCAGGAACTGGCGACGGCAATGTCGCGTGATGAGGGCAACACGCAGATCACGCACCTCATCCGCCTCATCTCCGCACTCCAGACCTCGCTCCTTGTCTGGTGCTGGCAGCAGCTCACAGAAGAAGACGCGCCCGAAAAGCTGAAGGAGACAGCCTCTCAAACTGTTGTAACATGTGAGTGAAGCCTATACCTCTGAAAGAGGCATAGATTCACATGAGCCCCTGCAGGTGTAGGGGATCGTGTGAATCCATGCTGCTTGTTTTGTCAAAATCTGGTCTGGTGCTGGTAGGAGCTTGCAGAGCAGGAGACTTCAAAAAAGCTGAAGGAATCGGCCACACAAACTGTTGTCACCTGTGAGTGAAACTTGTGTACTGTCTGCAAGAGGCATAGAGTCACATGAGCCCTGCATATGCAGGGGCTTATGTAAATCTGTGCCTCTTGCACTCAGCAGGAGTTGTCAGAAAATCCAAAGGAAGTTAACCCGCTTACTGACGTCAAATGTGAAGGAACTCTTCCAGTTTTTAAGCATCCCCGTTCTCTGAGCAAGAGGCATATTTTTATATGAGCTCCTACAGCTACAGGGGTTCATACGAATCTGTGCCTTTTGTGTCAGAAAGTGGACACACAGCCAGTGGTCAAATGTGAGGGAAGCCTTCCAGTCTCTAAGCATTCCCATTAAGTGGGCAAGAGGCATAGATTCACGAGTCCCTGCAGTTGCAGGGGCTCATGTGAATCTGTGCCTCTTGCAGATGGTAGGCTAGCTTTACTCGCATACACCCACATGCAATGCTGTGTGTAACCCTTCTTTGTCTGTTTCTTTTCAAGACTCCACACATGTTGCTGCAAAAGCTGTTGAGGCCTGTCAACTACTGCAGAAGAAAGACAAGGCGAAACTGGTGAGTTAAACCTTTTCTTCCTGATTCACCCATTGCTTGAAATAAATGAGACTGTGATAGTTCAAGGGTGGTGCCAGAATAGCTTGGCACCTTGGGCTCCAAGCTATTCTGACACCACCTTTAAACTAAAATGCTTGATCCATCTCCTTATCTGTAATATAGCCTGCATAAGACGATAAGCACTTCTGTTTTTTTTTTTTTAATCAGCCTCGGGATGCAATGGGTTAATACTACGTTTAGTTGTATGTGTGGATCTCGGAGTTATTGGTTGTTACGACTAAAGTCCCATACCAGGTCAGATACGGTTAAGAAATAAGCTGAAAATTGTGTCTTCCAAAAGATGGCCTTAAAAAAATGTATACTGAATCTTTCTGAACGTTTATGAGGAATATCAGTCTCTCTTCATTTTATGTCTTCTTACTTTGCAGGAGGAGTTTGTGAACAGTATGAGCCCTGCATTCCTATCTTCAATTGTTAGACAACTGGTGAGTTACTTTCTGTTGAAGTGAGAAAAAACGACAACATATTCTGTCTTTTCTCTTCACAGGAGTGAGTTTGACAAACATTGCAGTGAAAACCTTGAATCGCTTACCAGTCACAAGCATCAGTAATAAAAGAATGGAGAATTCGTCTTGCTAATCCAGCACTACCCTTGAACCGTCATCCCACTGTGGTATCAGAAAATGTAAATATGTAACAGAACTCTCAAAACATTTTTAAAAAATCCAGACCAGAAAGGTGACTGCCAAGTGTGTAAAATGCAGAGAAGAACCCAACGTACAAAAAAGACAGTTACAACACAATTTATTAATATTTCGGGTAAGTACCCTTCTTCAAAATAGACAGTTGCTACTTGTCTTTCTCAGCGTGTTTCTTTCTCCATTGGGTTCTTCTCTCAGAACTTTGCAGAGTTTAACCTGTTAATACATATGCTTCAGGTTCTGTCTCTGATGTTCCTGGTGGACAACCTGGACTCCAACTCTCGCGTCGTCCTTCTGCACAGCTTCAACGCACTGTCTGAGGAACTAACTGCCATGGAGAAATCCACCCCCTCCCTCTTTCCAGAGGTAAATGTCCCATTCATGTTGTTTCTCTCTAAAGCAAATCATCCTGACACTCTTTCACAATTTAACTAATTCGGCCCAAACACAGCACAGCAAGACATGGATCGAGCGTGATAGTTCAAGGGTGGTGTCAAAATAGCTTGGCGCCCACAGGTGCCAAGCTATTCTGGCACCACCCTTGAACTATTATGCTCTATTTATCTCCAGAAGTAATACAGTTTTCAGAGGGCAACTTCAAAATTTCGGGATTTCGGTCCTGGAGCAGAATGTGTTAACCATTTGACAGTTGGTAGTGCTTTTATGTTGGGGTTGTTTCTGCGGGAATCTTATCCATGCAGCCAACAGTGCTGTTTACACAGGTCTGGTGGCAGCATGGACAAGGGGATTAAAACCGTCTGCTACATAAAGGTTACATGATAGGAATGGTCCATAACCGTTTATGAAGTGTAGTGCAAAGCTAGCGCTGTTTGTCCAGATGACGAGTGACAGCTGGTGTGAGATGAAGAACGATGACATTGTACTACGCACCTGGGAAGTGGAATCCCCACACAACTACGACAACAACTCTTCCATTTCACAGGTACTACACTAAATTTCTGATAAAACAATACAAAGTGAATAAGTTAGTGTTTGACTTGACATAAAGTTTGTTTGTCTCAAACACTAATTTCTTTTCCCATCGCATAGGTACTATAGTAAATTTTTGATTAATAATAAAGTGCGAGGAAACTTAACCTTTTGTGGTTATTATATCAGAAATTTTATCGCACTGATTGTGGGGAGCTGGGTGGCTTGGTGACTCGGCTGCAAGGTACCAGCTTCAAATCCAGCTGGGGTCAAAATTTCCTCAGACCCTATTTCGGTGCCCCATCTCTGAAATCGTCTTTGTGGTGGACAAAAGACATTAAGCCTTAAACGCTTAACGTTTATCACGCTGATTGTCTCCCCTCAATTTGCTGCTGCTGTAGCAGTAGCATATGGAGCAAAGACAACCAGTTTGACTTGTCGTAAGCAGATTAAAATGGTGTCAGAAATTCTGAAAAAGCATTGTTGATTATCCCCTTCCTTTCCCTAGACGCTTATTTTATTCTGAAATCGTTGTTCATTCAGTGCCCAAAAGTCTTAAGGAACATGGTTATGAGTTAGTTTCAGCAAGAGACGGAGATCCTTGAGACCCCATCACCGTGGGGGCTCATGGGGATCTGTGGATTTTGTTCACTCTTTCTCGGTAGTGAATGGTTAACTCATTCAGCCCCGACACACTACAGCAAGACATGGATCAAGCATGATAGTTCAAGGGTGGTGCCAGAATAGCTTGGCGCCCATAGGCACCAAGCTATTCTGGCACCACCCTTGAACTATTATGTGCGATCTGTCTCTAGAATTGTAATATAGTCCTTCAGAGGGCAGCTTCAAAATTTGAGGATTTCAGTCTTGGGGTAGAATGTGTTAATACTGTGCATAGTCAGGGAAAAATGATATTGAAGTAACAGTAATATTAACGGTGATAATATATCGGTGACAACAGCCGCATGACAATATTTATTTTCTCAAAATCTTTACCAATGGCATTACTAGTAGGAATGGTTCGCTTAGCATACCAATTTTAGCCCCCAAAACTCCTCGTGTACACCACAACCGGGGAGGCGACTCTAGGGAGTCGTTACCAAGAGACCCTGAGTAGCCTCCCCTGCCTCCCTATCCGGTGGCGCGCTCACCGTTTCCTGCCAGTCTCTTCGCTTAGCTACACCTAACCGGTCGTGTGCACCTCGCGTGCTCTGACTGTGTATGGTGGGATTACCTTTTGTGAACTCGACTTACATTGGATTTACGTTGGACGTGTGTTACTACCTGTGTGGTGTTGGGTGCTTGGATTACCTTCGGTTTCTGAGGATTTACTTGGTGGTTGGTCTCTGTGGATTACTGGGTCTCGGGACATGACAAGGTAAAGCTTCGGTTACTGCCTCAGCCGGCGATTTACCGGGCGGCGGCATTGACCGGAGACTATGTACGTCACCGACTGGGAGCGCAGACCCTCACAAGGAGGCTCTGCGCACTCGCGCCGGCCTTTGTCTGTCTTATGTTACAGTACTCAGGTGAGGACCTGCACCAGGTGTGGCGTTCCGGTGGCCTAGCGATGCGCACGATGTCAGCCTACCCTGCTCAGGCTGCGCCCCCAGTCGAACATGCAACTAAGGCATGACCCGGGAGGAGGAATGATGGTCGCAGCTTGGGCGTTTAACGGATGGAGAGACCGTCACACAACCCTGCAGCGACCGCAGTCTTGAAAGTATCACAGAGGAGGGCCACCTCAGACATCGTGAGCTTGTCGGCGCGAAAAAAGGAACCTACTGCCCCCACCGGTGCCTCAGACAGAGCTGCTCCGCCTTAAGCGGTATAAAGAGCCTTAAAGCAGCTGAGGGGACTTGCCCTCCTGTCAAGCATCAAGAGCTCCACCCCGCTCTCCCTAAGGATATGCAGGCATTAGGAGCTCGGTCCCCCCGCAAGGAGAAGTTGGGCCTCTTGCATGCCGCCAGGAAAACGGAGAGCCCAGGCAGCAGAAGCGGGGGACCACCCCTCTGAGACGACAGCGCCCCCCAGCCTTATGCCGGACCAGCGCCTAGACCGGGCCGCACCCAGGGTGCACCTCTCAGAGCGGGACAGGAAATTAAGCCACCGACTGGACAGGCCACGAACACAGAGTTCGGGGTCCCTAGACTGAGAACGGAGCCACAGGTTCTCAGTCAGGGCAAAACGACCGAGACCGAAGTCCACCACAGGGAGGAAGGAAGCTCGGTCTGTCATTACAGCTGACAAGACGTGTTTCCTCCTTGGGGTCGGGCCCCCAGAGCACCACTCCCCGATGGGACAGGCCGCCAACTCCGGAACCAGATGGCGAAAGTGTTGGAGGACACAGATTCCTGGCTGACTCTGCTCCACCGACGTGGATTCCTGGTTTGGAGGCAAGTCCGACGAGGGATCAGCACGTAGGTTACCCACCTAGGCATGGAGTTCCTGACCGACATCAACCGGGTACGACGCCCCGAAGGCCAGATACAGAAGATGGCGGAGGCGGCACTCCGAGTATCTCGCGAGGAAGCTCTCCCGGCCAGGGTCTGACCCCAGCTGTCGGGCCTACTAAGCACTGCAGCGGATCTTCTATCCCTAGGCAGATTCTACTCTCGGCCGATATAGCTGCATGTGCTTCGGCACTGGCGCCCCTCCACGGTCATGTCTCACCTCCAGCGATGGATGGACAGTCCCTGGTAGCGTCGGGAGTACCACTCTTCTCCCCACCTCCACAGCTTTCCATCTGCATGGACGCAAGCCTCTCAGGCTGGGGAGCACACCTGTGGCCGGAGTTGTCACAGCCTCAGGCAGCTGGACGGGGGAACACGCAGACAGACATAATCAGCTGGCTGGAGATGAGGGCATGTGGCTGGCTCTCGCCAGATGGGAGGAACGACTCGCGCAACAGAAGGTACTGGTGCTCTCCGACTACCCGACGGTCGTGGCCTACATTCGGGACCAGGGGGGGAACGCGCACACCCTCTCCTTGCATCCTCGTGTACCAAGTCCCCCGCTGGTGCAGGGATCGGGGCATCACTCTGCGGGCACGGCACATCCCAGGCCAGCTCAACATATGCGCGGGGCCAGCTGCTTCTCACAGAGTGATAACCGCGCCCGGATATCTTCCAGCTACTCTGCGCACGTTAGGAGACGCCGATTATTGACCTGTTCTCCACTAGGTAGAACAGGAAGCTGCTTCTTTTACCTCCCCCATACCGGATCCACAAGCCAGGACCATGGATGCGCTCTCCATCCCGTGGGACGGGCTCCTTGCGTACGCGTTCCCTCCCACACTGCGGGTACCAATGTGCTCAGGGGCGGCATTACGATACGGATCGACGTGGCCTATTCAGCTGGACCAGGAGCTGGACCACAGTCCTCCTGAGCCGTACTACGGACCCCCCTGCTGAAACTCCCCGCACCGCATCAGATGCTCAAGCAGCCCCGGCAGCAACTGTTTCATCCGTGCACGGAACGACTGCGGCTGCACACTTGGAGATTGTCAGGAAGGCCCTCGCACCTAGAGGCTTCGCGGGTGCAGCAGTGGAAGCGATCGCAGCGGCTCGGAGGGTCTCTACCACGGCTGTTTGGCCCAGCACTAGAAGTGGCCACTTATTTTTTTCCAGGCGAGCCGAGAAACTGGGTCACAAGTCGTGCGCGCGCTGCCTTAGCGAGTCTCTCAGCTGTCAGGCTAGCTGATAAGCGGGCTTCCTGCTAGGCGCAGTACAGCAGGGAAAATGACTACCTTTTGTTTTTCATGACTTTCTTATTTACCGTTCAAGTTTGTGATGCAAAACTTTGTTTAAAAGCGGACATCCTGCCCAACACACTGACACCAAACACACTATAGTTGTGACAAATCAGTAGCCAACAGGATAAGTTGGAAAGAAAGAGAAAAAAACAGATTTCACTCTCTGTGTAGTGTTTTTTCACAAAATAGATGAAGTTCCAACATCAATAACAATAATACGATACAAACTACATCAAAACGGACTTGCATGCGCTAGAAGTAACATGCCTAGAGTAAGTATGACTTGCCAGATCAGAGATACCGTGAAAGGGGCCGGAGAGCGGAGGGTGATAATATCATTCGGAATACCCCAGTGTGTGAAATAAGTGACTAAAATAGTGCAAGGGTAGTGCCAGAATAGCTTGGCGCCTCTAGGCGCCAAGCTGTTCTGGCACCAGCCTTGAACTAAAGCCATTGGTCTATATCCTTATCTGTAAGTACTGTAATGTAGCTTGCATATGGCAGCGTACAAATGTGAAGCTTTTAGCCTCAGTATGATATGGGTTAACTTAACTATGTACAAAAATGTAATGTCTGACTAAGTACTTTGCTATAGAAGAACATTATAAAAAGACTTATTGAAGTACATGAAAGAAATGATAACATTGATCCGTGCTACTGCTTCGTGCCTGTGTCTGAGAGTACTACTGGCACTAACAGTGACATCATTATCACCCTCTGCTCTCCGGCCCCTTTCACGGTATCTCTGATCTGGCAAGTCATACTTACTCTAGGCATGTTACTTCTAGCACATGCAAGTCCGTTTTGATGTAGTTTGTATCGTATTTGTGTTATTGATGTTGGAACTTCATCTATTTTGTGACTTGCTGAGGCAGCACGCGCGCACGACTTGTGACCCAGTTTCTCGGCTCGCCTGGAAAAAACTAAGTGGCCAAACTGAAACAGCCGTGCTACCCTTAACATATACGAGGGAAAGTGGCGAGTACTCAGGCCTGGCGCGCACCAGAGCGACTCGCCCCATGGACCGGACTTGGCCGAGTTCTTCTGTGGTTATTCCCCAAGCAGAACCGGGCCCCCATCACCATCCAAGGGTACCTGGCAATGGTGGCAGATGCTTATCGACAACTGCCATGGCCAGACCTGGGCACCTGCAAAGACCTCTCAGATCTGATGGCGCACTTCGATCTGCAAACGGCTGGCTCCCAATCCTTGATTCCTCGCTGGGACTTGTCCGGGGTGCTCACCTGGTTCGACTTGGAACGGTTTGAGCCCCAACCACTTACGTGACTTGGAGACCTAACCAAGAAGACCTGCTTCCTGCTCGCCCTCGCTTCAGCTTCGGGTTAGCGAGATACACGCCTTCTCGGGGCATCCCTCCTGTCTCCAACTCGGGGCCGATGGCTCGGTGCAGCTCCTCACCGACCCTATGTTCTGGCCAAAACCACCTCCCAGCGTCCGCGCCGCAAGGATTGACCGTCCGTCCACAGGGCTACGGACCAGTCCCGGGAGTCCCATCGACAGGACCTTGTCAGGGTGCTTAAAATGTGCCTGCGCAGAACTAAGCCACCAAGATGAGGGCACTCACGCCTATTCCTGCCCTTGGCTCTGGGCAGACGAGACATCTTGGCGCAGACGATCCCTTCCTGGCTACGCTGGGTCATTCAGTCGGTGTACAAAGAGCTCTCCCCAGAGTAGGCCAGGACGATGCGCACCCAAGCTCACGAAGTCAAAACAGTGGCTGCGAGCATCGCCTTGACCGCAACTGCGCAGTGAGGGACATTGTGGCGGCCGTGGGTTGGCGGGCCGAGTCTACCTTCGCCTGCCTCTACCTGCAAGACCTGTTCAGCCGGCGCGACTACCTGGCCATAGTGGGGAACATCTCGGCGGCTCAGCACTCCCTCCCGGCGCCATGGGTAATGCCTAGCTAAAATTGTTGGGAGTGGGTGCATACGGGGGCCTCGATAGTTAACGCGCGGAAGCACTCGGGCATGGGAAAGGTGTACCGAGAAATGCGGCACCCTCCTCCTATTCGCCATTCTTCCTAGTAGTAATGCCATCGGTAAAGATTTTGAGAAAATAAATGGATTTTTTTGAAAAATACTTACCGATGGCATTACTCAGAGGTCCCTCCCTCCTACCCCGCTTGCCGCAGTGCAGAAAAGGCTCAGAGACTGGCGGGAAACGGTGAGCGCGCCACCGGATAGGGAGGCAGGGAAGGCTACTCAGGGTCTCTTGGTAATGACTCCCTAGAGTCGCCTCCCCGGTTGTGGTGTACACGAGTTTTGGGGGCTAAAATTGGTTTGCTAAGCGAACCATTCCTAGTAGTAATGCCATCGGTAAGTAATTTCAAAAAAATCCATTTTAGAGGAAAATCCATTTTTGGGAGGATGCTGTGTTATTTATACAATGAAAGCAGAGCATGAACTGAATTATTATTATTATTTGAAAAGCTATGCAATTTATATTATTAATTTGACTTCTAAAGAATAGCTTTCTTTTACTTGTAATCATGGCATAAATTTGGTGATTCAAGATTTGAAATTCACTGTGATTTGTTTTCATGGTCAGCTCAGAGGAATTGTTTTTCAGGTGTTTTCCTGCCCTGGTGCAACCAAGTTCATTGTGGATTTTGATCCTCGCTGCGAAACAGAGAGAAGGTCAGTTGTCAGTGTTCAGTTGGCTTTGGTTAAAGCTGAGTTTGTCTTTTTGTTCCGTCCCACACGTGTTTTGGGACCCACCTAGGGCAACTCATTGTCGATAAGTCGGTCACAACGCTCAATGACTGAGTTTGCGGAGTTTAAACTCCGTCAGTTCTGCGCCTATATTAAGCACCCATAGTCTTATCCGCCAGTCCATACTGTACATGATGAGTACACCGCAGTCAGAGGTGAAACCCCATCAGCTTTACGTAGGAGAACTTTACACACAAACTTATTCTGTAGCAGATGATACTGACAAATAACTGGATGATACATTTGACAGCAACACTCCATGTGCACCTGTGGAACATTTCCGAGCGGAAAAAACTCCTACCATTAAAATGCTGCAAGAATTCCAACCAGACTTGTAGGTCTTCTCGCATTTCAGGTCCCAACAGTATGCGATGGTGTGGTTTGCGCCTACCAGTCGTGTTGTCGTACAGACGGCGTAAAAAGGCCCGGCCCGGTATGACTACTGCACATGCAAAGTTAAGGAGTCCGAGTATGGACTGCAGGTCTCGGAGGGTTGTGGCCTGTTTGGCTAGCATGTTTTGAATCTGAGTCTGGCAGTCAGCGAGTTTCTCCGGGGGAAGGCGCACCTCCGAAACTGTAGCGTCTATCTCCAAACCAAGAAAAATAACAGAAGGGCTGGGCTGGACTGTTTTGTCTGGGGCAATGGGCACTCCTATCTGGCGACATAAGGATAGAAATTTGCTCAAATCTTTTTGGCACGTGGCCTGTGACCCATTGACAAAGAAGAAATCATCTAGATAGTGGGTGATGTGGTGGATGCCACATTTGTGTAGTGCTATCCACTGGAGTGCTGAGGAAAACTCCTCAAAAATCTGGCAGGCAGAAGAACAGCCCATCTGCAGACACCTATCGTAGTAGAATTGCCCATTCCATTCAAAACAGAACAGATGATATTGTTCTGGTTTGAGTGGAATAAGGCGAAAAGCCTTGTTGATATCGGTCTTGGCCATGTGGCCCCTGCTGCCCTGGCTGGCCACCAGGCGCAAGGCATCGTCAACACTAGCATATTCAACTGCTGACATTGCGTGTGGAATGCCGCCATTTATGGATGTACCTTCCGGGTAGGACAGATGGTGTATAATCCTGAATGCCCCAGGAGACTTTTTGGGGACCACTCCTAGAGAGGAAATCTGATACGAGGAAAAAGGAATCTGGTTAAATGGGCCAACAATGCGTCCCGCCTCAGTTTCTTTAGCTAAGTATTCCTCTACCGCTTCGGGGTGCTTGACTGCTGAAGGCAAGTTCCGAACTTGCCGATTGTTGGGACTGCCTGTGAAACCGATGTCAAAACCGGACTGAAAACCATCAGTTAAATACTGCTGTTTTTGCGTGTCGTAACCTTGTAGACACTGTTGTAGGATGGATACGATCACTGGGGTGGGTAGTTGTTGGGTCCTATCATTGTTTGCGGGTGGGCCGTCCCGAGGAAGAGGGGGTGGGATTTTTGGTAGCATTGGTTGTGGCTGGGGCCGGGGGGAATCCTTTTTGATTGCGGTACTGCTGCTGTTGCCGAAATCGAGGGAGAATCCGAAAAAAGGAAGTGGGCTGCTGCGGGCACTGGATTTGAGGATGAGCTGCCCCACAATTAAAACAAAGGTGTTGGTACCGGCATTGGCGGTTGAAACGACAAGTGCCGGTCAAATGGTAGGCCCGGCATGCGCCTGGTGGTACTTGGCCTTGTGCCGACGAGCGGCTTGCAGGTAACTCACTGGGGTCAGCCCGACAGAGCGCCTCGCTGAGGAGCTCTGCCTGGTTGTCCCCCCATTTTACCATTCCCTTTGCAACGAGCGTGCGGAAATTGGTGTCATAATAACGCCACGCTTTGCGCTTACTGAATAAGTTCATAACAATGCTAAAGTGTTTTGCCATCGGTAGGGACAGGCCTGGCGAGTCATGGCATGAAATGGCCTGAAAAATGTTCCAGGAAGCCAGCCACTGCTCCCATGAGATCGTTTTGGGTCTTGTCATATTTTTGGCGGTGGCATCATGGTCCTCTGTGGGTTGGAGACTGTTCGCGTTGGGCAGGAGAGTGATAAGGTCTATATATTCACGCTGGAGGATCTGCGCACGGAGTTTGTCAGACACATGCAGGTAAATTGGCAGCCCCCGGCTAGTAAAGTCACCTATGAGGGTAGGCGGGTCCAAGCAGGTGTCAATGGTTGCACTGATAGTGACAGGCTTGGTGGGCGCTGGTGTCTGGTCCTGCAGAGGACCAAGGGTTGATGTGGTAGTAGCCGCCTGTACTGTGGCAAGCTGCTGCCGCAGGAAGTGGAGCTGGTGCAGGACATCCTGCAACGCCTCGTCACCGATGTTGGGTGACACTAATGGGGAGGCTCTCCCTGCAGAAGGACCACGGGCAGATCCTCGGGGTAGGGAGCGTCGTGGCCGCTGCTGCGCTGGTGAAGACCCGGCTCCTCCACGGCGGCATGATGGTGGCATTGTGTTGACATAAGTAATATTAATCAGCAGCAATCTATTCCCGGACCCTGTGTACCGGTACCTCGTCACTACCGTATGTGACAAGGGCCTGGAATTTAAACGTACAAGCCCTGGACAGCCCCAGGGATGGCAGGACCTTACTCAAGGAAATGAAAATGCTGCAATTGTTATTGCCAAAAATACTCAGTGTCATGCAAGTGCACAGTTGGTGCTGAAATACTATTGTAATTTTATGCGCCACCATCGCTGAGGCAGTAAAAGAAAGGTGTATGCCCGCAATTGCCTGGCACAAGTAAAGTGGAATTGTACCCCCCCTCCCAAATGGGGAGGAAAACGGAGTCATTGCGGGAATGCCCCCAAGCCCCACCAACGGTGAGCAGACATATAAAACAATTGCACGCCCCAACAAAACGTGGGAAAAATTGTGCATGCCCCCCAAAATGGAACCACTGGGGGTAAAATAAAGTTACGAGAATAGTGCGACACGTGCCTGTGCGCAGAATGCAACTTCCTACTCAAATTGTTTTTATTATATATATATATATATATATATATATATATATATATATATATATATATATATATATATATATATATATATTTTTTTTTTTTTTAATCAAAACCCACCAGCGGTGAGCAAACATAAAACAATTGCACGCCCCAGCAAGACGTTGGGAAAAAATTGTGCATGCCCCCCAAAATGAAACCACTGGGGGAAAATAAAAGTTATGAGAATAGTGTGACACAGGTGCCTGTGGGCAGGATGCAACTTCCTACCAAAATGATTTTTTTTTTTTTTTTTTGTGTGTGTGTGCGCGTCTTCTCATCCGAATTCAAACTCGTGTGGCCATGATGACGACACCTCGCATAGCTCTATACAGTGTATGGTATCCCTCATCCGTGAGGTGTACCCCGTCGGGCAAGTACAGCTTCCGTTGCGCGAGGTATTTTTCTGCGTTCTCGCATTGGAAGTGCAGAAAACCGTGTTGTACGAAGCGCACCTGTGGCAGTCGCATGCAGTCATTCAGGATTTTTAGGTTGACGTCCCACGCATTTTGGTCATACTTCGTATTACGCCGGGGAGGCAGGTAGCGGGGAAGTAGTTGACAAATGAACACTTGCCGTAGCCGGTACCGCCGCTGCAATGCCGTGGCTCGAGCCACAATCCCGGAGGATACTTCCTCTGTGTCGGCAGTGTGAATGTCATCATTGTCGCCAACCATGATGATCACGCAATCGGGTTGGAAACGCTCGATGCGATGGGTTACAAAGCCGTCCATTACCCGTGTGCTACGCATGCCACCGAATCCACAAATTAAAACCAGTGCGTCCGCCACGTTAAAGTTTTCGTGAATGTTACTGCACCCTTGGTGACGACTGATAAAATGCCCAAGGCGGCGGGCGTGTGAATGGCCGATAATCATGATGCGGGTCATTATTTCGAGTAGTAATAGTATGGTGAGCTGACGAAGAACAACGATGCGCGGTGTAAGAGGAATAGATGCCCAGTCGCTGAGTCACGTGACCCACACGCGCTGGGAAAGTAGGGCAGTGCCAGAATGAAACGTAAAAAAAGAAATTCAAGGTGGTGCGGCTGGCCAGCGAAGTAAGGCAAATTGTGCCCAAGTACGCACGACCCCGCAAAGCGATGGGACCGGTTTGTACAACGGGGGTTCTGTGAACTAACCGAGGCGACTCCCGATTCGCGCCGGGTAGGACGCTAAGTACCAAGGGTCAAGCTGTAGGAAACACTCAAAACAGAAAATGAGACAAAAACTGAACGTCTCGACGTACTGAGAAGCTCCTCACCTTACCTCAGAGTGGTGTAATGCCGTAGATAAGGGAAGAAACGTTAGAAAAGTGAAAGGAAGAAAGTCAAAAAGAAAGTCAAACAATTCGCTGCCGTCGATCTGTTATGCTTCTTGCTGTCAAAGACAAAGGCGGTAATGAGCGCAGTGCCACTGAGCACCCTTTATACCAAAGTCGTCCTGACATTAGTTTCCTGATTGGTTAGTTTCCATTGCCCCTAGAGGGGGGCATCCTCACTTGGATCGTCTGCTACTCAACAGACAGCTTCGAAGCGTTGCCCTGTTTAAATTTAGTAAGTGTCGCCCTTGTATCATAAAATAGATTTACTTGAAATTCGCAAAGAAGGATGGGAGTTCATTTAACCCATATCATACTGAGGTTAAAATCTTCAAATTTGTACACTGCCATATGCAAGCTACATTATAGTACTTAAAATGGGTAGACCATCGAAACCGATGATGTCGTCATTGGGCATGACTTCTATTTGTGGGTGCGGGTGTGGCTGGCCAAGCCAATCCTGGAGCCACACCTGCGAGAGCAAGGGGGGCACTGGAACGTAGCTGTAGAGAGAGTCGACGCTGTCTTTCTGCGAGCTCTGGCACTGGTGATCCGTTCGCGCCGATTTTGTTCAAAGAACGTGCAGGCTTTCCTGGTGGCGGCACGCCAGCCAGATCTGTCTTGTGCTTGTGCTTCAAGTTCCTTAACTGGGAGGACGCAGTACTTGAGGCTGTCTTTTAAGCAGTCTTTGAAGCATTTCTTTGGCCGTCCTTGTTTCCTGTGGCCTTTTGAGAGTGCACCATACAGGAGTTGGCGTGGCATACGAGAATCATCCATGCGTATGACATGACCTGTTCAGCGAAGTTGTATCTTTAAGATCAAGGCTTCAACACTCGCTAAGCCAGCATTGTCCAGGACTTCCAGGTTTGTCACCTTGTCTTGCCATTTGATGCCCATGAGTGAGCGCAAGGATCTCATGTGGAAACGTTCAAGCTGCTTGAGGTGCTTTCTGTACAGCGTCCATGACTCACAGCCATAGAGGAAGCTGGGGAGGACTACTGCCTTGTAGACTTTGATCTTGGTGGGGAGCTTGACGTTGTTGTTATGCGCAGACGACCCAGGGCTTGGCTGGCTTTGCTGATGCGAGCTGCGATTTCCTTGTCGATAGTACCGTCAGAAGAGATGATGCTCCTCAGGTACCTGAACTGGTCGACAGTCTTCAGCTCGGTGCCTTCGATATACACTTTGGGTGGGGGGGCTCTTGTGCCTGGGGCTGGTTGGTGCAGGACCTCGGTCTTGTTGAGACTGATTGTGAGGCCAAACAGTCGAGAGGCTTCCGAGAACCTGTTGACGATGGTCTGGAGTTCAGACACCGTGTGCGCCATCAGCGCACAGTCATCGGCAAACAGCGCCTCAAGGATCAGTCTCTCGATGGTCTTGGTCCTGGCGTTCAGTCGACGGAGGTCGAAGAGAGAGCCGTCTAGTCTGTACTTCTCAAGGTCACGTACTGCATGGGTCAGGACACGCGTGAAGAACAGGTTGAACATCACAGGGGCAAGAACACAACCTTGGTTCACACTGTTGGAAATGTCGAAGGGTGCGGATGTGACGCCGTTTGACTGGACAACTCCTATCATTCTATCGTGGAAGAGGCGGATGATGTTGGTGAACTTCCTGGGGCAGCCGAGCTTTGCGAGGATGACCCAAAGCGCTTCTCTGTTCACGGTGTCGAATGCTTTGGTCAGATCTATGAAGACAGCGTAGAGGTCCATGTGCTGCTCAATGCATTTCTCCTGGACCTGTCTCAAGAGAAGACCATGTCGACTGTGCTGCAGCCGGGTCTGAAGCCACACTGAGCCTCTGGGAGTGCTTCCTCAGATACAGAGGTGATCAGGCGGTTGAGGATGACTCTCACGAGGATCTTGCCAGCAATGGACAAGAGTGAGATCCCTCGGTAATTGGCACAGTCTGCTTTGCTGCCCTTGTTCTTGAACAGGCAGACGATTGTAGCATCTCTAAATTCCTGTGGCATGTTCTCCTCTACCCAGATTCATGTCAAAATGTGGAGAAAGGCGTCAAGGGTCTCAGGTCCAGCTGCTTTGAAGAGCTCTGCGGGGATGCCATCCATGCCTGCAGCCTTGCCAGAGCTAGTCTGGTTGATCGCTTTCTTGACCTCGTCCAGGGTAGGCGGGAGGTCAAGGTCATCCAGTGTCGGCTTCTGGGGAATCATGTCCAGGGCCGCGGGATCGACAGTGGAAGGCATGTTCAACAGATTTGAGAAGTGTTCTCTCCAGCGCTCAGTGATGCTGCCTTTGTCCTTCAGCAAGGTGAAGCAGTTGAAAGTAAAGAGAGGGGTTGTGCTGGGTCTGGCAGGGCCATAGACAGCTTTCATAGCGGTGAAAAACTGCTTGGAGTTGTTGGATTCAGCAAAGTGTTGAAGTTCTTTTGCCTTGCTGTCCCACCAGGTGTCCTGCATGTTGCGGAGCTCTCTCTGGGCTTTTCTCTGGAGGTGTTTGAAGCGGTCTTTCTTGGACAAGGAGTTGATGTCGTTCTGCCACTCGATGAAGGCACTGCGCTTTTGCTCCAGTACTTGTTGATCTCTTCATTGTTCTCATCGAAACAATCCTGGTGTACCCTCTGCTTGGGTCCAAGCACGTCTTTGGCAGACTCTGCCAGCGTCCCCTTGAACTGGTCCCACATTTCAGTTGGGTTGCCAGTCAACGGTCCATGGGCAGTTAGCAGGTCATCAAGGTGGGACTGAAAGTTTTCCTTGACGTCAGAGCGCTTAAGCTTGGCCAGGTTGAATGAAGGTCGGGTGAGCTTCAGCCTCTTCCTGTGTGCTGGTACAATGTGCAGTTTGAGGACAGACTGCACCAGCCAATGGTCGGTCCAGCACTCGGCTCCTCTCATGGCTCTGGTGATTATTCTCGGCTCTTATTCTCGGTACGTGGAATGTACAAACCCTGTTGGATAGAGATCAGACGAAGGGACCGCACAGAAGAACAGCCCTCATAGCCAGAGAGCTGGCGAGATATAAGATCGACATTGCGGCTCTTAGTGAAACCAGATTTGCTGACGAAGGCTCGATCTGTGAACCTGACGGCAGGTACACTTTTTTCTGGAAGGACAAAGCTGAGAACGAGGACAGGATACACGGGGTTGGCTTCGCCATCCGCACCACGCTCCTCCGACAGCTGCCTTCTCTTCCCACTGGCATCAGCGAACGAGTGATGAAGCTCCGTTTCCCCATCTCTCACACCCGACATGTCACTATCATTAGCGCCTATGCTCCGACACTCACCAACACTGATGACGACAAGGAGGCGTTCTATGAGAGCCTCGACTCCCTCCTGAAGTCCACTCCTGCAAGTGACAAACTCATCGTGCTTGGTGACTTCAATGCTCGAGTTGGGCGCGAATGTGACTGCTGGGAAGGAGTGATGGGCCCACACGGACTGGGCCAGATGAATAGCAATGGCCTGCTGCTGCTGACGTGCGCTGAGAATGGACTCGCCATCACCAACACCCTCTTCAGGCTTGCTAGTAAGTACAAGACAACATGGATGCATCCCAGGTCCAAGCAGTTCGCAAAGAGGGATGGGAGTTCATTGAACCCATATCATACTGAGGTTAAAAGCTTCAAATTTGTACACTGCCATATGCAAGCTACATTATAGTACTTACAGATAAGGATATAACCAATGGCTTTAGTTCAAGGGTGGTGCCAGAATAGCTTGGTGCCTTAGAGGCGCCAAGCTATTCTGGCACTAACCTTGAACTATTTTAGTCAAACTTACTTCACACACTGGTGTATTCTGAATGATAAGGGTTAACCCCTTTACTGCCAGTGGATGCAGATTGTGTTTTTGAAATTACCGTCAACGTTGCCAAGCCAACAAATAATTATGAATACAAAATAGTTTTAGCAAGAGGCATGGATCCTCTTGAGTCCCTGCAACTGCGGGGATTCATTAGGTTCTGTATACAGACCAAGGGGAATTACTCAGCGCTGGACAGACAAATAGGTAGATCCCCTGCCCCCGCCTATCAGGCACCCATTCGCCAGCCCACAGAGAAATACACAAGTATAGAGCAAAACGATCATCTACATCCTCAAAAAGGATGCTTCAGGTCTCGCTTATAACCCATGTCTTTCTCCGGAACTTAGGAAGTAGGCAGGAGCAACATACATACACAAACACGAAGGTGCACTACTAAATGTGTTGTTGGATCGGTGACTATCTTCTTCCTCCAATGCAGAAGAGGGTAAAAGTTTTGACCAATCGGAGAAAAGGATCGCCTTGGATCGCTTGACATGCCATGCGATTTTTTTCCGACAGCGAACTATAGTTTGCCGAGGTTCACGAACTACTTCGATCTAGTTCGCCGTATATTTGGATCGTCGAATTAAGAACCAACCTGGTGCACCCAAGATTGTGAACTCTAGATCGTCAGAGTTCGCAAACAAATGTATGGGTAGGTTCGTCCAATTAAGAACGGCCTTGATGTTTTACTGAAACAAGGACTTGGTCCTGACAGCAATAACCGAATGAAATCTGAAATGTTTCAAGGTCGGGGCCTATATTTTATGGTTTATGATAGTAAATGACAGTTCAGGTATTTTTGTTATGGCCAGGTATGACTACCTGGAGTTCACGGACGCGAAAGGTGTGAAGTTGCGCTATGATCAGAAGGTGGGCACTAGCAAGTGGCCCAAACAGGTGCACTTCAGCGGGCCCCACCTTCACTTCATCTTCCGCTCTGACAGCAGCAACACTGAGTGGGGGTACAAGTTCAAGGTAATAATAATACATAATATTTATATGGCACATTTCTCATTTGTTTCTTCAAAAACATTACCGATGGCATTACTAGTAGGAAGATACCCTTAGCTTATCGATTTCAGCCTAAAGTTTGTTGTGTGTTGCTACACAACCAGGGAAGTAACTCTCCCTGTCCCCTGAGTAGCCTCCCCTCCTCATGACATGAGTGGTGTCTTCCCACCAGTCTTACTCTTAGCTTCTGGTACAACGGTTTCCTGGTTTCAGTCTACTCGCATTCCTTCGGGATTAACATTATTTTCCCTTGGATTTTGGTCTACTTTTCTGCCGCTATGTCGAGGTAAGGCCTCAGTTAATGCCTGCAGCCGGCGCTCTTCGACTTCTGGCTCTGTCATTTTCTGTGGCGTTGATTTTTGACTTGGGATTCGGTCCCAACGGACATTGAACGGTCGCGTATACGTGGCATCGGCACCACGTTCGGTTGTCTTTCACGTTCTGCTTATGTATGCAGGTAAAGACCCTGCCACATGTGCAGCGACTTTCAGTGGCCCAGTGTCACTCCCGTTTTATGCCTGCCGTGTTTGGGTTGTTCTTCTGAACGGCCTTGTATTTCGTGCACTACCTGGGAGGAGGAACGCTGGTCGCAGCTGTGGAGCTTCTACCGGCGTGAGCGTCCTCGCGGGTCGACAGGTCCACCTCGCCCCCAGCATCACTTCTGGCTCCTCCGTTACTGCCTTTACCAAACTGTACGGGCCTGTGGAGGTGCTACAGAAGACCACTGATTTCATTTTGAGAGCCAAACTCCAAGTGTGACGGCGTTCGAGAAGAAGAAGAACTGCCTTTACCTTCTCAGGCACTGCCCACTCTGAGGGAGCATCACAGACGTTGCTTGGGTTCGACTGTGACCGGTGGTCACCACAGTTTTCCCGAGACCGTGCCCTCCCGCTCTGCGGAGCGTGACATCCAGTTACCGCCCTCCCGCTCTGCGGAGCATCATCCTCGGTCCGTGCCCACGCGATCTGCGGACAGGAGTCGACCACGGCGGAGAGCTTCCCGCCACGTCCGACCTACACCAAAAGTACCCCTCGCTTGGAGGTGCAGGTAAGCCTCTGAGGAGCGTACCCGTGGTTCCGGGCCTACCCGCTCTGCAGAACATACAGGTTATGAGAGTGTACCATGTTACGGGCCTACCCGCTCTGCGGAGCGTGACCGTCATGCAGAGAGTATGGTATTGTATGGTACGGTGTCTCAAAGGCGCACATATCCATCTAATTAAAGATGCTCAAGGCGCCGTCGTCAGGATGGAAGCTAGAGCTTTGAAAGCCTGCTGCTACTAGGTGCTACTTTATGTGCAAACCTCCTCCCGGCTATTAACTTCGGTGCATGTGACATGTTTCTGTTTCCATTTCACTGGCTCTACCGGGCCTTCTCTTTTCGCTAAGTGGGATTTTTAAAGTGCGCACTTCATGATTATATGTGCTGTGCACACGAAGGCGAGACGGGCAACCGTACGCCGAGTCTGTATGTACATTTACCTCGATGGGAATGAGGCAAAGTCCACATCCCATTTCTGCCAATCGGGGGATTCGAACTCGAGATCTTACGACTGTCAGCGCAGTGTCTTGTCCACTAAGCTATGTCCCCAGTCACAGTGATACCATGTCATCCCGCTCTGTAGAGCGTAGATTGTGTTTTGGCCCCAGCCGCTCTGGGGAGACTGTCCGTTATACAGAGATAAAACGTTATACGGAGAGAAAACGTGGTATCCAGCCCAGCTCTGTGGAGCACTCGCAATCGATGGTGTATAAACATGGTACTAGGCTCACCCACTGTGCGGAGCGTAAAATATGTACCGGCCCCACCCGCTCTGCGGAGCATACAAGATTAATAATAATAATAATAATACCGTTATTATATAGGCGCTTTTTCTCAATTTTTTTGGGCAAATCGACTCAAAGCGCCGCGAACTGAAACCCAACACGCACACTCACGTAACAGACATGGATTTACGCCATTTAAGACAAACACAGTACAAGACAGACGAAGGGCCAGTTCAGCTACTGAGGTTATAGAGATTTTTGATTGCTTGTATTTGAAATTTGTAAAGTGGCCTGAAACTGGTACCAAAGTCTGGGGGGAGGGGGATGGGTGGGGGGTGGAAGAACCGGAGTACCTGGAGAAAGAACTCCCGACTGTCCGCCTGAATTAACAGTGACACTTACCAGAGGAGAAAAGTCCAACGCCGGAACCCGTTTTCAAACCTCGCACCTTTAGCATTGGTGGCAGGCGCCTTAACCACTGCGCCACGGACCGATTAGAGGATTGGGGCCGGCGGGCTGGACCCTACCGCTCTGCGGAGTGTGAGACAATGGTTGGGCGCACTCGCTCTGCGGAGTGTGGAATATATACCGGCCACACCAGCTCTGCGGAGCGTACAAGATTGGAGGAGTGGGGTCGGCGGACCGGACCCTACCGCTCTGCAGAGTGCGAGTCAATGGTTGGGCGCACCCGCTCTGCTGTGTGTGGAATACAGTGGAGTCCAGTTAACACGAACTCGCTTACACGAATTACTGGTTAACACGAACCGTTTTTGCATTCCCGGCCAATGGCCTTCTTATTCTGTATTAAAATTTCACTGATAACACGAAATGCTCAACACGAAATTTCGGTTTACACGAAGCTGGTCAATTTCACTATTTTTCACCTGTTTAACACAAACACAGATTCCATTCACCGAAAACCAATTCACGTGTCGCTCTCGTGCTATACAGTCTGTGTAGTACACATGACAGTTTGGAGCGAACTCTAGTCTGTGATTGGCTGAATAGCCTTCGGCTGTTGTAATCCGTCTTCTCATTGGCTAGCGTTTCTGAACTGTATTCATGTTACATCATTCGTGTACCAACACAACCCTTTTAACGATGCAGGATTGTACTTCAGCCTGTGTTGCTTTTACCTGATAAATTGTAACTTAATATGGATTTTACCTGATGGATTTTACATTAAATACGCGAGCTGAACACGTTTCCTTGTGTTTTCCTAGCGAGCTGAAGTATGCATATAAAGTACGATAATGTGCACTTTTAACCTCATTCACGCACACATCTCTTACACACTTTCTCCTTGAGGGCCGTGATCAATTTTAAGGCCATATTGGTTAACACGAAAAACGTTTAACACGAAGTGATTTTCCGTGTCCCTAGAAATTCGTGTTAAGCGGACCCCACTGAATATACCGGCCCCACCAGCTCTGCGGAGGGTACAAGATTGGAGGAGTGGGGCTGGCGGACCAGACCCTACTGCTCTGCGGAGCGTAAGACCATGGTAGGCACACTCGCTCTGCGGAGCATGACAGAGACCACTGGAGGTCTCCTGATGTTGCAGCGTCTTCTCTACGTGAAAGTCTTCCTCCAGACCTCTCCGATCAACCCTACCGTCAGTGGCGGGATCATTCTGCCCCTCTTGCAGCATGGGGACGATCGACGAGACATGCGAAAGACCACGGCTGCCATCCTTCAAGCCGTTCGTCGTCCTTAGGCCAGATACTCATCGGCACGGCAATCCTCCTCCTTCCGAATGTTTTGTCTCCGTCCCCACCGATGCACACCTGCTACGGCACTGGATGACGCTCTCCGCCTTCATCCTGAGGACTCTTGTGTCGGAACTAGTTCAGACTGACTGGCGCCTTTCGGCATGTGGCTCACCTCATTCGTCGCGCAGCCCGTCGGCTTCATCTGCCTCTGATCCGCCACTGGTGGAGACTCCACGCTCCTTACAAGACGCTTCGCGCATCCTCTCGCGAGATTCTTCATTCTTAGTTTGGCCCACCAGCTCCGCCTCTCAAACGAAAGGCCTCTGCCTGGGTGGGCTCTCCACATCAGGCCAAGCGATTGAAGTCCCGGCTTCCGGGACCTTTCGGACGCGTTCTCCGCTCAACTGCAGAGACCATGGATGGGCTCGGGCTTCTTCACTGACAACATATGGCCAACTGACATTGACTTCCAAGTTCCGCCAACACTGGAAAGCCGGACACTCACAATCCTTCGCCTGCCCCCTTCCTCCTCTTGACGTCGGGACAGAAACGCAAGCAGGCAGACGTAAGGCACTACAGCTTCGGATGCCTCGTGGTTTGGACAAGACTGCCACCCTGATCCGCAACTCCCTGGCCTGTGCTGGGTTCCTTGACTTGTCTACACAGGCCATCATAAGTTGGCTGGAAGACACATGGGCCCTAGTTTCCTCTCCCCAGCTGCGCGAGGTACACTCTTGGCGATCGTGGTGAATCGGGCGGCTTACCATTCTTCGGTTCACGCCATGACCGCAGAGGCCAACTGCGACCTGGTGCGGCGTGACGTTATTCTTGCTAGCTGCTCACGGCTCCCAGACCTTTCGGATGGAAACCACCAAAACCTTGAGAGCGACGATCCAGCTGCTGGACTTAGCCGTCAGCCTCGACTTGTCCGACGCGTACCTACATGTGCTCTTACACCCTGCAGCTCGGCGGTACCTGCGCTTCGCCTCCGGAGGGGTGATTTACCAGTTCCGAGCCCTACCCTTTGGCCTCCACCTCAGCCCCTGGGTCTTCCCCCGGATTATCAATGCAGTTGTGGCTAGGGCTCGGCGGTCGTCTTCGAGTCCTACCTCCAACTATCTTGACGATCTACTCCTCTGGAACCAGGATGCGGCCGCTCCCTTCAGCAACAGGGACGCTTTACTCTCCCTTCTGCTTCCTGGTCAACTTGGGAAAGTCGGACCTCACACCCTTCCACCGATTTCCACTCTCAGCATGGCGCTCCTAACGGACATGAACGTGGTAAGCCTACGAGAGGCGCGTGTCCAGAAGTTGGCAGGACTAGCCCTGCAGGTGTCCCGCTCCGATGCGGTCCCGGCCAGAGTTGGCTTCAACTCTTAGGGCTCATCAGCGTCGCGGCAGACCTTTTTACCTCTAGGCAGGCTCTACTCGCGACTGCTCCAGATGCATCTCTTGCTTTATAGGCACCCGTTCTCGGACGACCTTGCGGCCTTGGTTCCCGTGTCGCAGATGGCCCTCCCGCTTCTACAGAGATGGACAGACCCTGTGTGGCTTGTTACGGCAATTCCCCTATTCTCCCCCCTACCCCGCCTGTCACTCTGCTCGGACGCGAACCTCTCGGGATGGGGCACTCGCCTCCTCCCGGACTTCTGCACTGTAGCCGCCCAGTGGCTGCCGGACCTGCTCGGACGACATATCAATTGGCTGGAATTGAAGGCGGTGTGGCTCCCTCTCGTCGCATGGGAGACTCGCCTCAGACATCCGGAGGTTCTGATTCTCTCCGACAACACGATGATTGTGTCCTACTTCCAGAAGCAGGGGGGGGGGGGGGGTGGGGGACTCGCTCAGCTTCGCTCTACATCCTCCTATATCAAATGTTCGTGCGATGTAGAGACCGCGGCATTTCGTGCGACACATTCCTGGCCAATTGGACATCCTAGAGGACCCCCTCTCGAGGAGGGGCCAACTACTCCACACCGAGTGGACCCTCCACCCCGACCTCTTCCGAATGATCTGCACGCACTGGGAGAAACCCATGATCGACCTGTTCGTGACGAGGTGAAACATGCAGCTTCCCCTCTTCGTTCCGCTGGGATGGCCTCCTGGCTTATGCTTACCCACCATCCGTGCTGGTACCCAAGGTCCTCCAAAAGCTCAAGGGCTGCCCAACAGTGCTATTCCTGGTGGCCTTGTTCAATTGGCCCGGAGCTGGACCACCGATCTCCTACACCTCACCACGAACCCTCCCCTAAGACTCCCCACGTCACACACGATGCTGAAACAGCCCCGGCAGGATCTCTTTCATCCTTGCCCGGAGAGACTCCTCTTACACGCCTGGAGATTGTGTGGAATGCCCTCGCCACTAGAGGCTTCTCGGGGGCAGCAGTGGAAGCTATCACTACAGCACGTAGACCTTCGACCCGGAAAGTCTACGAGGGGACGTGGAGGGTCTTGCAGTCATGGTTCAGCAGCAAGCACCTCTCTCTCACAGATCGCTGAGTTCTTCCTGTGGCTGTGAAACAGAACTTCCCATCCGGGGCTACCTGTCTATGTCGGCTGACACTTACCGGCCCTTGGGCCGGACAGTCCTGGGGGCTTGTATGGTCCTTGCCGCCCTGATGGCGCATTTCCAACTCTAGTGACCGGTGTCTCGCTCGCTGATCCCAAGATGGGATTTACCCTGGGTGTTACCTTGGCTACACTCAGACCGTTTTAAACTTCTGCCCTTGGCGGGGTTCACTGCTTTGACTAGGAAGACGTGCTTCCTGTTGGCCCTCGATACAGCGTCAAGAGTGAGTGAGTGGCATACACTCTCAGTGCATCCCTCCTGTCTGCGGCTCCGGGCCAATGGCTCACTTCATCTTTTCACCAGCCCAACGTTTTTTGGCCAAAAATAGAACCCCCTCTTCGGCTCCTCAGCTGATCACAATTTATCCACTCGGAGGCCGTGACCAGTCCCGGGAATCCCATCAGCAGGACCCGGTTAGGGCGTTGAAAATCTACCTTCGCCGGTCAAAGCCCCGTAGGAGGGGACTTCTTGCCTATTCCTGCCCTTGATACCGGGCAGGGAAGACATGTCCGCCCAAACTATATCTGCCTGGCTCCTGGAGTCATACGTTCTGCATACGAAGACCTCTCTCCGCGGGATGCTATGAGGCTATGGATAAGGGCGCATGAGGTCAGAGCCATTGCACCCAGTGTTCGCCTTTGACCGCAACTGCGCTGTCAAGGACATTGTGGCGGCCGTGGGCTGGCGGACAGAATCTAACTTTGCACAGTTCTCCTTCAGAGACCTCTCTGGCCAACGAGCGAACCTGGCGTCTGGGGGGGACTTCGCTGCGGCACAACACTCCCTTCCGGTGCCCAAGGCGCCATGGTAACTCTTAGCTGAATTCGTCGGGAGTTTGCGCCTCAGGGGTCTTGACTAAGAGTTACCACTGGGGTAGGCAATAGGGGCGGCACCCTCCTCCTCTTCGCTATTCTTCCTACTAGTAATGCCATCGGTAATGTTTTTGAAGAAACAAATGTATTTTTCTTTAAAATAAATTTTCTCGAAAAATACTTACTGATGGCATTACTCAAAGCACCCTCCCACCTACCCGCTTACCACCAGTCGCTAATCATAAGACTGATGGAAAGACACCACTCACGTCATGAGGAGGGGAGGCTACTCAGGGGACAGGGAGAGTTACTTCCCTGGTTGTGTGGCAACACACAACAAACTTTAGGCTGAAATCGATAAGCTAAGAGTATCTTCCTACAAGTAATGCCATTGGTAAGTTTGTTTTTTTTAATTTATTTTAAAGAAAACTACATATTTATAATATAACTCAATGCGCAGGACATAACCGCGAACTGAACCCAACAAGCACGCTCACGTGAATCACACGCATTTACTCACACACTGTACATAAACACAGAACATTCACATTCTGCTAAGAGCAAGCTCAAGCGAGCTACTGAAATTTTGGAAATTTAAATCGTTTTTTTTATATTTTTGAAATTTGATGAAGTGGACTGAAATTAATACCAGAGTCAGAATTAATAGCCAGAGTGTCACGACCCCGCTTCCAGTGCGCAAACTATGAGTGCTGCCACTCGAGACACCCCCAACCCACACTAACACAAACCTAACACAAACACCAGAGGAACAATAACGACGACATTTATTAAATATAACCCTAACAATAAACAACTATTCTCACGCAATCCTAACCACGCATTCACACATCACATTCATACACATACACGTCCAAACTCCCCACCCCAAATATCCATAATACACAATACAAAATAAATATGATAAACTAAATATCCCTAAAACACCAAAGGTTGAGAAAACTAATATATAATAAAGCAAATAACCTTAACAAAAAAAAACAAGCAAAAACAGACTGAAAAGCTTACGGCACAAGCCACTAAACCCCCGACGGAAGCACAAGCGTCGAGCGCTAACGCCAGTTAGACCAACGCCTTTGCTTCCGCGAAGAGTCCCTTACAGCACGTGGCTCTTTAAGTAATACAGTATTTCAATTGGCACAATATCAAATATACGATCAACCAAATATGCTTTCTAACACACAAATGAAGATCGAGAAAAAATGAATACAGTTCGCAAGCTACTGAAACTTCCCAGCGGGAACACGAACGACAAGTTCGAATTAAATTAATGCTTTCGCAAACTAGACATTCACAGCACAAGGCTCCTTTAACTAATGATGTTTCAACTAACCCAAAGTCGACTATATAACAGAACTAGCATCCTCAATACAATACAGCCGAAAGTTAAGCAAACTTAATAAGTCTAGACCTTCTCGCCGGAAGCACAACCATTAAGCTCAACTCAGCTCGGCACTCTTGCTTCCGCAATAAGGCCTTCCATAACACAGGCTGCTTTAAATAATACAATATCTCAAAGTGTCGCTGTGACAAAGCTCCTCTCACAAAATTGTCACTACGAGGAGATGAAATAGATCAACATTCTTTACAACATTATAAATATACAAAACTTCACTTAAACAGGTTAGAAATAACTACATGGGACGACCCGACCTGACTAAACATGAGGCGTGCCATGATACTCGCAACAGCACCCAGGTCTAGCGTCGTAGCCCACAAGGCGCAGTGACGCAGTCAGCCTCCACTCAGAACCACAGCACGGTGGCAGACTTAGCTGGTTAGTTCAAGTTTTAGGCCGTTGGATTAGACCATCGGATTAGGATGCACTAAAACACAGGTGCAAAAATACACATATAAATAACTAACAAAAGAAACAAGATAATCACATCACCCTTCCCGCAACTTTAAATGCCGTCTTTTATATTCCTTTCTCTCTTCCGCAATAATTCAACCTCAACAGAACACATATTTACACGTCACCACATGACTCACTTCTGAATTCACCCCCGACGCTACATAGTGAAATGGCCTTAGTTGCCTGCTCGGTGTTAAATCCCAATAACTAATCCGCCGCTATATACTCTAGAAACTACAAAATACAACAGAGGACATTCGTCGCCTGCTCAGCGTTAAATCCCAATAACTAATTCGACGCCAAATACTGCAAACTACAGATGACAACATTCACCCCTACTTTCTATTCTTACACCTTCCCCCACCCGGGTCTGCCCTGGGGGACTTGGGTGGGGTTAACTACTTTTTAGTTCCCAGGGTCACCCTGGTCAGCCCCACAGGGTTGGTTTTCCTCTCTATTCTGGGGCATGTGTTTCTGTCTACCCTTTGTCCATTCACCTGTATTTGCCTTTTTAAAACTCTCTCTACTGTCTGCACTGCCTGTAGCTCTTGACATTGGATGTGTGTTGCTAAATGGTCTTAGCTTTATTTAGGCCCTGTGTCTTAGGTTTATTTAACGTATTGGACTGGCTGGCGACATACATGCAATGTCCTGTTTAGTTTTTTTTTCACAAGCAGTGCAGGCACGTCCTGTTGCTGTCGGGACGTTAAGCAATGTACAATAATAATAATAATAATATTCTTACACTTGCCCCCCAATATACACTAGCGAAAATAATAATAATAGAACAAGCAAACACACAACAACAAAAACCGAGCAAATGGCCACTAAAGAATTGTTGCGTGTACTTACTGCCATCCGTGAAGATGCCCCGGCTAGGACGAAGACAAACAAGAACAAGACAAGCCAGGGGTTAAATCATTGCAGCTCTTCTCTTCTCTCCTTCTTCGGACACCAGCTCTGGGCCGACCAGAACCGTATCGCAGGGCCGATACAGAAGACCGACACAGCTGCTTGTGGCCCTCAGCAAATGGCGAACCACGCCTGAGCAGTTTTCTGTTCGACACTTTTTGCTGTATTGTGCTGATCTAATTGACACGAGATATAAACATTTCACAGCAGACTCTTTGAAGGTTTTGTTCCGGTATGTTCCCCCGGACAAAATCTTCAATTTCTTGAGAGAATGCAATATTTGTAACAAGATCTGAGCATTCATAGTCTGTGAATTTTTTTTATTTTTGTTTTTTCCTTTTTGAGAGTCTGTAGACGTTTCTTTTAAAGACATGTGCGACATTTTAGCCTGACATTTTTAAGCTATATTTACATCTTGTCTTAAGACCTTGCTTTTAGTCTGGCTGACCAGATTTTTACCCATCCCGCTGTGAGATGGCCTTAGTCGCCTGCTCGGCGTTAAACCCAAATAACTAACCAAATGAAAGACCACCCTAGGAGACTGCTGGTAAAGCGACTGACTCGTTCGCAGTTGGAAAAGCGACTGACTAGTAATTTCGTTATTGTACGTATTGCAAAAAGCACTCAGTAAATCGAGCGGTAAAAATTCATGTGAAACAAGTACCACCCGATAGCGTTTAGACTGAGCGATCATGTGCGTTACCCCGACGTGCAAACTGTCGCACGGCAGCAAATACTCGTGTACAGCCCAAATACTAGACATAGACACCTATGCTAATGCTACCCAGTGACTAACTAAATCCTGTCACACTCTAAACTTACTCCCCTACAAAAATAGACGAAAAAAACCCTTGTCGTGACACGGAGAAAGAACCCCCCGACGGTCTGCCCGAATTAATGGTGACACTTACTAGAGGAGGAATGTCCAACGCCGGAACCAGGTATCGAACCTCGCACCTCTTGCATTGGCAGGTGCTTTTACCGCTGCCCCACGGACCGCCCCAATGTGTATGTTACTTTATAAAATTAGCCCATTAGGCCCAAGTCCACGTTTCCTAAATTTTGTAGGTGTCACTTACCAATTATGTACCAGTTGCAGGAGATGGATGGACCATGATAACTCAAGGGTAGTGCCTGATTAGCATGGCGCCTTCAGGAGCCAAGCTAATCTGGCACTACCCTTGAATTATCATGGTCTGTCCATCTCTTGCTGTAGGTTGTTGGGGCTAAATGGGTTAACTGCCTTCTGTTTTTGGGTTGTTCAGTGTTCACACTTATTTGTGTGCTGTTGTGTGATTTTGGACCTTGTGGCTGTATGCCGTATCACAGACCAGCATACCTTTATGGATTTGCTGCATTTGAGCAACATCAGAAAATACAGAATTGGAAATGCAGATACTAATTTTTGCATATGACTTGGAACCTTCTTCATCTTTGAAAAGTGACTTCACTTTTATTAGTCGGCTATATCAAAGATTTTCATTTTCGCCAAACAAAATTATCTGCCCAGCTTATATTTAAATTGTGTGTAGTGACATTGATATAACCTGATACCATTCATAATTCTCCCACATACACAAATTAAAAAGAAAATCTTCAGATGTCTGAGTGACCTAATCCAAAACCAGCTAGCTTGGTGTAACATTTTGCCTTTATTTCATTGCTCTAACTTTTCATTGGTAACAGTCTTCATTTCTGGAGACTGATTCAGCTTGTTCAAAATCCCAGAAAAGCTGAATTTTAGCTTTATGGTGAAGACACAACAGCCCTTAAACAACAGCACTTCTGCAAGAGACATAAATTATCATGAGCCCGTGCGTCCACAGGGGCTCATGATAATTTATGTCTCTTGCTGGCCATGGATTATGGGGCATAGTTAGCCCTCAGTCATTTCAGAATTTTGCACTGTCACACACGTCAAATTGTTTTAAGATTTCTGCAAGAGCCTTGTACACTTTTCTTTCAGGTGACAGCAAAAGGCTGCCCTGATATCCCACTGTCTTGGCCATATGATCTGCAACTTGGCCTGACCAGACTGTTTGGCTGCCTGTGTGGTGCTACTCTGGCCTCCAACCCGGGTAAGACGCTGTCAGTACATTTGTTTGACTGTGTTTATGAAGTTGTCCCATGGTTATAGTTTGCAGCTTTCTTTACTCATCTTTTGTAGATGACTTCTCACCGAAATTAAATGCTCTAGCAGTGTCTGTGACAGACTGTTTTTGTGCAGTTGTCCCTGGCGAGGCTCTGCTGATGATGGATGACTCTGCTGAACAGGACGTGTTGCGGAGTGAGCTGTGGACGACGCTGTTTCGTGGTGGCTACATGGTGGGCAAACTCCAGCGATCGCTCTCAGGAAAATATGTGAGGTGTAGTTTAAGACATTAACCCCTTCACAGCCAAAGGTCACAGATTTTTTTTTCTGAAATCTTTGTCGATTCATTCACCAGAGCCGTGTCCAACTAAAGGAACATGAGCACAAAGAAAGCCCCACAAGAAGCATAGATTCTCATGAACCCCTGCTGCTATTGGGGCTCATGAAGATCTATGTTTCTTGCAGTTATGTTCACCTTTCTTAGCATCAAAGGGATTAATGATGACTGATAAAAATGTATTTTTCTCTAAAATGTATTTTTTCGAAAAATACTTACCGATGGCATTACTATATGGAAGATACACTTAGCTTAACGATTTCAGCTTAAGAAACTGTTGTGTATACATACACCACCAGGTAGGCGACTAGGGAGCCGTTACCAAGACACCCTGAGTAGCCTCCCCTCCCCATCCGGGCACGTGTGCCGGGGTGGCATGCCAGTCGAACGCTATAACGCTCTGGCGGCAGGCGGGAGGGCCATTCGAGTAATGCCATCGGTAAGTATTTTTTCGAAAAAATACATTTTAGAGAAAAATACATTTGTTTCCTCAAAATACATTACCAATGGAAGAATAGCGAAAAGGAGGAGGGTGCCGCCTGCTAGGTCCCGCCACTGCTCGTGCTTAGCATTCGCGACCAGTAGCAACCTCCCGACAATTTCAGCTAAGCGGACCAAGGACGCCAGAGGCGCCGGGGGGGGGGGGGGGGGGGGGGGGGGGGGGGGGAGAGTTGCGCCGCAGAGAAGGTCACACCAGGGCCAGGAGGCCCACTGGCCCTGGAGGTCTCCAAGGTAAAACTGGGCAAGGAACTGCCCATCACTGAAGGTGGCTACAATGTCCAGTACAGTGATTAGGTTGAGTTTTGCAGTCAATAAGTCATATGACCGGAGGAACATAAAATCAATAGGTCATTTTGAAAATCCATAAGTCAACAAAAAAATTCACGTTTCGGCATTTTCGATTTTGAAATGTCAGCAGCATGTGTAGCCTGTTCAGTAGGCACAGCGGCTTTGCGAGCCAACAGTCATAATCGAGAAAATGTTGAAATTGGTCGCAGCCGCTGTGTCTACTGAACGGGCTACTGTCAAGTTATCAACTGCGATGTACAGCCGGTTCTACCAGCTCAATCACATGTGCCGATTGTGGGTGTGGTCTAGTAGTCTGCTCAGTTGTCAAACTTGTCAACACATCTTGGTAACTTGGCCCGCAGACTCTCACTGTGTACGTTTTCGCGGTGCTTGCCTGCCATTTGGTTACAGTCATGGCTGTTTTCAGTTAATCCAGACCAAAAAGGTGACTGCCAAGCGTGTGAAATGCAAAGAAGTACCCAACGGAGAAAGAAACACGCTTAGAAAAAACGGTACAACACAATTTATTAATATTTCGGGTAAATACCCTTTGTCAAAATAGACAAACAAACAGAGACATTATTTGCTACTTATCTTCAGATGCAGAAGGAATGTGGCAACTGAAGGTGATGTAAAAAGAAAAAGAAAAGAAAAGGAAAGGAAGAACAAAAGTAAAAATGACGTCAAAGAAAAAAATCGTAAGAGAAAGACTCCGAGAGGAACTAAACACGAGAGACAAGAGTGTGTGTAAGCGCGCGCAGGAGCGAGCAAAATTAAATGCGCGTGTGTGAGGCCGGGGAGAGAGAGAGAGAAGAGAGACAGCGAGAGAGAGAGAGGGAGAGAGAAAGAGAAAGAGAGAGAGAGAGAGAGAGAGAGAGAGAGAGAGAGAGAGAGAGAGAAGACGAACGGGGAGTACCCTTGGGCACGAAGTAGGCTGAGTGTCTAATACACAAAGCCAGCTAAACACCAACCCGAAGGCAAACCTTATATCACCATCGAGTTGAGGACTACCTCGGGGAAAAACGGGAGGACCCCGGGAAAAAAACCCCAGCATTTAGCATGGTACACAACAAGGAATATCGATGAAACAAAGCAAATAATCAAATTCAGTAAGAGAATAATGGTATAAGAGGAGAGTAGGTAGTTGTGAAACCATCTTCAAGGGTAACTCAAAAAAAAAAAAAAATATAATAAAAACCGGGTGTGGGGGGAGAGAAAGACAAAAGGGGCGGGGAAAGGGGAGGGGGAAAGGGAAGAGAGAGAGAAAGGGGGAAGAGAGAAAGAGAGAGAGAGAGAGAGAAAAAAAAAAAAAGGGAGGGGGGGGGGGGAAGGCAAACAAACAGAGCCACCAGCCCCACCCAACAGGCACCGCCACAGTGGCGCCACAGTGCCCAGTTTATTAATCAAAAATTTTTCTCGGTCTTTCCTGGCCCAGACATTATTGGCTTGCATAAGCCAGAGGCCTTTAACACGAATGTCCGAGACGGAGTGATCGGCCTGGTTGAAATGTCGCCCGACCGGTCTATTGTAATGGTACTTGACCGACTGAAGATGTTCTTTAAAACGGTCGTTGATGGTTCTTTCCGTCTCTCCAACATAGAGTTGGCCGCATTTCACACAGGAGATGACATAAATCACGTTGGTAGTTTGACATGTGAAGTATCTGTCTATGTTGAATTTGTAGCGTGGACCATTCACCACTGTAGAAGGGCAAATAAAAGGACATGTCTTGCAATTTGGAACATTGCACGGTGTGGAGCCGGAGGGTCTGGTGGTAGAACGAGGCTTAAGAGTAGAGCGAACAAGCATGTCTCGTAAATTAATATCCCTCTTGAAAGCCACCAACGGAGGTTCAGAAAAGATAGCAGCGGACTCTTTACTGGATGACAAAAGACCCCAGTTAGAAAGAAGTATTTTACGAACCGGATTGGTGTGCGGATGGTAAACCATGGTTACGATGGGCCTGTCACTCTCAGCGGTAGGCTTAGTCTGCAGTATACTCGCGCGACTAAGTTTTTGTACTGTTTGGAGAGAACCTTGAACAACAGTTCGTAAAATACTTCTTTCTAACTGGGGTCTTTTGACCGAGAAAAATTTTTGATTAATAAACTGGGCACTGTGGCGCCACTCGGGATGAATATGAAAGATTAACTTTTTGGACCTTACCTGTGTCTTCTGCTAACTGTCATTTACCTTACCGATTCGCTTCTGTCTGACTACTCACTAACCAGATAGTTGTGGCTGGCGCTGATTGATATGTACTTTGTGCCTCCCATGGGGACTTTTTCAGCGCTGGCCATACGTTAAGTTGGATCCCTTGCCCTTCCCTGTCGGGCGCCTGGTCGCCGGTCCTTGGATTTATGCGCGGGTGTGGGGGGCGATCATGTGCATTCCCTTGGGGATGTATGTGGTCGTCTTGTTCGCATGCCTGTGCGTTCGTCCGTGGGCTGGAGGGTGCCTGTTGGGTGGGGCTGGTGGCTCTGTTTGTTTGCCTTCCCCCCCCCCCTCCCTTTTTTTTTTTTCTCTCTCTCTCTCTCTCTCTCTCTCTCTCTCTCTTTCTCTCTTCCCCCTTTCTCTCTCTCTTCCCTTTCCCCCTCCCCTTTCTCCGCCCCTTTTGTCTTTCTCTCCCCCCACACCCGGTTTTTATTATATTTTTTTTTTTTTTTTTTTTTTTGAGTTACCCTTGAAGATGGTTTCACAACTACCTACTCTCCTCTTATACCATTATTCTCTTACTGAATTTGATTATTTGCTTTGTTTCATCGATATTCCTTGTTGTGTACCATGCTAAATGCTGGGGTTTTTTTCCCGGGGTCCTCCCGTTTTTCCCCGAGGTAGTCCTCAACTCGATGGTGATATAAGGTTTGCCTTCGGGTTGGTGTTTAGCTGGCTTTGTGTATTAGACACTCAGCCTACTTCGTGCCCAAGGGTACTCCCCGTTCGTCTTCTCTCTCTCTCTCTCTCTCTCTCTCTCTCTCTCTCTCTTTCTCTTTCTCTCTCCCTCTCTCTCTCTCTCTCTCGCTGTCTCTCTTCTCTCTCTCTCTCCCCGGCCTCACACACGCGCATTTACTTTTGCTCGCTCCTGCGCGCGCTTACACACACTCTTGTCTCTCGTGTTTAGTTCCTCTCGGAGTCTTTCTCTTACGATTTTTTTCTTTGACGTCATTTTTACTTTTGTTCTTCCTTTCCTTTTCTTTTCTTTTTCTTTTTACGTCACCTTCAGTTGCCACATTCCTTCTGCATCTGAAGATAAGTAGCAAATAATGTCTCTGTTTGTTTGTCTATTTTGACAAAGGGTATTTACCCGAAATATTAATAAATTGTGTTGTACCGTTTTTTCTAAGCGTGTTTCTTTCTCCGTTGGGTACTTCTTTGTTTTCAGTTAGACTCAATTTGAGAAACATGAGCATAAATGGCACCAGTCAAAGGCGTAGATTTTCATGAACCCGCGGGCAGAGGCGACTGATGAGGATCTGTGCCTCTTGCAGATGTGGATTATAATCGTTACTTAGTCCGCATCTACTTCCTCAGTTTGAGTAACACTATCAGATAAAATCTCAAGCAATATGCATAGATTCTCATAACAACCCTTAGGTGGTGAGGAATTTTGAACGTCTATGCCTCTTGCAGACTTTAGAAACTCACTCTTGCACTGGTTACATTCATCACGCAGCTAACTATACGTGTTACACTTGGTGTATAAAATACCAAACGCAAGTTATATTTGGCAATATCGGATTTTTATTTATTTTGCAATCTAATGTAATCAGGTTTGCGTTTCAATGACTTCCATTACATATAATATGCTTTTTTCAGTAAACATGTGCAAGCACTGAATTACTGTGCTACAGTGAAGAGCACAATGGTTTTCAGCAACAAGAACCAGTTTTCTGGCAGTACTGATTCAAGCTGTGGTGTCCAGGATACCAACCACAACACATTTTTGTCAAATTGTCATAGATAGACACCCCCACCCTCCACTCTCTCCTAGAAAACAACAAACAAAGCAAGAAACAGATTGTGGTTGTCATAGTTCATAAGCTAGCAGGGTCTTCCGTGCACCCCTCCCACCCCCCCCCACCCCCCCTTTTTGTACTCAATAAGATGGGTTTCAAAGTGTACCTTAGTATGTCCTGAGATGTTTAAGCCATGTTCCCCGAAAATCATTAGGAACACACCAGAGATATAGCCGATAGCGCAAGGGTACCCCATTCACGCTCTTTGTGAATGCTAAAATGAGGTTGAGAAACATTTTTCTGCTGCCGACCCTTTGACAGCTCTCTCATTGGCAAGCCAGAACAATGTAAGATTTAAAGACGGCCATTAAGTAATTGAACGTTGCAGAAGAAGAAGGCAAAAAATGGGGGTGGAAGTGATGATCTCGTGGTGGACATGTGGAAACTTAAGTATTTTGATAACATTGTTTAGGCTGTTAGGAACCATGAAACTTTATTACGCATATTCATATTTACACATTTCTAGACGAAAATGAATGAAAAGAAAAGGGGAGACCTTACTAGACCCGCCTAATGCTAGGTAAAATATCACCTAAAAGACCAGCCACTTAAAAATAGTTACAATTAAATTGATGGGTCACATTGAAATTAATGAAATGATCACAGATTTGTATGCTCAATATGCATAATTTGTTATGAAAACTGGCAACAAAAATATTTAAACAGAGGAGTATGACATAAGCAATTGTTATGATCATTTTGCGTTCTTTTGTGAACTGGTAAAATGGGGGTAGGACAGCAGATTTAGCCACTGTGACCCCTAAATGCATCACAGCATCATAAAATCAGGTTGGGAGTAACTGTGGTACTCTATCCTAACCAATTAAACCTAAAAAAAAACAACTATCAGTTGTATACAGAATTTCTGAGGGCATCTGAAACAACGTACATTTCCCAACTCAGCAATTTTAAATGGGGAAAAAGCTATCATTCACCACGAATTTACCATAAAGGATGCTGACTTTCCTTATTTTCTTACACTTTATGCTCACATTATTGAAACTTAATAGGTAAAGAGAGGACAAAATGAAATGGAATAATTTTAGTAATTTTTTCTAATTAATTTTGTTTATTTTTACAACTTGGGGGTAGGGATACAAAATCAACCACTGTGGCACTGACAATGATCATAGAATCACCTAGTCAAGTTTATAACATCCTGTTTTAATGATGTAAGCCTGAAAATGGACTGCCAGTGCTATAGAAAATGTCTGAAGGCATCTGACACATTATTTTTGTCTTTTTTTGCGATTTCGCGGAAATGGACGTTTACTGGGTGCACAAATACCTTCACTGTGAGCCAGAGATTCAATATTTTTTCATTCTGTTTTTTTGCAGAGGACACAAAAGGTATGCCTTAACATAATATTGTCTGATTTGGGTTTCTGGAATGAACTCTGATTTATTTAGAGGAAAATGTTTTTCAACCTCATTTTAGCATCCGCGAAGAGCGTGAATGGGGGTACCCTTGCGCCATCGGCTATATCTCTGGTGTGTTCCTAAGGATTTTTGGAGAACATGGCTTAAACATCTCAGGACATACTAAGGTACACTTTGAAACCCATCTTATTGAGTACTGGAAGGTGGGGGGGGGGGGGGGGTGCACGGTAGGCCCTGCTAGCTTATGGACTATCAGTGTAGAACTAATTACATGATGTGGACTTCAACTACATGACGCGAACAAAGCAGAGTTACTGATTGTGTAACCATGAAATAAGAACAAAGGTTATATGTGTGAGCACGAGAGACCACTGGTACATCAATTACATCTTGCATTACAACATTTTGGACATCATGTAAAAATACGCATATCTCTGCAAAAATTATGAACCGGCAGCACTGACAACAGTAAAGCCATTTCCTTTGCTTCTAGACGTCTATTATGAATACGTGAACTGCATTAAAAAAACTGGCTACAGACATCTAGACCCAGTCTGCTGCGGCACCCTCATACCGACTCCGAGCATCAAAATCAGCGTCAATGAGACCAACAAGAGACTTAGACTAGAGTTAATGCAGCCTTGGGGACTGATGAGGATGTATGCCTCTTACAGGCGGAAAGCATTTTGCATCATGTTGGACCGTGTACCTAGTCAGGGCCCATGTCTTGCAGTATTGTTTACATTTGCTCGAGAGAGGGGGCAAGTGTCACCCATCACTGTTGGCAGCTGGCCTGCCGCCTCCCTAATTTTTAGGATGCACTCTGTTCATTGAGGACTGACTGTGTACAGTGCACTAGATGATGATGATGATGAAACTTTATTACATAACGGTAGAAGTTTTGACAGATACAAATACGTCAATTTTCAAACTTGCCGTTTCTAACGTTCTACAACATGAAATATAATGAAGACAAACAAAAAAGCATAACTAAATAAGTACAGACACACGCAGTACAGAAAATGATACTACTAAGGTAGTAATAAACAAATACAAAAAAGGAAGTAACACTCCTCAGCACAAATTACATAGGAGAAAAATCATAGCACAGCTAAAACAAGCACAAAGTACCAAGAATCAAACATACATACACACACCTTTACAGCCGTGTAAATGCACGCACTAACATATATACATTTACATAACCTTTCATCAGAATGACAGGATAAAAATAATATATCTAAGCAGTTTCCATCAGGTATATGTGTAGTTTTGTTTTAAAGGAGGAAAGGTGGGTTAGTGTTTTTAAATGTTGAGGAAGTGAATTCCATAAAAGTGGTCCCGAAAAGGCTAGGCTTGATTTGAATAAGTCAATGCGAGGTAGTGGTAATCGAAGAGTACTGTTCCTCGAGGACCTTTCACACTGTCGTGGAGTAAATTTAGCTGTTAGATACTGTGGAGCTTTCTTGTGGAGAATTTTAAACATAAGTATGCACTTGTTGTAAACGAGTTGTTGACGAAGGCCAAGAAGTTTCAGATTTTGCAGTTTTACAGCGGTAGGAATGGGTCTTATATCTACATGTTTAATGGCTCTTTTGTATAGTGAATTTAGTTTTTTGATATGCACATCACCGCTACCATCCCAAACAGTGGAGATGTAATCAACATGAGATTTAATGTGTGCATGAAAAAACATTTTTCGTGTATTTATGTCACTCACACTTCTCAATTGTGATAAAAGAAAAATATTTTTTGATATTTTCTTACATATAAAAAAATATTTTTCTAGAGCATCAGCTAGCTGGTCATAACTCTCTCTCTCTCTCTCTCTCTCTCTCTCTCATACACGCCAACCAACTCGGCGCGGGTCTCAGTGACTCGGTGTTTAAAAAATGAATAAGTCATATGACCGGCTCACTGACAGAGCAATGCATCATTTCAAATTTGTATGCGTCGATGACCGATGAGCATCCTATACGCTGCCAGTACTGCGCAGTCCGAACGAATGCGCCTCTCTAGGAGACCGCCCGGATCTTGCGCGGTGAGAAAAACCGCCCTGAAGCGTACGCTGGGGCGAGCTGCCCGCACGCAGAGCGGGGGACCCAGGGCAGCCAACCAAAGAGCATCTGTGCCGAAAAAACGCCCCTGCCAGGGGAAGGGCAGGAAGAGTGGATCCGGCCAAACCGGAAGGCTTCACCCAGCACAAGGGGACTCACAGCGCCGGGACAGAGTCCTGACAGCGGGAGTCCCATGTTCCAGCAGGGCCCCTGAGGGGTGCAGGGCCACCCTGGGGCCCTGCCTGAGGGGAGCCGAACCGTGCCAAGAAGCAGAACAGGCCGGGTCCACTGAGATCACGTGCAGCGCGCTGACTTCGGACGCTGTAGCAAAAAGCCAGCGTAGAACAGGCCGGGTCCACTGAGAGCACGTGCAGCGCGCTGATTTCGGACGCTGTAGCAAAAAGCCAGCAAGGAACCGGTCTTTGAGGTTATGTCCGCCCGGCCGGCCAAGTCGGGGCGCGTAAGGAGACGCATGGATCCATCGGACCTGTCCTGTAGGACAGGCCGGGTCTGCAACGAGCGCGTGCGGCGCGCTGGCTCTTTACGCTGTAGCGTGAGCCAGCGAGGAGCCGGTCTTCCCGGTTACGTCCGTCCGGCGGGTCAAGGGGGGGGGCGCATAATGAGATGCACAGAGCCTTCGGCGCTGTCCTGTAGGACAGGCCGGGTCCGCCCGTGATTCTGGATGCTGTAGCGCCAGCCAGCCAGGGGCAGGTCTATCTGGTCACGTCCGCCCGGCCAGCCAAGGCAGGGCGGGTAAGGAGACGCATGGAGCCATCGGACCTGTCCTGTAGGACAGGCTGGGTCCGCCGCGAGCGCGTGCCACGCGCTGGTTCTGGATGCTGAAGCGCGAGTCAGCGAGAAGCCAGCTTCCTGGTACGTCCGCCTGGCCAGTCAAGGCGGGCCACGTAAGGAGACGCACAGAACCATCGTCCTTGTCCTGTAGGACAGGCCGGGTCCGCCGCGCACGCGAGCAGCCCGTTACTCTGAACGCTGAAGTGCCAGCCAGCCAGGGCAGGTCTATCTGGTTACGTCCGCCCGGCCGGCCAAGGTGGGGCTCGATAGGGGGGGATGCATGGGACCAACGGCTCTGTCCTGTCCTGTCCTGAGAGCGCAAGCAGCGCACTGAGTCTGGATGCTGCAGCACCAGTAAGGGGCAGGACCTCCAGGTTATGTCCGCCCGGCGGGGCTCGGTAGGAGACATAAGGAACCAACGGAAAGTGAGCAGCAGGGCCCGGGGGGCGGACGGCCAGGACTCCTTGAAGGCTTCCTGCATGGCCTGCAAGGTGGGGCCGAAGAGAAGGGGACCCCCCCAATCAGCGTATGACGGAGCTGGGCGCGGGTGGCCGCAGGAAGAAGAGGGCACCGATCCAGCAAGGCATCCCGGCGCATGAGGTCACAGTTTGCGGCCGTGGTGAGGGCGTTGGTGGACGCACGGTAGGCTGCTCGGTTGGCCGCGACTGCCAAGGCTTGGACGTCATTCCGGGGGATTCACATCCAGGCGCTCCAGGGACTCCTCGATGCAGTAGAGCATGACCTGCGTCGCTAGCTCCAAAAACCCCGAGCAGGCGAGGGAGTTGCAGACCAAGGTCGCTGCGTTTTTGAGCCCACCGGGGAAGCTAAGCCGAAGGGCTCGCTGGCCTCCAACGTTTCCGCGGCCAGGTCCATCGGAGGAAAGGGAGTGTCCCGCATACGAGTCCTGCCGGAAGCGGAAATGAAAGCCCGCCAGCCAGCGCGCGTCGGATAAGAAGCCCTTGTCCTAAGGCCAACCCTGCTGAAGCTGGGCGTTGAAGGTGGCCGTCAGATCCTGAAAGCTGGGGGGTTGAGGGAGGGACCTGAACTTCTTAGTCAGACGCGGCGCGTCCACGAGGGTGAAGGCCTTCCTCTTCACCGGCGGGGACGGGGGACAGGTATAGAGGCAGGAATCAAGCAATGAGCCGAGACACAACGTCAAGGGCGCGCGAAGTCTCCGAGCCCACCGGGGGGGGGGGGAACGAACAGGCGACACTAGCAGAGTCGGGGTCAAGTAGGCGGGCGCCGAACTGGGAACACTGACCTGTCCTTAAGACCATGAGGGTCCCGGTGGTCGCCGTACGTCACGGGAAGAAGGCCTGTGCTGTAGTACAGGGCGGTCCCGTAGCTGGAGACAACACCGCGCTGTAGCACAGCGGAGCGCCTACATCAGAGGAAGAAGGCCTGTGCTGTAGCACAGCTGGGTCCCGTAGCTGGTTGCTCACGGCAGCATCGCGCTGTAGCACGGCGGAATGCCATACGTCATGGGAAAAAGGCCTGTGCAGTAGCAAAGCTGGGTCCCATTGCTCATCGCCGCCGGCGGCATCACACTGTAGCATGGCGGAACGCCGTACGTCATGGTAAGAAGGCCTGTGCTGTAGCACAGCTGGGTCCCATCGCTTACCGACCACTGTTCTGGTCTGTAGACCGGCAGGCTGCTCTCGGTCGAGGGGAGCCGACCTCTGCCGTAGCCAGGGCGGGTCCCGTTGAACTCTGACGTCCGCTCTGTCCTGAAGACAGGCCGGGTGCGAGGGGTCTCAGGGCGAGACACCAAGACCGACGGGGAGTGAGAGCATTGAAGCACGAGTGTACTGTAGAGCGGACTGATGGCTGGTAGTCCGGACCCACCGAGTGCCGGGCGCTGGGCAAGGTCTCCGCATCCGGGGGAGGGGGGGGGGGAGGCACGTTCATGGGGGCTAAAACCGGCGTGGCATGCTGCACTTGGCAGGAGGCGAACCCCACGATGTCCGAAGTCGCCCGCAGAGGGGCCGGGTAAGCCGCCGGTTGAAGGGGGTTCCCCGGAGGCAGACAGGCAGACACGCCGGTAAAACTCCCACAATTGGGACCACCGTTCTTCCTTGCACGAAGAGCATCTCTCGCATGGCCGTGCGGAAGAGCAGCCCGAGCAAGGAAGGCCCAAGGTGTGAAGAGTCCGAGGGCCACTGGAACCCTTCACACCTAGGGCAAGTACCAAGCTGCATGCTGTAACAAAAAACAAAGCGCATGAGAGCCAACGGCACGTGGCCCCAACGAACAAAGGGCCACGTGAGCGAAACCCACAACCGGTGCTGCGAAGGGTCAGCTGTGTACGAACCAGCCGTTATCTGAGGAATGTGCCGGCCGGTCGGAAACCTGACCGGCCGAGGCATGCCCCGAAACCTTACCTGGCCATATCCCAAGTGACGGAAGGCAAGCGAGGAGAAAAAAACACCGACCCAGGTAACCTGCGCGGAAGCGCAAAGCACCACGTGTAAAATCCAAACAAGCACACAAAGGCAAACCGCCACACCAACCACAGGTAGTCCGCGCGGAAGCACAAGGCACCACGTAAATCCAACCAGCTCATGAAGGCACACCGCCACACCAACCACAGGTAGTCAGAGCGGAAGGCACTACGTAAATCCAGCACAAGACACCTCGTAAATCCAAACAAGCACACAAAGGCACAAGAAGCACCAGAGGGTAGACCGAGGAAAGTCCAAGGTAAGTCCAAGGTGAACCAAAGTAGGCTGAGCATAAGTAACACAATGTATCGCAATGAAGCTAAGCGTTCGACTGGCGTGCCATCCTTGCACACGTGCCCGGATGGGGAGGGAAGGGAGGCTACTCAGGGTGTCTTGGTAACGGCTCCCGAGAGTCGCCTCCCTGGTGGTGTATGTATACACAGTTTCTTAGGCTGAAATCGTTAAGCTAAGTGTATCTTCCATATAATAATGCCATTGGTAATGTATTTTGAGGAAGCAAATGGTATAATGTAAAAACATGAAAAAAAAAACAAAAAAAAACAGCAGTGCCTACCTAGTAGGCTTCACTTTTTGTACCTTGTTGAAGTAAAGAAACGGTACCTTGCTGTATGCTGTGAATGATTGACAACATGGTGATTGAAATATATAGGTTTTACACCCATTGGAAACATCAAATTCTACCATGTTAGCATTACAGACTTGTACAACTTGTAATAAAGACTCAGAATCACAAGCATACACATAGTGAACTTTTAGCTTGATATGATTTCGAATTTGTAGTCTGCAGTATACTGATTGTGAACTTAATAAATTCATAAAGAAATTCATTGATCCCTAAGCTCGCAATTTGCAGAGTTGGGAGTTCTCTGAAGACTACATTACATTTTAGGAGACAGATTGACCATGGTAGTTCAGTGGTGGAGCAGGAATAGCTTGGCACCTGTAGGCTCGAAGCTGTTCCTGCACCGCCCTTGAACTATCATGTTCGATCCATGTACCATTGAAGTGTCAGGGATGAATGGGTTAATAGGATTTTGGAATTGAATTTTCTAGCTTTATGGGATTTTGTAAATTATAATTTATGATATTTGCAAATGTCAGCTGTTCGATTTCCAACAGGTTGCTGAGGAGAGCAAACAAGTGCTGGCAGTTCTGAGCGATCTTGTCAGCAGTGCGGACCCTGAGACTGATGATGAGACGGCACAGTTAGTGGCGCGACTCAAAGAAAAGTCAGTGATACTGTCCTTGTGTGCTGGTCTGTTTGTTTGTTTTTTACAGTCCTTGTGTCCTGGTCTGAGATTACCCCCTTCCTGCCACTACACGTACATTTTTCTTTCTGAAACCTTGGTTCGTTCAACGACCAAGAGCCAGCACCATCCAAGAAACGTGGATGCAAACTGGTCAGCAAGAGGCATAGATCCTCATGAGCCCCTGCAGTCACAGGGGCTCGTGAGGATCTATGTCTCTTGCAGGGGGATCATGTTCACTTTTCTGGGCAGCAAAGGGGTTAGATTGCCTGTGTCAAGGTCTGTCACTGCAGTACTTGTATGCTGGTCTGCAAATCTGGACCTTACAGCGCAAAGTTACTTACTTACTTACGCCTGTCACCCCTACCCGGGTATAGGCCGTCGACGAGAGACCTCCAGCAACTCCTGTCCTGTGCTTCTCCTTCGATTCTACTCCAGGTGGTTCCCAGTCTCTTGATGTCTGCTTGGAGGTCTCGACGCCAGGAGTTTCTCGGCCTACCTCTTTTCCTCTTTCCCTGGGGGTTCCATGACAATGCCTGCCTAGTGATACTGGAAGCTGGCTTTCTCAGACTGACCGATCCATCCCCATCTTCTTCGCCCAATTTCATTCTCTGCTGTTATCTGCTCTGTTCTCTCCCAGAGTCTGACGTTGCTGATCTTCTCTGGCCAGTGGATTTTCAAAATTCTTCTAAGGCAACTGTTCATGAAGGTCTGTACTCTGTTGACTGTGGTTTTTGTCAATCTCCATGTCTCTGCTCCATATAGGAGAACTGCTTTTACATTGGAGTTGAAAATCCGGACTTTGGTGTGTTGTGACAGCTCTCTGGAACTCCACACTTTTTTCAACTGGAGAAAGGCTGCTCTGGCTTTACCGATTCGTGCTCTGACATCTGCATCAGTGCCGCCTTTTTTGTCTATGATGCTCCCGAGATAGGTGAAGGACTCCACCTCCTCCAACGGGGTGCCAGCAAGCAAGACTGGTTCTTCCCTGGTTGCGTTCAGCCTCATTGTCTTTGTTTTCTGTTTGTGAATGGTGAGGCCCACTTGGGACGAGATGTCAGCAAGCCTCGTGGTCTTGTCCTGCATTTGTTGATGAGTGTGGGACAGTAATGCCAAGTCGTCTGCAAAATCGAGGTCGTCAAGCTGTGTCCACAGTGTCCACTGTATTCCACTTCGTCTGTGCTCTGTGGTCATCTTCATGACCCAGTCTATGGCCAGTAGGAAGAGGAACGGAGACAGCAGACACCCCTGCCTGACACCAGTTCTGACCTGGAGCTCTCTGGTGAACTGCCCTTCGTGGATCACGCGACATGTCATGCCATCATAGCTGCTCTTGATCAGGCGGACGAGCTTTGTGGGTACACCGTAGTGTCGTAGGAGTTTCCACAGAGTCTCTCGGTCCACGCTGTCAAATGCTTTCTCATAATCCACAAAGTTGACGTACAGCGGGGAGCTCCACTCCAGAGACTGTTTCACGATGATGCGGAGAGTGGCGATCTGGTCTGTACATGATCGGTTCTTCCTGAATCCTGCTTGCTGGTCTCTCAGCTGGGGGTCAACGGAGCTCTTCATTCTCTCTAGGATGATCCTGTTGAAGACCTTTCCTGGTACTGACAGCAAGGTGATTCCTCTGTAGTTGGAACACTTGCTGAGGTCGCCTTTCTTGGGAAGCTTGATTAGGTACCCATCCTTCCAGTCAGCTGGCATCACCTCCTCTTCCCAGATCTTTCAAACAGTGGGTACAGCATCTCAACTGTTGTCTCTAGGTCTGCTTTCAGAGACTCCGCTGAGATGCCATCTGGCCCTGCTGCTTTGCCATTCTTCAAAAATGCCACTGTTTTTCTGATCTCTTCCCGGCTGGGTCTGTCACAGCTGATGGGTAGGTCGGTCTCTGCCGGCTGGATGTCGAGGGGGTCGGGTGGGCTAGGTCTGTTCAGTAACTCTTCAAAATACTCGGCCCATCTGTCGAGTTGGTCTGCTCTGTCTGCAATAGGCTTGCCTTCTTTGTCTTTTACTGGTCTTTCTGTATGGCCATACTTACCCGACAATCTTCTGGTAATGTCGTAGAGCTGTTTCATGTTGCCGCTGCCTGCTGCCTTTTCTGCCTCTGCTGCCAGGCTGTCTGTGTAGGCCCTCTTGTCTGCCCTGATACTCCTCTTCACCTCGCGGTTGGCTTCCGAGTATTCCCCCTGTGCCCTTACTTTGGCTGCTCTCGTGCGACTGTTGTTGACCGCTGCTTTCTTCTGCTTCCTCGCTTCTATCTTCTTCAAGGTCTGTGCCGACAGCCAGTCCTTGTGGTGGTGTTTCCTGAACCCTACAGTGTCTTTGCAGGTTGAGTTCAGCGCCTCTCTAACTGCCTTCCACTGCTGCTCTGTGGTGACCGCCTCCTCTTCATTTACTAGCTCCTGTAGCGCTTGAAACCGGTTGGACAGCACCAGTTTGAACTCTTCTCTAACTCCAGTTTCTCTCAGGAGGCCTACATTATAGCGCTGTCTTCTTGTTGTCTCTGTGCGGCTTTTCTTTAGCTTGAGCTTCATTCTTAAGGTAAGCAGATGGTGGTCTGAGGCGACATCTGCTCCCCTCCTCACTCGAACATCTTGAAGGGATCTTCTAAATTTCTTGCTAATGCAGATATGGTCTATTTGGTTCTCTGTTGTATAGTCAGGTGAGACCCAAGTTGCTTTGTGTATTCTTCTGTGTGGGAAGATGCTGCCTCCAATGACAAGTCGGTTTAGAGCACAAAAGTCTACAAACCTCTCCCCGTTCTCACTCATCTCCGAGCCTAGTCCCTGTCTCCCCATCACCTCTTCGTATCCGGTGTTGTCCTCCCCTTACTTACTTACTTACTTACGCCTGTCACCCCTACCCGGGTATAGGCCGTCGACGAGAGACCTCCAGCAACTCCTGTCCTGTGCTTCTCCTTCGATTCTACTCCAGGTGGTTCCCAGTCTCTTGATGTCTGCTTGGAGGTCTCGACGCCAGGAGTTTCTCGGCCTACCTCTTTTCCTCTTTCCCTGGGGGTTCCATGACAATGCCTGCCTAGTGATACTGGAAGCTGGCTTTCTCAGACTGTGACCGATCCATCCCCATCTTCTTCGCCCAATTTCATTCTCTGCTGTTATCTGCTCTGTTCTCTCCCAGAGTCTGACGTTGCTGATCTTCTCTGGCCAGTGGATTTTCAAAATTCTTCTAAGGCAACTGTTCATGAAGGTCTGTACTCTGTTGACTGTGGTTTTTGTCAATCTCCAAGTCTCTCCTCCATATAGGAGAACTGCTTTTACATTGGAGTTGAAGATCCGGACTTTGGTGTGTTGTGACAGCTCTCTGGAACTCCACACTTTTTTCAGCTGGAGAAAGGCTGCTCTGGCTTTACCGGTTCGTGCTCTGACATCTGCATCAGTGCCGCCTTTTTTGTCTATGATGCTCCCGAGATAGGTGAAGGACTCCACCTCCTCCAACGGGGTGCCAGCAAGCAAGACTGGTTCCTCCCTGGTTGCGTTCAGCCTCATTGTCTTTGTTTTCTGTTTGTGAATGGTGAGGCCCACTTGGGACGAGATGTCAGCAAGCCTCGTGGTCTTGTCCTGCATTTGTTGATGAGTGTGGGACAGTAATGCCAAGTCGTCTGCAAAATCGAGGTCGTCAAGCTGTGTCCACAGTGTCCACTGTATTCCACTTCGTCTGTGCTCTGTGGTCATCTTCATGACCCAGTCTATGGCCAGTAGGAAGAGGAACGGAGACAGCAGACACCCCTGCCTGACACCAGTTCTGACCTGGAGCTCCCTGGTGAACTGCCCTTCGTGGATCACGCGACATGTCATACCATCGTAGCTGCTCTTGATCAGGCGGACGAGCTTTATGGGTACACCGTAGTGTCGTAGGAGTTTCCACAGAGTCTCTCGGTCCACACTGTCAAATGCTTTCTCATAATCCACAAAGTTGACGTACAGCGGGGAGCTCCACTCCAGAGACTGTTCCACGATGATGCGGAGAGTGGCGATCTGGTCTGTACATGATCGGTTCTTCCTGAATCCTGCTTGCTGGTCTCTCAGCTGGGGGTCAACGGAGCTCTTCATTCTCTCCAGGATGATCCTGTTGAAGACCTTTCCTGGTACTGACAGCAAGGTGATTCCTCTGACAAAATCTTCAATTTCTTGCGAGCATGCAATATTTTTAACAAGATTTGAGCATTCATAGACTATGTGAATCTTTTTTATTTGCCCTTTTTGAGAGTCTGTAGACATTTCTTTTAAAGACATGTGCGACATTTTAGCCTGAGATTTTTAATCTATATTTACATCTTGTCTTAAGACCTTGCTTTTAGTCTGGTTGACCAGATTTTTACCCATCCCGCCGTGAGATGGCCTTAGTCGCCTGCTCGGCGTTAAACCCAAATAACTAACTAACTAACTCTGTAGTTGGAACACTTGCTGAGGTCGCCTTTCTTGGGAAGCTTGATTAGGTACCCCTCCTTCCAGTCAGCCGGCATCACCTCCTCTTCCCAGATCTTTCCAAACAGTGGGTACAGCATCTCCACTGTTGTCTCTGGGTCTGCTTTCAGAGACTCTGCTGGGATGCCATCTGGGCCTGCTGCTTTGCCGTTCTTCAAAAATGCCACTGCTCTTCTGATCTCTTCCCGGCTGGGTCTGTCACAGCTGATGGGTAGGTCGGTCTCTGCCGGCTGGATGTCTGGGGGGTCGGGTGGGCTAGGTCTGTTCAGTAACTCTTCAAAATACTCGGCCCATCTGTCGAGTTGGTCTGCTCTTTCTGCAATAGGCTTGCCTTCTTTGTCTTTTACTGGTCTTTCTGTATGGCCATACTTGCCTGACAATCTTCTGGTAATGTCGTAGAGCTGTTTCATATTGCCGCTGCCTGCTGCCTTTTCTGCCTCTGCTGCCAGGTTGTCTGTGTAGGCCCTCTTGTCTGCCCTGATACTCCTCTTCACCTCGCGGTTGGCTTCCCAGTATTCCCCCTGTGCCCTTACTTTGGCTGCTCTCGTGCGACTGTTGTTGACAACTGCTTTCTTCTGCTTCCTCACTTCTATCTTCTTCAATGTCTGTGCCGACAGCCAGTCCTTGTGATGGTGTTTCCTGAACCCTACAGTGTCTTTGCAGGTTGAGTTCAGCGCCTCTCTAACTGCCTTCCACTGCTGCTCTGTGGTGACCGCCTCCTCTTCATTTACTAGCTCCTGTAGCGCTTGAAACCGGTTGGACAGCACCAGTTTGAACTCTTCTCTAACTCCAGTTTCTCTCAGGAGGCCTACATTATAGCGCTGTCTTCTTGTTGTCTCTGTGCGGCTTTTCTTTAGCTTGAGCTTCATTCTTAAGGTAAGCAGATGGTGGTCTGAGGCGACATCTGCTCCCCTCCTAACTCGAACATCTTGAAGGGATCTTCTAAATTTCTTGCTAATGCAGATATGGAGTCCGCTTAACACGAATTTCTGGGGACACGGAAAATCACTTCGTGTTAACCGTATTTCGTGTTAACCAATATATATGGCCTCAAAATTGATCACGGCCCTCCCGGCAAGGAAAAAGTGTGTAAGAGATGCGTGCATGAATGAGTACGAGGTTAAAAGTGCACATTATTGTACTATATATGCTTACATTACGTTCAGCTCGCTAGGAAAACACAAGGATGTGTACAGCTCACGTAGTTAACGTAAAATCCATCAGGTAAAATCCATAGTAAAGTAAAGGCAACACGGGCATCTGGCATCGGTAAAAGCAACACAGTCAAAGTCATTTAAAAAACGGGCCATGATCGAAGTCGGTCTTGCGTTATTGACAGCCCGTGTAGAGACAATCGTGGATCTCATTAATCTTGTTTTTTCACTTCAAGCGTAGTTGACTTCTGTTTTACCTTGGGGGTAGCCGTGATCGGTAGTTAACTGAATTGAGGGAGTGTTGGTACACGAATGATGCATGAATTCAGTTCAGAAACACTAGCCAATGAGAAGACGGATTACAACGACTGAAGGCTATTCAGCCAATCACAGGCTAGAGTTCGTTCCTGCGTCGTGTGTACTACAGCACGAGAGCGACACGTGCAATGCCCCTTTCATGAATCGGTTTTCGGTGTTTGAGACTGGAATGTGTGTTCGTGTTAAACAGGTGAATAATAGTGAAATTGCTCTGGTCGGGAACCGAAAACAGCTTCGTGTTAAGCAAAATTTCGTGTTAAGCATTTTGTGTTATCAGTGAAATTTTAATACATAATAAGAAGGCCGTCAGCCGGGAATGCAAAAGCGGTTCGTGTTAACCGGAAATTCGTGTTAAGCGAGTTCGTGTTAACTGGACTCCACTGTATTTGGTTCTCTGTTGTATGGTCAGGTGAGACCCAAGTTGCTTTGTGTATCCTTCTGTGTGGGAAGATGCTGCCTCCAATGACAAGTCGGTTTAGAGCACAAAAGTCTACAAACCTCTCCCCGTTCTCACTCATCTCCGAGCCTAGTCCCTGTCTCCCCATCACCTCTTCGTATCCGGTGTTGTCCTCCCCTATTTTGGCATTAAAATCGCCCATGACGATGGTGATGTCTCGCTCCGCACATTTGTCCAAGGCACTCTGGAGTCGGTCGTAGAACTCTTGTTTCTCTTCCTCGTCCCTGTCATTAGTGGGCGCATAACACTGGATGACGTTCAGCTTGAGCTTTTTCTTGGTTCTAAAGGCTGCTGTGATGATTCTTGGCCCAAGAGGTTCCCAGCCCATCAGCGCTCTTTGTGCCACTGGTGACAGCATGAATGCTACGCCTTCTGTATGGGGGGCATTCTCCTCTTCATGACCTGAATACAGAATCATCTCCCCACTTAACAGCCTTTTCTGGCCAGACTGCGTCCATCTGGCTTCACTGATACCTAGCAGGGAAAGGTTGTACTTTTGCATTTCCGCTGCTATCTGGGCGGCCTTGCCGCTCTGGTACATGGTCTTAACGTTCCATGTGCCCATGGTTGTATCCCTGGATAGAGAGAGGCGGCTCGGTCCTGTGGCTTCCGAAGACTTCCGGCTTTCACCACAGGACGTCATAAGTCTTCTGGTAGAAGAACCTTCCTCCTCCAGGAAAGGAATTACTGTTAGTCTTTTCGTCGGCGTTTTTGTAGCTATTTCCTTTTTTGCAGGGTGGGGAAGCTACCCCCACGCCCAACCCCCTTACTAGGAGGACCAGGGGTTTTCTGTCGGGGTCACCTTCCCTTAGACCATGTTGGTTCACGGCACCTTATTTCATTCGGTGCACCCCTCTCACGAGGGACCCCCTATCCACCACCCAGGGGACGCGCCTCAACGCCGTATGGTCCCAGCGCGAGGGTTGTCCTCCCCTATTTTGGCATTAAAATCACCCATGACGATGGTGATGTCTCGCTCCGCACATTTGTCCACGGCACTCTGGAGTCGGTCGTAGAACTCTTGTTTCTCTTCCTCGTCACTGTCATTGGTGGGCGCATAACACTGGATGACGTTCAGCTTGAGCTTTTTCTTGGTTCTAAAGGCTGCTGTTATAATTCTTGGCCCAAGAGGTTCCCAGCCCATCAGCGCTCTCTGTGCCACTGGTGACAGCATGAGTGCTACTCCTTCTGTATGGGGGGCATTCTCCTCTTCATGACCTGAATACAGAATCATCTCCCCACTTAACAGCCTTTTCTGGCCAGACTGCGTCCATCTGGCTTCACTGATGCCTAGCAGGGAAAGGTTGTACTTTTGCATTTCCGCTGCTATCTGGGCGGCCTTGCCGCTCTGGTACATGGTCTTGACGTTCCATGTGCCCATGGTTGTATCCCTGGATAGAGAGAGGCGGCTCGGTCCTGTGGCTTCCGAAGACTTCCGGCTTTCACCACAGGACGTCATAAGTCTTCTAGTAGAAGAACCTTCCTCCTCCAGGAAAGGAATTACTGTTAGTCTTTTCGTCGGCGTTTTTGTAGCTATTTCCTTTTTTGCAGGGTGGGGAAGCTACCCCCACGCCCAACCCCCTTACTAGGAGGACCAGGGGTTTTCTGTCGGGGTCACCTTCCCTTAGACCATGTTGGTTCACGGCACCTTATTTCATTCGGTGCACCCCTCTCACGAGGGACCCCCTATCCACCACCCAGGGGACGCGCCTCAACGCCGTATGGTCCCAGCGCGAGGGCAAAGTTGTAGGGTCTGAATTTGTTTCCTCATAAACATTACCGATGACATTACTTTATGGAAGTGTCTACTAGCTTACGTAATTTTAGCCTAAGAACCTGTTGTGTTCCCACACAACCAGGGAGGCACTCAGGGAACCCTAACCAGGGCCGAGAGTAGGGCCATCCGGTCACATGTCACGTGATGTCACGCCAGTCGGAATACTTAGCTCACGATGAACAGACGTGTTCTAGCCCACGGGACCTTGACTGTGTACGGTGCGACCGGTTTTTGGGACCGATCGTCTTTGGATTACTGTGGACTTGTGCTCTCTTGGATTACTGGGATGCTTTCGTGTGCTTGGATTACTGGTGGTTCCCTCCTCTCTAGATTTATGTGGTTGCGTGTGGGTTCTTACTTCGCTGGACCTGCTGGGACTTGTTCCCGCCGGCGTGCTTTGAGGGTGGTATGGAGGTCTCCCCCCCCCCCCCCCCCCCCCCCCCCTGTTCCTGCACCCTCTGGCTGGGCACCGGTTTCGACCAGAGGCACTTCGTTTCGCTCTTACTTTTTCGTGTCGTACTCTCGACTTTGTTTGGCGGGGCCTCGCGGTGCCCACGCCCGGTCGCCTACCCGGCACCGGCCTCCACGTGGCGTAGGTGGGTAGTCCGCTCAGTCCCTGACTGAGTGGGCTAGCGGACGGGTGCCATCTTTGTCCAGGATTAGGACTTGATGTCAGCAGATATGTTGTTCAGCCTTTTCACTGGTCCGGTTTTTAAGGAGCTGTGCTAACCTAGGTCGTACCATGTTGGATTGGTCCTTAAAAATACTCGTGACTTTTTGGTCCTTTGGATCCCAAGTGTTTGCCGTGCTTGGAGACCCGTGTCGGGGGAGAAGAGGATCCTGGTGGCTGAGGTTCCCTTTGGGCTGCGGCTCACTGGTGCCAACACTCCACTTCGGCCTTGACTTCTACCTAAACGGGAGGCTAGTCGTACCGGCCTAGTCAATCGGCTCTTGTCACGTTGAGCCCTATCCCACTGTTGACATGCGGGTTGCTATACGGAGCATCATGCTATAGCTTCTGCTGCTGATTAGGTGCTTTACGCCAGTATTCCCCTGCATTCAACGGTGTGATAGAAGGCGGTGGCTCAAACGGTTCAATCGGGCTTACCCCCTTGAGTATATCTTTCGGGCAGTCTCCATTGTGCGTCGGCTGGAGACCCGCCGACAGTTGCACTTTCCCTTGTTGGGCTCGGTGGCGGGCGGGGACCCCCGGGGGATGAATATCTCTACTAATATAATATGGATAAAACCAAAAAACCAAAACTAGCACAGAAACGGCGCATAGACACCGACATTGCACATGACAGTGATTCAGACTGTGAGGAAGCGACGCCTCAGGCGTCGGCCGTATGGCCTCGCTTCCTCATTGTCCATAGCAAGGTGAAGGAGAAACCAGTTACCAAGCTGCATCCTTTTCTGGTGGGGGAGACCCTCAGGAGCCGTGTTGGCAGGCCTGACGCCCAGCGCCTCAGGTCTGGTGACTTGCTGGTGGAGTGCCGTACTCGGGCACACTCCAGCGGGCTACTGGGGCTCTCTTCCATCGGAGAAACTCCTGTGGAAGTCACACCCCACAAAACTATGAATTCGTCACGAGGCGTAATCAAAGATCAAGCTTTGGCAGAACTGTCAGAAGATGAACTTGTAAGGAACCTTAAGTCTCAGGGGGTGACTTGCGTCAGGCGCTTCGCTTCCAAGCGAGGTGGTGGGGAGATCCGTCTCCCTACCATCATCCTGACGTTTGGCACCCCCACCCCTCCTACTACCATCTGGGGAGGTTACTACTCCCTGAGAGTGAAAAAGTACGTCCCTCTTCCCCTCCGGTGCTTTAAGTGCCAAAAGTATGGCCATGGGCAGAAGACATGCCGTCAGGCAGAGGCTTCATGCGCCCGTTGCACTAGGCCCGGACACTCTGCTGAGTCCTGCACAGCCACCCCCCTGTGTGTGAATTGCCAGGGGGCGCATATGGCTTCGGATAAGAAATGCCCTCGTTGGATATCCGAGTGCAAGATTCAGCAGGTGCGTGTGGAGAAGGGGCTGTCCTTTCTGGATGCCAAAAAACTGGTTGAAGGCCCTGGTGCAGCTGCGGCTGCCCCAACCTCTAACACCTCAGTGTATACTTTTAGTGCAGCGGTGGCAGGCAAGCGCCCCACCAAAGACTTTTCATGTCAGACGCCAACTTCTTGGTTGGGGGCGGAGCCTCGGCTCATCTCGCCCCTGGAGAGTAACCCTCCTCCGGTGGTGACAAGGAGCCAGGGAACGCAGAAGGCGGACACTGCCGGTCCGGTTGTGCCGCCTTCTGTTGCCCCTAAGCCTCAGCCCCCACCCAAACCTGTTAGTCAGTCAACTCCAAAGGCTTCTGGCTCTGGTCAGACTTCTAAGGCCGCTAACTCTAGCGGCAGGAACGCTGCCCAGGACCAGAAGTCTAAGAAATCTATGGGACCGCTGTGCGCACGGGCCCAGAAGGGGAACACAGATGTGCCCCTTCAAAACAAATATGCTGCACTGGAGGAGCGGATGGAGGGAGTGGAAGTTGTTGTTGCTGATGCTGCAGCAGCTCCACCCCCTTCCTCTCCGAAGAACCAGAGGAGGCCCGGGAGCCGGCCCCCCTCTGTTTCTTCAACTCCTTCCAAGGTAAAGGAAAAAGGGGGGAAAAACTCCTTACCCCCAGATCAGACTTAATCATGGACTCTTTGCTTCAGTGGAATTGTCGTGGTTTTCGAGCTAACTTTGAGGAATTACGTCTTTTAGTCAAGTTCTATAACCCCTCAGTCATATCTCTTCAGGAGACTTACCTGAAGACTTCTGACCCTGTGTCTTTTAATGGTTTTAATGTTATACATAAAGGCTCTGATTCGGAGAGGCGCTCGGGTGGAGCGGCTCTTCTCATTAGTAGCCAAATTTTATGTAGCCCCGTTAGCATCGACACCTGTCTTCAGGCTGTCGCTGCTCGGGTTACCTTAAAAAAGACCATAACCATATGCAGTATTTACCTGCCACCATCACTGCGGGTCTGTAGCAATGATATTTTTCACTTAGTAGATCAACTGCCCCCTCCCTTTATTCTCATGGGGGATTTTAACGGTCATGCTCACCTTTGGGGTAGTGACCACTATGATGGCAGAGGTCAGATGTTAGAAGATGTTTTTTCTCAACTTAACCTATGTGTCTTTAACGATGGCTCACCTACATACTCTAACTCAGGTTCCGGATCTAGTTCTGTTCTAGACCTCACTGTGTGTGATCCTTCTCTCATGCTGGACTTTGACTGGAAGGTTCACGATGACCTGTGTGGTAGTGACCACTTCCCAGTAGTCCTGTCATCGGTCAGCTGTGAGGAGGATTCGCCGGTGGGGCGCTGGAATCTCAAGAAAGCTAACTGGTCTCTGTTTGCCTCTCTCTGTCAGTCTCGTCTTACAGAGGAGGTGGTCATGTCAGCTGAAGAACCTGTTTCTTGTTTTACTTCTATTTTGTTGGAGGTTGCAGGTGAAACCATCCCTAGAACTTCCACATCACTCCCTCGGAAGCCGAGAGTACCATGGTTCAATGAAGAGTGCCGCAAGGCCCAAACAATGCGCAAATCTGCTCAGCGACGTGCATTTCGTAATCCGTCGCAAGCAAATATTTTAACCTTTAAAAGACAGCGGGCGAAAGCCCGTTATATTTTTAAACGTGAACGCCGTGCTTCCTGGAGACGCTTCGTCTCATCTTTATCTTCTAGGACTCCGTCCCAAAAAGTCTGGAAGGCTGTTCGAAGAATTAGGGGCAGGGGTGGCTCGGCTTCTGTCGGCCATCTTAGAGATGGTGCCAGTTTGGTCACAGATAAAAAGGCTGTGGCCAATTTGCTTGCCTCCACCATTGCCCATAATTCTTCAACAGAGCATTATTCACCTTTCTTCCAGAGAGAGAAGGAGAAGCGAGAATCTTGTGCTTGTGATTTTATATCGGATAACTTGGAAGACTATAATGCCCCTTTTACGTTTTCAGAATTGCAGCAAGCCATGCAGAAATGTACTGACTCTGCTGCTGGATTAGATACCATCCATTATCAGCTCATAACACATCTGCCTGAGGATTCACTCCTTGTACTTCTCAAGGCCTTTAACCATATCTGGATAACCGGTCATTTTCCGCCATCTTGGCGCCAGGCTGTGGTTGTGCCAATTCCCAAGCCGGGTAAGGATCCTTCCGACCCGGGCAACTACCGGCCAATAGCTTTGACATCATGTTTATGTAAAACTATGGAACGCTTGGTCAACGCCCGACTGGTGTGGCATCTTGAGTCACAGGGTCTCATCACAGACCTCCAGTGCGGTTTCCGGCGCTTCCGTAGTACAACTGACCATCTAGTCCACTTTGAGTCTTTTATCCGAGATGCTTTTGTCAACAAGCAGCATGTCTGTGCAATTTTCTTTGATCTTGAAAAGGCATATGACACTACCTGGAAGCATGGTATAATGTCTGATTTGTCGGACGGGTTTTAAAGGGCATCTGCCCGTTTTTATTCACAATTTTTTGTCCAACAGGTCGTTCCATGTCCGTGTGGGCTCCACCCTCTCCGACTCCTTTGAACAGGAGATGGGTGTCCCGCAGGGCAGTATTCTATCTCCTGTTTTATTTAGCATTAAAATAAATAACATTGTAAAGGCCGTCAAGGATGATTCTGAATGCTCTTTGTTTGTGGACGACTTTGCTTTGTGTGCACGAGGTCGAGGACTTGCGTCCCTTGAGAGGCGCTTGCAGCTGTGCGTTGATCGCATCCAGGGGTGGGTGTCTCTCAATGGATTCAGATTCTCGCCCTCCAAGACAGTCTGTGTGCATTTTACTAACCAGACGAAATTTTTTCCAGAACCTAGCCTGAGCATTGCTGGAGTGCCAATTAAGGTGGCTGAAGAGGCTAAGTTTTTGGGGGTCATCTTTGACAAAAGATTGACCTTCTGCAACCATGTTAACTACCTTAGAACCTCTTGTCGGAAGGCCCTCGACATTCTTCGTGTCGTTGGTCGTACTGACTGGGGTGCAGACCGCATCGTCTTACTTCGACTGTACCGGGCCCTTGTTCGGTCCAAACTGGATTACGGCTCTGTGGTATATGGCTCGGCTTCCAAGTCTGTTCTGCAGCGTCTGAACACAATTCACCATCAAGGTCTGCGCATATGTCTGGGAGCCTTCAGGACATCTCCAGTTCCTAGTCTGTATGCAGAGGCAGGGGAGCCTTCTCTCAGGCTCCGCCGCATCCGCCTCATGCTCAGCTACGTTCTGAGGCTGAAGGCCCATCCAGAAAATACTGCCTATGATTGTGTTTTTAACCCGTCGTTTGCAGAGATTTACGATGCCCATCCGGGAGCTGTCCGTCCACTTTCCTTCCGTGTCCGACCTCATCTGCAGGCGGCCGGAGTGGACCTGGACAAAGTTTTGGAATCTCTGCAACACGTCACTCCACCCTGGCTACTACCAGTTCCTGACATCTTGCTGGACTTGACTGCCCACAAGAAGGATTGTACTCCACCAGCCATATACCAACAGAGCCTCAATGAACTCCTTTCAATTTTTCCTGGCTATTGTCGTCTTTATACGGATGGGTCCAAGTCTGAGGATGGAAGAGTGGCTGCGGCTGCAGTGTCCTCTCGCCATCCTAGACGCCCATTTAAGCTCCGTCTCCCTGACCATTCCTCTGTATTTAGTGCAGAACTGCAGGCCATTCTGCTAGCACTCAAGCATGCCTATCAGTCTCGGGAAAGGAACTTCCTGATTCTGTCTGACTCTCTTTCTGCCCTGCAGGCCCTTCAGGGCGCGGGAACAGACCATCCACTGCTGGTGCAGATTAGAGAGCTCTACGCAGACTTGATGAAGGAATATTATGACATCATTTTTATTTGGGTCCCAGGCCATGTGGGCATCGAAGGCAACAGAATCGCAGATTCTGCTGCCAACAGTGCCCGCAGTGACCCTGTCCCTGACACACAGACTGTCTATAGTGATTTTAAACCTGTTATTAGTGCGTACATAGCCCGCGAGTGGCAGTCCGAGTGGGACAAAGAGGAAGGGAACAAGCTTCATGAAGCTCTTCCTAAGTTGTCTGACAGTCTACCTTTCCGCTGCGGCAGCCGCCGTGAGGAGACTGTCCTTGCTCGGCTCCACATCGGGCACACATATGTTACGCACTCTTACTTACTTAAACAGGATGAGCGTCCATGGTGTTTTGCCTGTGATGAGCAGTTTTCTGTTCGACACTTTTTGCTGTATTGTGCTGACCTAATTGACACCAGATATAAACACTTCACAGCAGACTCCTTGAAGGTTTTGTTCCGGGATGTTCCCCCGGACAAAATCTTCAATTTTTTGAGAGAATGCAATATTTTTAACAAGATCTGAGCATTCATAGACTATGTGAATTTTTTATTTGCCCTTTTTGAGAGTCTGTAGACGTTTCTTTTCCAGACATGTGCGACATTTTAGCCTGAGATTTTTAATCTATATTTACATCTTGTCTTAAGACCTTGCTTTTAGTCTGGCTGACCAGATTTTTACCCATCCCGCCGTGAGATGGCCTTAGTCGCCTGCTCGGCGTTAAACCCAAATAACTAACTAACTAACCCACGCCCGGTCGTCGGTCTTTTCTGATGTGTTGCAGTTGCCAAGTGCTCACCTGCTCGCAGTGTGGTGACTTCCTATGGCCGTGCGATAGCCACAAGGTCTGCCTTCCCTGTGCTGGCTACGCTTCCATCCACACCTGCGATGTCTGTGCTGCCTGGCCGGAACAACGCTGGTCGCAGCTTTGGGGCTTTTACCGGCACGGGCGCCCTACACCGGCAAGTGACCGTACTTCCATCTTGGCGCCCCCCTCCATGCCCAGAGCAGTGACCAAACGCGCCCGCCCCGACCTTGTGGAACGGACGACATGCCGGGCACCTGAGCCCAGCTCTTACCACAGGACTGCTTCTTCTACTGCGCACTCAGGGACAAAGTCCGCTCACTCTTACGGACAGTCGAGAAGCCGGCGGAGTGCCCGCTTTACGGAGGCAGGCCTGCAGAGACACGCTTCGCGCCGTCCATTGTCCACTGACAGTCCTGATATGTCTCGCCTTGACAAGCCCGCGTACTCTTACGGGGAGTCAATAAGCCAGCACAGCACCCGCCCTATGGAGGCGGGTCGGCAGAGACCTGTGTCCACTCGTCCGAGGACTACTGGCAGACTGGCGCCTGCTCCGACCTTGTGCATCGGACGACTCGCCGGACACATGACCACAGCTCTCACCACAGGACTGCGTCTTCCATGGCACCCACCCGGACAAAGCCCGCTGGCTCTTACAGGGAGTCATATAGCCGGCAGCGTGCCCGCCACACTGAGGCTGGTCTGCGGGGACGCGCTTCGCGCCATCCTTTGTCCATTGACAGTTCTGATGTGTCTCACATGGAGAAGCCCGCTGACTCTTACAGGGAGTCAAATAGCCGGCAGAGCGCCTGCCTCTCTGAGGCCTGCCTGCATAGACCTGTGTCCTCTCGTCCGCAGACTAGTGGCAGACCTGCAACCACTACGCCAGAGGCTCCAGACACTCTCGCTCTTCCGGCAACGGACATAGGACGGACTGTGATGCGCTACACGACAGCAGACGCAGCCCCCGACCCTCCTCGTCCTTGTCACACTCGACCATGGCCTGCGCCTCATTTCCGCGTCCAACCTCACATTCGTCCTGGTACGCCTCTCCTCGCCGGCCACGACATCCGTTGCCTTCGCCCCATAGGCGCCCTAATATGAACTCCCCCGTATGAGATTGTCGGCCGCGCTCCCGTCCTCGCTGTCGCTCCCCCCGTGTCAGGCACCCAGCTCACGCCAGACACCCTTCACCCCGGCGCACCTTGCCACTGTCATCGCCCCGTCTTCAGCAGAAGAGCCTACAGGGGATTCGACACTTGCCTGTGTCTCACTCCAGGCGACGGGATGTTGCTGGCGAGACCTCCACCCCCCCCCCGCTGGATTTCCCGCCCCCCCCCCCCCCCCCCTCCCGTGATGACGACGAGGCTCTGAGCCTGCTGCCTGAGGACCGCTCCCCGCGGATGCCTGTCCCCCCGCTCAAGAGGAAAGTATCCGCGTTCGTTGACGCGGGCCGTCAGGTGAAGAGGTTCAAGTGGCTGCCCCAGCCCCCGGGCTTAGAGACCTAAGGGACGCCTCTCTGCCCAGCTCCAACTGGCCGATTCTCGGGAGTTCGTCTTCTTCTGTGACCGTAGGTGGCCGGCTGGACTTGACATCGGCATCCACCAGGACTGGTATGCGGGCCATTCTCAGAATTTCTCCTGTCCCCTACCCTCGGTGGACCTACCGGCGTTAGTGCAGGCTGGTGGCGCCGCTCAGCTGAAGTGCGCCCTTCCCCGCAGCTTGGACAAGACTGCGTCCCTGGTAAGTAACAACTTGGCTTGCTCGGGTTTCCTGGAACTCCTCACTCAAGCGTTCGTCCGTCGTACCGAGGACTCCTGGCACCCGTCTATTAAGCCCCTCTTAGGACACCTCCTCGCCCTCGCCATAGCAGCCAAGCGGGCAACGTCTCACTCCTCGGTCAACGCCATGGCTGCCGCCTCCACTGATGCGTCGGGATGCCATGCTGCAAGCCTGCCGCGGAATGCCTCCCGATCTGAGGACTCAGCTCCGTTACGCTCCCCTTGGTGGCCCCCTCCTCTTCGGCGCTTCTTGACAGACGAAGGACGCAAACTCGGACCACTGGCCTAGCAGCTTGGGATCCACTCCACCATCTCCAAGGGCCTCCTGATCACCTTCTGTTCGCCACCGCCACTGAGACGCTCTCCTCTGTGGACCGAGATTCTGATCGATGAGCTCAAGGCCATTGCCCTGCACGGAGAGGTCGCCTAACTTCTGCAGAAGGCCGCCACGGAGGTCGTGTCACGCCCTGACTCCCCAGCCTTCTACAGCCACCTCGTCGTGGTGCCCAAGCCAGGCGACAAGTGGCGACCCGTCATCGATCTCTCAGCACTGAACAGGTACATCGCGGTCCCAACCTTTCGCATGGAGACCGCCAGGGCCCTCGGAGCCTTTGTGCGGCCCATGGACTTCGTGGTCAGTCTGGACCTGTTGGACGCGTATCTCCACATCCCCAGGCACCTTGCCTCCAGGAGGTATCTCCCCTTCGCCTTCGACGGTGTGATCTACCAGTTTCGAACCCTTCCATTTGGTCTCAACCTCAGCCCTTGAGTTTTCACTCGCATCATGGACGCCGTCGTTGCCAAGGCCAGTTAGTTGTCTTTCACTCTGATCTAAACAGGGTGAGACTACCAGAGCCTCGGATCCAGAAGCTGGCCATCCTAGCCGGCCAGGGGGCCCAGGAGGATGCAGTTCCCACCAGAGTCTGGCTTCAGCTTCTCGGCTTGATGATTGCAGCGGCGGACCTTCTCCCCCTCGGTCGTCTTTACTCCAGGCCGCTCCATCTGCTCCTCCTTCTCCTTTCGCGTCCGTCCTCTGGCGACGTGGCTACCCCAGTGCCAGTGACTCAGATTCTTCGTCCCCATCTGCGGCGCTGGAAGGACATCTCGTGGCTCATTGCGGGAGTTCCTCTCGCCTCACCACCTTCTCAGCTCTCTCTTCGCCTGGATGCAAGTCTCTCCGGGTGGGGTGCTCACCTGCTACCGAGGTTCCTCACGACGTCCGGCCATTGGCCTCCGGACCTAGCGGGCAGATGAATCAACTAGTTAGAACTGAAAGCGGTTTGGCAAGCTCTCTTCGCTTGGGAGGCGCGCCTCCGTCACCAGGAGCTACTCGTCCTTTCGGACAACGCCACGGCGGTTTTCTACTTTCAGGAACAGGGCGGACCACGTTCCCCCGACCTATGCATACTCCTCTACCGACTAATGCGCTGGTGCGAAGACCGCGGCATCACCCTCTGAGCTCGACACATTTCAGAACACCTGAATGTTTTAGCCGACTCCCTCGCACGGCGTGGCCAGTTACTCCACACGGAATGGACGCTACGACTGGACATCTTTCAGATGATCTGCGCTCACTGGGTCGGCCCATGGTCGGCCTATTTGCCTCGAGGTGGAATCACCAGCTTCCCCTCTTCGTCTCCCCGATTCCAGACCCCCTAGCCTGGACAGTCGACGCATATCCCCCGATGGTTCTTGTCCCCAAAAGTCCTGCTCAAGCTCAGAGGATGCAATGCGGTGATGTTACTGGTCACCTCTTTCTCCTGGAACAGATCTTGGACCACCGACCTGTTTCAGTCTCGCCATGGGCCCCCCCCCCCCCCCCCCCCCCCCCCCCCCCCCTGCTGCTCCCCACCCCGAGCACGATGCTCAAGCAACCCCGCCAGCCGCTGTTCCACCTGTGCCCGGAGTGGCTCCTCTTTCACACCTGGAGATTGTGCAGCAAGCCCTCGCCGCAAGAGGCTTCTCGAGTGCAGCAGTGGAAGCAATCGCTACAGCCTGCAGCCCCTCGACCAGACGCATCTTCGAGGGAAAGTGACGAGTAAAACGGCCCTGGTGCGATGACCAGCAACTCTCCCCCACCGAACTGACTACTCCCCAGCTCGCTGACTTCTTCCTCTGGCTCTTTGGCGACCAGGGATTGGCCCCCAAACGATCAGAGGATACCTGTTCATGATTGCGGACAATTACCGTCACCTCGGCCGCCCGGATCCCGGCGAATGCAAAGGCCTTGCTGACCTTATGACACACTATGGCCTTCAGAGTCCGGTTCCCCGCTCGCTGATTCCACGCTGGGCCCTACCCAGGGTACTGACATGGCTTCACTCTGACAGATTCGAACCGCAGTCCTTGGCCCGGTTCGCTAATGTGACACGGAAGACCTGCTTCCTGTTGGCCCTCGCCACGGCGGCCCGAGTAAGCGAGCTACACGCGCTTTCAGCGCGCCCTGCCTGCCTGCAGTTCGGGACAGATAGTTCCGTGCAGCTGCTCACTGACCCTTCCTTCCTCGCCAAGACTAGGTCTCCCTTGACCGCGCCCCAGGTGATAACCCTACAGCTGTTGAAAGATGTGAACTTTCCCTGGGAGACCAGGCAGCAAGATCCCGTGCGCGCCTTACGCGTATTCCTATGCCACTCCAAGCCCGTCCGAAGGGGACGGTCATGCCTCTTTCTGCCTTTGGCTCCAGGCAGAACTGACATAACAGCCCTGACGATATCTTCCTGGCTACGCGGGGTCATACGGTCCACCTACAAGAACCTCTCCCCAGAGGGAGCGAAGAGGCTAAAGATCCGCACACACTAGGTTAGTGCCATGGCCATGAGCGTCGCCTTCGATCGCAACTGTGCTGGCTGAGACATTGTGGCACCAGTGGGCTGATGGGCAGAATCAACCTTCGCCTGCGTCTATCTCCGAGACAACCTCGCACTGGTGGGGGACATCGCCACGGCGCAACCCCCCCCCCCCCCCCGGCGCCAGGGGCGCCGTAGATATACTTGGCTAAAATTGTCGGGAATTTGCGATCAGGAGCACGGGTCTGACCAAGTCCCTTCGGGGTGTTCTTGCACAGTTTTAAGCGGCACCCTCCTCCTTTTCGCAATTCTTCCATAAAGTAATGTCATCGGTAATGTTTTTGAGGAAACAAATGAATTTTTCTATAAAATGTATTTTTCAAAAAACACCGATGACATTACTCGGAGGACCCTCCCACCTGCCATGCTTGCCGCTGGTAAACTAAGTATTCGACTGGTGTGACACCACGTGACTGGATGGGCAGGGACGGGAGGCTACTCTCGGCCCTGGTTAGGGTTCCCTGAGTGCCTCCCTGGTTGTGTAGGAACACAACATGTTCTTAGGCTAAAATTATGTAAGCTAGTAGACACTTCCATAAAGTAATGTCATCGGTAAGTATTTTTCGAAAAAATACATTTTAGAGAAAATTCATATTTCAGAGCTGTGCATATTGTTGTGCAGTACAACCTGTTTTGAGCCAGCACCTTTGCAAGACAAAAATGTGGTCTTAAAAAAACAGGTGTTCTGTCAAAGCCGTCTTTTGAAGGCCCACCTGCCACCAAGGTTTTCCTGCCATTAGAGCTCACCGTTTAGGTGGCTAAGGTATGTCTTAACAGGTGATCTCTCGGAAGGGTGGTCGATCAAAACAGATTCTGCTGTTCAACATTAGAACTTCAGTTTGCAGACTGTTAAATCACTTGATGGAGAATAATGCTAAAGTTGTGGTGAATTTCTGTAATTGAAGAGACACTTGCCTTAAATACTGGTTTGTCTTTGATCTAAAGAAATTTAATTCATCTAACACCGCAGCCACATTTCTCATATTTCAAAGGTGCACCTAACGACTGTGTGCCAGCTGCAGGAGATGGATTGACCATGATAATTCAATTGGCATGATGGCGCCAAGCTAATCTGGCACTACCCTTGAATTATGCTCGATCCATCTCCTGTTGCAGTGTGTCAGGACTAAATAGGTTAATGTAAAGATTGACAGAATGTTATTCTTATTCACAGGTACTGATCACTTTCACAACTTAGGGAAACATCTAGAAAGATCATTGGCCGATGTCAGCCGCCCTTGGTCCACTCACACCTGTGCGTGAGCCAACATCAGCTGACATCAGCCTGTCTACCTTTTCCTTCTTTTTTTTTTTTTCCAGTTGTAGAAGATGGATTGTTTTCATCCCTATGTCACACGACCAAACTCTTTAGCACAAACCGTACCACGTGATCTCACTACAAAAACCCTTGTAGCGACTAATGGCGGACTTCTTGAAGCCCGCTGTATGACGCGTTATGAACTGATTTTCGACAAGTACCAGCTTTGTTCGACACAAAGATACAAACACATGCCAAACAATGAAGCTTTCTAACATAGTTTGAAACAATATGTACTTTAGAGTTGTTTTTTTAAGACGACGGCATCCAATTTTCAACAATATTTTCCATCGGAATGCGAGAGACTAAAAATAGAGCAGGCCTAGCCCAGATGGAGAATGGCACACCAAGGTCACTGTCACACAATCGTCACTCAGTGCCAAAAAAAATATTAAATTCTGGAATTTTTTTTAGTGAACGACAATTGGAAAACAACTATTCCTTGTTAAATCGCATTACTCTGACAATATGTAGACAGTTGAGCTTGTAAAGCACTTTCCAAAAGTCAAACGGAAATTGACAAGCTGCCATCAAGAGCGGTGTTTGGGCAACTGCAGGGTTCGCTCAGATCGCTTTAGGTCAAATATAGCAGATGTAACAGAGGTTCGAAGTTTGATCAGCTTGACTACTTTGATGAATTTAGCGGAGGAATGAAACCAAATATGTTTTTGGCAGCAGAGGTTTGCTACACGTACCCTTGTAGACCTTTGGAAGGTCAAAGTAACCATTGCACACCTCAGGCCTTCAGCATGAGATGTACAATGGTTACTTTGACTTCCTTCAGGCCTCCAAGTGTCCATGTAGCAAACCCCTGCTACCAATATACAGCTCTGACTCGATATATCGTTACATCGCGATCCTGGATATATCGCGGGAGGGACCCGAAAAAATCGGACCGACCATGAACGCCATTGAACCTGGATAAATCACCTGCCCAAGCCCCCACCTGAAACTCTCCCCCATATGGCACACACACACACCTCGCGACACACTCAACTCCGAATGACCTCCTTCAGATTAAGACCACATATGCAAATAATTAGGGCTGTAACTATCGATGTGAAATGAAAGTCTGTTAAAAAAAAATTGTCACACTCCACTTCAGTGGTTAGGATGCTTAGTGTGGCGGGTGAGACTAGATTGATACTGAATCCTCAAGGACCTCCTCCACATCAAGAATACACATGCACGAAGGGCCCTGTACGGTACAATGAATGCTGAAAGTCTAGGTTTGTCTCGGGTGAAAGATGTTCACTGTTGAGATTTAGGGTGGCCACGAGACACTCCACTGGCTGTACCAGTGAAGCGTTGGCCAGTCAAGCGATGTGTGTGACACCCCACTGCTAAACACTAGTGACTGCTGTGCCGGTGTAATAATGTATTGGCTGCGGTTCCCAGTACTGCTCAGCGTCTCACTGAACACCTGATCATTCCCTTCATACCATAACACATATGTAGATTTACTAGTTGGCAAGACTCATAACTTCTGTTGGTCCCTAATGCTGCAGGCCATATGAAGATCTGTGTCAAGTAGACAATAGCAAGGGTACCGCTGGTGTTTTGCGTATGCCTCAGGCCATAGCTTTCACCTCCATTGCCAACTGCAGCCAAAAAGATCGTTTAATGTTGACTTGTGTTTAGTGTAGCCCATTAGCTTTTAGCTTGAAAAGTTGCCATGCTGATCAGTCACTGCTACTCTTAAGCTGTCATGGTCAATGTATGTGCTGGAAGGATCGTGCAGTATTTTGAAAACTGTTGTGAATGTGTTTGACCTCGGAAGTGAAAGGACCATTAATTAGACTGGGCCGGTTTGAAGTCCTCCAGTCAACCCCTTTCCATGGTAGACTAGACAAGCTCATAACCGCCATGCAGATTATGTTAATAGTGGTTCCCTTTTGTTCCTCCCTTCCCACTTATGACCAACTCAGTATATTGCAGACAGATTTTATGAACCCCAGCAACCGAACCGATATATCGAGTTAGAGCTGTAGCATAGAAGTGAGAGCTGTAGCATAGAAGTGGAGTGTTCCTATACTATCATTTCTAGACAGGTATACTATCATTTCTAGACAGACCTCACGGCTGACACTTTTGCAACTGTTACGAATACTCTACATCTGTGTTTTATAGACCATTCACAACCGCAGAGTAGCGATGTAGATCAAAGCCATCTTTCGAACAGGAGCAATGCATTTATTTTCGTAAATAGTACACAATAACTCAAATTCAACAGTTCAATCAACAAATAAAATTTGTAACAATGTCTGTTTTGTACAACAACAAAATTAGGATGCAGTTTAACTTGCAAAATATGAAACAACAAAGTGTACTGTGAAACTATTTTGAACTCAGTATCTATAAACTAAAATCTACGTTACAATGCAAATGTGAAGTTGTTTCCCTTAAACATTCTTGCATTCTTGTGTTATTTCTCGCGTTTTTGTGGTATTTTGGTATGTAGACTTTTTACATACAATTCGCGATCTAAACTTTGGGAAAATGAGTATTTTTGGGGGATTGTGCATAAACTTTCCACATGTAAGAAATGAGCTTAAGCCATTCAGATGTGGAATGTGTTTTTAATGCGAACAGTCACACACTCTAGCTTGCAAATACCTGCAGGTTCACCATGATATCCCGGGCACCTTAGCGCAGTAAGACTAGGACATATAGTGTGGGGATGCTATCTTTGTAAAAGTGGTCTTGAAAGGTTATATTAACCCATATCATTCGTAATACGCCAGTGTGTGAAATAAGTTTGACTAAAATTGTTCAAGGGTAGTGCCAGAATAGCTTGGTGCCTCTAGGCGCCAATCTATTCTGGCACTACCCTTGAACTAAAGCCATTGGTCTATATTCTTATCTGGATAATGTAGCTTGCATATGGCAGTCAGTGTACACATTTAAAGCTTTTAGCCTTGGTATGATATGAGGGAAAGGCCCTAGCTGATCAGGCACAACCCTTTCAACAATCAAGGCCAGTCCATTTCATGCTGTAATATTTATAGTACAGTGGGATAGATTAGCCATTGTAGTTCAAGGTAGTGCCAGCTTAACTGTGTTACCTTCCCAGGTGCCAATCTGAGCTAGCACTACCCTTGAACTATAATGTTCAGTCAGTGGTACATTTATTTTTTTATGTGTAATTTGTATATATTTTTATTTTTATAAACTTTTTTTCTTGTGCCTCAGATGCCTGGAACATCGATCCAAACATCTGATGTTTGGAGGGGAGGAAATGGACGCAGCAATATGGGCTGTGTTTGCTGCCCTCATCTGGCACACCCAGCAGCTCCGAGAAGACCTGGACAAGTTTTGTAAGCTTATGTCTGCCAGACGTGTTTATATTTTAAATGAAGAGGGATGGATATAGTTGTTGCAATTTGTGTGGATTGGCTTGTGCTGATGTTAATGAGCTAAAAGGACTTGTCTTCCTCTTCTCTGTCAGAACGGAACCCACTTTGTTGAAGAACAACTCACTGTGTCTGTGGAAAAAGAATTTATAGGGGCTAATAACTGAGAAAATAGGGGTGCTTTATTTACCTCTTGAGAGCCCCTGTGTTTAACACATTACATCCTGAGGCTGATTTTGGGGTTCACTTGCAAAGCAAAAGTGAGTGTGTTCTGGGCCAGTGGTCATCCATCCATCCGCCATCGTCCGTGGTAAACTTTAACATAGGCATTTTTCTCCGAGTGTATTCAAGCCACAGTCTTCAAACTTGGCCCAAGGATACTTTGTGGTAAGATCTTTTTAAACATACCACTTTGAGTGACCTCTCACAAAGGTCAAGGTCTCTTTGGATCAGTAAATAGGTTCAAATAGCTATATTTTCTTACGCCAAAATAAATTTCTTAAGATTTTATGGCCAAATAAATTATCTTCCAGTGAAAAAAGCGCTGAAATTGTTTGCTAAAAGTTACCAATTTCTTGCTGACTTTGCTGCTCTTATACCGCCGAGCCATCGCGTTTCCTTCGAGATAAATAATGAGCCAATCAGAAGTGTCCTCTGATTAGTGCAACCAATCGGAATCTGAAATATACATGATTGGAAATAGTGTGATTTCAGTTCAGTTCACCAGTTTTGGGGATTTTGCTGTTTTACACTGTAAGCATGGATGACGAAAGTGAGTCATTAAAACGTAAAAGTAAGACCTTTCTGTGCATACTAATTTGGTTGACCTCTTGGAAAGGTCAAGGATCACAAGAGATCAGGAAATAGTCTAAAATAGCCATAGTTTGACAAAAGATGTTTTTTTTCTCAAATACTATTCACAACTTCAAAACTAAACTTGGTACAGAGATATCTAATGGTAAGACCTGTCTATGCATACTAACTTGGACGACCCCTCAGAAAGGTCAAGGGTGACAAGACGTTGGTAAATGTGTGTAAAATGCCATATTTTTGATAGAATTGTAGTTATTATCAGCATTTTTGCAAACTATTCAATCAAATTTGACACAAAGGTAGCTGATAATAGGACCTTCCTATGCATACTAATTTAGTTGACTCGTCGCATAGGTCAAGGGTCATGGGTGGTTGACAGATGTGTGAAGAATACTTAAATGTTGAGAAAACATGGATTTTGCTGGTGCAGAAGCCAGCCCTTATTGTCACAAAGGTCAGACATATGTAAATCGGTCATACACATGAGCCATAAAGGCTTTGCCTTTCTTGTTTTAAATGTGCCTATTATCCTATGAAGGCTGCATTACAGATTAGGAGATCGATCAACTGTGTTAGCTCAGAGGTTCCAAGCTATTCTGGCACCACTCTTGAACTATCGTAGACAAAATTTATTTCAAGCATTGGGTGTGTCAGAATGAAAAGGGTTAAGACCACTTTTTTCTTGCAAAAAAGTGATTGCTCCGATAGGTTCTGCTGTAGCAGTTCTGTTATTCATAGCGTGGAGCAGGTCGTCAACTGTACTGTCAGTAATAGACTGGTTATTTTGGTGACTGTTTTCAGTGGCCAGCAAAGGGGAGAATGCACTGAGTGATGGAGTTGTGAACGCTTTCAACACGGCCGAATCTCTCAGGATAAATCTGGTGAGTTTGGAATTTGTTTCGTGTCGTACTTAGCACTTGGAACATGTTTATCAGAATCAACCTGGTGACTAATCCAGACCAAAAAAGGTGACTGCCAAGCGTGTAAAATGCAAAGAAGTACCCACGGAGAAAGAAACACGCTTAGAAAAGACAGGTACAACACAATTTATTAATATTTCGGGTAAATACCCTTTGTCAAAATAGACAAACAAACAGAGAGATCAGCCGCTACTTATCTTCATTCGCAGAAGAAATGTGGCAACTGAAGGAGGTGGCGTAAAATAAAAGAAAAGGAAGAACAAAGTGCGGACAAAGTAAAAATGACGTCAACGAAAAACTCATAAGAGAGAGACTCTGAGAGAAACTGAACATGAGAGACAAGAGTGTGCATAGGCGCGCGCAGGAGCGAGCAAAAGGGAATGCGTGTGTGTGAGGCCAGAGAGAGAGAGAGAGATGAACAGGGATTACCCTTTGGCACGAAGTAGGCTTAGTGTCTAATACACAAAGCCTGCTAAACACCAACCCGAAGGCAAACTTCATATCACCTTCAAGTTGAGGACTACCTCGGGGAAAAACAGTAGGACCCCGGGAACAAAACCCCCAGCATTTAGCACGGTACACAAGTAATAAGTCATTGAAACAAAGCAAATAATCTAATTCAGTAAGAGAATATAGGTATAAGTGGAGAGCAGGTAGTTGTGAAACCGTCTTCAAGGGTAACCGGGGGGTGGGGGGGGTGGTGAGAGAGACGGGGGGAGGAAACTGACCATACGATACTTAAGAGCCACAACTGAATATCTCTAAAAATTACCGATTTTTTTATTGTTTCCTCAAAACACATTACCGATGGCATTACTATATGGAAGATACACTTAGCTTAACGATTTCAGCCTAAAACTGTTGTGTATACATACACAACCAGGGAGGTGACTCTAGGGAGCCGTTACCAGGGCCCCCGAGTAGCCTCCCTTCCCTCTCATCCGTGCACGTGTGCCAGGGTGTCACGCAAGTCGAACACTTAGCTTCTTCGCGATAGGTTGTGTTACTCGTGCTCAGCCTTAGATAACCTTGGATTCCTTTGGACTTTCCTTGGTCTACTTAAGCTTCTTGTTTGGATTTTACACGTGGTGCCTTGTGCTTCCATGCGGACTACCTGTGGTTGGGGTGTCAGACAGCGAAGCCTCCCTGGGTCGGTGTTTTTCTCCTCGCTTGCCTTCCATCGCTTGGGATATGCCAGTTAAGGTCTCGGGGCATGCCTCGGCCATTCAGGTTATGACCTGCCGGCGCATTCCTCGGATAACGGCTGGTTCGTACGCAGCCGACCCTTTGCGGCACCAGTTGCGAGTTTCGCTCATATGGCCCTTTGTACGTTGGGGCCACGTGCCGTTATCTCTCATGTGCTTTGTTTTCTGTTAAAGCACGCAGCTAGGTACTTGCCCTACATGTAAAGGGTTCCAGTGGCCCTCGCACTCTCACACCTTGTGCCTCCCTTGCTTGGGCTGCTCTTCCACACGGCCTTGCGAGAGATGCTCTTCATGGAAGGAAAAACGGTGGTCCCAGTTGTGGGAGTTTTACTGGCGTGACCGCCCGTCTGCCTCCCGGGAACCCCCTTGACCGGCGGCCTCCCCGCCCCATCGGCAGGCGACTTCAGACATTGTGGGGCTTGCCTACCGCTTCCCCACCCGGGTCTGCCCTGGGGGACTTGGGTGGGGTTAGGTATTTTTTAGTTCCCAGGGTCACCCTGGTCAGCCCCACAGGGTGGGTTTTTCTCTCTATTCTGGGGCATGTGTTTCTGTCTACCCTTTGTCCATTCACCTGTATTTGCCTTTTTAAAACTCTCCCTACTGTCTGCACTGCCTGTAGCTCTTGATATTGGATGTGTGTTGCTAAATGGTCTTAGCTTTATTTAGGCCCCATGTGTTAGGTTTATTTAATGTATTTGACCGGCTGGCGACATACATTCAATGTTCTGTTTATTTTTTTCACAAGCAGTGCAGGCACGTCCTGAGAAAGCCTTGTTGCTGTCGGGACGTTAAGCAATGTACAATCAATCATTGCCTACCGCCATGCGCGGCATGCTGCGCCAGTCTTAACCCCCACAACCATGCCTCCAGCCAGTGACCAGCGGGATCCCCACGGTCTTCAGGCCAGGCCAGTGTTCCCGGTTCAGCACCCCTCAGGGCACCGCCAACTTGACCCTGACTTTGCTAGTGTCGTCCGTTCCCTCATTGTGCACCGCCTTAGCCGGGATCGGACGTCCTCCGACCCCCTCCCCCCACCCCTCCTGCTCGCCCCTCTAGCAAGGCCAGCCCCTGAGGATGCCGACGACTCCCTTAGCCTCCCACGGCTTTACCAGCCAGTGCTGGCGCCTAGCACTTAGTTCGCTTCCAGCTGCCAGCGAGATAAGGCGCCGCGAGGTAACATTCCACTCTCGCCCGCTCATTCTATTTATATCGCTTGCTACTGTGGGGTACACGGCGTGACCGGCGCTCTGCCGCTATAACAACTACCTACACATTTGTATTCATAACACATCTCTGCCTACAGTGACTGTTGTGGAAGCAACATCGTTCAAAAGTTGAAATTCTCACCTACACACTGATACCAAATATGACAACATTACGACTTGCACTTGTGTAGCAGGTTATGGTGAAAATAAAGAGAACGGGAATTTGTTGATGTACGATGTCGGTGTTTGTTGTGAAATTGACAAAGTTCCCACAGCCATAACACGAAGACGCTACTTTTCCCAACGAAACACACTTGCATGCATAAGGGTCAGCATGCCTACAGTAAGTATCACTTACCGGATTTTGGATTCATAGTGGGGGACGGAAGCAGGAGGGTGGTTAATGAGGTCACTGACAGGTCGCGTGTTCTGGCATTTCTCGCCCGCAGCCGTCTCGGTACTCCACAGACTGCTATTGCCATCCCGAAATACGATCAGTCCATAACAGGTCACAAAATTCAACAGTGTTTTTAAACATACCTTGAGGTTTAACACATTTTCTGACACACCAGACATAAGAACCGTTTTACGGGGAGTAGACGTCGGCGGAATAAAAACTTGTATACCACTATCACCTTCATTAGTGCTGTTATCAGTGTCGGTGTTATGAGTGTCACATGCCGCGGATTGAAACGATCGTTTCTTTCCATGCCGGGAACCCCGCTTCGCTGGTCGTCCTCCTTTACCTAGCTGCATGAAGTGAACACACGCGACACATTCTTCAACACTCGTATTTGGATGGAACATGGTCCAAATGTGTTGTGATGAGGCAATATCAGACGCCGCATTTCGCGTTGTCTCCTCGGACACACGTGTTTCAGTCGAGTCTATCCGTTTCATCCGACAATAGCAACTCCTACACATTGTTTTGGAGTGCATCATGTCTTTGTCTTCCTGGATATTAATTCCATAACACTTGTGGATTAAGTGTTCATAATTGATACAAAGAAATGACTTTTTATCCGTGTATCTCTTTTGTGATCTCTCGCCACATATTCTGCACAATGCATTAACTCTCATTGCATGGAACACACCTGTGTGTACACAGACTGTACGCGTTTCATCAGACTCCATCATGATCAAAAGTTAAATCAAAAGTACATTTACAAGGTTGACTGTTAGTGTTACACTATTTCCCAAGAAAGAAACGTGGCTATCTCCTCAATAGTATCCGTGTAACTAAGCCCTCTCTTTCCCCAATGCCGGGAGTGTACACCAAGTCGGATGTCTGGAACTTGTCTGTCGACACCTGTCAGTGACCTCATTAATTACCCTCCTGCTTCCGTCCCCCACCATGAACCCAAAATCCATTAAGTGATACGTACTGTAGGCATGCTAACCCTTATGCATGCAAGTGTGTTTCACTGGGAAAAGTAGCGTCTTTGTGTTATGGCTGTGGGAACTTTGTCAATTTCACAATAAATTCTCGTTCTCGTACATCAACAAATTCCCGTTCTCTTTATTTTCACCATGACCTGCTACACAAGTGCAAGTCGTAATGTTGTCATGTTTGGTATCAGTGTGTAGGTGAGAATTTCAACATTTGAACGATGTTGCTTCCACAACAGTCACTTTAGGCAGAGATGTGTTATGAATACAAATGTGTAGGTAGTTGTTATAGCGGCAGAGAGCCGGTCACGCCGTGTACCGCTCAGTAGTGCGATATAAATAGAATGAGCGGGCGAGAGTGGAACTCGCGGCAGCCTTATCTCTCTGGCAGCTGGAAGCGAACTAAGTGTCGGCTATGGTAAAGGCGTGCTCCACCCGGAGGACTCGGCTTCTGCTCTCCACTCAGCCGACCCTACCCTCTCGAACCTTTCCGCTTACCCGGATTCCCGGTCCTGTGGTAGCGTTTGGTCTCGCTCGTCCTTGCATGGCCTTTCCCCTGCACCCGCCCCCCTGGCGGGCTCGGAGACCTCGCGCGCCCTTGACGTTGCGTCTTGGCTCATCGCTCTATTCCTGCCTCCGGACCTCTGTCCCTGCCGGTGAAGAGGAAGGCTTCCTCCCTTGTGGACGCGCTGCACCTGACTAAGAAGTTCAAGTACCTCCCTCAACCCCCCAGCTTTTGGGCCCGGCCGCATTGACGTTTATTGGAGGCCGACGAGCCCTTCAGCGTAGCACCCCCTGTGGTCTCAACAACACAGTGACCTTGGTCCGCAATTCCCTCGCCTGCACGGGGTTTTTGGAGCTAGCGACGCAAACCATGCTCTACTGCATCAAGGAGTCCCTGGAGCGCATGGATGTGGATCCCCGGGAGTGACAGCCCTGGCGGTCGCGGCCAACCGTGCGGCTTACCACGCGTCCACTAACGCTCTCGCCGCGGCCGCGAACTGTGACCTTATGCGCCGGGATGTATTGCTGGATCTGTGCCCTCACTTATCTGTGGCCGCCTGCTCCCAGCTCCGTCGTGCTCCGATCGGAGGTCCCTCTACCTTGCAGGCCGTGCAGGAAGCTTCGAAGGAGTCCTGGCCGTCCGCCCCCGGGACCATGCCGCGTGCTTTCAGGCCTCCCGTAGGGCAGTGGGTCGCGCCCTGCGGTCTTTCAGACCCTACCCCCAGCCTGTCTTCAGGAATGCAGCCGGTCCCCCTGGCTGTCCGTCCTCCTCCCGCCCTCAAGCCCCCGCGTCCACTGCCCCCGCCTGGTCTAGGCCCGCCCACAGAGCTGGGCGGGACAGGACCCACTGTCTCTCTCCCTTCCCCGCCCCCGCCCCGCCGACCTCCCTAGAGCCCCCAGTCGGCGGGCAGCTGGCCCTGCACAGCGACGAATGGCGGTCGCTGTTGCCGGACGAGGGCCTGCGGTTTTCCTTCCAGCGCCCCCCTCTCCGGACGCCTGTCTGGACGCATATCCCAGCTGACCAGCACAAGGTGGATGCTTTACGGGATGAGATCGTGACCTTGCTCCGCAAGTCCGCAACGGAGGTCGTCGCGCAGCACAATTCTCTGGCCTTTTACAGCCGCCTGCCTCTTCCTGGTCCCAAAGCCGGGCAGCCAGTGGCGCCCTATCATCGACCTGTCTGCCCTCAACGGCTTCTTCTGCGCTCCCTCTTTCAGGTGGAGACGGTGCGGGCCCTGAAGGCTGCCTTGCGCCCATGGACTTTCCCGTCAGACTCTACCACTGTTGAACAGAGGCCGTAATAAGTCTAAGACAACCTCCTGACCAAGCCTGGTGGCAGCATCATTTGCCTTCGCACCTGTATACACCTTCCAGTTGATACAGAAGCTTGTCACTGAATCACACAGGCACCACACTTTTATTCCCCACTTCGTTGGCTTACTCGGTACGTACATGCGGAAATGCACTCTGCCACGGAATCTTCTCATACACTCATCCACAGAAATCTGCCAGTTGGGTTCATAATTGTTCAGGTATGTGTCCATCACACCGTCAATTAGTGGTCTCACCTTGAAGAGCTGGATGTCCATGTGGCTGTCGATTTGCATTGTTGTTGAAATGGAGGCACGATCGTAATTGTCGGAAACGTTTCCCAGACATGCACTGTCCAAATCCCGGTGTCAATGTTATGCCCGTCTTCTTGCCCCAGTAATCACATTGATTTGGCTTGAACACAAGACCCATCGCAATTTAATGCGCCAGGTATGCTTTCATCTCCTCCACACAGGTAGGGCGAAAGGTGAGTGGGTTTTGTCCAGGTCGGCGCGCAGCATTAGCGGCTAGAATCGTGGCTTCTGCGTATCTATTAGTCTCCTCTACAGTCAGTTCAAATAACTGCTCGGGAAAAAATGCTAGAAAAAAAATCAATGGGGCCCCAACCTGTAGTGTCCACTTTCGCACCTGGTTGTGCCTGGAAATCAAGTTTGAGCGGCGATTCCCAAGTTTCTCCTTCAAACTCATCCATAGGAACCCACAAGTTTGTGTCCACAAACTGGAAAGTGGCAGCGTTCTCTTCGTCTAAATCATTTTGATTAACAGCATCCACTAAATCATCGTCATCAGGACCATTGATGTTTACCTGTTCTAACTCCACCTCGGGATCAATATCACCCTCTCCCTCACTGTCACCGTCTTGCATAAAGAGCATTTGCTCTGCTTGCTGAAGGTTTAGCGGCCAATTCGAAGCCATGGTGAATCAAAAATATAATGTGTGGCTCTGTGTCTCTAACTCTTTCTTATATTACCGTCCAAAGAAAAATCCCAAGGAAGAAAGGGAATGAAGGGAGAGGGGTGAGAAAAGCGGCAAATTCTATTTCCCATGGCTACTGTGCGGACCAATTTCAGCGATACCGTATTTCTTCATCTAAACGTTAACTTTCCCCATTCATCTCTGAATATAAAAGGAAGAACTAGAGGTACATGAGGGGGCATTTACGACACAGCTGTGTGATTCTTCATCCCCCAGCAGTCCGGATGTATCACTCTTCAACTTCCCCACCAGTGGCATGCCTGAACCAATTAGCCTGAACCAATTACCCCCTTATCACGCCTGAGAGCTACACAATATAACTGAACCCACCACTGGTACTATGGGAAAGCTACAAACAAGAGTACGAGTAGTGATGAGCTACATTGTAGCGGGTAAGGTTGTTTGCCTTCGTGCTCTTATTAGAAGTCGACAAAATTTGACTCTGTGTGCGCAGCCGTGCGTTGAAGAGTTAACCCATTTAACCCATATACTGAGGCTAAAAGCTTCAAATTTGTACACTGCCATCTGCAAGCTACATTTTAGTTCTTGCAGTTAAGGATATAGACCAATGGCTTTAGTTCAAGGGTGGTGCCAGAATAGCTTGACGCCAAGAGGCACCAAGCTATTCTGGCACTACCCTTGAACTATTTTAGTCAAACTTATTTCACACAATGGTGTATTCCGAATGCCGCATTTCCCAAACTTTGGAGGTGTCACCTGACGACTATGTTCCAGTTGGAGGAGATGGACTGCATGACCATGTTATAATCGACCATGATAATTCAAGGGTAGTGCCAGATGATCTGGCACTCCCCTTGAATTAAGGTGGTCAATCCATCTCCTGCTGTAGTGCGTCAGCGCTAAATGGGTTGATGTGGCAGAGTGACTTCTGACTAGTCAGGCATTCCTTCAAGATACTGTGGTCAGTCCTGGCCTGTGATGTGTTGAGGTTAGCATTCAGTAATAGTGAAGTTTCATTTGCAGCGAATGGTCCCAACAAAAAACGAGAGGAAAATCACGGCAGGTAAACGGCGGATAAGCATAAACAACACTCCAAACATCTCCAAGAGGCCTATATCCTTAGGTATCAAGGGAGCTCCTGAGGATCTATCCCCCTCTTCAAGATGTTTGGAATTTTGTTATTGCCTTACTGTACAAACTGGTTATCTGCCTCAATTTCGCTCTCGTTAATTGTTGGGAGTTGTTCATTTCAAACAAAACTTCTAGTAAAATGTGAGCCATTTGCTATGTGTGCAGGGGAGAGAGAAGCACAAGCTGCAAGCCCATGAACAGTTGACAGATGAGAACAACCCTATTCGGGCCTGCCAAGAAAAAGCAGTCTACCTCCTTCGCTTTGCCGGACTCACCAGGGTACAGCTGAAAACTGAGGTGTGTCAAGAGTTGATCGGTCAGTTTGGGTTAGCGGTGGCTGCATGCTCAAGGGGGTTGTCTTTCGTGATTTGCTACCATTTTACAGCGTTCAAAAGACAATCAGTGTGCAGGATAAATCATTGGTCAACTCTTGTGTCTTGGATCAAGATTTGTGTTTTTATTTTCTTCAATTAATTTGTGTTTTCTTAAAATTTGCAGTTGCGGACAAAGACAGGGAAAATGAAGAAAAGTGGTAACAAGAAATTTGACAAGCAAAGTGTACGGGTAAGATTGGCCTTTATTATTTGGTACATATTTTTTATGGCCTCCCACCTAACCCCCCAAAATAAATAAATTGAAAAGAAAGATAAGATTTTTAAAAAGGTAGAAGATTTTAGTGTTTGTGACTAAAGTCTTTTTTGGCTCATGTGCGGCAGCAAAAGTGAGTCTCTGTAATGGGCCAGTGAATCCGAACCATGAAAGTGTGGCGCAGCCTGCTCTGCAGGCAAACTGAAGGTACACATTTAGAACCTGATCGCTTAACCCTTTAAACCCTGAGTAAATAAGAAGTCTATATACCCTTCAGCCCTGACTATTTGAGAAATTTCTGTTCGAAATGGGTGTGCACTGTAAAATATTTGTAAATAATACTTTACAACAGATATCCCCATATAGGTATATATGTACAGATTTGCCATTGGATGGACTACCATTTTATGGATTTGACCACACTGTGTCACATGTGTCATAATGCCTGGTGACAAAAATAGTGACCGGTGACAATAAACTTGAAAAAAATGTCTTTCGTGCATGACAGGTCGCTGGTTCTTAACATGCATCATTAAATAGGGCGTCTGTTACTGTGACACGTATGTGTCCATGCTTGTTTTTTAAAAATACATTACCGATGGCATTACTATCTGGAATACACTCTATTGCCTATAGATTTCAGCCAAAAGTTGTGTATACCACACAACGGGAGGAGACACCGGGATCCACGTACAGGGGCCCCGGGTGGCCTCCCCTTACTACCCTATCCCGGCATTCACAGGGCGACCCTGTCAGTTTCACTCAGCTCGACCGTGGACGGTCGAGTTTTTGCCTTGCTCCGTTTCGGACGGTTTTTCTTCAGTGAATATATTGAGTTTTGGCCTTTGGCTTTGGAGTTTTCTGATAAGCTTTGGACTCACTAACTTCGTGGCTGCTCTTTTTCGTAGTTGTTGGCTACAGTGTGTGAACTGAGCGCCGGCCGGTTTGGACCGGCTCTGCCTTTAGTGAGCTTCGCCCTTGGCTGTGGCCTTGGGGTTAGACGTGACGTGACTTTGTGCCTGGTAGTGAGTGTGCGACTTGACTGTTTTTCACCTGCGTACGTTAGCCTACGGTCGCATGGCTACTTCTGTGTTGAAGTCTTGCCTTCTGTGCGGGGACTCCCAGTGGCCAGACGACGCCCACGACGCTTGCTTGCCATGTTCTGGCTGTTCTTCTGTCTCCCCGGGATCCTCCACAGGTGGACGTCACTACCTCGGCGCCTCGGGCTCCGCTCCATCGTTCGGGCTGTCCGGCCCACAGGTAAGTCCCCTTCTTGTACCATTACCTCGCAGGTTCTCCCTCCCCTCTCCGAGTCTTCGGAGCAGGGTAGGCGAGTTTCGGAGTCGCGCTCCCCACGCTCTGCTTTGTCAGCGCGTGGCTTGAGCCCCATAAGTTTGCTCATCCCCCGCTCTGCTTCGGGCGAGCGGTCTAGGCGAGCTGAGCGTTCGTCAGCCACCCCCTGCTCTAGGTCCCCGGAGCGGGTGCGGATGATTGAACGCAAACATAAGAAAGAGAGAAAACGTGATAAGAGAGGTTCTCTCTCACGCTCCGAGGCATTGGAACGTGACTTGAGACCCTTAGAAGTGCTGCCTCCCCGTTCCGTTGTTTCCGAGCGGGCTCGGCCAGCTTTGCTTTCGTCCCCCCCCCCCCCCCCCCCCCCCCCCCGCCCCGTCTCGTCTGGGCGGGCCCGGTGCGACGTTGACACTCGCCCCCCACACTCCGAAGTGTCTGAGCGGGGGTCGCGTGCTCAAAAATTGTTCCCTCCCCGCTTTGCTTTGCCTGAGTGGGCTTGGCGTGACCTTAATCTGTCCCCCCCCCCCCCCCCCCCCCCCCCCCCGCCCCGTATCGACCAGGCGGGCCCGGTGTGACTCGGACACGCGTCCCCCTCGCTCCGAAGCGTCTGAGCTGGGGCCGCGGGTTTATAGATCGTCCCCTCCCTGCTTGGCTTTTCCTGAGCAGGCTTGGCGTGACCCTAGACTGTCCCCCCCCCCCCCCCCCCCCCCCCCCCCCCCCCCCGCCCCCGCCCCGTATTGACCAGGCGGGCCCGGTGTGACATCGTCGTGCGTCCCCCACGCTCCGAGGCCTCGGACGGGGGGGCTGCGTGCCCGGTTTTTGTCCCCTCCCCGCTCCGCCTTTCCTGAGCGGGCTAGGCGAGACTCGTTACAGTCCCCCCCCCCCCCCCCCCCCGCCCCGTTTTCTCCAGGCGGGCCCGGTGTGACCAGACCGCTTCGTCTCTAGTCCGATTGCGTTGGAGAACGTTCTCCGGCATCCGCGTGCGGAACATAGCTTCGCGGTTGACCGTCCGTCTTCCATGGTCCCTCCGTCGCCACGGCGCTCCTCTCTGTGTGCGTCGCTGGCGGCTCCGTCTACCTCTCACGCGGCGGTGCGGCGCTCTCGGAGTTGCTCGCCCCTTTCATCCCCTTTGCGGGAGGGTCAGTCTAGTTTTTGGGAACCGGATGTCCTCGGCCTTCATCCTACGGATTCGGCCTCAGCTATCTTCTTGCAGGACTCGGCAGCTGGATCTCCTTCCCGCCTGTCCGCTGTCTCGTCGGCCTCCTCCTCTTCGGACGTCGTCGGCCCTTCGCTCGGCTCGCAGATGGTCCGCCCCTTGGGAGAGGCCTCCCGGCTTATTGTAAAGTTCCTCCCGCCCGACTTCTGTCTGCCTTCACCCCCGCTGAAGAGACAGGCTTCCGCCATGGTCGACGCGCAGAGGCAAGTCAAGCGCCTCAAGTCCCCCTCCCTCAGCCAGCTGACTTCCGGGACCTCACCGATGCGTTCTCCGCCCAGTTACGTAACGACGCCTTCGGCGACACGGGTTTTTTCTCCGACTCACGGTGGCCTGCGGGGATCAACTTGAGCTTCCGCCAGGCTTGGTACGCGGGACACTCCCAAGCCTTCGCCGTCCCTCTTCCAGCGGTGGATAAGGCAGCCTTAGTTGAGGCGGGCGGCCGCAGAATTGTCCAGAACGCTTGGCCTCGGCCTCTCGACAGGATCGCTTCCTTAGTGCGGAATTTGCTGGCGTGTTCTGGCTTTTTGGAATTGGCTACCCAGGCAATCTTGCAGTTTCTGCAGGATACTTGGGACCTGGAGGTTTCGTCCCCGCTCCGTGATGTGCAGTCCATCCTGGTAGCGGCCAACCGGGCCGCCTACCATTCCTTCACCAACGCCATGGCAGCGGCTGCCAATTGCGACCTTTGGCGGCGGGATACTCTTTTGCGTCTCTGCTCGGATCTTCCCAAGTCAGTGAAGACCCAGCTTCGTCAGGCCCCCTTAGGTGGTTCTCAGCTGTTCGGCGACACGTGGCAGACAGTGAAGGACGCTTCCAAGAACCTGTGGCCCAAGCCTTATCCACCCCAGCCTCGACCCGCTTTCGCGCCCCCCGCCTGGCCGGGGGTCGTGCCCGGCGGTCTTCCAGACCCTCTGTGCTTCCAGTCGGATCGTCGCGAGGTAGGGCTCGTCCGCTTCAGGCCTCTCAGCCCTTCCCCGCCCCTCGTCCATCTTGGCCCCGCGGCGCCCGTAAATCGGGGCGCGGTCGGGCTCGCTGACTTGCCCCCTCCCCCGCCCCCGTCGACAGTTCTCGGGTCTCCAGTCGGCGGGCAGCTGTTCCTCTTCAGCGACCATTGGAGATCGCTGTTCCCAGACGACCCCTGGATCCTTTCCACGGTTACTTCAGGCCTACAACTGTCATTCCGTTCCCCTCAACTCTTCGCAGGTCCCCCTTGTGGACCCAGGATCCGCTCGACGGCCTACAGGCAGACGCTCTGCGCGGGGAAGTTGCGGCCCTTCTCGACAAAGCGGCGACAGAGGTTGTTTCGCGACAGGACTCACCAGCATTCTTTCTCTCTTTCTAGTTCCCAAACTAGGAGGCAAGTGGCGTCCAGTTATCGACTTGTCAGCGCTAAACAAGTTCATTTTGGCCCCTCGTTTCAGGATGGAGACGGCCAGGATACTCCGAGCGGCCGTCCGACCGATGGACTTCGCGATCAGCCTCGATCTGTCAGACGCCTATCTTCACGTCCCGATTCATCCGTCGTCTCGCCCGTACCTTCGGTTTGCCTTTGGTGGGATCGTCTACCAGTTCTGCGCCCTCCCCATTCGGCCTCAACATCAGTCCTTGGGTATTTACGAGACTTCTCGACGCGGTGATGGCGTACTTCCGCCAACGTTCCCTGAGCCCGGCCTCCAATTACTGCTGCGCAACCTGGTCGCCTCGGTGCTCCAGGAGGACAGAGACGCCCTGCTTTCCCTTCTGCGTCGTGTCGGTTTTCTACTCAATCTGGGGAAATCGGATCTTTCCCCCTCTCGACGGTTTCTACATCTGGGGATGGAATTCCTGACTGACCTCAACCTTATCCGCCTGCCTCTGGCCCGGCGGCAGAAGATCGTCGATCTAGCGCTTTCGATGGAGGTAGGGTCTGGCTTCAACTCCTGGGACTCCTCAGTGCGGCTGCGGACCTGCTTCCCTTGGGCAGGCTTTATGCTCGCCCTTTGCAGCTACATCTCCTCCTTCACTGGCGTCCCTCGTCGGGCTCTCTTTTGGATCTCGTACCAGTTACTCCTGTGGCTCGTCCTCACCTCGAGAGGTGGGCGGACCTCGCTTGGCTGGCTACGGGCGTGCCCCTTCACTTCCCTCTGCCCCGGTGGTCTCTCTGCACCGATGCGAGCCAGGCCGGCTGGGGCGCGCATCTGTTACCGGATTTTGTCTCGGCCTCGGGCCTTTGGCCTTGGGAGCTGTTGGGGAAACACATCAACTGGCTGGAGCTGAAGGCAGTTTGGTTGGCCCTCAGCTTCTGGCAGGAGACCTTGACCAACCAGGAAGTTCTCGTTCTCTCCAACAACTCGACAGTGGTGGCTTATATACAGAATCAGGGGGGCACGCACTCGCCCTCCCTGTGCATTCTTCTGTACCACCTTCTCCTCTGGTGCAGGGATTGGTGCATTACGCTACGAGCCCGCCACATCCCCGGCCACCTGAACGTGATCGCGGACGCCCTGTCCTGCCGCGGACAGTTGCTCCACACGGAGTGGTCCCTACGCCCGGATATCTTTCGCCTGATCTGCTCCCATTGGGAAACGCCACTAGTAGATTTGTTTGCCACCAGATGGAACAACCAGCTCCCGGTTTACGTCTCTCCAGTCCCGGACCCGCTCGCCTGGGCGGTGGATGCGCTGTCCATCTCTTGGGACGGCCTGATAGCTTACGCCTACCCCCTGTCAGTCCTCGTTCCGAAGGTGCTGCGGAAGCTTCTGGGATGCTAGTCAGTCCTTTTCCTGGTGGCCCCCTTCAACTGGACCAAGAGCTGGACCACGGACTTACTCGCGCTAGCGACGGACCCTCCCCTGGAGCTTCCTACCCCGCCCACGATGCTCAAGCAGCCCCGCCAGCATCTTTTCCATCCGTGCCCGGAGCGACTCCTCTTACACGCCTGGAGGTTGTCCGGCAAGCCCTCGCCGCTAGAGGTTTCTCGGATGCAGCAGTGGCGGCAATTGCAGCAGCCCGCAGACTCTCTACACGGAAGGTGTACCAAGGCAAGTGGAGGGTCTTTCAGACCTGGTGCGCCTCACATTGTCTCCCTCCCACAAATCTAGCCACCCACCAACTGGCGGAGTTCTTCCTGTGGCTTTTCGAAGAACAAGGCTTAGCCCCAGTTACCATCAAGGGCTACCGTGCTATGATCGCGGACACTTACCGCCACCTGAGTCTTCCGGACCCAGGCGTTTGCAAGGATCTTTGGTACCGGTTTCAGGCCACTTTACAAATTTCAAATACAAGCGATCAAAAATCTCTGTAACCTCAGTAGCTGACTGGCCCTTCGTTTGTCTTGTACTGTGTTTGTCTTAAATGGCGTAAATCCGTGTCTGTTTCGTGAGTGTGTGTGCTGGGTTTCAGGCGCGGCGCTTTGAGTCGATTTCCCCAAAATTGAGAAAAAGCGCCTATATAATAACGGTATTATTATTATTATTATTATCTGTCGGACTTGCTGGCACACTTTGAGCTCCAACGTCCAGTTTCCCATTCCCTAGTACCTCGGTGGGATCTCGCCTGGGTACTGACGTGGCTGAATACGGACCGGTTTAAACCTCTCCCCTTGGCTCGGTTCTCAGATTTGACCCGGAAAACATGTTTCCTTCTGGCTCTCGCCACTGCGTCCCGAGTAAACGAGCTTCACGCGCTCTCGATGCTTCCAGCCTGTTTGCAGTTTCGTTCAGACGGCTCTGCACAGCTTCTCCCCGATCCATCCTTTCTGGCCAAGAACCGCCGCCCCGCGGCGGCCCCTCAGACGCTGACTGTACGGCCTCTCCGTGGAATGGACCTTTCCCCTGGATCGTGTCAACAGGACCCGGTGCGGGCGCTGAGGATTTACCTGCGCCGCTCTAAGCCGCGACACCGGGGGCGCTCGCGCCTCTTCCTCCCACTGTCCTCTGGCAGACACGACATCTCGGCCAAGACCGTGTCGTCCTGGCTGCGGTGGGTGATTAGGTCGGCCTACCAGGACCTCTCCCCAGACGGCGATAGACTTTTCCAAATCCGGGCGCATGAAGTGAGAGCAGTAGCCACCAGTCTAGCCCTGGACCGCAACTGCTCGGTCAAGAATATTGTTACAGCGGGCGGCTGGCGCTCAGACTCCACATTCGCATGCTTCTACCTAAGAGACCTATCCGGCCAACGCGACTCCCTGGCACGGGTGGGCGACATCTCCGCGGCCCAGCACTCCCTCCGAGCGCCGCTGGTATCTTAGGTACGTCATAGCTGAAATCGTCGGGAGTTCTCTCTCTCTGGGACCGGCGGAGTGGTTAGGTTTACAGTTATAGGAACAGCACCCTCCGCCTGTTCGTCATTCTTCCAGATAGTAATGCCATCGGTAATGTATTTTGAAAAAACAAATGAATTTTTTTTCTAAAATGTATTTTTTTGAAAAATACTTACCGATGGCATTACTCGGACTGCCCTCCCACCTGCCCTGCTTGCCTCTTTTGGCTAAGTGTGAAACTGACAGGGTCGCCCTGTGAATGCCGGGATAGGGTAGTAAGGGGAGGCCACCCGGGGCCCCTGTACGTGGATCCCCAGTGTCTCCTCCCCAGTTGTGTGGTATACACAACTTTTGGCTGAAATCTATAGGCAATAGAGTGTATTCCAGATAGTAATGCCATCGGTAAGTATTTTTCAAAAAAATACATTTTAGAAAAAAAATTCATATTTCCAGCATGCCGATACAACATAAGGCCCCTACCTTGTCACCAGATGTCAATGTTTACACCTGCCACTGATAAGGTATATCCACGGTCTAGACAACATGTAATAAGCGGCGTCAAATGATGATCAGTGTATCTGTGTTGTGTCTCGTACATGAGTACCAGTGTTGTAAAGACTATACACGTACTACACATGTGACCAATGTGTGTCGTTGGGTGTCCACAGAGTCACCTACAGGTGCACCAAGGTGTGGCATCAAAAAAACGGAATATCAATTAGAACCTCCGAATTCAGCCTCAGAATCAAGCTGTAAGTAATTGCCGTTGTCAGTGCCTCAAACGGCGATCGCTCCAGCTGACACTGCCAACACGTGGTTATGCTGCCACACGGTAGGTAGGTACACATGTTCCATGTGAAGCTATCTGTTGTTGAAACCATGTCTCCAAACACAAAATTGTATCACTCCGAATATCTACACATCCACTCGCCATTCCGACCGTAATTCCCACGCTAGCGCTGCAAAACTGACCGCATACCACAGACGAACGTACGTGACCCTGTCAGTGTAAACAGGATGTGCCAGTGTGAAGGGCGAGGTCACCACACGTGCAGCGAGGCTCGTGCGTCACTGGTCGCGCGATACAAAACACCTGACACCGCTGTAGCGGTTTCCCGGGCTGAAGGGTATACGAGGCCGCAAACTGCTACAGCGGTTTGCCGGGTTCAAAGGGTTAAGGGCTTTGCCATTCTTGTTTCTCTGTCTTGCAGATGGACCTGGCAGAAAAGTATCCACCTTTCCGACTGGTGATGGAGTTCGTGCAAGATCCAGCTTGGAACAGCAACAGGTCAGGGATCGTTTCACTTTGACTGAGATAAGGGCAATAGAATGTACATAGAGATGTACTAACACAAAAGTGTGAATGCATAGTTGCATGCGTGTGTGTGCAAAAAGAACAGTAGACTGTACATAGAGATGCACTAACACAAAATTTTAAAGATATATTTACATCTTGTCTTACTAAGACCTTTCTTTTAGTCTGGCTGGCCAGATTTTTACCCATCCCGCCGTGAGATGGCCTTGGTTGCCTGCTCGGAGTTAAACCCAAGTAACTAGCTAACAAAAAGTGTAAATGCATCTGTGACGACCGCCGCTTCAGGTGCGCGAACTATGAGCACTACCACTCGAGTACTACAATCCGAAACTAACACAAACGCCAGAGGAACAATTACGACAACATTTATTACATATAAAAATAACAATTTAAAATATCCTCACTCAATCCTAACCCAACACTCACGCACCACATTCACACACACACATCCACAATCCTCAGCATGAATATCCAACATATATGCAATAAACAATAACATCAAATGTATAATAAAACAAATATCCTTAATAAAATACAAATGAAAATTGAGAAAAAAAAATTAATATAATTCACAAGTTACTGGATCTCCTTGGCAGGAGCACAAATGACAAGCTCAAATTAGATTAATGCTTTTGCTTCCACGATAAAGTCCTTTATAGCACATGGCTCCTTTTGAATAAGTAGAATACACAATATTTCTGTCACTGTGACAAAGTTCCTCTCATAATATTATCACCACAAGGAAACAAAATTAGTCTCACAATGTTCTTTTACCAGTTTACAAATGGACAAGACTTTACATAACCCTTATCATTCGGAATACACCAGTGTGAAGTAAGTTTGACTAAAATAGTTCAAGGGTAGTGCCAGAATAGCTGGACGCCTCTAGGCGCCCAGCTATTCTGGCACCACACTTGAACTAAAGCCATTGGTCTATATTATCCTTATCTGTAAGTACTATAATGTAGCTTGCATATGGCAGTGTACAAATTTGAAGCTTTTAGTCTCGGTATGATATAGGTTAAAGCAAGTTAGTAAATTCTAAATGGGACGACCCGACCTGGGCTAAACGGGGGTCTGCACTGATGCTCGCAACAGCGCTCGGGTACGGTGTCGTAATCCCACGAGGATTGACACAGCCAGCCTCGACCCTCACAATCATACCACGCAGCCCTTCCGCACAGCAACGGCAGCGGACTTATCCACTTAGATCTTTGGATGCACCAAAACAAGGGAGCAAAAATACACATATAAATAAATAACAAAAGAAGAAAGGTAATCACATCACCCTTCCCGCAATTGTAATTGCCGTCTTTTATATTCCTTCACCTCCCTCCCAAAGCCAGATGGCATCCCAGCAGAGTCTCTGAAAGCAGACCTAGAGACAACAGTGGAGATGCTGTACCCACTGTTTGGAAAGATCTGGGAAGAGGAGGTGATGCCAGCTGACTGGAAGGAGGGGTACCTAATTAAGCTTCCCAAGAAAGGCGACCTAAGCAAGTGTTCCAACTACAGAGGAATCACCTTGCTGTCAGTACCAGGAAAGGTCTTCAACAGGATCATCCTTGAGAGAATGAAGAGCTCCGTTGACCCCCAGCTGAGAGACCAGCAAGCAGGATTCAGGAAGAACCGATCATGTACAGACCAGATTGACACTCTCCGCATCATCGTGGAACAGTCTCTGGAGTGGAGCTCCCCGCTGTACGTCAACTTTGTGGATTATGAGAAAGCATTTGACAGCGTGGACCGAGAGACTCTGTGGAAACTCCTACGACACTACGGTGTACCCACAAAGCTCGTCCGCCTGATCAAGAGCAGCTACGATGGCATGACATGTCGCGTGATCCACGAAGGGCAGTTCACCAGGGAGCTCCAGGTCAGAACTGGTGTCAGGCAGGGGTGTCTGCTGTCTCCGTTCCTCTTCCTACTGGCCATAGACTGGGTCATGAAGATGACCACAGAGCACAGACGAAGTGGAATACAGTGGACACTGTGGACACAGCTTGACGACCTCGATTTTGCAGACGACTTGGCATTACTGTCCCACACTCAACAACAAATGCAGGACAAGACCACGAGGCTTGCTGACATCTCATCCCAAGTGGGCCTCACCATTCACAAACAGAAAACAAAGACAATGAGGCTGAACACAACCAGGGAAGAACCAGTCTTGCTTGCTGGCACCCCGTTGGAGGAGGTGGAGTCCTTCACCTATCTCGGAGCATCATAGACAAAAAAGGCGGCACTGATGCAGATGTCAGAGCACGAATCGGTAAAGCCAGAGCAGCCTTTCTCCAGTTAAAAAAAGTGTGGAGTTCCAGAGAGCTGTCACAACACACCAAAGTCCGGATCTTCAACTCCAATGTAAAAGCAGTTCTCCTATATGGAGCAGAGACTTGGAGATTGACAAAAACCACAGTCAACAGAGTACAAACCTTCATGAACAGTTGCCATAGAAGAATTTTGAAAATCCACTGGCCAGAGAAGATCAGCAACGTCAGACTCTGGGAGAGAACAGAGCAGATAACAGCAGAGAATGAAATTGGGCGAAGAAGATGGGGATGGATCGGTCACAGCCTGAGAAAGCCAGCTTCCAGTACCACTAGGCAGGCATTGTCATGGAACCCCCAGGGAAAGAGGAAAAGAGGTAGGCCGAGAAACTCCTGGCGTCGAGACCTCCAAGCAGACATCAAGAGACTGGGAACCACCTGGAGTAAAATCGAAGGAGAAGCACAGGACAGGAGTTGCTGGAGGTCTCTCGTCGACGGCCTATACCCGGGTAGGGGTGACAGGCATAAGTAAGTAAGTAACCTCCCTCCCAAAACGACAATAAGTTCAAACTCAACGAAACGCATATTACACATTACCATTAACTCGCTTCCAAATTTACCCTCCAACACTAAATACTACCAAATAAAATATGACTTGTTTCTTCAGAAACATTACCGATGACATGACTTTATGGAAGTGTCTACTACTTACTCAATTCTAGCCTAAGAACCCGTTGTGTTGTCACACAACCCGGGAGGCACTCGGGGAACCGAGAGTTGTCTCCCGTTACTGCCCATCCGGTTCCGAGTCACGGTGTGACTAATCAGTCAGTCTACTTAGGCTCACGCTGTTCAGACGTGTTGCTTTAGCCTACGGACTTTGGGAGTTTTCTACCGGTTCGCCGGTCTTCCGGACTTTGGCTTCTTCACTTGGCTTCTACTTCGTCGGCACTGCCTGTGCCACTGCGTTGCTCTGTCGTCCCCTCTTCGTTGGCTGCTGCCCTCTTCAGCTTCTTGAGTGCCTGGGCTGCGCGGTGAGCTTCGCCGGGACTTAGCCCGGTCGTGCCATGGGTGTTTTGGACATTTCTCCCCCCGTTCCCGCTCCGGCGGAAAGGTAATGTAGCTGGGTTGGCCCTCGGCCGGTTCCCGGGCTGGGCACTGGTTTGAGCAGGCACGAAGACAGTCTTCATCTTCGCTGTAGCTTGCACGCCAAAATTCTCAACCCTTAGCTTGGCGGGGCCCCTTGCGCCCGCACCCACTCACCTTCGGTTGATTGGTGTGGCATTATTGGCGCTTACCTACTCACTTGTACCTTGTGTGATTTGGAGAATTTGTTATGCTCCATGGCTTGATTAGCTTGGCGGAGCCCCTTGCGCCAGCGCCCTGACGCCACTACATTGGTGGATGTGGCGGGTTCAGACGCTTACGTCATTCCCGAATCTGTCATGAAATGCTTGTTTTTTGTTGTGCATTATGCGTCGTATGCTCGCCTTAGCTTGGTGGGGCCCCACGTGCCCGCACCCTGTCGCCATTACGTGGTAATGTTACTGTGCCAGATGCTTGTTTCATGCCTATTCTTGTCATCACATGCTTGAGTTGTTGTACATCATGCGTCATATGCTCATCTTGGCTTTGCGGGGCCCCACGTACCCGTGCCCTGTCGCCATTACATGGTAATGTTACTGTGCCAGACACTTGCTTCATGCCTATTCTTGTCATCACATGCTTGAGTTGTTGTATTTCATGCGTCATATGCTCACCTTGGCTTGGCGGGGCCTCACGTGGCCACGCCCTGTCGCCATTATGTTGTTAATGTTACTGTACCTGACGCTTGCTTCATGCCTGTACCTGTCATGACATGCTTGAGTTTTGTTGTACATGATGTGTCGTATGCTCACTGTAGCGTGGCAGGCACTATGCCCTCCAGACCAAGGGTGACTGCCACGCATGTGAAATGTAGGGAGGTACCCAGCGGAGGAAGGAACACGCTGGGAAGACGGGTGCAGCACATTTCTTGATGTTGGGGAGTTGCCTTTGGCAAGATGGACAAACAGAGAGGTTAGCCGCGACTTCTCTTCTTCGCAGACGGTAGGTCGCAAAGGTAGGGTAAGCTTACGGGGGTGGATTGCAGGCCCAGGCTCTTGCTGACAGGCTTGTACCTCGCTGTTTGTGCCTTTTGTGTTGCGAAGGCTAGCCTTAACAGGGCGGGGTCCCACAGGCCCTCGCCCGCGTGCCTTCAGGTGTGTTGTGTGTTGCAGTGACCTGTTGCTGTCCCGTACGAGAGGCAGAGGGTTCCATTGGCCGTCGCGTACCAGAGGTCTGTCTCCCCGTCACCGGATGCGCCCCCGAGCATGCTTGCGGCACCTACTCCACCTGATCTGAGCTGCGCTGTTAGCAGTTATGGAGTGTACAGACGCGAGCGACCGGCACCTGTGTGTGATCCGAATCCAGTCGAGGCGCCATTTCCCGGGCCCTGCGTACTAACCGCACGAGAGAACCACCGCTCGAGACCGCGACGACCTTTGGAGAGGACGCCACGCCGGATGCAGGACCCTAGTGCGCGGAGCGGGTATTGATCGATGCAGCCGCTTCCAGGAGGGAGCGTGCCCGGACAAGCCTTCTGACAGGCAGAGAACCCGCCTCGCTGAGTCCGGTTCGGAGAGACGCGCCTCGCGCTGTCCCATGTCCACAGCCGATCCCCGTTCGTCTCCAAGGAAGCCCGCTGGCCCCTACGGGGAGTCACCTCACCGGCAGAGAGCCCGCCTCATTGAGTCCGGCTCGGAGAGACATTTACGCACGCGTCCGAAACCTTCGTGCAGTACGGAACCCTCGCGCCGCTCAAGATATGCGCGGTAGCTCGCCCAGGCGGCCGACGACTTAGCGCAGGAGTCTCGCGCTCGGAGCAGGACTGCTGTCTCCGCGATCGCTTCCTGGAGGGAGCCCCACCAGGACAACGCTGCTAGTCAGCAGAAGCACTGAGCCCGGCTGCTAGTTGTTGCAGGGGCCTGTTGATGACCTGCAAGCAAGGCGGAGGTTCCAGTGGCTGTCCGATAACCACAAGGTCTGTCTCCCCTGCGCCGGATGTGCCGCCGACCACGCTTGCGACGTCTGCTCCACCTGGCCCGAGCTGCACTGGTCACAGCTATGGAGTTTCTACAGACGCGAGCGGCCGACACCTGTGTGTGCTTCGAGACCAGTCGAGATGCCATCCACTGTGCCCTGCGCACCGACCGCTCGAGACTGCGATGACCTTGGAGAGGACGCCACGCCGGACGCAGGAACCTAGTGCGCGGAGCGGGTATTGATCGAAGCGGCCGCTTCCAGGAGGGAGCGTGCCCAGACAAAGCCTTCTGACAGGCAGAGAACCCGCCTCACTGAGTCTTGGTTCGAAGAGACGCGCCTTGCGCCGTCCCATGTCTGCTGCCGATCCCCGCTCGTCTCCATGGAAGCCCGCTGGCCCCTACGGGGAGTCACCTCGCCGGCAGAGAGCCCGCCTCATTGAGTCCGGCTCGGAGAGACATTAAGCACGCGTCCGAGGACGTCTGGCAGTACGGAACCCTCACGCGAGCCGACCTCTTCGTCGCATATGGACTCCTTGCCCTGAACGAAGTGCCCTGCGCATCACCACCACGCTTCCCGCGGTGGACTGCCCGCCATCTCCCCCCCACTCACGAGAAGGATCTTCGCTAGTGGACGCTGGAAGACAGCTAGGAGTTCCTGTCATGGCCACGGCTTCCGGCCTTCGTGACCTGCGCTACGCTGCTCAGCGCTCCTCCTCTTGGGTTCCCGGGACTCTGTATGCTTCGCCGTCCATAGATGTCCACCCGGTTTCGGCTTGCTTCGTCAGGACTGGTCCTCGGGACTCTCCCAGGCATGCCTCTGCCCCCTGCCTGCTGTGGACCCACACTCGGCTCTGCGGTTGGAATGGGTGACCTCGCTTGTCCATAACTCCCTAGCCTGCGTGGGATTCTGGAGCTCCTGACCCAAACCTTCATCTGTCGCTTCGAGGACTCCTGGCTCCCCTACTTGACGACCTGCCGCGGATTGTCCCCCAGTGATGTTGGACTCTCCCGCGCCTTGCTTCCCTGGGCGGCCCTGCTCTTCCGTGCGTTCGAGCAGACTGGAGGATACATCTAGGACCTTGGGCTTCGCAAGACACCTCCTCTTCGCTCCTGCCGCCACTAGGCCGTGGTTCTCTTTGGGTGGTCTTCGGCTCCGCCTTCAGCTTTGGACTACGCGTTCAGCCTGGACTTCCGACCCTTTTCTCCAGGTCCCCGTGCACTCGGCCTCCAGGGAGTTTCCCTGGTGCACCTGCGACGGAGTAGTTACCAGTTCGGGCGCTGCCGTTCTTCTCGTCATCTGCCCTTGGGTCCTCACCACTTCGTGGACGCAGTGGTACCTAGGCGCAGCCCCCGTCCCCCTGGCGTCTACCTTCCTCGACGACCTCCTCCTGCGCACCTTGGACGCGACCGGACTTCGGACAGGGATGCCCTGGTATGGCGGTGCTCGCGGTTGGGGTGACTGGTCACCAAAGGTAAGTCGGACCTCACCCCCTCTCGTCGCTTCGTCCAACTCGGCTTGGAGTTCGCCTTCGACCTCAACAGTGTGCATTGCTGGGGCCACGGATCCTAGGTTGGCCGGCTAGCCGGCCAGGTAGCCCAGCTGGACGCAGCCTCCGCCAGAGTCTGGCTTCAGCCCCTTGGTTGAACAATGCGGCGGCGGATCTACTCATCCTCAGTCGTCTCTACGCCTGGCCGCTACAGCTGCACCTCCGGCTTCTCTGGCGTCCTTCCTCAGGCAGTCTGTCCGCCATCGTACCCGGTTCCCTGTTGATTCGCCCCCACCTCCTGCGTTGGGCGGTCACGTCGTGGCTTGCTTCGGGAGTCCCCCTGACCGCTCCGCCTCCTCTACTCTCCCTGTGTGTTGATGCAAGTCTTGTTGGGTGGGGAGCCTACCTGCTACCGCGGTTCCTCACAACGTCTGGCCGCTGGAGTTCGCTGTCAAGCACTTTCACGGGTTGGAGCTGCAAGCCGTCTGGCAAGCCCTCATCACGTGGGAGGAACAACTCAGTCACCAGGAACTGCTCGGCCTCTCCGACAACGCGACAGTGGTGGCGTACATCCAGTAACACGGCGGGACGCGCTCACCCGACCTATGCATGCTCCTCTACCATCTTTTGCGCTGGTGCGAGGACCGCAACATTTTCCTCCGTGCTCGACACTTCCCTGGCCGACAGTATGTCTTGCCCAACTCACTCTCCCGACGCGGCCAGTTGCTACACACAGAGTGTACCTTATGCCAGGATGCCTTCGGATGATCTGCGCGCAATGGGAGATGCCTTGGTCGACCTGTTCGCCATGAGATGGAATCACCAGCTTCCCCCTTCTTGTCTCCCCGATCCCAGACCCTCTGGCCTGGACAGTCTTCGCACTGTCCATTCCGTGGCACCGACTCATCGCGTACGCGCCCCCCCCCCCTCCCCCCTTGACAGTCCTCGTCCCCATTTCCTCCTCAAGCTTCGAGGATGCATTGCGGGCATCCTACTGGTCGCCCCGTTCGCTTGGAACCGGTCCTGTACCACCGACCTTCTCAGCCTCCCCACAGACCCCCCACTGCTGCTTCCCGCACCCCGCACGGTGCTCAAGCAACCGCGACATCGCTGTTCCACCCGTGCCCGGAGCCCCTACTCCTTCACGCTTGGAGGTTGTGCGGCAGGCCCTCACCGCTAGAGGCTTCTCGAGTGCAGCAGTGGAAGCTATCGCTACAGCCCGCAAACCCTCGACATGACGCGTCTACAAGGGAAGATGGCGAGTACTGTGCTCCTGGGCGGCGTCCGTCGCCGCACCCCCACCGACCTAACTAACCCCCAGCTCGCGGACTTCTTCTTCTGGCTCTTTGGAGACCAAGGATGGCCTGTTGCGGACATGACTCTTCCGACATGCTTACTGGTGGCTCCCGCCACGGTGGCCCGAGTTAGCGAGCTACACGCGCTTCAGCGCACCCTGCCTGCCTGCAGCTTCGAGCGGACCGTTCCGTACAGCTCCTTACGGACCCTGCCTTCATTGCCATGACCACGTCTCCTTGGACCGCACCACAGGTGATCACCTTACGGCCGTTGAGAGGGACGTACTTCCCCCAGAAGACCAGGCAACAAGATCCTGTACAAGCCCTACACGTCGACCTACTCCGACACTAGCCGTCCGGAGTGGGCGCGCACGCCTCTTCTGCCGTTAACCCGGCAGGACTGACGCTACAGCCCAGATGATCTCTTCCTGGCTACGCTCAGTCATACGGTCCGCATACCAGGATCCCTCCCCTAAGGGAGTGAAGAGGCTAAAGATATGTGCACACAAGGTACGCGCCACGGCCACGAACGTCGCGTTCGATCGGAACTATGCTGTCGTACACATTGTGGCTTCCGTGGGCTGGCGGGCAGAATCTACCTTCGCCTGCTTCTATCTCAGGGATCTGGCAGGCCAGCGAGACTCCTCGTGCTGGTGGGGGACATCACTGCGGCGCAACTCTCCCTCCTGGCGCCTCGGCGCCGTAGGTATACACCTATCTAGGGTCATCGGGAGTTTGCGGCAAGGAGGACGGCTCTTGGGCCCTAAAGGTGTGCTGGGGCGTGGCACCCTCCTCCTGTTCGCAATTCTTCCATAAAGTCATGTCATCAGTAATGTTTTTGAAGAAACAAATTCATTTTTCTCTAAAAGGTATTTTTTCGAAAAATACTTACCGATGACATGACTCGGACGACCCTCCCACCTGCCCCGCTCGCCGCTGGTGAGCTAAGTATCCTGACTGATTAGTCACACCGTGACTCGGAACCGGATGGGCAGTAACGGGAGACAACTCTCGGCCCCCCTCGGGGTTCCCCTAGTGCCTCCGGGTTGTGTGACAACACAACGGGTTCTTAGGCTAGAATTGAGTAAGTAGTAGACCCTTCCATAAAGTCATGTCATCGGTAAGTATTTTTCAAAAAAATACCTTTTAGAGAAAAATGAATATTTATTTCTACATTCTTATCCCTACTGCCCCCCCTACACCATACTCACTAACCAAAAAGCTAATAATAATAACAGAACAAGCACACACAGACAAACCCCCCAAGCATATGGCCACTAAAGAACTGTTGTGCGCACGTACTGTCGTCCGTGAAGATGCCCCGGTTGTGACGGAGACAAGCCAGGGGTTCAATCGTCGCAGCTTCTCTCTCGTCTTAGGACACCTGCTCCGGAGCGACCAGGGCTGTATCGTAGGGCCGTCACAGAAGGACGACACGGCTACTTGAGGATGGCAGCTAATGGTGAGCCACGCCTGCACAAACCTCCCTCAGAGATTGCTGCTTTTTCCACTGCTTGGAAGCGACTCACTAACAATTTGGATATAGCACGGTTTAGCAAAACTTTGCGCTCCGTAAAAAGTGCGATGTAAGATCATGCGGATCATTAACCACCCAATCGCGCAGAGCAATCACGTGCATCACACGCCAACCTCCGCAACTCGCATGGCAACAATTCACCGCATAACCGCCAAACAACTCATCTGTGCTATCCTTATACCTGGTGACTAACCAATCTCTGTCACCCCTCTAAATTTAAGTCCACTACAAAAATAGGAAAAATAAACCTGTGTCGTGACAGCATCATTGTGTGCAAAGTTTGCATTCACACTTCATCCATCTGCTGCAAGTGGCAGTGTATTATTTCTCTGAGGCTGTTATTGAAACATTACCTCGTGAAGTCTGCTGCCTGAGAATCATTAATGAGAATCTTTTGACGAAAATAGGGCCAGCAGTACACATGTATTCTCATTAGCCAAACTATGGCTGTAAAACTATGCGGAGAGTAAATCTGTCGAGAAAACCACGAAAATAGGAAAATAATGTGTCCCGTTCACAACTTCTACTTACATTGTTGTAACAGACTATTAAACGACCAGGTGACTCCCTCTATTGTAGGGACCTGTCTTTGACACCAGCAAGAGGCATAGATTTTGCTGCTGCAGGGGCTCATGAGAATTTTTGCCTCTTGAACATAAAAGAAACTCGAGAGAATTTATGCTTTTTACATGTGGTTGATGTTTGGTCTGTCTGGGCGTTCAAGGGACAGAGTGTGCACATTGTACCTATATATGCCTATTCATATGTAGCACAACACCTTGCACACGAACACATGCATACGCACATGCAGAATTGTGAGATTGTCTGTGAATATTAAATGTTTATTTTTTTTCCATTAGAGTTCATCTGATGCTGGTAGAGAGGACCAAATTTGCTCGAGCTCTAAGTGATGTATACATGTTCTGTGCCGAGTTCATCCGTGTAATGAGCAGAGAAGACATCTTCCAGGTCAGTCAGATGTAGTGCTGATTTTAGATGTGTGTGTTTGTGCGTGTATGTGTGTGTGTGTGTGTGTTTATTTTTATGTTCAATGAAATCTGACCAATAAAGGACAAAACCAAAACAATCTTTTGCTAGTGAAAGTATGCCCGAGACATTTTTATGTACAAAGCCAGTCAGATGCATGGTACACATACCAAGGGGAATTACTCAGCGCTGGACAGACAAACAGTTAGATCCCCTGCCCCCCCCCCCCCACCCCCCCACCCCCCCCCCCCCCCGGGGGCAGGGGATCTAACTGTCTGACCAGCACTGAGTACTTCCCCTTGGTATGTGTACAATTCTACCAACACTAGCTTCACCTATCTGGTTTGTGAGATGTATGGTAGAAGTGAGTACTTCCCCTTGATGTGTACAATTCTACCAGCACTAGCTTCACCTATTTGGTTTGTGAGATGTATGGTATATGTGTACAATTCTACCAGCACTAGCTTCACCTATCTGGTTTGTGAGATGTATGGTAGAACTGAGTACTTCCCCTTGGTATGTGTACATTTCTACCAGCACTAGCTTCACCTATCTGGTTTGTGAGATTTATGGTAGAAAAAATGCTGATAAGGGAGAAGACTGAGTACCCTCACCTCTTCCTACCTGTTTTTACAAAACCAAGGGTGTTAATGTGGTTGCATTGAGCATCATTGCAGTATGTATAATTTAACCCCCTTGTGATTGCGGCCATCTATACTATTCACAATACTGATGGCTGCATGCACAAGAGGTGTTTTTGACAACTCCGTTTTCAGCTTCCTGTAGTGCTGTTCCTGCAAGCCATGCTGAGCTATCAGGAGAAGTTTGCTAAGCACTACGCTGACGGTCTTGATGGTTGTGGCCTGCAGTACGAGGGCATGGTGCGCACTGGGTACTACAAACTCGTTCGTGGACTCATTGAGCCATTCCAGAAAACTCGCCCGCACATGATGGACAGCAAGAAACTGCCCGCGTATGACTTTGTGCAGGCCTGTCTGCTGCATCTGCTTGACACACATTGGCAGGTTGGTGCTGTGAATCCATGTTATTGTGCAGGTTTGTGATTTTGGACCATACGGCCTACAGCCGTAAAGTCCAGAATCGCAGACCAGCATTCATTTATGAAAGCCATACGCTCAATACAGGCAGGTGTCTGTTACACATTTTGATAGAGTTGATGGATTTATTAACCCATTTAACCCTGAGTCCCTACAGCAGCACCTGAAGGCGCCAAGCTAATCTGGCACTAGCCTTGAATTATCATAGTCAATCCAACTCCTGCAACTGGTATATAGTCATTAGGCAACATCTCCAAAATTTGAGAAATGGGACCTTGGGGCTAAAAGGATTAATGGTCTGTATATTTCTGTTTCAGCCTTATGATCTGTCATTTGTGAATGACATCAAGCTTCCAGATCTGTTCTTCACCATGGCAAAAGGTAAGGAAAAATCACAGTAGGGCCTGTTTTGAGCAGTGACTGTTTTTCAGGAAAAAGTGGTCTTAAAAGACACACGCTCTCTCAAGACTAAGGCAAACCATGTCAGCTGTCATTAACCCATTAATCCTGAGGCTAATTTTGTAAAATTTGCTGTTTGTCCTATGAAGGCTACTTTACAGATTAGGAGATTGATTAACTGTTTTAGTTCAAGGGTGGTGCTATTCTGGCACCGCCCTTAAACTATTAGTCACATTTATTTCAAGCAATGGGTGTATTGGGATGAAGAGGGTTAAAGCCTATGATTCATATGGCCTGAATGATGGTCTTTGATGATAGTTGATCTGAAGGTCTTACTGGTGGTGGTTGTTGTACTGCTAATAGTTATAAAACTATTTTCAAGCGCTTGAAGGCTGTTCTTGGGAGCAAAACAATGACGGACAGTGTCTGATTTTGTTCAGCTAGTCCATTCCAGATGGAAAGAGTTGCAGATTCCCATGATATCCCATATTGCAGACAAGTCTTTCCTTGACTGCTACTGACCATACCACTGGGTGGAAAAATCACTTATTCCATTTGACCTCATTTTCAGGGTGGCACCTACTGACTATTAACAGTTGCAGGAGATGGATCGACCATGAGAATTCAAGGGTAGTGTCAGATTCTCTTGGTGCTATTAGGAACCAAGCTAATATGACACTACCCTCAAATTATCATGGTCGATGTATCTCCTGCTGTGGTGTTTTGGGCCTAAATGATTTAACCAAGCAGTATTGTCAGTAGTAGTTGAGGTGTTAAATTCGTAAAAGACATAAACACACATAGTGCCGTCCAGTTCACATACACGCGCACACACACACACACACACACACACACACACACACACATGCACACACACCTTGTTCAAAGTAGTGGTGGCTGCATAAATAAGGGGGTTAGTGGCATTGTTTTATTATGGAGCATTATTTTCTCCCTTTTCATTCTGTTATTTCATTTTTACCACAGACACAGTGAAAATGCGTGACATTACCGTGGGTAGCGGTGAACGAGAGGAGGAGCTGAAGGATTATGAGCAGTGCATGCACTGGTTTGAGGACTGCTCCCGTGGCTTCAGCAACTGGTACAACCACAAAGAAGATGCATCAAAAGAGGAGAGAAAGGTAGCTTTCCCAGTAAAGTCAAGTCAAAAAGCTTTTTGTTTCTACAAAATCCATACTGATGGCATTACTATATGGAAGATACACTTAGCTTACCGATTTCAGCCTAAGAATTCATTGTGTATACATATACAAAGGATTACCATTCAGCCTTCGTCCTGACTTGGGTGTTTGTTTTTTCAAAATACATTACCGATGGCATTACTATATGGAATACACTCTATAGCCTAACGATTTCAGCCCAAAGTTGTGTCCCCTGCACAACTGGGGAGGAGACACCGGGGATCATGTATAGGAGCCCGGGTGGCCTCCCCTTACCACCCTATCCCAGCATGCTTGGGGCGAAAGCTCCCCAGTTTCACTCTTAGCTCGACCATGGACGGTCGGGTGTTAGCCTTGCTCCGTGTTAGCGACCGATTTCTTCGTATTCATTCTTGTATTTGAACTTTCCTTGGCTTTGCCTCGGGTATAAATCTACTGTGTAGCGCTGACAGTCCTTCGTAGGTGTGTTTCTACACCTTCAGCGGACTCCTGCTTGTTAGACTTGGCACCTTCCGGCTCGTCGGCCCGGTGCTTGACTTCCTGTTTACCCTTACATTGGCGGCGGCCTCGTGGCTCGGCTTGTGACTTGTGCTCTCCTTCGTGACTGTGTGACTTTATGGAGAGAGTATTCGGTGAACTCTTCCTGGCAGACTGTGTACGACGGACATTATGGCAGCTTCACTTATGAGAACGTGCATTCTTTGTGGGGATTTCCAGTGGCCTTTGGATGCTCACGTCTCCTGCCTTCCGTGTTCGGGCTGCTCTTCCGACAGGACCTGTAACGTGTGCGCCGATTGGAGAGAGGACCGGTGGTCCCAGCTGTGGGACTTCTACAGGCGCGACCGTCCTTCCCGGCCCCAGCAGGCTCCCCGAATTTCCGCGCACGATGGCGTCGGCTCGGCGGACCCCTCTGCACTCCGTCGTCTGGGCCGTCCGGCCTGCAGGTAAGTCTCCTTCTTGTACTGTAAACACATTAGAACTCCCTCCCCACTCCGAGGCTTCCAAGCGGGAGAGGCGAGTGTTGGAGTCGCGCTCCCCACGCTCCGATTCTTCCGAGTGTGGCCTGAGCTATAGGATTTTGCTTCCCCCCCGCTCCGATTTGCCTGAGCGGGCCCGGTGAGCAGAGCGTATGTCCACGCCCTCCCGCTCCGTTTCTTCTGAGCGGTCACGGCGCCACTAGTGCAAACACAAGAAGAGAAAGAGGTAGTAAAAGTAGAGGTTCTCCATCACGCTCCGCGTCGACTGAGTGTGACCCAAGACCATTATTTGGGCCGCCCCCGTCTCCCAATTGTCCGAGCGGGTCCGGCGAGCCGCATGTACGTCCCCCCCCCCCCTTCCGCCCCATAATTTCCGCCCATGTCTGCTCCCCTACCGCTTCAATGTTTCTGAGCGGGCTTGGCGAGCCACGTTAGCGTCCCCCCGCCCCGATTTTTCCAGGCGGGCTTGGAGTGACTTAGATTCGAACACTCAGGACCAATTCCATTTTGATGCCAAGCTAAGCTCCTCCCGCGCTCGCGGTCTCCTGAGCAGGCTCCGGGAGCCAGGGTTCCCCTTTCGCCTCACTTCTTTCATTTGGAGCGCGCTTCACGGTACCCGCTTTCCCCTTACCAACCTCGTGTCATAGTCGACTCGGGCAGCCCCCCTTCCCCCCGCCCTGCGGTGAGTGGGGGGCGTCCAGAGCCAGGCTGAGGAGCGATCACGGTGTGTGGGGACAGGGCCCTACACTAGGAGACTTCTCCACTTCCCACTTCCCACTCTGCCTCGCTGGCGGACACATTCTGACCTGGTGTGGTGGCGGACCTCGTCTCTAAACCAGTCCTCGGGCAGCCGGCAGGCACAGTCGATCTTCCGGCTGGACCGTTGGGGACCGCTTTGGGGATGCAGCCTCGACGTCAGCACCGGACCCACGCAGATGACTCCTCACGGCCGATTTAACAGCCGATGGCCGGATGCAGCATCCCTGCGACACACTGCGGCAGCTCTTGTGCATCAAATCACTCCCTCCACATTTCGAAGCACCTGCGACATGACAGCTTTGGGGACCAGGGGTTCTTTTCCGGCACCCGAGGACCAGAGGAGATGGAGGTTACTTGCAGGTCTCTCCCAGGCGTTTTCCTGTGTCCTCTTGGCGTACCCTGTCACAAGGCTGGGAGGAGCAAATGACTTCCTTGGTTTGCACATCCATAGCATGTGCAAGTTTCCAAGGGATAGTGGTGCCGTCATTAGTCTCAGTCGGCTCTACTCACGGTTGATTCAGCTACATCACCTCCGTCTTTAGCGGCTGTCTTCGGGGGTTTTGGCGGTCCCTGTGCCTGTGTCTCCACTGGTTCGGACACCTCTCCTTCAGTGGACAGTCCCATCTTGGTTAGCGTCAGGAGTCCCCCCGGCATCCCTGCTACCCTGCCTGTCGATCTGCACGGATGACCATCTCCCCGGTTGGGGGGGCACATCTGCTTCCGGACTTCAGCATGACGGTGCACCTTTGGCCGCCGGACCTGGTGGGCTTACACATACACTGGTTGGAGTTAAAGGCAGTTTGGCTCGCCCTCTTCGCCTGGGGGGATGCTTGTGCCACACCAGGCGGCCCTTCGTCCTCTCCAACCACTCGACAGTTGTGGCGTATATTCACAAGCAGGGCGGGCCTTGTTCCCCTTTTCTGCGCATCTTTCTGTTCCAGCTCCTTATGTGGTCCTGGGATCGGAACATCTCGCTGCGGGCGTGTTACATTCCGGGAAGGTTAAATGTGCTAGCGGATTCTCTGTCCGGTCAGGGCCAGCTTCTCATGAGTCTCATCACGGATCCCCTCTGCAGCTTCCCACGACGTACACGATGCTGAAACTGCCATGGCAGGATCTTTTTCACCCTTGCCCGGAGAGTCTCCTTTTACACGCCTGGAGATTGTGCGGCACTCCATCCCCACCCGAGGTTTCTCGGATGCAGTGGTGGCGGCTATCGCTTCAGCACGACGACCTTCCACTTGGCGAGTCTACGAGGGAAAATGGCGGGTTATGCAGTCTTGGTGCGGGACCCGTCACCTCTCCTCCACAGCTTTGACTATACTCAAGCTAGCCGAATTCTTCCTGTGGCTATTCACGGATCAGTTCCTTGCGTCCACCACCATTCAGGAATATCTTCCTAATGTGGTGGCTTACACTTACCGCTTTTTGGGCCGGCCAGTTTCCGGGTCTTACCAGGACCTCGCCGACCTCATGGCTAGCTTCGACCTCCAGCGACCAGTGACATGCCCCCTACTCCCTCGATGGGAACTCGCGTGGGTGTTACCCTGGCTTTACACTGCTCGTTTGGAACCTCTGCCCTTGGTGCGGTTCTCTGACTCAACGAGAAGGACGTGCTACTTGCTGGCTCTGGCCACTGCCTCTCGCGTGAGTGAACTCCATGCTCTCTCAGTACACCCGTCCTGCCTGCAGCTCCGGGCCGACGGCTCTGCCCAACTCCTCACTAGTCCTTCTTTTTTTTGGCCAAGAACAGGCTCCCATCAGCCGCCCCTCAACCGATCACTCTTCGTCCATTACAGGGTCCCAATACGCCCCAGGACGTATGCAAACAGGACCCGGTCAGGGCGTTCAACATTTACCTCCGCCGGGCGATGCCCCTATGGCGAGGACGTTACGCCTCTTCCTGTCCTTAGCTCCAAATGATATTTCTGCCCAGACGATTTCCGCTTGGCAGCGCGGAATCATAAGATCTGCTTACAAAGGCCTCTCGACAGAGGGAGCGCAGAGGCTGCGGATTAGGGCGCACGCAGTCCGGGCTGTCTCTACGAGCATCGCATTTGACCGCAACTGCGCCGTGCGGGACATTGTGGTGGCTGTGGGCTGGAGGGCCGAATCTACTTTCACCCATTTCTACTTTCGTGACCTGTCAGGCCAATGACAACACCTGGCACTAGTGGGGGACATTGCGGCGGCGCAACACTCCCTCCCGGCACTGGATGCACCATAGCTAACACTTAGCTGAAATTGTCGGGAGTGTGCACCGGCAAGGGACCTAGCTAAGCAGTTACACAGGGGTTGGGTTTTGGGGCGGCACCCTCCTCCTCTTCGCAATTCTTTCTATCAGTAATACCATCGGTAACGTTTTTGAAGAAATAAATGTTTTTTTCTCTAAAATGTATTTAAAAAAAAAAATACTTACCGATGGCATTACTCGAGAGGCCTCGCGCTGGGACCATACGGCGTTGAGGCGCGTCCCCTGGGTGGTGGATAAGGGGGTCCCTCGTAAGAGGGGTGCACCGAATGAAATAAGGTGCCGTGAACCAACATGGTCTAAGGGAAGGTGACCCCGACAGAAAACCCCTGGTCCTCCTAGTAAGGGGGTTGGGCGTGGGGGTAGCTTCCCCACCCTGCAAAAAAGGAAATAGCTACAAAAACGCCGACGAAAAGACTAACAGTAATTCCTTTCCTGGAGGAGGAAGGTTCTTCTACTAGAAGACTTATGACGTCCTGTGGTGAAAGCCGGAAGTCTTCGGAAGCCACAGGACCGAGCCGCCTCTCTCTATCCAGGGATACAACCATGGGCACATGGAACGTCAAGACCATGTACCAGAGCGGCAAGGCCGCCCAGATAGCAGCGGAAATGCAAAAGTACAACCTTTCCCTGCTAGGCATCAGTGAAGCCAGATGGACGCAGTCTGGCCAGAAAAGGCTGTTAAGTGGGGAGATGGTTCTGTATTCAGGTCATGAAGAGGAGAATGCCCCCCATACAGAAGGAGTAGCACTCATGCTGTCACCAGTGGCACAGAGAGCGCTGATGGGCTGGGAACCTCTTGGGCCAAGAATTATAACAGCAGCCTTTAGAACGAAGAAAAAGCTCAAGCTGAACGTCATCCAGTGTTATGCGCCCACCAATGACAGTGACGAGGAAGAGAAACAAGAGTTCTACGACCGACTCCAGAGTGCCGTGGACAAATGTGCGGAGCGAGACATCACCATCGTCATGGGCGATTTTAATGCCAAAATAGGGGAGGACAACACCGGATACGAAGAGGTGATGGGGAGACAGGGACTAGGCTCAGAGATGAGTGAGAACGGGGAGAGGTTTGTAGACTTTTGTGCTCTAAACCGACTTGTCATTAGAGGCAGCATCTTCCCACACAGAAGAATACACAAAGCAACTTGGGTCTCACCTGACCATACAACAGAGAACCAAATAGACCATATCTGCATTGGCAAGAAATTTAGAAGATCCCTTCAAGATGTTCGAGTGAGGAGGGGAGCAGATGTCGCCTCAGACCACCATCTGCTTACCTTAAGAATGAAGCTCAAGCTAAAGAAAAGCCGCACAGAGACAACAAGAAGACAGCGCTATAATGTAGGCCTCCTGAGAGAAACTGGAGTTAGAGAAGAGTTCAAACTGGTGCTGTCCAACCGGTTTCAAGCGCTACAGGAGCTAGTAAATGAAGAGGAGGCGGTCACCACAGAGCAGCAGTGGAAGGCAGTTAGAGAGGCGCTGAACTCAACCTGCAAAGACACTGTAGGGTTCAGGAAACACCACCACAAGGACTGGCTGTCGGCACAGACCTTGAAGAAGATAGAAGCGAGGAAGCAGAAGAAAGCAGCGGTCAACAACAGTCGCACGAGAGCAGCCAAAGTAAGGGCACAGGGGGAATACTCGGAAGCCAACCGCGAGGTGAAGAGGAGTATCAGGGCAGACAAGAGGGCCTACACAGACAGCCTGGCAGCAGAGGCAGAAAAGGCAGCAGGCAGCGGCAACATGAAACAGCTCTACGACATTACCAGAAGATTGTCGGGTAAGTATGGCCATACAGAAAGACCAGTAAAAGACAAAGAAGGCAAGCCTATTGCAGACAGAGCAGACCAACTCGACAGATGGGCCGAGTATTTTGAAGAGTTACTGAACAGACCTAGCCCACCCGACCCCCCCGACATCCAGCCGGCAGAGACCGACCTACCCATCAGCTGTGACAGACCCAGCCGGGAAGAGATCAGAAAAGCAGTGGCATTTTTGAAGAATGGCAAAGCAGCAGGGCCAGATGGCATCCCAGCGGAGTCTCTGAAAGCAGACCTAGAGACAACAGTTGAGATGCTGTACCCACTGTTTGGAAAGATCTGGGAAGAGGAGGTGATGCCAGCTGACTGGAAGGAGGGGTACCTAATCAAGCTTCCCAAGAAAGGCGACCTCAGCAAGTGTTCCAACTACAGAGGAATCACCTTGCTGTCAGTACCAGGAAAGGTCTTCAACAGGATCATCCTAGAGAGAATGAAGAGCTCCGTTGACCCCCAGCTGAGAGACCAGCAAGCAGGATTCAGGAAGAACCGATCATGTACAGACCAGATCGCCACTCTCCGCATCATCGTGGAACAGTCTCTGGAGTGGAGCTCCCCGCTGTACGTCAACTTTGTGGATTATGAGAAAGCATTTGACAGCGTGGACCGAGAGACTCTGTGGAAACTCCTACGACACTACGGTGTACCCACAAAGCTCGTCCGCCTGATCAAGAGCAGCTATGATGGCATGACATGTCGCGTGATCCACGAAGGGCAGTTCACCAGAGAGCTCCAGGTCAGAACTGGTGTCAGGCAGGGGTGTCTGCTGTCTCCGTTCCTCTTCCTACTGGCCTTAGACTGGGTCATGAAGATGACCACAGAGCACAGACGAAGTGGAATACAGTGGACACTGTGGACACAGCTTGACGACCTCGATTTTGCAGACGACTTGGCATTACTGTCCCACACTCATCAACAAATACAGGACAAGACCACGAGGCTTGCTGACATCTCGTCCCAAGTGGGCCTCACCATTCACAAACAGAAAACAAAGACAATGAGGCTGAACGCAACCAGGGAAGAACCAGTCTTGCTTGCTGGCACCCCGTTGGAGGAGGTGGAGTCCTTCACCTATCTCGGGAGCATCATAGACAAAAAAGGCGGCACTGATGCAGATGTCAGAGCACGAATCGGTAAAGCCAGAGCAGCCTTTCTCCAGTTGAAAAAAGTGTGGAGTTCCAGAGAGCTGTCACAACACACCAAAGTCCGGATTTTCAACTTCAATGTAAAAGCAGTTCTCCTATATGGAGCAGAGACATGGAGATTGACAAAAACCACAGTCAACAGAGTACAGACCTTCATGAACAGTTGCCTTAGAAGAATTTTGAAAATCCACTGGCCAGAGAAGATCAGCAACGTCAGACTCTGGGAGAGAACAGAGCAGATAACAGCAGAGAATGAAATTGGGCGAAGAAGATGGGGATGGATCGGTCACAGTCTGAGAAAGCCAGCTTCCAGTATCACTAGGCAGGCATTGTCATGGAACCCCCAGGGAAAGAGGAAAAGAGGTAGGCCGAGAAACTCCTGGCGTCGAGACCTCCAAGCAGACATCAAGAGACTGGGAACCACCTGGAGTAGAATCGAAGGAGAAGCACAGGACAGGAGTTGCTGGAGGTCTCTCGTCGACGGCCTATACCCGGGTAGGGGTGACAGGCGTAAGTAAGTAAGTAAGTATTACTCGAGAGGACCCTCCCGCCTGCCCCGCATGCCGCCAGCAAGCTAAGATAAGACTGGCATGAGTACACTGCTCACATACCCATATTGGGGTAAAGGAAGACTACTCAGGGTTCTTGGTAACAACTCTCTAGAGTTACTTCCCTGGTTGTGTATGTATACACAATGGATTCTTAGGCTGAAAACCGGTAAGCTAAGTGTACCTTCCATATAGTAATGCCATTGGAAAGTATTTTTCGAAAAAATACATTTTAGAGAAAAATACATCTCGTATTGGACCAGTTTTATTTAGAAAGACATAAATACATGTATATAACAGAAAGAAAAAAATGGAAACAACACTGTTATTGTGAATTCTCGCATGATATTTTGCAATAATTTTACATGTTGATTTATGCAGATCCAATGGTAAATAACCTATATAATGGCCGATACCAGTAACCCCTTGACTGCTACTGACAATACCACTTTGCAGAAATGCATCTTTTCTGTTGAACGATATCCGTGGCAGTCAGGGGGTTAATTAACCCTTTGGCTGTCTGTGGCAGTTTTTGTGGCAATGATTCCTGAAGAAATCATTAAATCAAAAATACGCAATCCAGACCAAAAAGGTGACTGCCAAGCGTGTAAAATGCAAAGAAGTACCCAACGGAGAAAGAAACACGCTTAGAAAAGACAGTTACAACACAATTTATTCAATAAATTGTGTTGTAACTGTCTTTTCTAAGCATGTTTCTTTCTCTGTTGGGTACTTCTTTGAAGAAATCATTGCCACAAAAACTGCTGCCAACAGTCAAAGGGTTAATTTTAGTCAGGTGATGATTGTGAAATATACACAGAGTATTTGCACTGTGTGATTTACTCCTGAGACCTAATGGATGTAGAGATCACAAGTGATGGTTGGGGTGTAACATTTCCTGATCACTACTATTACTCTTACAATGATGTACTGTTTTGTTCAGGCAATCCAGATGTTTGTGGCGCGTTTCTGTGACCTGTTGGATGTGGAGATTACGTGTGATGGCTGTGGAGTGACGCTGCCAGGCCGCCGCTATCGCTGTATCCAGTGTGTGGACATGGACCTCTGTACTACATGCTACTCAGGTACAGCACCTGGTTGAGCTATCATGTTGTGTGTAGGTTAATACATTTAGCCCTGAGGACCACATTGGAGATATCCTCTACATTCTCCAACACAGTTGTGGAGACAGATCTACCGTGATAGTTCAAGGGTGATTGTTACGTGGTAGTTGTAGTATGATAAATCACCCCAGACGCACGCACATAGGGTTCTTGTAAAGAAACTTCACTCAGCTGCAACCCATCACACATGGCTTAAGGATGTAGACCACACTGGAGTAACAGTTCCAACAATATTTTATTGCAGCGATGCGATCTCCAAACAATGCATTCACAAATGCACCGATACTGATACAATGTCTCCTCTACAAAGTATAACACTTTTGACACAATACGTCTCTCATACAATGTACGACTGTTACACTGCAATTCTCTATCATTGACAATGTACCACAATACCTTGCGTATCTCTCTCAATGTCAATGTGCCTATGATACACTGCAATTCTCTACAACTGACAATGTACACACACGCTTTCTAGCATGGTCTTTGTTTTCTCAAAACTATTACCGATGGCATGACTAATAGGAAGGTATACTTAGCATACCGATTTAGCCTAAGCATCCGTTGTGTACACTACAGAACCAAAGAGTCGACTTCAGGGAGCCGTTACCTAGCAAACCTGAGTGGCCTCCCTTATCTCCATATCCGGTGACGTATTTCTAATCAGTCTTTTTATGCTTAGCTAACTGGAACAGTTGTGTTAGCCTAGCTGGACTTTCTTTGACGAGTTTCGTCGTTTTATCGATGTGATTGTGGGACTTCTACTCGCAGTGTGTCTTTTCTGGGCTTCCTTTCAGATTGTGTCTTGCTTAGCAAGAATTCCTAGCGGATTATTTAAAGAAAAGTACTGCTATGGCAAGGTAAGGCCTCAGTTAATGCCACGTAGCCGGCAAGATGGCGGTCCGACCGTTGGCATTTCCGTGGATTTTCGCTCACATCTTTGTGAACTCTGTTGGCGTGGCCTCAGATTTCATTCGGCGGCAATAGTTCGAATGTTCGTCAATTCAGTTACCATGGTCTTTGATTTCGATCGGTGGGAATAACTCAAAAACTCGTGAATTCGTATCGCATGACCTCGCCGGGTGACCACGCTTCGTCTTGTTTCATGTTTGCTTTGTGTTGCAGCTTACATTTGAAGACCTGCGTGAAGTGTGGGGCTTTTCAGTGGTCGAGCAACACCCATTCTGTCTGCCTCCAATGTTCTGGATTTGCCTCTGGGCAGACTTGTGACACGTGCGCCGCCTGGGTGGAGGAACAATGGTCGCAGCTCTGGAGTTTTTACCGCCACAAAAGACATGCGGCTTCCCAGGTCTACCCTTCTCCTCCTGGCCCCCCCCCCCCCCCCTCCTATAGCAGAAAGGATCATCAGGCGCGCATGCTCGATGTTGGTGAGTTGACTTCTCGTCGGGCCCATTTACTACCTTCAGGTCCCTGGACCCTGCCCTCAGGTCCAGTCTTGCCCTCTCGGAACTTGTCCACCTGCTCCATGGCGGAGCATGGCCGACAGCGGCCTCGGTCACCCCGCTGCGCGGTTGAACCCTCTTTGGGCCCCGACGCATCTGTTAGGACTTTGTCTGCCCGCTCCAGGCAGGAGCGTGGCCGGCAGCAGCTTCGGTCGCCCCGCAACGCAGTGAATGACAAAACTTTCTCGGACGTTACCACTGGCACTTTGTCTGCCCGCTCCATGGCGGAGTGCGGCCGGCAGCGGCTTCGGTCGCCCCGCACCACGGTGAATGACAAAACTTTCTCGGACGTTACCACTGGCACTTTGTCCGCCCGCTCCATGGTGGAGCGCGGCTGGCAGCGGCTTCGGTCACCCCGCAACGCGGTGAATGACAAACCTTTCTTGGACGTTACCACTGGCACTTTGTCCGCCCGCTCCATGGCGGAGCGCGGCCCGGCAGCGGCTTCGGTCGCCCCGCATCGCGGTGAACAACAGTTCCCCTAACCTTCATGTAGCCTCTATGACAGTACCAGTGCATCCTCAACGCACCACTATCCCCCACTCGCTGGAGCCACGCGACCGGGAGATGTGACACAGCAAGAAACACAGCTCCAGGTCTGTCGCATGTTCGCGCTCTCGCTCTACCAGTTTTGCTGCTCCGATAAAAAGAACAGCTTCACGCCTCCCGCGGCATGCTTCCCCGTCCAAGCAGCATCGCTCATCAGCAAGGTACAAATTTTGCGCATCCTCCTCTTATGCGGACGCGTTCGCCGGGCGGACGCATCCATGCGGACGCAATCATTCCCCCCGTCGTCATCGGTCCTCTCACAGCCGTGATCGGTCAGTTTGCAGCTATTCCAGGGAGCGTTCTTCTTGGATTCACAGCCCCTCTCCTCATCATAGCAGCCCTCAGGGGAGCCACTCTTCTTCTCAATCGAACGTTGAGATTCGGCCGCGTGCTACAAGGGACGTCGCCTTTCCCCCAGCCCACTCTTGTGATGTGCTCATGCAGCTCTACAGTGGTTTTCCTTCTTTGGACAGTTCGCGGCTTCCCTCCCGGCGGTCGGCATCTCAGGACGATGAGGAGGTCATGAGTCTACTGCCAGAGGATTCTGTCTCGGCTCTCCTTTTGGATGATTGTCGGTCCGCGTCTCCGGTCTCTCTGACTTCTGGCTTCTCTGCACAGGCCGCTTTCGTCGCCCCGAGCAGACGTTGCGGTCCTTAGACGAAGCTGCACGGCTGATTTTGTCCATTCTGCCTCCGGACGCCTGTCCTCCGTCTCCTCTCAAGAGGAAAGCTTCCGCTTTTGTGGATGCCCCCAGGCAGACCCAAACATTCAAGTCCCTCCCACAACCCCCAGGATTCCGGGATCTTGTGGAAGCCTTTTTGGTGCACCTACAGCAGGGCTCCTTTGGAGACTCCAGCTTCTTCGCTGACTCCAAGTGGCTGGAGGGGGTTGGATATTGCCTTTCGCCAGCATTGGTACTCTGGACATTCTCAGGCCTTCGCGGACCGCTAGAACTACTTCTTGCCCCTACTCCAGAGGCGTCCGCTTCTCCACTTGTACCCCAGCTGCTGGCTGCTCCCGCTCTTTCCCAGCCCCGATTCCCTCCTGGCCCAAGCCCGCCCGGAGGACTGGTGGCAGGAGGTTAGCTCTGCACAGCGACGCGTGGCACTCGCTGCTGCCGGACGACCCTTGGGTCCTCTCTACCATTTCAGAGGGCCTCCTAATCTCATTTCGCTCCCCTCCTCCCCTGAGGCACTCCCCTCTCTGGACCAGAGTGCCGGTCGACCAGATCAAAGCGGACGCTCTTCATGGCTGCCACAGAGGTGGTCTCTCGACACAACTCCCTGGCATTCTACAGCCGCCTTTTCGTCGTCCCCAAGCCTGACGGCAGGTGGCGCCCCGTCATAGACCTCTCGGCTCTCAACAAATACATCTCCGCTCCATACTTCCACATGGAGACAGCCAGGGCCTTGAAGGCGTTGATTCAACCTTTGGACTTTGCAGTGAGTCTCAACTTGGCGGATCCCGTTCCCGTTTCTGTGCACCCGGCCTCCCGACGGTATCTGCGCTTCGCGTTCCGCGGTGTGGTATATCAGTTCCAGGCGCTCCCCTTCGGCCTTAACCTCAGCCCTTGGGTTTTTACCAGAATCCTCGATGCGGTCATCGCAAAGTTCCGACAGTCGACTTCCAACTATCTGGACGAATTGCTCCTTCGGAATCAGATTGCCTCCACTCTGGAGGGGGACCGGGACGCATTGCTCTCCCTCCTCCGCCTGCTTGGTTTTCTGGTCAACTTGGGCAAGTCGGACCTTGCCCCATCTCGCCGTTTCATACACCTCGGCATGGAATTCCTGACCGACCTCAACCGAGTCCGGCTTCCCGAGACGCAGATTCAGAAGCTGGCAACACTGGCACTCTAGGTCTCGTCTGCAAAGGCAGTTCCGGCAAGGGTATGGCTCCAACTCCTGGGACTCTTCAGTGCGGCGGCAGACCTCCTGCCCCTCAGCAGGCTTTACTCCAGGCCGATACAGTTACATCTGCTCCTCCACCGGCGCCCGTCCTCGGGCGACCTTACGGCCCCTGTCCCAGTGCCTCCTTTGGTCAGACCTCACCTCCAGCATTGGATGGATCCTTCCTGGCTTGCATCGGGGGTCCCCCTCGTCTCTCCCTCGCCTCTATTCTCCATCTGCACGGATGCCAGTCTAACCAGCTGGGGAGCACACCTACTGCCGCAGTTTATTACAACCTCAGGCAGCTGGCTGCAAGATCACGTCGGCAAACACATCAACTGGCTGGAGCTGAAGGCTGTATGGCTTGCCCTCATCACCTGGGAAATGCGTCTCTCTCATCAAGCAGTGCTGGTTCTCTCCAACAACACCATGGTAGTCGCCTACATTCAGAACCACGGTCGCCCTCTCTCTGCATTCTCCTGTTGCACGTTCTCCTGTGGTGCAGGGATCGCGGCATCACTCTTCGAATGTGACACATACCAGGACACCTGAATGTCCTCGCGGACTCCCTGTCACGGCGGGGTCAGCTTCTCCACACAGAGTGGTCTCTCCGTCCGGACATCTTTCGGCTCATCTGCACCCGCTGGGAGACACCGATGATCGATCTTTTCACCACACGGTGGAACAAGCAGCTTCCCCTCTTTGTCTCCCCCATTCCGGATCCCCTGGCGTGGGCGGTGGACACTCTCTCCATTTCTTGGGAGGGCATGTACCTAAAGTGCTCCAGAAGCTCCGAGGTCTCAACACAATTCTTCTGTTAGTGGCGCCCTTCAGCTGGACCAAGAGTTGGACCACCGACCTCCTGAACCTGGCCACAGATCCCCCAATGCACCTTCCCACCCCCCGCACGATGCTCAAGCAGCCGCGTCAGAATCTTTTCCACCCATGCCCGGATCAGTTGCTCCTTCACGCCTGGAGATTGTGCGGCAGGCCCTCGCCGCAAGAGGCTTCTTGAGTGCAGCTGTGGCGGCTATCTCGGCAGCCCGCAGAGCTTCCACTCGGAACGTTTACGAGGGAAAATGGAGGGTCCTGCAGACCTGGTGCGCATCCGAGCAGCTCTCCCCCACGGATCTGACTATGCCCCAGCTGGCCGAGTTCTTTCTGTGGCTTTTCGTCCAGCAGAACCTCGCCCCCATCACCATCAAAGGATATTTGGCCATGATTGCAGACACTTACCGCAACTTGGGCAGTCCGGACATAGTAACCTGCAAAGACCTCTCAGACCTGATGGCTCACCTAGACCTTCAGCGGCCGGTCTCACGATCTCTGGTCCCACGCTGTGACTTGGCATGGGTACTGACTTGGCTCAACTCTACACGCTTTGAGCCTCTCCCCTTGGCACAGTTCAGCAACCTGACCAGGAAAACATGCTTCCTTTTGGCACTCGCCACAGCATCACGGGTGAGCGAGTTACATGCGCTCTCAGTGCAATTCTACAATTCCAGACCGATGGTTCGGTGCAGCTTCTCACCGACCAGTCCTTCTTAGCCAAAAATCGCCCACCCGCAGCCGCCCCACAGTTGTTTTTTTTCCTCTGGGTGGTTCAGTGTTATGGGCGACACCCACCTCCTATTCGCTATTCTTCCTATTAGTCATGCCATTGGTAATAGTTTTGAGAAAACAAATGTATTTTTCTCTAAAATGTACTTTTTTGAAAAATACTTACCGATGCCATGACTCGGAGGTCCCTCCCTCCTGCCCCACTTGCCGCTATTGAGCTAAGCAAAAAGACTGATGGGAAATACATCACCGGATATGGAGATAAGGGAGGCCACTCAGGGTTGCTCTGAAGTCGCCTCTTTCGTTGTGTAGTGTACACAATGGATGCTTATGCTATATCGGTATGCTAAGTATACCTTCCTATTAGTCATGCCATCGGTAAATATTTTTCCCAAAAATACATTTTAGAGAAAAATGCATTTTGTAGTATTATTCTTTCCAGGATAATCCAGCAAATTCATACAACGCAACCAATCAGAAAAAAAAAACTTAACCAAAACTCATAAATATTAATGAGAAAGAATACTCAAGAATGGACTACAACATCCGACTGCTATTTCAAGCCCCTATTTTGTGAAATCCCGGCAGGTTTATGACGTCACACAAGAGTACGCCAGACAGGTCACGACCTTGCCTGAATTCCCCGGAAGTTTCACGACTTTGCTTAGCACTTTCCGGCTGCTAACTTCACACCCACAGAAAACAACCGCGATTATTCAAACGGCTTTTAGAACCTTCTGGATTCACCTCCGTATATCTAACACAGAGAGAGAGATGGAGAGGTCAAGGCCATCCCTCCCATAATGAATAGATTACTTTAATTAACTCGGTAATCAGACTAACGACCTCCATCAATAGCAATCACCTCATTGTTTTTCTAGCCATATTAGTTCCATTCTGGAAATAATTCAAAGCTACGTTTTTTTTATCATATGTCAACCCGTGATTATTAACCCTTTCATTACTGACGCCTCCCAGTATAGCAAGGCCGCAGCTTCTACTCCCCCGCGTACGGCTGCCCGCTAAAGCGGTTTGCGCTAGCCGCGTTCAAAATCGGCGCTACCTGCTGCGACTGGCTACCGGATTAGTGGCAACCTTAACAGCGCTGGAATGGTACCGCAAGGCATGCAGTGTTTATGTTATAGCCAGCTTGGGGCCTGGGAAACAGGATGCGGAGTTTATATCAAAAATTCTTCCGAGAACTTTGGTTGTGCTTGCAAAAATGGCGAAGAGGAAAAAGTGACCGCGACAGCGATGAATTTAGTGATGAGTGTTGGAATAGAGGTGATTTAGGAGACAGGATTTAGTTCAATTGACAGAGAAGGGAAGGGCTGATATTGTGCGACAAGATACTAACGACAACAACGATAATGGTCGCGATGCCGACGATGAAAGTGGGGATGAACTTGACGATGACAATGTGCTACTGTGGTTCTGAAATCATGCCACAATTTGAGAGGACAGTAGGACCCCATATGTTGCACCTGAGCGGGTGACATTCACCCTAAGGCCAGCTGGTCCAACACATGTAATTGATGCATCTGTCAGTGCATCTGGGTACTTTGGCCTCTTCTACTCTGAGAGTGTGTTCGAAACGATCACAACGTACACAAACGCGAATGCAGCAAAGAGCCGTTCCTGCTCTGCCGCCAGCCAACGAGACTCGCCTTGACCGAGTTGACCACTTACCTGTCAAAGGGGAGGGCTGTGACCATCTACGCTACAAGCGACACACCCGCTACTATTGATGCAAACCAAGGGTTTAGCTATGCGAACAACCCGTACAAGAGGCGCAAATGTGTTATTATGTGCCGGAAATGTGACGTGTACCTTTGTTTGTAATGACAACAACTGGTGTTTTTTTTGGTACCACACACAGGTACAACTGTAAATACAGGGGTGACAGTGTGTGACAGTGTATGACAGTGTATAACATTGTAGTAATTTCATTTTCAGACTCCCAGTAACTGTACAAAGTGTATGCGTAAGCATAGACAATCAAGGTGTGTCTAATAGAGGATTTTTTACAGTTACTTTTTTTAAATTTTTGACACCTGTGTGTGTATTGCGGACACTGCTATGTGACAGCAATAAACAGACAATGACACAGTCACAAGTTTGAATTATGAGTTTCCAACACATCATTATCATGGTAAGAGCATGCAAACACTTTTGGACCCGTTTTCATGCATGTTTGCTTGCTTCATAGGTGTGTGTTGTTAATGTACTGTCATTTTGTCACATATTTGCACCTGTGTGTCATCAAAGCAACCACATGACACTTACACATGACATCAATGTGTAGCCCTTCCAAAGCCCGTCACAGCAACATAGGGTTATGGGTATCTGCTGTGGATGGGTCCTTTCCTGTACACTACTTATTTTGGTATTTTTATAGTCTCTAAACTCAGTATGCAGGGGTAATACAGAACTTTATAAAAGCAGTACTCAGTGGTATTCACAAACCAGAAAATTCAATAATGAAAGGGTTAAGGTAGATCTCCCGCCCCACCTAAATAATTAATGCCACATTGTCTTCTTAAATGAAGGTGCCTACCCGGCACCGGGCTCCACGTGGCGTAGGTGGGTAGTCCGCTCAGTCCCTGACTGAGTGGGCTAGCAGACGGGTGCCATCTTTGTCCAGGATTAGGACTTGATGTCAGCAGATATGTTGTTCAGTCTTTTTACTGGTCCGGTTTTTAAGGAGCTGTGCTAACCTAGGTCGTACCATGTTGGATTGGTCCTTAAAAATACTTGTGACTTTTTGGTCCTTTGGATCCCAAGTGTTTGCCGTGCTTGGAGACCCGTGTCGGGGGAGAAGAGGATCCTGGTGGCTGAGGTTCCCTTTGGGCTGCGGCTCACTGGTGCCAACACTCCACTTCGGCCTTGACTTCTACCTAAACGGGAGGCTAGTCGTACCGGCCTAGTCAATCGGCTCTTGTCACGTTGAGCCCTATCCCACTGTTGACATGCGGGTTGATATACGGAGCACCATGCTATAGCTTCTGCTGCTGATTAGGTGCTTTACGCCAGTATTCCCCTGCATTCAACAGTGTGATAGAAGGCGGTGGCTCAAACGGTTCAATCGGGCTTACCCCCTTGAGTATATCTTTCGGGCAGTCTCCATTGTGCGTCGGCTGGAGACCCGCTGACATTTGCACTTTCCCTTGTTGGGCTCGGTGGCGGGCGGGGACCCCCGGGGGATGAATATCTCTACTATTATAATATGGATACAACAAAAAAAAACCAAACTTGCACAGAAGCGGAACATAGCCACCAACATTGAACATGACAGTGACTCGGACTGTGAGGAAGCGACGCCTCAGGCGTCGGCCGTATGGCCTCGCTTTCTCATTGTCCATAGCAAGGTGAAGGAGAAACCTGTTACTAAGCTGCATCCTTTTCTGGTGGGGGAGACCCTCATGAGCCGTGTTGGCAGGCCTGACGCCCAGCGCCTCAGGTCTGGTGACTTGCTGGTGGAGTGCCGTACCCGGGCACACTCCAGCGGGCTACTGAGGCTCTCTTCCATCGGAGACACTCCGGTGGAGGTCACACCCCACAAGACTATGAATTCGTCAAGAGGCGTAATCAAAGATCAAGCTTTGGCAGAACTGTCGGAAGATGAACTTGTACGGAACCTTAAGTCTCAGGGGGTGACTTACGTCAGGCGCTTCGCTTCCAAGCGAGGTGGTGGGGAGATCCGTCTCCCTACCATCATCCTGACGTTTGGCACCCCCACCCCTCCTACTACCATCTGGGGAGGTTACTACTCCCTGAGAGTGAAAAAGTACGTCCCTCTCCCCCTCCGGTGCTTTAAGTGCCAAAAGTATGGCCATGGGCAGAAGACATGCCGTCGGGCAGAGGCTTCATGCGCCCGTTGCACCAAGCCCGGACACTCTGCTGAGTCCTGCACAGCCACCCCCTTGTGTGTGAATTGCCAGGGGGCGCATATGGCTTCGGATAAGAAATGCCCTCGTTGGATATCCGAGTGCAAGATTCAGCAGGTGCGTGTGGAGAAGGGACTGTCCTTTCTAGATGCCAAAAAACTGGTTGAAGGCTCTGGTGCAGCTGCGGCTGCCCCAACCTCTAACACCTCAGTATATACTTTCAGTGCAGCGGTGGCAGGCAAGCGTCCCACCAAAGATTTTTCATGTCAGACCCCAACTTCTTGGTTGGGGGCGGAGCCTCGGGTCATCTCGCCCCTGGAGAGTAACCCTCCTCCGGTGGTGACGAAGAGCCAGGGAACGCAGAAGGCGGACACTGCCGGTCCGGTTGTGCCGCCTTCTGTTGTCCCTAAGCCTCAGCCCCCACCCAAACCTGTTAGTCAGTCAACTCCAAAGGCTTCTGGCTCTGGTCAGCCTTCTAAGGCCGCTAACTCTAGCGGCAGGAACGCTGCCCAGGACCAGGGGTCTAAGAAATCTATGGGACCGCTGTGCGCATGGGCCCAGAAGGGGAACACTGATGTCCCCCTTCAAAACAAATATGCTGCACTGGAGGAGCGGATGGAGGGAGTGGAAGTTGTCGTTGCTGATTTTGTGGCAGCTCCACCCCCTTCATCTCCGAGGAACCAGAGGAGGCCCGGGAGCCGTCCCCCCTCTGTTTCTTCAACTCCTTCCAAGGTAAAGGAAAAAGGGGGGAAAAACTCTTCACCCCCAGATAAGACGTAATCATGTACTCTATGCTTCAGTGGAATTGTCGTGGTTTTCAAGCTAACTTTGAGGAATTACGTCTTTTAGTCAAGTTCTATAACCCCTCAGTAATATCTCTTCAGGAGACATACCTGAAGACTTCTGACCATGTATCCTTTAATGGTTTTAACGTTATACACAAAGGCTCTGATTCGGAGAGGCGCTCGGGTGGAGCGGCTCTTCTCATTAGTAGCCAAATTTTAAGTAGCCCCGTTAGCATCGACACCTGTCTTCAGGCTGTTGCAGCTCGGGTTACCTTGAAGAAGACCATAACCGTATGCAGTATTTACCTGCCACCATCACTGCGGGTCAGTAGCAATGATATTTTTAACTTAGTAGATCAACTGCCCCCTCCCTTTATTCTCATGGGGGATTTTAACGGTCACGCTCACCTTTGGGGCAGTGACCACTATGATGGCAGAGGTCAGATGTTAGAAGATGTTTTTTCTCAACTTAACCTATGTGTCTTTAACGGTGGCTCACCTACATACTCTAACCCAGGTTCAGGATCTAGTTCTGTTCTAGACCTCACTGTGTGTGATCCTTCTCTCATGCTGGACTTTGACTGGAAGGTTCACGACGACCTGTGTGGTAGTGACCACTTCCCAGTAGTTCTGTCATCGGTCAGCTGTGAGGAGGATTCGCCGGTGGGGTGCTGGAATCTCAAGAAAGCTAACTGGCCTCTGTTCGCCTCCCTCTGTCAGTCTCGTCTTACAGAGGAGGTGGTCAAGTCAGCTGAAGAACCTGTTTCTTGTTTTACTTTGATTTTGTTGGACGTAGCAGGTGAAACCATTCCTAGAACTTCCACATCAGTCCCTCGGAAGCCGAGAGTACCATGGTTCAATGAAGAGTGCCGCAAGGCCCAAAAAATACGCAAATCTGCTCAGCGACGTGCTTTTCATAATCCGTCGCAAGCAAATATTTTAACATTTAAAAGACAACGGGCGAAAGCCCGTTACATTTTTAAACGCGAACGCCGTGCTTCCTGGAGACGCTTTGTCTCATCTTTATCTTCTAGGACTCCGTCCCAAAAAGTCTGGAAGGCTGTTCGAAGAATTAGGGGCAGGGGTGGCTCGGCTTCTGTCGGCCATCTTAGAGATGGTGCCAGTTTGGTCACAGATAAAAAGGCTGTGGCCAATTTGCTTGCCTCCACCATTGCCCATAATTCTTCAACAGAGCATTATTCACCTTTCTTTCAGAGAGAGAAGGAGAAGCGAGAATCTTGTGCTTGTGATTTTATATCGAATAACTCGGAAGACTATAAAGCCCCCTTTACGTTTTCAGAATGGCAGCAAGCCTTGCAGAAATGTACTGACTCTGCTGCTGGATTAGATACCATCCATTATCAGCTCCTAACTCATCTGCCTGAGGATTCACTCCTTGTACTTCTCAAGGCCTTTAACCATATCTGGATAACCGGTCGTTTTAGTTCCCAGGGTCACCCTGGTCAGCCCCACAGGGTGGGTTTTTCTCTCTATTCTGGGGCATGTGTTTCTGTCTACCCGTTGTCCATTCACCTGTATTTGCCTTTTTAAAACTCTTCCTACTGTCTGCACTGCCTGTAGCTCTTGATATTGGATATGTGTTGCTAAATGGTCTTAGCTTTATTTAGGCCCCATGTGTTAGGTTTATTTAACGTATTTGACCGGCTGGCGACATACATTCAATGTTCTGTTTATTTTTTTTTTCACAAGCAGTGCAGGCACGTCCTGAGAAAGCCTTGTTGCTGTCGGGACGTTAAGCAATGTACAATCAATCAATCTTGGCGCCAGGCTGTGGTTGTGCCAATCCCCAAGCCGGGTAAGGATCCTTCCGACCCGGGCAACTACCGGCCAATAGCTTTGACATCATGTTTATGTAAGACTATGGAACGCTTGGTCAACGCCCGACTGGTGTGGCATCTCGAGTCACGTGGTCTCATCACAGACCTCCAGTGCGGTTTTCGGCGCTTCCGTAGTACACCTGACCATTTAGTCCGCTTTGAGTCTTTTATCCGAGATGCTTTTGTCAACAAGCAGCATGTCTATGCAATTTTCTTTGATCTTGAGAAGGCATATGACGCTACCTGGAAGTATGGTATAATGTCTGATTTGTCGGACATGGGTTTTAAAGGGCACCTGCCTGTTTTTATTCACAATTTTTTGTCTAACAGGTCGTTCCATGTCCGTGTGGGCTCCACCCTCTCCGATTCCTTTGAACAGGAGATGGGTGTCCCACAGGGCAGCATTCTATCTCCTGTTTTATTTAGCATTAAAATAAATAACATTGTAAAGGCCGTCAAGGATGATTCTGAATGCTCTTTGTTTGTGGACGACTTTGCTTTGTGTGCCCCCACCCGGGTCTGCCCTGGGGGACTTGGGTGGGGTTAGGTACTTTTTAGTTCCCAGGGTCACCCTGGTCAGCCCCACAGGGTGAGTTTTTCTCTCTATTCTGGGGCATGTGTTTCTGTCTACCCGAGGTCCATTCACCTGTATTTGCCTTTTTAAAACTCTCCCTACTGTCTGCACTGCCTGTAGCTCTTGATATTGGATGTGTGTTGCTAAATGGTCTTAGCTTTATTTAGGCCCCATGTGTTAGGTTTATTTAATATATTGGACCGGCTGGCGACATACATTCAATGTTCTGTTTAGTATTTTTTTTCACAAGCAGTGCAGGCACGTCCTGAGAAAGCCTTGTTGCTGTCGGGACGTTAAGCAATGTACAATCATCATCATCATTGCTTTGTGTGCACGAGGTCGAGGACTTGTGTCCCTTGAGAGGCGCTTGCAGCTGTGCGTTGATCGCATCCAGGGGTGGGTATCTCTCAACGGATTCAAGTTCTCGCCCTCCAAGACAGTCTGTGTGCATTTTACTAACCAGACGAAATTTTTCCCAAAACCTACCCTGAGCATTGCTGGAGTGCCAATTCAGGTGGCCGAAGAGGCAAAGTTTCTGGGGGTCATCTTTGACAAAAGATTGACCTTCTGCAACCATGTTAACTACCTTAGAACCTCTTGTCGGAAGGCCCTCAACATTCTTCGCGTCGTTGGTCGTACTGACTGGGGTGCAGACCGCATTGTCTTACTTCGTCTGTACCGGGCCCTTGTTCGGTCCAAACTGGATTATGGCTCTGTGGTATATGGCTCGGCTTCAAAGTCTGTTCTACAGCGTCTGAACACAATTCACCATCAAGGTCTGCCCCACCCGGGTCTGCCCTGGGGGACTTGGGTGGGGTTAGGTATTTTTTAGTTCCCAGGGTCACCCTGGTCAGCCCCACAGGGTGGGTTTTTCTCTATTCTGGGGCATGTGTTTCTGTCTACCCTTTGTCCATTCACCTGTATTTGCCTTTTTAAAACTCTCCCTACTGTCTGCACTGCCTGTAGCTCTTGATATTGGATGTGTGTTGCTAAATGGTCTTAGCTTTATTTGGGCCCCATGTGTTAGGTTTATTTAATGTATTTGACCGGCTGGCGACATACATTGAATGTTCTGTTTAGTTTTTTTTTTCACAAGCAGTGCAGGCACGTCCTGAGAAAGCCTTGTTGCTGTCGGGACGTTAAGCAATGTACAATCAATCATAAAACCATCAAGGTCTGCGCATATGTCTGGGAGCCTTCAGGACATCTCCAGTTCCTAGTCTGTATGCAGAGGCAGGGGAGCCTTCTCTCGGGCTCCACCGCATCCATCTCATGCTCAGCTACGTTCTGAAGCTGAAGGCCCATCCAGACAATCCTGCCTATGATTGTGTTTTTAACCCGTCGTTTGCAGAGATTTACAATGCCCATCCGGGAGCTGTCCGTCCACTTTCCTTCCGTGTCCGACCTCATCTGCAGGCGGCCGGAGTGGACCTGGACAAAGTTTCGGAATCTCTGCAACACTTCACTCCACCCTGGCTACTACCAGTTCCTGACATCTTGCTGGACTTTACCGCCCACAAGAAGGATTGTACTCCACCAGCCATATACCAACAGAGCCTCAATGAACTCCTTTCAATTTTTCCTGGCTATTGTCTTTATACGGATGGGTCCAAGTCTGAGGATGGGAGGGTTGCTGCGGCTGCAGTGTCCTCTCGCCATCCTAAACGCCCATTTAAGCTCCGTCTCCCTGACCATTCCTCTGTATTTAGTGCAGAACTGCAGGCAATTCTGCTGGCACTCAAGCATGCCTATCAGTCTTGGGAAAGGAACTTCCTGATTCTGTCTGACTCTCTTTCTGCCCTGCAGGCCCTTCAGGGCGCGGGAACAGACCATCCACTGCTGGTGCAGATTAGAGAGCTTTATGCAGACTTGATGAAGGAATATTATGACATCATTTTTATTTGGGTCCCAGGCCATGTGGGCATCGAAGGCAACAGAATCGCAGATTCTGCTGCCAACAGTGCCCGCAGTGACCCTGTCCCTGACACACAGACTGTCTATAGTGATTTTAAACCTGTGATTAGTGCGTACATAGCCCGCGAGTGGCAGTCCGAGTGGGACAAAGAGGAAGGGAACAAGCTTCATGAAGCTCTTCCTAAGTTGTCTGACAGTCTACCTTTCCGCTGCGGCAGCCGCCGTGAGGAGACTGTCCATGCTCGGCTCCACATCGGGCACACGTATGTTACGCACTCTTACTTACTTAAACAGGATGAGCGTCCATGGTGTTTTGCCTGTGATGAGCAGTTTTCTGTTCAACACTTTTTGCTGTATTGTGCTGACCTAATTGACAACAGATATAAACACTTTACAGCAGACTCCTTGAAGGTTTTGTTCCGGGATGTTCCCCCGGACAAAATCTTCAATTTCTTGCGAGCATGCAATATTTTTAACAAGATTTGAGCATTCATAGACTATGTGAATCTTTTTTATTTGCCCTTTTTGAGAGTCTGTAGACATTTCTTTTAAAGACATGTGCGACATTTTAGCCTGAGATTTTTAATCTATATTTACATCTTGTCTTAAGACCTTGCTTTTAGTCTGGCTGACCAGATTTTTACCCATCCCGCCGTGAGATGGCCTTAGTCGCCTGCTCGGCGTTAAACCCAAATAACCTAACCTAACCTAATCTTAAATGAAGGTTAATTAAAATTTCAATGCTGACACAGCCTTACCTTCTTCAATGCATTCTCTCACCACGCACACACAACACAACTCACACAGTTACCTACACATAACACACAAGGCTAGTCAGGCCACCAGACCCCTTGGAATGTCTGTCATTGACCTCAGTCAGATCTTTTAACAGGGTAGGTTGCACCTTCCAATACAGTTAAACCTGTCTTCGTTTAGACAGGCACACTCAAATATTCGGCACACGTGGCATACGTGGCACACGCGGCATGTGTATCAAACATATGCGCAACACACGGGCCATACTCAAAATACGCCACACATGCGGCATACGCAGCGCATGCAGCATACGCGGCACATGCGACATACGCGACATACGCAGCATACACGGCACACATAGCATACACGGTACTTGCGGCATACACGGTACATGTGGCATACACGGCACATGCGGCACACGGCATACGCTGCACATGCACCATACTCAAAATACGTAGCATACACGACTTTTATTTTAGGTTCCTGAGTATTAATTATGCACCGCTTTTACAAAGGAAACAAACTTTTTAAGCTGCCACACTGAGTGTTAATTATGCACGGCTTTTACAAAGCAAACAAACTTTTTAAACTGCCACACAAAACTTTTACTCTGTCTGCGATATGCACCAACATGGAATGGTGACCTTTTGGTATGTGTAATTTCAAAATGGTGACCCCAAGGTATGCTAATAAGTTTTTAATGGCAACACATGACATATTTATTTGTTTTAAGTCATTCTCCTCTCAGCGAGTCAGAGTGGCAGGGGTTGTCTCTTAATCTGTAGTGCGTGCCATTTGTAAGCCCACCTGTGAGACGATAATAACCCTTATCCAATTTCACGAGCTGGATCATTTGATAGCCCATCAGGGAAACAGCAGGATTTCAGCACCTGCTGTTACTCTGCTGATCTCCACTGTAACTAAGCATTACACCTACTGGGGACAGCCAAGGCCACCCTTGGGGTAAACTTAAAATGTTACTGTTTATATAGCTGAGTGGTGGTAAACTTATGAAGTTACTGTTCATGTAACTTTTTAGAAAAATGTGATTTTGCTTGATAACAAATTTTAAAGTTACCTACAACTTTCATGTAACTTTAAAGTTAGTTGCCATAAGTTCTTATCAGTGACTTAAAATAAGAACTTATTAATTACTTGTCCTAAGTTCTTATAAGTTCTTGACTCAAGTCAACAAGATACTCGGACAGATTTGACAAGTTACAAGGACAACAAGAAAACTTTTTTTTCTCAGTAATACTCTGGTGTTGGAGCGGATGGCGTCAAATGGGCAGGCGTGAAAGGCATGACATCTCTTTGCGAAGAGTATTTCAGAATTAATGAATGATTACCAAAACTGATATTTACTTGCTTAAAAGTCCTTGAACTCTTTCAATTGTTTCTTTTACACTTATTTTCTTCCCTTCTTCTAAAAAAGTAGCTTTCAGTTCTTCAACATTCACGGGTTGACTACGCATCTTATTTTGAATTTCAGACTTCAGTTGTTTGTAATTGGTCAAATCATCCTGCACTCTCTTAAATTCATGATCGTCAGTTTTATTATCGTCTAATGCTTTACTTACTTACTTACGCCTGTCACCCCTACCCGGGTATAGGCCGTCAACGAGAGACCTCCAGCAACTCCTGTCCTGTGCTTCTCCTTTGATTCTACTCCAGGTGGTTCCCAGTCTCTTGATGTCTGCTTGGAGGTCTCGGCGCCAGGAGTTTCTCGGCCTACCTCTTTTCCTCTTTCCCTGGGGGTTCCATGACAATGGCTGCCTAGTGATACTGGAAGCTGGCTTTCTCAGGCTGTGACCGATCCATCCCCATCTTCTTCGCCCAATTTCATTCTCTGCTGTTATCTGCTCTGTTCTGTCCCAGAGTCTGACGTTGCTAGTCTTCTCTGGCCAGTGGATTTTCAAAATTCTTCTAAGGCAACTGTTCATGAAGGTCTGTACTCTGTTGACTGTGGTTTTTGTCAATCTCCAAGTCTCTGCTCCATATAGGAGAACTGCTTTTACATTGGAGTTGAAAATCCAGACTTTGGTGTGTTGTGACAGCTCTCTGGAACTCCACACTTTTTTTAACTGGAGAAAGGCTGCTCTGGCTTTACCGATTTGTGCTCTGACATCTGCATCAGTGCCGCCTTTTTTGTCTATGATGCTCCCGAGATAGGTGAAGGACTACACCTCCTCCAACGGGGTGCCAGCAAGCAAGATTGGTTCTTCCCTGGTTGTGTTCAGCCTCATTGTCTTTGTTTTCTGTTTTGAATGGTGAGGCCCACTTGGGACGAGATGTCAGCAAGCCTCGTGGTCTTGTCCTGCATTTGTTGACGAGTGTGGGACAGTAATGCCAAGTCGTCTGCAAAATCGAGGTCGTCAAGCTGTGTCCACAGTGACCACTGTATTCCACTTCGTCTGTGCTCTGTGGTCATCTTCATGACCCAGTCTATGGCCAGTAGGAAGAGGAACGGAGACAGCAGACACCCCTGCCTGACACCAGTTCTGACCTGGAGCTCCCTGGTGAACTGCCCTTCGTGGATCACGCGACATGTCATGCCATCATAGCTGCTCTTGATCAGGCGGACGAGCTTTGTGGGTACACCGTAGTGTCGTAGGAGTTTCCACAGAGTCTCTCGGTCCACACTGTCAAATGCTTTCTCATAATCCACAAAGTTGACGTACAGCGGGGAGCTCCACTCCAGAGACTGTTCCACGATGATGCGGAGAGTGGCGATCTGGTCTGTACATGATCGGTTCTTCCTGAATCCTGCTTGCTGGTCTCTCAGCTGGGGGTCAACGGAGCTCTTCATTCACTCTAGGATGATCCTGTTGAAGACCTTTCCTGGTACTGACAGCAAGGTGATTCCTCTGTAGTTGGAACACTTGCTGAGGTCGCCTTTCTTGGGAAGCTTGATTAGGTACCCCTCCTTCCAGTCAGCTGGCATCACCTCCTCTTCCCAGATCTTTCCAAACAGTGGGTACAGCATCTCCACTGTTGTCTCTAGGTCTGCTTTCAGAGACTCTGCTGGGATGCCATCTGGTCCTGCTGCTTTGCCATTCTTCAAAAATGCCACTGCTCTTCTGATCTCTACCCCACCCGGGTCTGCCCTGGGGGACTTGGGTGGGGTTAGGTATTTTTTAGTTCCCAGGGTCACCCTGGTCAGCCCCACAGGGTGGGTTTTTCTCTCTATTCTGGGGCATGTGTTTCTGTCTACCCGAGGTCCATTCACCTGCATTTGCCTTTTTTAAATTCTCCCTACTGTCTGCACTGCCTGTAGCTCTTGATATTGGATGTGTGTTGCTAAATGGTCTTAGCTTTATTTAGGCCCCATGTGTTAGGTTTATTTAATGTGTTTGACTGGCTGGCGACATACATTCAATGTTCTGTTTAGTTGGTTGTTTTTTTTCACAAGCAGTGCAGGCACGTCCTGAGAAAGCCTTGTTGCTGTCGGGACGTTAAGCAATGTACAATCAATCAATCAATCTTCTGATCTCTTCCTGGCTGGGTCTGTCACAGCTGATGGGTAGGTCGGTCTCTGCCGGCTGGATGTCGGGGGGGTCAGGTGGGCTAGGTCTGTTCAGTAACTCTTCAAAATACTTGGCCCATCTGTCGAGTTGGTCTGCTCTGTCTGCAATAGGCTTGCCTTCTTTGTCTTTTACTGGTCTTTCTGTATGGCCATACTTACCCGACAATCTTCTGGTAATGTCGTAGAGCCGTTTCATGTTGCCGCTGCCTGCTGCCTTTTCTGCCTCTGCTGCCAGGCTGTCTGTGTAGGCCCTCTTGTCTGCCCTGATACTCCTCTTCACCTCGTGGTTGGCTTCCGAGTATTCCTCCTGTGCCCTTACTTTGGCTGCTCTCGTGCGACTGTTGTTGACCGCTGCTTTCTTCTGCTTCCTCGCTTCTATCTTCTTCAAGGTTTGTGCCGACAGCCAGTCCTTGTGGTGGTGTTTCCTGAGCCCTACAGTGTCTTTGCAGGTTGAGTTCAGCGCCTCTCTAACTGCCTTCCACTGCTGCTCTGTGGTGACAGCCTCCTCTTCATTTACTAGCTCCTGTAGCGCTTGAAACCGGTTGGACAGCACCAGTTTGAACTCTTCTCTAACTCCAGTTTCTCTCAGGAGGCCTACATTATAGCGCTGTCTTCTTGTTGTCTCTGTGCGGCTTTTCTTTAGCTTGAGCTTCATTCTTAAGGTAAGCAGATGGTGGTCTGAGGCGACATCTGCTCCCCTCCTCACTCGAACATCTTGAAGGGATCTTCTAAATTTCTTGTTAATTCAGATATGGTCTATTTGGTTCTCTGTTGTATGGTCAGATGAGACCCAAGTTGCTTTGTGTATTCTTCTGTGTGGGAAGATGCTGCCTCCAATGACAAGTCGGTTTAGAGCACAAAAGTCTACAAACCTCTCCCCGTTCTCACTCATCTCTGAGCCTAGTCCCTGTCTCCCCATCACCTCTTCGTATCCGGTGTTGTCCTCCCCTATTTTGGCATTAAAATCGCCCATGACGATGGTGATGTCTCGCTCCGCACATTTGTCCACGGCACTCTGGAGTCGGTCGTAGAACTCTTGTTTCTCTTCCTCGTCACTGTCATTGGTGGGCGCATAACACTGGATGACGTTCAGCTTGAGCTTTTTCTTGGTTCTAAAGGCTGCTGTGATAATTCTTGGCCCAAGAGGTTCCCAGCCCATCAGCGCTCTTGTAGTCTTTTCGTCGGCGTTTTTGTAGCTATTTCCTTTTTTGCAGGGTGGGGAAGCTACCCCCACGCCCAACCCCCTTACTAGGAGGACCACCAGGGGTTTTCTGTCGGGGTCACCTTCCCTTAGACCATGTTGGTTCACGGCACCTTATTTCATTCGGTGCACCCCTCTCACGAGGGACCCCCTATCCACCACCCAGGGGACGCGCCTCAACGCCGTATGGTCCCAGCGCGAGGGTCTAATGCTTTACTGATCATAAATTTCATACCTGTTGATGGTCATATGGACACTCGTCAGCTATGCCGCAAAAAATTCCTAATGTTTATGCATATGGCAATAAAGTTTATCTTATCTTACTACTCCTCCTTAGCTCCTGCGAGCGTACTCAATGCTTCATGCCTCTGCAACTTTGTAAGAAATCTTTAGTTAAGGGCTTCCATACCAAAGCATTCCAGGCTTGTGGCAACGCTAACACCCTCAATAGCAATTCCTATGACACTCCCCACTCCCGTCGTGAACAGAGCAATACCTCCTACAGATAATCCAGCTGAAACCACACCCACAGCCATTGATGTGTTGTGTACAGAATTGAAAACTGTTTTATATCGTCTTTTGCACCTGGAGTATTTTGCCTGTTCTCCTTCCAAATACTGTCTGTAATATTCATTAAACGGAATGAGTCTGCCTGTAATCTTTCATCGTGCACTATCGGCTCAGGTGGCTCAGGGGATAGTTGCGGATACAAGTTCACCATTTTTTTTAAGACAAATATTTTTTTTTATTATTTAATAAGCGAATACAAACTTAGATAAACAAGAGTTGTTTTATTGATCACTATTGTAACAGCAGGATTACTACTTGATACTTTAATATCTACGCCTTTTCTAATAACAATGAAGACCTTTGTTGACTCTGCTACTGAGTCATCCCACGTAAGTTTGATTCCCTGTGCAACATCTGCTTCTTTGGCATCAGCCAAAGATCTCATAATAATTTCAAAAACTATTGTTGCTTCTCTAGCAATGGTAAAATTTGCTGGTACAACACAACAGAAGTATCTGATGTACCTTTTCTATTTGTAATAAGATACCGTCGTTTTTCATACTCTTGCACTTTTAGTTTATCTCTGCTATTGTTGTTTTCAGCAAAGCTTGGAACAAGACTTACAAGTAACGGCCCAGAGTTAATAACTTTCTTAAACACTAAGGCTCCTTCATCAGTATAATATACATAAGGACTAATAAATTCAAACTTTATGTCCCAGTCAATTGTGGGTAGGGGCGCAAGTGGAACAGGGGCAGGAACAATTACCCACTTATTACCCATATGTTTTAAGCTGTAGAGCACATTACTTACAGGAGTAGACACAGTGACATCACGAAGCTGATTTAGTTTAGTTTAGGATATCGTCTTTCTGCGTCATCTTTCACATCAATTATTTTTCGCTTGTACAATCCATAGGAATCAAGTTCAAGACCATACACCTCTCCTACCTCACCTTCTTTATCAAAATCTTTCACGTCGGCCAAATCTTTAAACTCTATTACCGGACAGGCAACTGGTATAATTATCGGCTTTGGATCAAGACCACTCATTTTTTATTAGCAAAAATAAAATTTATTTAACTTCCAACACAACATAAAAATCATGCATCAAAACTGGTTTGTCATACTGATTAGTTACATATAAACACAGTGATTAAAAGAAACTGGAGCCTACTTTTTTAAACTGTGAATTAGTAAATCTAACAACTACATTTTCACAATAAGGAGCAGTTCCAGTCAACACACATTTAGATCTAGTTCTGTTCTAGACCTCACTGTGTGTGATCCTTCTCTCATGCTGGACTTTGACTGGAAGGTTCACGACGACCTGTGTGGTAGTGACCACTTCCCAGTAGTCCTGTCATCGGTCAGCTGTGAGGAGGATTCACCAGCGGGGCACTGGAATCTTAAGAAAGCTAACTGGCCTCTGTTCGCCTCCCTCTGTCAGTCTCGTCTTACAGATGAGGTGTTGGACGTAGGAGGTGAAACCATCCCTAGAACTTCCACATCACTCCCGCGGAAGCTGAGAGTACCATGTTTCAATGAAGAGTGCCGCAAGGCCCAAAAAATGCGCAAATCTGCTCAGCGACGTGCTTTTCGTAATCCGTCGCAAGCGAATATTTTAACATTTAAAAGACAGCGGGCGAAAACCTCTCTGAAAGCAGACCTAGAGACAACAGTTGAGATGCTGTACCCACTGTTTGGAAAGATCTGGGAAGAGGAGGTGATGCCAGCTGACTGGAAGGAGGGGTGCCTAATCAGGCTTCCCAGGAGAGGCGACCTCAGCAAGTGTTCCAACTGCAGAGGAATCACCTTGCTGTCAGTACCAGGAAAGGTCTTCAACAGGATCATCCTAGAGAGAATGAAGAGCTCCGTTGACCCCCAGCTGAGAGACCAGCGGGCAGGATTCAGGAAGAACCGATCATGTACAGACCAGATCGCCACTCTCCGCATCATCGTGGAACAGTCTCTGGAGTGGAGCTCCCCGCTGTACGTCAACTTTGTGGATTATGGGAAAGCATTTGACAGCATGGACCGAGAGACTCTGTGGAAACTCCTACGACACTACGGTGTACCCACAAAGCTCGTCCGCCTGATCAAGAGCAGCTATGATGGCATGACATGTCGCGTGATCCGCGAAGGGCAGTTCACCGGAGAGCTCCAGGTCAGAACTGGTGTCAGGCAGGGGTGTCTGCTGTCTCCGTTCCTCTTCCTACTGGCCATAGACTGGGTCATGAAGATGACCACAGAGCACAGACGAGGTGGAATACAGTGGACACTGTGGACACAGCTTGACGACCTCGATTTTGCGGACGACTTGGCATTACTGTCCCACACTCGTCAACAGATGCAGGACGGGACCACGAGGCTTGCTGACATCTCGTCCCAAGTGGGCCTCACCATTCACAAACAGAAAACAAAGACAATGAGGCTGAACGCAGCCAGGGAAGAACCAGTCTTGCTTGCTGGCACCCCGTTGGAGGAGGTGGAGTCCTTCACCTATCTCGGGAGCATCATAGACAAAAAAGGCGGCACTGATGCAGATGTCAGAGCACGAATCGGTAAAGCCAGAGCAGCCTTTCTCCAGTTGAAAAAAGTGTGGAGTTCCAGAGAGCTGTCACAACACACCAAAATCCGGATTTTCAACTCCAATGTAAAAGCAGTTCTCCTATATGGAGCAGAGACATGGAGATTGACAAAAACCACAGTCAACAGAGTGCAGACCTTCATGAACGGTTGCCTTGGAGGAATTTTGAGAGTCCACTGGCCAGGGGGGATCGGCGGCGTCGGACTCTGGGGGAGAGCGGAGCAGATGGCAGCAGAGAATGAGATTGGGCGAAGAAGATGGGGATGGATCGGTCACGGTCTGAGAGGGCCAGCTTCCAGTATCACTAGGCAGGCATTGTCATGGAACCCCCAGGGAAAGAGGAAAAGAGGTAGGCCGAGAAACTCCTGGCGTCGAGACCTCCAAGCAGACATCAAGAGACTGGGAACCGCCTGGAGTGGAATCGAAGGGGAAGCACAGGACGGGGGTTGCTGGAGGTCTCTCGTCGACGGCCTATACCCGGGTAGGGGTGACAGGCGTAAGTAAGTAAGTAAGGGCGAAAACCTGTTACATTTTTAAACGTGAACGCCGTGCTTCCTGGAGATGCTTCGTCTCATCTTTATCTTCTAGGACTCCATCCCAAAAAGTCTGGAAGGCTGTTCGAAGAATTAGGGGCGGGGGTGGCTCAGCTTCTGTCGGCCATCTTAGAGATGGTGCCAGTTTGGTCACAGATAAAAAGGCTGTTGCCAATTTGCTTGCCTCCACCATTGCCCATAATTCTTCAACAGAGCATTATTCACCTTTCTTTCAGAGAGAGAAGGAGAAGCGAGAGTCTTGTACTTGTGATTTTATATTGGATAACTCGGAAGACTATAATGCCCCTTTTACGTTTTAAGAATTGCAGCAAGCCATGCAGAAATGTACTGACTCTGCTGCTGGATTAGATACCATCCACTATCAACTCCTAACACATCTGCCTGAGGATTCCCTCCTTGTACTTCTCAAGGCCTTTAACCATATCTGGATAACTGGCCATTTTCCCCCATCTTGGCGTCAGGCTGTGGTTGTGCCAATCCCCAAGCCGGGTAAGGATCCTTTTGACCCGGGCAACTACCGGCCAGTCACTTTGACATCATGTTTATGCAAAACTATGGAACGCTTGGTCAATGCCCGCCTGGTGTGGCATCTTGAGTCACAAGGTCTAATCACAGAACTCCAGTTTGGTTTCCAGCGCTTCCGTAGTACAACTGACCATCTAGTCCACTTTGAGTCATTTATCCAAGATGCTTTTGTCAACAAGCAGCATGTCTATGCAATTTTCGTCGATCTTGAGAAGGCATATGACACTACCTGGAAGTATGGTATAATGTCTGATTTGTCGGACATGGGTTTTAAAGGGCACTTGCCCATTTTTATTCACAATTTTTTGTCTAACCGGTCGTTCCATGTCCGTGTGGGCTCCACCCTCTCCGACTCGTTTGAACAGAAAATGGGTGTCCCGCAGGGCAGCATTTATCTCCTGTTTTATTTAACATTAAAATTAATAACATTGTAAAGGCCGTCAAGGATGATTCTGAATGCTCTTTGTTTGTGGACGACTTTGCTTTGTGTGCATGAGGTCGAGGGCTTGCGTCCCTTGAGAGGCACTTGCAGCTGTGCGTTGATCGCATCCAGGTGTGGGTGTCTCTCGACGGATTCAGGTTCTCACCCTCCAAGACAGTCTGTGTGCATTTTACTAACCAGATGAAATTTTTTCCAGAACCTAGCCTGAGCATTGCTGGAGTGCCAATTAAGGTGGCCGAGGAGGCAAAGTTTCTGGGGGTCATCTTTGACAAAAGACTGACCTTCTGCAAACATATTAATTCCCTGAGAACCTCTTGTCAGAAGGCCCTCGACGTTCTTCGTGTCGTTGGTCATACTGATTGGGGTGCAGACTGCATTGTCTTACTTCGACTGTACCGGGCTCTTGTTTGGTCCAAACTGGATTACGGCTCTGTGGTATATGGCTCCGCTTCCAAGTCTGTTCTACACAATCCACCATCAAGGTCTGCGCATATGTCTGGGGGCCTTCAGGACATCCCCAGTTCCTAGTCTGTATGCTGCCTACCCGGCACCGGCCTCCACGTGGCGTGGGTGGGTAGTCCACTCGGTCCCTGACTGAGTGGGCTAGCAGACGGGTGCCATCTTTGTCCAGGATTCGGACTTGATGTCAGCAGATATGTTGTTCAGTCTTTTTCACTGGTCCGGTTTTTAAGGAGCTGTGCTTACCCAGGTCTTACCATGTTGGATTGGTCCTTAAAAATACGCGTGAGCTTTTGGTCCTTTGGATCCCAAGTGTTTGCCGTGCTTGGAGACCCGTGTCAGGGGAGAAGAGGATCCTGGTGGCTGAAACACTCCACTTTGGCCTTGACTTCTGCCTAAACGGGAGGCTAGTCGTACCGGCCTAGTCAATCGGCTCTTGTCACGTCGAGCCCTATCCCCCTGTTGACATGCGGGTTGTTATACGGAGCACCATGCTATAGCCTCTGATGCTGATTAGGTGCTTTACGCCAGTATTCCCCTGTATTCAACAGTGTGATAGAAGGCGGTGGCTCAAACGGTTCAATCAGGCTTACCCCCTTGAGTATATCTTTCGGGCAGTCTCCATTGTGCGTCGGCTGGAGACCCGCCGACAGTTGCACTTTCCCTTGTTGGGCTCGGTGGCGGGCGGGGACCCCCGGGGGATGAATATCTATCATACTATAATATGGAAAATATCAAAAAACCAAAACTAGCACCAAAGCGGCACATAGCCGCCGACATTGTCATTGAGAACGATAGTGACTCTGACTGTGAGGAAGCGACACCTCAGGCGTCGGCCGCCTGGCCTCGCTTTCTCATTATCCACAGCAAAGTTAAAGAGAAGCCTGTTTCAAAGCTGCACCCTTTTCTGGTAGGGGAGACCCTCAGGAGCCGTGTTGGCAGGCCTGAGGCCCAGCGCCTCAGGTCTGGTGACTTGTTGGTAGAGTGCCGTACCCAGGCACACTCCAATGGGCTACTGAGGCTCTCCTCCATCGGAGACACTCCAGTGGAGGTCACTCCCCACAAAACAATGAATTCCTCTAGAGGAGTGATTAAAGATCAAGCATTGGCCGAACTGTCTGAAGATGAACTTGTACGGAACCTTAAGTCACAGGGGGTGACCTACGTCAGGCGCTTCATTTCCAAACGAGGTGGTAGGGAGATCCGTCTCCCTACCATCATCCTGACGTTTGGCACCCCCACAGCTCCTACCATCTGGGGAGGTTACTACTCCCTAAAAGTGAAAAAGTACGTCCCTCTCCCCCTTCGGTGCTTTAAGTGCCAAAAGTATGGCCATGGGCAGAAGACATGCCAGGCAGAGGCTCTATGCGCCCGTTGCACTAAGCCCGGACACTCTGCTGAGTCCTGCACAGCCATCCCCCTGTGTCTGAATTGCCAGGGGGCGCATATGGCTTCGGACAAGAAGTGCCCTCGTTGGATCTCCGAGTGCAGGATTCAGCAGGTGCGTGTGGAGAAGGGGCTGTCCTTTGCGGACGCAAAAAAACTGGTTGACGGTCCTGGTGCAGCTGAGGCGGCGCCAAACTCAAATAACAACTTTGTGTATACTTTCAGTGCTGCGGTGGCAGGCAAGCGCCCCACCAAAGACTTCTCTTGTCAAACCCCAACTTCTTGGTTGGGGGCGGAGCCTCGGATCCTCTCAACCCTGGAGAGTAACCCTCCTCCGGTGGTGACGAGGAGCCAGGGAACGCAGAGGGCGGACGCTACCGGTCCGGTGGCACCGCCTTCTGCTGCCCCTAAGCCACAGCCCCCACCCAAACCTGCTAGTTTGTCAACACCAAAGGTTTCTGGCTCTGGTCAGCCTTCTAAGGCCGCTAACTCTAGCGGCAGGAACGCTGCCCAGGACCAGAAGTCAAAGAAATCTATGGGACTGCCGTGCGCACGGGCCCAGAAGGGGAACACTGATGTCCCCCTTCAAAACAAATATGCTGCATTGGAGGAGCAGATGGAGGGAGTGGAAGTTGCCGATGCTGCGGCAGCTCCAACCCCTTCATCTCCTAAGAACCAGAGGAGGCCAGGGAGCCGGCCCCCCTCTGTTTCTCCGACTCCTTCCAAGGCAAAGGAAAAAGGGGGGAAAAACTCCGCACCCCAGATAAGACATAATCATGGACTCTCTGCTTCAGTGGAATTGTCGTGGTTTTCAAGCTAACTTTGAGGAATTACGTCTTTTAGTCAAGTTCTATAACCCCTCAGTAATATCTCTTCAGGAGACTTACCTGAAGACTTCTGACCCTGTGTCCTTTAATGGTTTTAACGCTATACATAAAGGCTCTGATTCGGAGAGGCGCTCGGGTGGAGTGGCTCTTCTCATTAGTAGCCAAATTTTATGTAGCCCCGTTAGCATCGACACCTGTCTTCAGGCTGTCGCAGCTCAGGTTACCTTGAAGAAGACCATAACTATATGCAGTATTTACCTGCCACCATCCCTGCGGGTCTGTAGTAATGATTTTTTTTAATTTAGTTGATCAACTGCCCCCTCCCTTTATTCTCATGGGGGATTTTAACGGTCACGCTCACCTTTGGGGTAGTGACCACTATGATGGCAGAGGTCAGATGTTAGAAGATGTTTTTTCTCAACTTAACTATGTGTCTTTAACGATGGTTCACCTACATACTCTAACCCAGTTTCAGGATCTAGTTCTGTTCTAGACCTCACTGTGTGTGATCCTTCTCTCATGCTGGACTTTGACTGGAAGGTTCACGATGACCTGTGTGGTAGTGACCACTTCCCAGTAGTCCTGTCATCGGTCAGATGTGGGGAGGATCCGCCGGTGGGGCGCTGGAATCTTAAGAAAGCTAACTGGCCTCTGTTCACCTCCCTCTGTCAGTCTCGTCTTACAGAGGAGGTGGTCATGTCATCTGAAGAACCTATTTCTTTTACTACTATTTTGTTGGACGTAGCGGGTGAAACCATCCCTAAAACTTCCGCATCAGTCCCTCGAAAGCCGAGAGTACCATGGTTCAATGAAGAGTGCCGCAAGGCCCAAATAGCGCGCAAATCTGCTCAGCGACGTGCTTTCCGTAATCCGTCGCAAGTAAATATTTTAACCTTTAAAAGACAGAGGGCGAAAGCCCGTTACATTTTTAAACGTGAACACCGTGCTTCCTGGAGACGCTTCGTCTCATCTTTAACTTCTCGGACTCCGTCCCAGAAAGTATGGAAGGCTGTTCGGAGAATTAGGGGCAGAGGTGGCTCGGCTTCTGTTGGCCATCTTAGAGATGGTGCCAGTTTGGTTACAGATGAAAAAGCTGTGGCCAATTTGCTTGCCTCCACCATTGCCCATAATTCTTCAACGGAGCATTATTCACCTTTCTTCCAGAGAGAGAAGGAGAAGCGAGAGTCTCGTATTTGTGATTTTAAGTCCGATAACTCAGAAGACTATAATGTCCCTTTACATTATCAGAATTGCAGCAAGCTTTGCAGAAATGTAATGACTCTGCTGCTGGCCTAGATACCGTCCACTATCAATTCCTAACGCATCTGCCTGAGAGGTCACTCCTTGTACTTCTCAAGGCCTTTAACCATATCTGGGGAACTGGTCATTTTCCGCCGTCTTGGCGCCAGGCTGTGGTTGTACCGATCCCCAAGCCGGGTAAGGATCCTTCCGACCCGGGCAACTACCGGCCTATCGCTTTGACATCATGTTTATGTAAAACTATGGAGCGCCTGGTCAACGCCCGCCTGGTGTGGCATCTTGAGTCACAGGGTCTCCTCACAGACCTCCAGTGCGGTTTCCGGCGCTTCCGTAGTACAACTGACCATTTAGTCCGCTTTGAATCATTTATTCGAGATTCTTTTGTCAACAAGCAGCATGTCTATGCAATTTTCTTCGATCTTGAGAAGGCGTATGACACTACCTGGAAGTATGGCATAATGTCTGACTTGTTGGACATGGGTTTTAAAGGGCACCTGCCCGTTTTTATTCACAATTTTTTGACTAACCGGTCGTTCCATGTCCGTGTGGGCTCCACCCTCTCCGACTCCTTTGAACAAGAGATGGGTGTCCCACAGGGCAGCATTCTATCTCCTGTTTTATTTAGTATTAAAATTAATAACATTGTAAAGGCCGTCAAGGATGATTCTGAATGCTCTTTGTTTGTTGACGACTTTGCTTTGTGCGCACGTGGTCGAGGACTTGCGTCCCTTGAGAGGCGCTTGCAGCTGTGCGTTGATCGCGTCCAGCGGTGGGTGTCTCTCAATGGATTCAAGTTCTCGCCCTCCAAGACTGTTTGTGTGCATTTTACTAACCAGACGAAATTTTTTCCAGGACCTAGCCTGAGCATTGCTGGAGTGCCAATTAAGGTGGCCGAGGAGGAAAAGTTTCTGGGGGTCATTTTTGACAAAAGACTTACCTTCCGCAACCATAAAAATTAATTACCTTAGAACCTCTTGTCAGAAGGCTCTCGACATTCTTCATGTCGTCGGTCGTACTGACTGGGGTGCGGACCGTACTGTCTTACTTCGTCTGTACCGGGCCCTTGTTCGGTCCAAACTGGATTACGGCTCTGTGGTGTATGGCTCAGCTTCCAAGTCTGTGCTACAGCGTCTGAACACAATTCACCATCAGGGTCTGCGGATATGTCTTGGGGCCTTCAGGACGTCTTCAGTTCCTAGTCTGTATGCCGAGGCAGGGGAGCCTTCTCTCAAGCTCCACCGCATCCGCCTCATGCTCAGCTACATTCTGAAACTGAAGGCCCATCCAGACAATCCTGCCTATGATTGTGTTTTTAAACCATCGTTTGCAGAGATTTACGATACCCATCCGGGAGCTGTCCGTCCACTTTCTTTCCGTGTCCGACCTCATCTGCAGGCGGCCGGATTGGACCTGGACAGAGTTTCGGAATCCCTGCAACACATCACTCCACCTTGGCTCTTACCAGTTCCTGACATCTTGCTGGACTTGACTGCCCACAAGAAAGACTCTACTCCACCAGCCATATACCAACAGAGCCTCAATGAACTGCTTTCAATTTTTCCTGGCTATTGTCGCATCTATACCGATGGGTCAAAGTCTGAGGATGGGAGAGTGGCTGCGGCCGCAGTGTCCTCTCGCCATCCTAGACGCCCATTTAAGCACCGCCTCCCAGACCACTCATCTGTATTTAGTGCGGAACTGCAGGCGGTTCTGCTGGCACTCAGGCATGCTTATCGATCTAGAGAAAGGAACTTCCTGATTCTGTCTGACTCTCTTTCTGCCCTGCAGGCCCTTCAGGGCACGGGAAATGACCACCCACTGCTGGTGCAGATCAGAGAGCTCCACGCGGACTTGATGAAGGAATATTATGATATCATTTTTATTTGGGTGCCAGGGCATGTGGGCATCAAGGGCAACAGGATCGCAGATTCTGCTGCCAACGATGCCCGCAATGACCCTGTCCCTGACACACAGACTGTTTATAGTGATTTTAGACATGTGGCTAGTGCGTACATAGCCCGTGAGTGGCAGTCCGAGTGGGACAAAGAGGAAGCTAACAAGCTGCATGAAGCCCTTCCTGTCCTGGCTCGGCTCCACATCGGCCACACGTATGTTACGCACTCTTATTTACTTAAACAGGAGGAGCGTCCATGGTGTTATGCCTGCGACGAGCAGTACTCTGTTCAACATTTTTTGTTGTCTTGTGCTGATCTAATCGACACAAGGTATAAACATTTCACAGCAGACTCCTTGAAGGTTTTGTTCCGGGATGTGCCCCCGGACAAGATCTTCAGTTTTCTGAGAGAGTGCCATATTTTTAATAAGATTTGAGCGTTATAGATTATGATGTTTTTATTATTTTGACCTTTTTGAGAGTCTTCCGACGTTTTCTTTAAAGACCTGTGCGACATTTTAGCCTGACATATTAAAAATTTTTAAGGTATATTTACATCATGTCTTAAGACCTTTCTTTTAGTCTGGCTGACCAGATTTTTACCCTTCCCGCCGTGAGATGGCCTTAGTTGCCTGCTCGGCGTTAAACCCAAATAACTAACTAATTATTTTGACCTTTTTGAGAGTCTTCCGACGTTTTCTTTAAAGACCTGTGCGACATTTTAGCCTGACATATTTTTAAGGTATATTTACATCATGTCTTAAGACCTTTCTTTTAGTCTGGCTGACCAGATTTTTACCCTTCCCGCCGTGAGATGGCCTTAGTTGCCTGCTCGGCGTTAAACCCAAATAACTAACTAACTAACTAGTCTGTATGCTGAGGCAGGGGAGCCTTCCCTCAAGCTCCGCCGCATCCGCCTCATGCTCAACTACGTTCTGAAGCTAAAGGCCCATCCAGACAATCCTGCCTATGATTGTGTTTTTGACCTGTCGTTTGCAGAGATTTACGATGCCCATCTGGGAGCTGTCCGTCCACTTTCCTTCCATGTCCGACCTCATCTGCAGGCGGCCGGAGTGGACCTGGACAGAGTTTCAGAATCTCTGCAACACATCACTAAACCCTGGCTATTACCAGTTCCTGACATCTTGCTGGACTTGACCGCCCACAAGAAGGATTGTACTCCACCAGCCATATACCAACAGAGCCTCAATGAACTCCTTTCAAATTTTCCTGGCTATTGTCGTCTTTTTATGGATGGGAGAGTGGCTGCGGCTGCAGTGTCCTCTCGCCATCCTAGACGTCCATTTAAGCTCCGCCTCCCTGACCATTCCTCTGTATTTAGTGCAGAACTGCAGGCAATTCTGCTGGCACTCAAGCATGCCTATCAGTCTCGGGAAAGGAACTTCCTGATTCTATCTGACTCTCTTTCTGCCCTGCAGGCCCTCCAGGGCACGGGCACAAACACCCCACCCGGGTCTGCCCTGGGGGACTTGGGTGGGGTTAGGTATTTTTTAGTTCCCAGGGTCACCCTGGTCAGCCCCACAGGGTGGGTTTATCTATTCTGGGGCATGTGTTTCTGTTTACCCTTTTGTCCATTCACCTGTATTTGCCTTTTTAAAACTCTCCCTACTGTCTGCACTGCCTGTAGCTCTTGATATTGGATCTGTGTTGCTAAATGGTCTTTGCTTTATTTAGGCCCCATGTGTTAGGTTTATTTAATGTATTTGACCGGCTGGCGACATACATTCAATGTTCTGTTTAGTTTTTTTTCCACAAGCAGTGCAGGCACGTCCTGAGAAAGCCTTGTTGTTAAGCAATGTACAATCAATCAACGGGCACAAACCACCCACCGCTGGTGCAGATTAAAGAGCTCTATGCAAACTTGATGAAGGAATATTATGACATCATTATTATGACATCATTTTTATTTGGGTCCTGGGCCATGTGAGCATCGAAGGCAACAGAATCACAGATTCTGCTGCCAACAGTGCCCGCAGTGACCCTGTCTCTGAGACACAGACTGTTTGTAGTGATTTTAAACCTGTGATTAGTGTGTACATAGCCCGCGAGTGGCAGTCCGAATTTGACAGAGGAAGGGAACAAGCTTCATGAAGCTCTTCCTACGGTGTCCGACAGTCTACCTTTCCGCTGCGGCAGCCGCTGTGAGACATGTTACGCACTCTTACTTACTTAAACAGGATGAGCGTCCATGGTGTTTTGCCTGTGATGAGCAGTTTTCTGTTTGACACTTTTTGCTGTATTGTGCCGATCTAATTGACACGAGATATAAACACTTCACAGCAGACTCCTTGAAGGTTTTGTTCCGGGATGTTCCTCCAGACAAAATCTTCAATTTCTTGAGAGAATGCAATATTTTTAACAAGATCTGAGCATTCAATTCATAGACTGTGAATTTCTTTATTTTGCCCTTTTTGAGAGTCTGTAGACATTTCTTTTAAAGACTTGTGCGACAGACATTTTTATGATATATTTACATCTTGTCTTAAGACCTTGCTTTTAGTCTGGCTAACCAGATTTTTACCCTTCCCGCCGTGAGATGGCCTTAGTCGCCTGCTCAGCGTTAAACCCAAATAACTAACTAACTAACTAACCATTTCAAAATCTTCATGACCAAATCCTCCCGCTGCCATTGTTTTTATGAATTAATTTTTTTTTTGTTGTTGTTGATTTTTTGCATAATAAAATGACATCGGCCTATGGATCGAAGTTAGACCCGTACAGAAAACTACGTGAACCTCTTGGTGTTAAGGGCATTAGGTAATCAATTGTCATCACAAACAATCTTAGCACTATAGACCAAAACCAAACTCTTACTGTCAACCCCCACCCGGGTCTGCCCTGGGGGACTTGGGTGGGGTTAACTAATTTTTAGTTCCCAGGGTCACCCTGGTCAGCCCCACAGGGTGGGTTTTCCTCTCTAATCTGGGGCATGTGTTTCTGTCTACCCTTTGTCCATTCACCTGGATTTGCCTTTTAAAATTCTCCCTACTGTCTGCACTGCCTGTAGCTCTTGATATTGGATGTGTGTTGCTAAATGGTTTTGGCTTTATTTAGGCCCCATGTGTTACGTTTATTTAAAGTATCGAACCGGCTGGCGACATACATTCAATGTTCTGTTTTTTTTGTTTTTTTTTCACAAGCAATACAGGCACATCCTGAGAAAGTCTTGTTGCTGTCAGGACGTTAAGCAATGTACAATCAATCAATCTTACTGTTAAGTTTCAGAACCTAGGTCCCAGTGACATTATTGTTCCTGGTACTGCACGCCTTGCTTTTAATATTGAACTTTTATCAGATGATGCATGCACGACTTTACCATAGCCGACACTTAGTTCGCTTCCAGCTGCCAGAGAGATAAGGCTGCCGCGAGTTCCACTCTCGCCCGCTCATTCTATTTATATCGCACTACTGAGCGGTACACAGCGTGACCGGCTCTCTGCCGCTATAACAACTACCTACACATTTGTATTCATAACACATCTCTGCCTAAAGTGACTGTTGTGGAAGCAACATCGTTCAAATGTTGAAATTCTCACCTACACACTGATACCAAACATGACAACATTACGACTTGCACTTGTGTAGCAGGTCATGGTGAAAATAAAGAGAACGGGAATTTGTTGATGTACGAAAACGAGAATTTATTGTGAAATTGACAAAGTTCCCACAGCCATAACACAAAGACGCTACTTTTCCCAGTGAAACACACTTGCATGCATAAGGGTTAGCATGCCTACAGTACGTATCACTTAATGGATTTTGGGTTCATGGTGGGGGACGGAAGCAGGAGGGTAATTAATGAGGTCACTGACAGGTGTCGACAAACAAGTTCCAGACATCCGACTTGGTGTACACTCCCTGCATTGGGGAAAGAGAGGGCTTAGTTACACGGATACTATTGAGGAGATAGCCACGTTTCTTTCTTGGGAAATAGTGTAACACTAACAGTCAACCTTGTAAATGTACTTTTGATTTAACTTTTGATCATGATGGAGTCTGATGAAACGCGTACAGTCTGTGTACACACAGGTGTGTTCCATGCAATGAGAGTTAATGCATTGTGCAGAATATGTGGCGAGAGATCACAAAAGAGATACACAGATAAAAAGTCATTTCTTTGTATCAATTATGAACACTTAATCCACAAGTGTTATGGAATTAATATCCAGGAAGACAAAGACATGATGCACTCCAAAACAATGTGTAGGAGTTGCTATTGTCGGATGAAACGGATAGACTCGACTGAAACACGTGTGTCCGAGGAGACAACGCGAAATGCGGCGTCTGATATTGCCTCATCACAACACATTTGGACCATGTTCCATCCAAATACGAGTGTTGAAGAATGTGTCGCGTGTGTTCACTTCATGCAGCTAGGTAAAGGAAGACGACCAGCGAAGCGGGGTTCCCGGCATGGAAAGAAACGATCGTTTCGATCCGCGGAATGTGACACTCATAACACTGACACTGATAACAGCACTGAAGGTGATAGTGGTATACAAGTTTTTATTCCGCCGACGTCTACTCCCCGTAAAACGGTTCTTATGTCTAGTGTGTCAGAAAATGTGTTAAACCTCAAGGTATGTTTAAAAACACTGTTGAATATTGTGACCTGTTATGGACTGATCGTATTTCGGGATGGCAATAGCAGTCTGTGGAGTACCGAGACGGCTGCGGGCGAGAAATGCCAGAACACGCGACCTGTCAGTGACCTCATTAACCACCCTCCTGCTTCCATCCCCCACTATGAATCCAAAATCCGGTAAGTGATACTTACTGTAGGCATGCTGACCCTTATGCACGCAAGTGTGTTTCGTTGGGAAAAGTAGCGTCTTTGTGTTATGGCTGTGGGAACTTTGTCAATTTCACAACAAACACCGACATCAACAAATTCCCGTTCCCTTTATTTTTACCCCCACCCGGGTCTGCCCTGGGGGACTTGGGTGGGGTTAGGTATTTTTTAGTTCCCAGGGTCACCCTGGTCAGCCCCACAGGGTGGGTTTTTCTCTCTATTCTGGGGCATGTGTTTCTGTCTACCCTTTGCCCATTCACCTGTATTTGCCTTTTAAAAACTCTCCCTACTGTCTGCACTGCCTGTAGCTCTTGATATTGGATGTGTGTTGCTAAATGGTCTTAGCTTTATTTAGCCCCATGTGTTAGGTTTATTTAACGTATTTGACCGGCTGGCGACATACATTCAATGTTCTGTTTTTTTTTTTTTTTTTTTTTTTCACAAGCAGTGCAGGCACATCCTGAGAAAGCCTTGTTGCTGTCGGGACGTTAAGCAATGTACAATCAATCAATCAACCCTTTATTTTTACCATAACCTACTACACAAGTGTAAGTCGTAATGTTGTCATGTTTGGTATCAGTGTGTAGCTGAGAATTTCAACTTTTGAACGATGTTGCTTCCACAACAGTCACTTCAGGCAGATTTGTGTTATGAATACAAACCAGTAGGTGGTAGTTATAGCGGCAGAGCGCCGGTCACGCCGTGTACCGCACAACACGCGACCTGTCAGTGACCTCATTAACCACCCTCCTGCTTTCGTCCCCCACCATGAATCCAAAATCCGCTAAGTGATACTTACTGTAGGCATGCTGACCCTTATGCATGCAAGTGTGTTTCGTTGGGAAAAGTAGCGTCTTCGTGTTATGGCTGTAGGAACTTTGTCAATTTCACAACAAACACCGACATCAACAAATTCCCTTTCCCTTTATTTTCACCATAACCTGCTACACAAGTGCAAGTCGTAATGTTGTCATATTTGGTATCAGTGTGTAGGTGAGAATTTCAACTTTTGAACGATGTTGCTTCCACAACAGTCACTGTAGGCAGAGATGTGTTATGAATACAAATGTGTAGGTAGTTGTTATAGCGGCAGAGCGCCGGTCACGCCGTGTACCCCACAGTAGCAAGCGATATAAATAGAATGAGCGGGCGAGAGTGGAATGTGACCTCGCGGCGCCTTATCTCGCTGGCAGCTGGAAGCGAACTAAGTGCTAGGCGCCAGCACTGGTTGGTAAAGCCGTGTGCAAACATAACACTAGTTGACAACCTTGGAAGAGCAATTATTAAAACTATTAAAGTTAAACTTGAAGGACAAGAAGCGTTTAGTCTTGACGATGCTGATGTATTCTTCTGTTACAAAGATCTGTGGCTCACTCGAGAAGAAAGAGAAGACCATATTTATCAAGGCATACAGGCTGATAATGTTGCCAAACTCAGAATCAATTCAGGTGATAAATCAACAACGGTAATCAAAGATGTTATTGTGGCAGAAACATGGAAATAGATTTTGCATTCCACTTGAATTTGAAATCCTAACAGCATATTTGCCTTATTATCAAGGAGCACTGAATGACCGTCTAATGAGTTTTGAACTAATCTTTAATGACTACTCCAAAGTTATCAAGTCAACTGGCACAGACGCAACATATAAGATCTCTAACATCTCTTTGGAATATGAAATTGTCACACATGCTCTTCTAGCTACTCTCATTCAAAATCAGTACCAGTCAAGACTTCCAATTTATTATGACCGTGTGATAAGACACAGTTTAATACATAGACAAAAGCGATCCAATGTGGAATATCAACTTGAACACACCTGCTAGGTCACTAAAATTTATTCTTTTGTTGTTTGTTGAACCAGGAAGTCCATACAAAAGGGATTCAGAAAAATTCTACAATCCAAAGATTACTCATTTGTCCCGCACTATTGAAGGCCGTCCAAATCAAGTTAGTTATTTGGGTTTAACGCCGAGCAGGCGACTAAGGCCATCTCACGGCGGCGTCCAAATCAGGTGAATGCTTCGGGTATGCTGCCTTACCAGCACTATGATGAGATCGTAAAATGGTCAGGTGGAAGGCTTAGAGAAAAACCGGCAAACATGGCATGCAAAGATCTACATCTGTATGACGTAAGAATCAGTCAATACCAGACAGACAAGTATGCACTGTGGCTAGACCTATGTAGTACAGACGACGACTACCTACATGGGTCAGGTCATACTGTTGAAAACGGCAGTGATGGGATTACAATCCAAATACAAAAAAAGATTGAAACCGTTGAGCAATAAATATATATTTGCATCTGATTTATAACTCTCAACTGAACATTCAAGAAAGCAGACTAAGTGCTATTGTGTATTAAAATTTTATTGCATTTTAAAATGAACTTGCTGACACTCAACCCACACTGTGGTTTGTTTTGTGGCGCCACAGGCTGTGGAAAAACTGAATTTATTCTTGATCTCTTACAAACAAGGTACATCTATCATTTTGAAAACATTGTGATATTTTGTCCTACTATCAAACATAACAAAGCTTATCACAACCGTTTATTCATTTGGACTGATCATAACATTTACTTAGTCGACCCAGAGAAAAAAATGAACGACTACCTGCAGTATTTTTACAAGCAATTTGAAGGACAGCCAACTTTGTTCATTTTTGATTACTGCTCAGCAGAAAAAGATATTGTTAAAAAGAGAAACACACTAGCAGAACTTGACTTCAGCAGCAGGCACGCAAACATTAGTGTATGGATTTCTCACTCAAAAATATAATGCTGTACTAAAAGATTTTCGAGAGCAGCTAAAGTTTATCTGTTTGTTTTACTGTAAGGATCATGACAGCTTTGAAGACTGTCTCAGAGAAAACAATGTCATCCCCAACAAACTTGAACGAGATGATGTAAAAAACAAACTGAAATCGACTAAGCATTTAAAGCTTATTTTAAAGACAGATCAGCCTACAGGGTATGGATTAGTGAATTAATTTATACTTTTGGTTTGGTCATAAAAAATGCAAACCTCAATAGAAAAATTATATGCCGCTGTGTGGGTCGAGATGTCACACTTGAGCAAATAAGACAGTGGCTACAAAAACAGGCTATTTGGCAAATATATTTACCTGCTCCAAGAAAAATAACAAGACCTCATTTTGAAAATACTACCCCTAATGACACCCATCAAATGGATCTTCTGTTCCTGCCGCATGATACAATAAGAAAGAAACGATACAAGTATGCATTAACTGTTGTGGACATAGCGTCCCGTTACAAAGACGCCGAGCCCATAACTGACAAAAATGCTAGTACGGTAGACACTGCGTTAACAAAAATATATAGTCGAGGCCCTTTAAAATACCCTAGGTTTGTGCAAGTTGATGACAGATCTGAATTCAAAGGAGCAGTTAATCAATTATTTGCGAAGCATGGAGTGCTAGTGCGGAGGGGCATACCGGGTGTGCACAGATCACAGGCAATTGTTGTCACTATCGCTTACTGCAGTTTTACATTAGACATGGGTTAATACTAAAAAAAAAGTTCACAGAGGTATTAAATTTGATCAAAGTGCTTTCATGAAAGATTACATAATAAAAAAAACACAACCCTTCATGCAAGAAATGGCAACACTGCATTTGACTTCTTTAAGCTTATAAACAATGCCTGTTTTGGTAAGACAATGGAAAATCCTTATCACCGCAAAGATGTGAGACTGGTCACAACTGAATCGGGCGCAATTAAATTTACAGGTAAGCCGCAGTACACAGGGTATAAAGAGTTTCATCATTGTATGCAGTGACACTCAAAAAAGAGGCTGTTAAACTGGACCAGCCAGTATTCATTGGTATGGCAATACTTGAGTTATCAAAACTATTAATGCTTGAATTTTATTATGATTACTTTAAACCAAAGTATCCTGACTGTCCACTGTTAATACACTGACACTGACTCTATGATCATTGATATGCCTACTGAATACTTTTATGAAGACATGAAAACAGAGTTACATATGTATGACACGTCTGATTATCCTAAGGATCACCCATTGTACAGCACACAAAACAAGAAAGTGCCTGGAAAGTTTAAAGATGAACTAAATGGAGTGCCAATAATTGAGTACATTGGACTGAGATCAAAAATGTATTCCATACTGCACCAAAAGGGAAGTCAGTCCAAAGCCAAAGGTATTTTTAAAAAAACAGCGATAAAAAATAAAGATATCCATCATGAACATTACAAGCAAGTTTTAGATGGAGAACTAATGCCTGATTATCCAAACAAGACACTGAGGTCAAACAGACATAATCTTGAAATGATCCAAACACATAAAAAGTCACTTACAGTAGGGGACACAAAACGTGTGTTTCGCACTAAGGAAAAGGTTTATGCACCTGGCCATTATGTGCTTAAGTTATCTGAACAAATAGCCGATGAATTAGTTGATGAACTAATCAATGAATTAGTTGATGTAATGACCCAAATGGTTAAAAATACGTAACAGTGTCTGGGGGAATAATCTGTAATTCTTCTCTGACAAATACCCTCTGTGGGGCAGGCTCATAGATAATAAATTGACGCGTTAGCACCAGGGACTATTTTTGTATATATTGTGAACAGATGTGGACCAAATCAGATCAGTTGCCCTGCGTCTGACGTCATTTTCGGCCTCACCAGGTTGATATAAATATCTCACCTGTTTTGTAAACAAGCTTGTGTCAGGCGGTGTCGTTTTTAGTCCTGTCCCTGACCCTGACCGCATTGTTTTTAATTTAATAGCATCAGCGGGTTTGAGGTGGCCCTCGTTATTCATTGCTTCTATCACAGATGGTAATCTCTTAACCCACTCAGTGTTATGAGCATCATGCATGAGTCCTTAGAATACTGATAGCTGAAAAGTCTCTCTGATAATTGTTTGTTAAAGTTCTCAACAATTGCCTGTGATCTGTGCACACCCGGGTTGCCCCGCCGCACTAGCACTCCATGCTTCGCAAATAATTGATTAACTGCTCCTTTGAATTCAGATCTGTCACCAACTTGCACAAGCCTAGGGTATTTTAAAGGGCCTCGACTATATATTTTTGTTAAAGCAGTGTCTACCGTACTAGCATTTTTGTCAGTTATGGGCTCGGCGTCTTTGTAACGGGACGCTATGTCCACAACAGTTAATGCATACTTGTATCATTTCTTTCTTATTGTATCATCCGGCAGGAACAGAATATCCATTTGATGGGTGTCATTAGGGGTAGTATTTTCAAAATGAGGTACCCCACCCGGGTCTGCCCTGGGGGACTTGGGTGGGGTTAGGTATTTTTTAGTTCCCAGGGTCACCCTGGTCAGCCCCACAGGGTGGGTTTTTCTCTCTATTCTGGGGCATGTGTTTCTGTCTACCCTTTGTCCATTCACCTGTATTTGCCTTTTTAAAACTCTCCCTACTGTCTGCACTGCCTGTAGCTCTTGATATTGGATGTGTGTTGCTAAATGGTCTTAGCTTTATTTAGGCCCCATGTGTTAGGTTTATTTAACGTATTTGACCGGCTGGCGACATACATTCAATGTTCTGTTTCTTTTTTATTTTTTCACAAGCAGTGCAGGCACGTCCTGAGAAAGCCTTGTTGCTGTCGGGACGTTAAGCAATGTACAATCAATCAATCAATCAATCAAAATGAGGTCTTGTTATTTTTCTTGGAGCAGGTAAATATATTTGCCAAATAGCCTGTTTTTGTAGCCACTGTCTTATTTGCTCAAGTGTGACATCTCCACCCACAGCGGCATATAATTTTTCTATTGCGGTTTTTCCTTTCCAGTAGCCAACAGGAGAGTAATATGTTTTTGATAGTTTAGCTCCGGCTTTGACTCCGATGTCGGTCATTTTTTCTAGCAATAAAAACTCCTGCAAAATAAACAAATGTCATTCCCACTAGAACAAATATTATTTCTCCATTTCTTTGTTCTGGTCTTGGTTGATAGTAGTCGCTAAGTTTTGGTTGTGGGATGGTCATGTCTTCACCAGTAACAAGGAAATATTCTTTGATCGCATCATCGACGTTTAAAAATGTATGCTGTGCGTGACCTTCCAGCCTGAGTTTTTCATTAATGAAATCAAGTTTTTCTATTCTTTGCTTTTTCGTAATCTTGTTGCGCTTGTGCCAGTTTTTCAGATGCCTCATTGTGACGCTTCATTTCTTCTGCAGATTCCTCTCTGCCCATTTTTGGAAAAAGATAGTTTGATCCACTAAAAGCAAGTGCGTTAACAACGGCCCCACCAAAAATAGCAGCTATAGTTGCCATATTTTTTATTTACATAGAAACATTTTCTGGAATAATTCCTTGCTTGACGAGAAAGTCTTTTGCAGCAATTGACGCTGTTACAACAGCTACTAGCTTAGCACTGTCTTCGAAGTCTAATCTACTCAAGTCTGCCGATCTCATTTTGAGGAGGCTTTTTCCCAGTATAGTGTAAGCAACTGCTAGTCCGCTTATTACAGCAGAGTGATAGACAAGGTTCATTATGTTCTTTGTGTCACTCATTTTCTTATGCCATAAAATTTAAATAATAAATTTATTCACTGCATGAAAAATGGGTCGAAAGGTTTTGGCTTTGCTGGTAATGTGGAGACTTCTTCTTTTATTTTTGGAGTGTCTGATTTTTTGGACACTGTTTGAATGTTTGGTTTGTATTTTTTGTATAATTGGTAACCTACATAACCAAATCCGACAACAAATCCAGCAACTAGATATTTTGTTATTTCAGGATTAGACTCAGTTGTTTGTCTCTCACTTTGACAAGGGGGTGAATGTGTTGGTCCTGACGGTAGTGACACCGGTGCTGGGGCTGGTGCTGTTGGTAGTCCTGGTGGTGGGTCAGGTACATGAGCCTTTTCTGTTAGCGCCTGAAGCTGTATTTTTTTTTTTTTTTTTTTTTGTCTGTTATATTCAGCTAATCTTTTTCCAGCCTCTCTCCGACCTGGGCTTTTAGTCTTAGTCACCGTTTGAACCTGTGTCAAGACAGGACTCGGTTATGGGGTCGTCTGGGTCTCGTCCATTTTCTTCTGTTTTAAAATTTATTTTAGAAAAATCATTTATGACTCCCAGTAACAAGCAAGGTTACCACAGGTGCAAGGTAATGCCCAAACTTGTAAAACATGAGGCATGCTATTTTACCAATTGAACTTGAAACAATAGGGTTGCTTTCGAGATCGTGTGACAGATTGTCAGTATCAAAAGGAAGGAAGTGACTCACAGCTTTTGTATATAGACAGAAAAGAGATCGACTCAAATCACAGGTCATTAGTGAAGCAATGTGATTTTCATATTTAGCATGAAGTTTGTTTAGCTCGTCAGCGGTGAGGGATTCTATATCTTCTGTCATGTATGGTTTTCCGAAGAAAGCTTTTGATTTGCCGGAAACAACTACAGAGAGAAGACGTTGTTTTTTAGAGTCTAAGTCTTTGTTCTCTACGCACATATCGCTTAGAAAAAGTAATTCATCTTGGTTCATTTTATAATGTAATATAATATTTTTTTATGCTAAAATTAATCTAACTGTGAATGTTGATTGATTGATTAATTAACCTTTGTTTAAGAAGTCAATGACAGCATTAATTATTTAAGTGGGGTGGGGGATCTGCCTTAATAATCATGGGTTGACAGCTGATCAAAAAACTTAGCTACAATGATTTCCGGAATGGAACTAATATGGCTAGAAAAACAAAGGGATGATTGCTATTGATGGGGGTCGTTAGTCTGATTACCGAGTTAATTAAAGTAATCTATTGATTATGGGAGGGCTGGCCTTGACCTCTCCATCTCTCTCTCTCTCTCTCTCTATACCACAGTTAATTCCACTCTTCGTGCGAACAAAAATAAATCCTACAAGAAAAGGTACGTGATTCTTATCCAAAAATAGCTCAAACATTGGATCCTCGTGCTGGGACCATATGGCGTTGAGGTGCGTCCCCTGGGTGGTAGATAGGAGGGCCCTCGCGAGAGGGGTGCACCGAATGAAATAAGGTGCCATGCACCAACATGGTCTAAGGGAAGGTGACCTCGACAGAAAACCCCTGGTCCTCCTAGTAAGGGGGTTGGGCGTGGGGGCAGCTTTCCGACCCTGCAAATAAGGAAATAGCTACAAAAACGCCGACGAAAAGACAAACAGCAATTCCTTTCCTGGAGGAGGAAGGTTCTTCTACCAGAAGATTTATGACGTCCTGTGGTGAAAGCCGGAAGTCTTCGGAAGCAACAGGACCAAGCCGCCTCTCTCTATCCAGGGACACAACCATGGGCACATGGAATGTCAAGACCATGTACCAGAACGGCAAGGCCGCCCAGATAGCAGCGGAAATGCAAAAGTACAACCTTTCCCTGCTAGGTATTGGTGAAGCCAGACGGACGCAGTCTGGCCAGAGGAGGCTCCTGTTAAGTGGGGAGATGATTCTGTATTTAGGTCATGAAGAGGAGAATGCCCCCCATACAGAAGGAGTAGCATTCATGCTGTCGCCAGAGGCACAGAGCGCTGATGGGCTGGGAACCTCTTGGGCCAAGAATTATCACAGCAGCCTTTAGAACCAAGAAAAAGATCAAGCTGAACATCATCCAGTGTTATGCGCCCGCTAATGACAGTGACGAGGAAGAGAAACAAGAGTTCTATGATCGACTCCAGATTGCTGTGGACAAATATGCGGAGCGAGACATCACCATCGTCATGGGTGATTTTAATGCCAAAATAGGGGAGGACAACACACACAAAGAGGTGATGGGGAGACGGGGAATAGGGGAGATGAGTGAGAACGGGGAGAGGTTTGTAGACTTTTGTGCTCTAAACAGACTTGTCATTGGAGGCAGCATCTTCCCACACAGAAGAATACACAAAGCAACTTGGGTCTCACCTGACCATACTACAGAGAACCAAATAGACCATATCTGCATTAGCAAGAAATTTAGAAGATCCCTTCAAGATGTTCGAGTGAGGAGGGGAGCAGATGTCGCCTCAGACCACCATCTGCTTACCTTAAGAATAAAGCTCAAGTTAAAGAAAAGCCGTACAGAGACAACAAGAAGACAGCGCTATAATGTAGGCCTCCTGAGAGAGACTGGAGTGAGAGAAGAGTTCAAACTGGTGCTGTCCAACCGGTTTCAAGCGCTACAGGAGCTAATAAATGAAGAGGAGGCGGTCACCACAGAGCAGCAGTGGAAGGCAGTTAGAGAGGCGCTGAACTCAACCTGCAAAGACACTGTAGGGTTCAGGAAATGCCATCACAAGGACTGGCTGTGGGCACAGACCTTGAAGAAGATACAAGTGAGGAAGCAGAAGAAAGCAGTTGTCAACAACAGTCGCACGAGAGCAGCCAAAGCAAGGGCACAGGAGGAATACTCAGAAGCCAACCACGAGGTGAAGAAGAGTATCAGGGCAGACAAGAGGGCCTACACAGACAGCCTGGCAGCAGAGGCAGAAAAGGCAGCAGGCAGCGGCAACATGAAACCGCTCTATGACATTACCAGAAGATTGTCGGGCAAGTATGGCCATACAGAAAGACCAGTAAAAGACAAAGAAGGCAAGTCTACTGCAGACAGAGCAGACCAACTCGACAGATGGGCCGAGTATTTTGAAGAGTTACTGAGCAGACCCAACCCACCCGACCCCCCCAGACATCCAGCCAGCAGAGACCGACCGACCCATCAGCTGTGACAGACCCAGCCGGGAAGAGATCAGAAGAGCAGTGGCATTTTTGAAGAATGGCAAAGCAGCAGGGCCAGATGGCATCCCAGCGGAGTCTCTGAAAGCAGACCTAGAGACAACAGTAGAGGTGCTGTACCCACTGTTTGGAAAGATCTGGGAAGAGGAGGTGATGCCAGTTGACTGGAAGGAGGGGTACCTAATCAAGCTTCCCAAGAAAGGCGACCTCAGCAAGTGTTCAACTACAGAGGAATCACCTTGCTGTCAGTACCAGGAAAGGTCTTCAACAGGATCATCCTGGAGAGAATGAAGAGCTCCGTTGACCCCAAGCTGAGAGACCAGCAAGCAGGATTCAGGAAAAACCGATCATGTACAGAACAGATCGCCACTCTTCGCATCATCGTGGAACAGTCTCTAAGGTGGAGCTCCCCGCTGTACGTCACCTTTGTGGATTACGAGAAAGCATTTGACAGCGCAGACCGAGAGACTCTGTGGAAACTCCTATGACACTACAATGTACCCACAAAGCTCGTGCACCTGATCAAGAGCAGCTACGATGGCATGACATGTCGTGTGATCCACGAAGGGCAGTTCACCAGGGAGCTCCAGGTCAGAACCGGTGTCAGGCAGGGGTGTTTGCTGTCTCCGTTCCTCTTCCTACTGGCCATAGACTGGGTCATGTAGAGGACCACAGAGCACAGACGAAGTGGAATACAGTGGACACTGTGGACACAGCTTGACGACCTCGATTTTGCAGACGACTTGTCTTTACTGTCCCACACTCATCAACAAATGCAGGACAAGACCACGAGGCTTGCTGACATCTTGTTCCAAGTGGGCCTCACCATCCACAAAGACAATGAGGCTGAACGCAACCAGGGAAGAACCAGTCTTGCTTGCTGGCACCCTGTTGGAGGAGGTGGAGTCCTTCACCTATCTCGGGAGCATCATAGACAAAAAAGGCAGCACTGATGCAGATGTCAGAGCACGAATTGGTAAAGCCAGAGCAGCCTTTCTCCAGTTGAAAAATGTGTGGAGTTCCAGAGAGCTGTCACAACACACCATAGTCCGGATTTTCAACTCCAACGTAAAAGCAGTTCTCTTATATGGAGCAGAGACTTGGAGATTGACAAAAAACCACAGTCAACAGAGTACAGATCTTCATAAACAGTTGCCTTAGAAGAATTTTGAAAATCCACTGGCCAGAGAAGATCAGCAACGTCAGACTCTGGGAGAGAACAGAGCAGATAACAGCAGAGAATGAAATTGGGCGAAGAAGATGGGGATGGATTGGTCACAGTCTGAGAAAGCCAGCTTCCAGTATCACTAGGCAGGCATTGTCATGGAACCCCCAGGGAAAGAGGAAAAGAGGCAGGCCGAGAAACACCTGGCATCGAGACCTCCAAGCAGACATTAAGAGATTGGGAACCACCTGGAGTAAAATTGAAGGAGAAGCACAGGACAGGAGTTGCTGGAGGTCTCTTGTCGACGGCCTATACCCGGGGAGGGGTGACAGGCGTAAGTAAGTAAGTAAACATCGGATCTTTCCTACGATCAATACACACATGCTCTCACAAAACAACACAACCACAAACATAACAGTGATGTCGCAATAGCTTGGCACTTGGAGGCACCAAGCTATTCTGACACCACCCTTGAACTGTAATGGTCGATCCACATTTTGTCATATCCTGTCAGGGTTTTATGGGTCAATATGTTTAGCCCTGAGGTCAGCATTCCCAAATTTTGTATGGTGTCTACTGAAGGATATGTAATGGCGCAAGAGACAGGTACTCTGTGATAGTTAAAAGTTTGAACAATTAATAAGGCAAAACCAAAGAAGGCAGTGTAATTTAGAGAAAATTGGGTTTGAACCTCAGATAAAGTGTTGTTACAGCTTATGTTAAAAGTAAAGGCGACTGTACCGAAAGGTTAATCTGTTGCTGTGCAGGTGGTGTGAAGCCAGAGGGAGAGCATCACGATGACCATGATTTTGTGCATCTTGTGTAAGTTACAGATCTTTTTCATGATGTACCTGCTCAGATATACCTCACCCTTTGGTTGTCGCTAGCGCATTCAGTCAGAGCGATTCCTGCAGGAATCACCTCGACAAAAACGCTACCAACAGCCAGAGTGTTAGAATCACGCTTATCTGTTAGAAGTGTTGTGTATGAACTTTACAATTGTATTGTTTTGCCAAAGATTCATTCACACCTAATGATGACTAGTGCAGCTTTGGGAGGTGTCTGTCAACGCTGTGCTCCAGGAGATGGTTTGGCCATGATTGTTCAAATGTAGTGCCGGAAGAGGTGTAGAACAAGGATCTGGTCCACTTGTCGACAGTGATTTGTAATTTCTGTTGGATTGTGTAGCAAAGGTGAAATGGAAGCTCAGTTGAGATTTAACCACACGGCCACATTTCCCAAATTTTGGAGGTGTCACCTAACAACTATGTACTGGTGGAAGGATTTGTATTGACCATGGTAATTCAAGGGCAGTGCCAGATTAGCTTGGTGCCATCAAGTGCCAAGCTAATCTGGCACTACCCTTGAATTATTGTGGTCAATACATCTCCTGCTGAAGAGTCAGGGCTGAATGGGTTAAATGGATTATCTTGCACATATATTTTTGTAATAGCAAAGGCTACACTTGATATTTTCCCCACGCCAGGTACAAGTGCAATAAGTGCCAGGCGTTTATCGTGGGAACTCGGATCCACTGTAATGACTGTGAAGATTTTGACCTGTGTCTGGGATGTCACACCAAGGCCAAATTCCCTGCAGGGTAGGCAGTTCGTTGTTGTGTGCTGCTTTTAATTTTCAGCTTCTTTATTGTTTTTCACAGTCTTATTCTTATTTATCTCCCCACCCCCACCCCCAAACCCCCCATCCCCCATTTTTACACTGTTCAGATGAACAAAACTGTCTTTTGACTATTGATATCCAGACCAAAAAGCTAAGCATGTGAAATGCAGAGAAGAACACAATCAAGAAAGAAAATGCGCTTAGAAAAGACAGTAACAACACAATTAACTTAACTTGACTTAACTTTTGGTGGGAAGTGGGGTATGCAGTTGTTCCACTTGCAAGTACAAACCTCGCTTCAGTTTGACTTGTTATTTTCAGGCACCTTGCATCACACAATGTCACAGAGATTCCTCTTGTCAAATGTGAGTATAAAGTTCAAGTGCATTATTTTGGAGTGATGCATAAATAAACAGCTTATCACTATCCTAAAATATGATTTTAAGCTGAATAAAAAGAACTACGGCTTCAGTATCTGAACAGATTAAGAAGAATACTTGTTGTATTGGACAATAGATTCTTTTCAATTAAACAATTGAGATAGGATCTATAATCAGGTATATTGTGTTTATCTGTTCTGTTCTGTCTTAATCTAGCACAGGAGTTTATCGACATTTGAACTCCTCTTGGTTCTAAAAGCTCACTTTGCCTGCCTAATGTTGTGGTGAAAGCCCACCATATACCATGTATAGTGTTACTTTGGAAATAGTATAGGCATGCTTTCATCCATTTGTCAAATTATTTCTGCAGTGCGCAACTCCCAGTCTCACGACTCGGTGATCAAAGCATACATCCATCAGCACATCTGGCTGCTCTTCACCTCTCTGTCCCTGGGGCTGAGCGATATTGTTCATAACACCAACAACTGTGCCCACTTCTTGGACGCCGACTATATCAAGCTGGCTGCCCAGCTGCAGCACAAGTGTATCACCATCGTGGCTCACTGTTTGCAGAGCGTCCCACACGATGCTGATGGTATGTGTCGCATTTCAGTGCCTTAACCCATTTGACCCCACAGCCGCATTAACCAGATTTTGGAGGTGTCACCTAATGGCTATGTACCAGATGCGGGAGATGGAGTGACCTTGATAATTCAAGAGTACTGACAGATTAGCTTGGCGCCTGATGGCGCCAAGCTGATCTGGCACAACTCTTAAATTGTCATTGTCGATCCGTCATTTCCTGTAGTGCATTGAGGCTGAATAGGTTAACATCCGACTTCTGACATCATATAGTGTTGTTCCATGTTGTCATACTCAGGCTCATTGCCGATCTCAAGATGTCACAAACACTACCCCATGAGACAGTCTTTTGTTTGCTTGCACAGCATTTTAACCCGGCGCAGCTGTTCTCATCTATGTGCAAGAGACAGAAATTCTAGTACCGACTCATTTCTTACCCCTGTCATAAATCCCTGTACTGTGTTTTGTTTCTTTTTTTATTAGATGTAGTGGTGGACGGGACTCCCAACCTGCGCATGAGCACCTTGCCTCTGGAAACTCGCCAGGAAGAAGCATTCGCCACTCACTCACAGGAAAGGATTATGGGACTTCTTGGTGCCATGATTCCGCCAAATGACAAGGTATTCAAATCACTTCTAGTGCTCAAAAAAAAAAAAAAAAAAAAAAAAAAAAAAAAAAATTGAACAAATTGTAATAGTTATCATGCAGTTAGCTTAACCTTTAACCCTTTGTGTGTCAGTAGCGACAATGATATCTGTAGGAATCGCAACAAAAACCGCTGCTGTACACAAGGGGTTAATTCTGTTGCTGTTAACTCATTCTGCCCGACTCACATATTTCCCAAATTTTGGAGGCATCATCTAACGACTATGCACCTGTTGCAGGAGATGGATCAACCATGATAATTCTAGGGTAGTGACAGATTAGCTTGGCGCCGACACATGGATCGACCATGATAATTCAAGGGTAGTGACAGATTAGCTTGGCGCCGACAGATGCCAAGCTAATCTGGCACTACCCTTGATTTATCATGGTCGACCTATCTCTTGATGTAATGCGTCAGGGCTGAATGGGTTATATAGACATTCTTTAGGTCTGATTTGCAGAGCTGGTAAACTGACTTTATGATGTTTTTGGTTTTTGTTCAGTAACTAAGTGAATGTGAGCTGAGCCTTTATCATCAGTCTGTCACATCATGCATTCAGGTGACAAACTGTTGTAGCACTACCCTTCAACTATAATGGTCAGTCCATCTCCAGCATCCAGTTGTAAAAATAAAAGTGTTAAATATTTTGGTTCACTTTTCCTCGGTAGCACCCTGTGTCAAACGATGCCTTCGTGTTCACTGATGAAAAGTTCATTGACCTGCTGCTCAAGGTGTCACGGTAAGTGTGTCAAATGAGATCTAAATGAGAATGGTGGTATTAGATATGAAGGAGCATATCTCGAAGATGCAAGACAGCAGTAATGTTGTCCTTTCAGACCATTCACCAGTGCATTAACTCATTTAGCCCTGACGCACTGCAGCAGGAGATGGATCGGTCATAATAATTCAAGGGTAATTCCAGATTAGTCATCAGGTGCCAAGCTAATCTGGCACTACCTTTGAATTATCATGGTCGATCCATGTCCTGCAGCGGGTGTAGTCATTAGTTCCAACATTTGGAAATGCGTTCTTGGGGTTAAAAGGGTTAATCTTCACTTTAATCACATTTGCTTTTCTTTGCACTATTCGTTTGAAACTGATTTTAAGTTGGTATGTTAGTACACAATGATTGCTGCATGGTGATGTTTTGAGTTTGGTATGGTACTACACAATGCTGTCTGCTGATGTGAGTATCAGTATTTAACTTTTAATTGAGTCGTAAGTTCAAACTTCCCAAATTTGGGAGAAGACTATATTCCAGTTCAGGAGATAGATTGACCCTGATAGTTCAAGGCTGGTGTGGAAGAGCTTGGCACCTGTGCCAGCCTTCAACTAGCATGGTCAGTTTCTGTCATGTAGCAGGTCAAGGCAAGGTTAAACAATTCAGAACTACCATGCTGCTCTGATGACAATATCTTTCTTTTGTGTAGGATGTTTCTAAACAGAGGTGACAGTGGTCATGAGATGAATTCACAGCACCTGGCCATGGGTCTCTTGGCTCGAGTCTTGTCCACCTCAGGTGCCAAGGTATGCATTATCTGTCCACTGTCTCCACCACCAGCCCCTTGATTTATCCCCTGACACCCCTTCCCCACCTCCTCCCACCACCACCACCACCACCACCCAACCCACTTCTTGTCCTTATTCACCAGATATTTGAACAAAGTGCTGTGTGATGTTCAGAAATTTAAAGCTCACTTGTTCGTATGTATTTGTGAGGTCGTTAAATGGCACTTACGCTTAGCCTGGAAATCGAAGACCACACCATTACACAAGTAACTGAACATCGCCTACTTATTATTGTTGATAACCAGATGAAATGGCAATCTCACATCAATGTTGTCTGTAAAACTGTGTCCAGAAATGTTTTTATGCTGTCTAAGCTAAAATATCTTATTGATGTCGATGCTCGCAAACTATTCTACAATGCTCATGTCAAATCCCACATCGATTATGCCTCCATGACATGGGATGGCAGCGGTGACATACACTTGAAATGGCTTAACTCCTTGCATCGCAGAGCAGTGAAGCAGATCTTGCCTGAGCCAGCCCTTTCTACCGACCAAAAATTTGAAAAACTAAAAATGCTTTCTCTTGACAGGCACCACATCTCTGTAACAAAGGGGTAGTCATGTATAAAATCTGGAATGAAATCCACCCAGAATACTTGTGTAAGCTCTTCACCAAGGCAGCTTCAGGCTATTCAACATCAAGGCGTAACTTCATCACACCGCGCCCGAGGGTAGATTTATTTAAAATCACCATCTCTTTCTCGGGCGCCTCGTTTTGGAATAAACTGCCAGCGCACGTAACACACACTGGTTCACTCCCCTCTTTCAAGGAAAGCCTCTTCAAGTACCTGCTATCTAACAGCTCATTCAGTGGTTAGGGTATCCCCATCGCCCCAAGCCTTGATATTAACCTCCACGTGCAGGTGTGCGTGCAGGTGTGTGTGCGTATGTGTGTGTGTGCATGCGGCGCGTGTTTGATTTCAATAAAAGAAGGAATTTTAAAGAATATCTTTTTTCCGTTCACATTATTAGCAATCATAATCGGTGCCCTTCATTTTGCCTCCATTTTTGTTTTGTTTTGAATGACTTGTTATATTATGTGCACTTATATGTTAGTAGCTTTGTACCTTTGTATGCTAGTAGCTTTGTACCGTTAGTAGAGTTGTACCTTTGTAGCCCACTCGGCACCGGCCTCCACGTGGCGTGGGTGGGTAGTCCACTCAGTCCCTGACTGAGTGGGCTAGCAGAGGGGTGCCATCTTTGTCCAGGATTAAAACTTGATGTCAGCAGATATGTTGTTCTGTCTTTTTCAATGGTCCGGTTTTTAAGGAGCTGTGCTAACCCAGGTCGTACCATGTTGGATTGGTCCTTAAAAATACTCGTGACTTTTTGGTCTTTTGGATCCCAAGTGTTTGCCGTGCTTGGAGACCCGTGTCGGGGGAGAAGAGGATCTTGGTGGCTGAGGTTCCCTTTGGGTTGCGGCTCACTGGTGCCAACACTCCACTTCGGCCTTGACTTCTACCTAAACGGGAAGCTAGTCGTACCGGCCTAGTCAATCGGCTCTTGTCACGTTGAGCCCTATCCCACTGTTGACATGCAGGTTGCTATACGGGGCACCATGCTATAGTCTCTGCTGCTGATTAGGTGCTTTACGCCAGTATTCCCCTGCATTCAACGGTGTGATAGAAGGCGGTGGCTCAAACGGTTCAATCGGGCTTACCCCCTTGAGTATATCTTTCGGGCAGTCTCCATTGTGAGTCGGCTGGAGACCTGCCGACATTTGCACTTTCCCTTGTTGGTCTCGGTGGCGGGCGGGGACCCCCGGGGCATAAATATCTCTACTATTATAATATGGAAAAAAAAAAGAAAAAAAAAACTTGCACAGAAACGGCACATAGCCACTGTAACGCACGCAGACTTGCCCACAGTCGTACGCACAGACTCTCACGCAACAGACGCATACACCGCCACTGACTCAGACGGGCGCATTCATGCGGTAAAACAAGCACACGGGCTCCCTTTCTAAAGTAACCTTTATACAGTATAAATGAAAAAGAATGACTTAAATGACTATCAACTATATACAATATTCTACTATCACACCACACACGTATCACAGTATCTTTGCCAGGTTAGGTCTTAGTCTCACATTGCCTCCAACCTGTTTGATGTTGTTGTCTGGTTACGTTGGTCCTTCTCACGTCTAGGCGTGAAAGTCCTTCGTCGTACGCTTGTTGCCGTCCTGTCTCTCTTTGGGCACGGACGTCCTCGTTCTCGTACGGTACTCAGTTCTCACTTGGACTTGGGTGTCTTGGTCCCCAGTCAGACTCACTCTCAGAAGAGCTGGAGGGATGACCTCACGTAGGTCCCACCTGCGACTCGACGTCTCGGCGTCCGTCTTCCACTCTCGTTACAAGAACTCTGAATAGACAAAAGTCCCAACGTAACACTTGCTAAACACACAACATATTGGATCAATGAGAAACGTCACGTAACCTGGCTGATACAAATAACCCACACGTTCATTCACACACACACACGTGCTTCATAAACTATCTTCGTATCACCCCCATATCTCTGTCACTATCTTAAAACAAACTATAGCCTAACTGACACTCTTGCTATACCTTACTCTATATCTTGAAAAAGACTATGCTTACCCAACCACGTACTATCTTCATAGCGGCTTAAACATACACACTTCATATTCCTTTAGTCATCTAACTCGGTAAACAACTGTATACAAAAACACCGGTTACTTCACCGAATTCTAAATATACTATACTAAACCAAACCGGAACACCGCTATACAACCACATTAATCTTACCACGCATACTGTCTTTAACTAAACAACTATCAATACTACGTTTATAGAAACATACCTGAAATCTAGGCTTCAGAGTCTTGGAATGCGGGCTAGGTAACTCAACAACCGTTCCATACGACAAAACAGCCCGCACTCCCGATCTAGACCTCCGACAGTCACAGCTTCCGCCTAGAACTCACTAAACAGAACTCACCAAACTCCGTACTAACCATGTATTACATATTCCACGTGGGCAGCAGGCCCCACGGACTTTCGGCACAAACAAACCGTTAACAAAACCCATACCGTACTAATCCTATTGTGCGAGCACTATGCACAAGCATAGAGCTTCATCACAGCCACCAACATTGAACATGACAGTGACTCGGACTGTGAGGAAGCGACGCCTCAGGCGTCGGCCGTATGGCCTCGCTTCCTCATTGTCCATAGCAAGGTGAAGGAGAAACCTGTTACCAAGCTGCATCCTTTTCTGGTGGGGGAGACCCTCAGGAGCCGTGTTGGCAGGCTTGAGGCCCAGCGCCTCAGGTCTGGTGTCTTGCTGGTGGAGTGCCGTACCCAGGCACACTCCAGCGGGCTACTGAGGCTCTCTTCCATCGGAGACACTCCAGTGGAGGTCAGACCCCACAAAACTATGAATTCGTCAAGAGGCTTAATCAAAGATCAAGCTTTGGCAGAACTGTCAGAAGATGAACTTGTACGGAACCTTAAGTCTCAAGGGGTTACTTGCGTCAGGCGCTTTGCTTCCAAGCGAGGTGGTGGGGAGATCCGTCTCCCTACCATCATCCTGACGTTTGGCACCCCCACCCCTCCTACTACCATCTGGGGAGGTTACTACTCCTTGAGAGTGAAAAAGTACGTCCCTCTGCCCCTCTGGTGCTTTAAGTGCCAAAAGTATGGACATGGGCAGAAGACATGCCACCAGGCAGAGGCTTCATGCGCCCGTTGCACTCAGCCCGGACACTCTGCTGAGTCCTGCACAGCCACCCCCCCTGTGTGTGAATTGCCAGGGGGCGCATATGGCTTCGGACAAGAAATGCCCTCGTTGGATATCCGAGTGCAAGATTCAGCAGGTGCGTGTGGAGAAGGGGCTGTCCTTTCTGGACGCCAAAAAAATGGTTGAAGGCCCTGGTGCAGCTGCGGTTGTCCCAACCTCTAACACCTCTGTGTATACTTTCAGTGCATCGGTGGCAGCCAAGCGCCCCACCAAAGACTTCTCATGTCAAACCCCAACTTCTTGGTTGGGGGTGGAGCCTCGGCTCCTCTCGCCCCTGGAGAGTAACCCTCCTCCGGTGGTGACGAGGAGCCAGGGAACGCAGAAGGCGGACACGGCCGGTCCGGTAGTGCCGCCTTCTGTTGCCCCTAAGCCTCAGCCTCCACCCAAACCTGCTATTTTGTCAACGCCAAAGGCTTCTGGCTCCGGTCAGCCTTCTAAGGCCACTAACTCTAGCGGCAGGAACGCTGCCCAGGACCAGAAGTCTAAGAAATCTATGGGACCGCTGTGCGCACGGGCCCAGAAGGGGAACACTGATGTCCCCCTTCAAAACAAATATGCTGCATTGGAGGAGCGGATGGAGGGGGTGGAAGTTGTCATTGCTGATGCTGCGGCAGTTCCACCCCCTTCATCTCCGAAGAACCAGAGGAGGCCCGGGAGCTGGCCCCCTGTTTCTTCAACTCCTTCCAAGGCAAAGGAAAAAGGGGGGAAAACTCCTTACCCCCAGATAAGACATAATCATGTACTCTCTGCTTCAGTGGAATTGTCGTGGTTTTCAAGCTAACTTTGAGGAATTACGTCTTTTAGTCAAGTTCTATAACCCCTCAGTAATATCTCTTCAGGAGAATTACCTGAAGACTTCTGACCCTGTGTCCTTTAATGGTTTTAACGTTATACATAAAGGTTCTGATTCGGAGAAGCGCTCGGGTGGAGTGGCTCTTCTCATTAGTAGCCAGATTTTATGTAGCCCCGTTAGCATCGACACCTGTCTTCAGGCTGTCGCAGCTCGGGTTACCTTGAAGAAGACCATAACCATATGCAGTATTTACCTGCCACCATCCCTACAGGTCTGTAGTAATGTTATTTTTAACTTAGTAGATCAACTGCCCCCTCCCTTCATTCTCATGGGGGATTTTAACGGTCATGCTTACCTTTGGGGTAGTGACCACTATGATGGCAGAGGTCAGATGTTAGAAGATGTTTTTTCTCAACTTAACCTATGTGTCTTTAACGATGGCTCACCTACATACTCTAACTCAGGTTCAGGATCTAGTTCTGTTCTAGACCTCACTGTGTGTGATCCTTCTCTCATGCTGGACTTTCACTGGAAGGTTCACGACGACCTGTGTTTTAGTGACCACTTCCCAGTAGTCCTGTCATCGGTCAGCTGTGAGGAAGATTCGCCGTGGGGCGCTGGAATCTCCAGAATGCTAACTGGCCTCTGTTCGCCTCCCTCTGTCAGTCTCGTCTTACAGAGGAGGTGGTCATGTCAGCTGAAGAACCTGTTTCTTGTTTTACTTCTATTTTGTTGGACGTAGCAGGTGAAACCATCCCTAGAACTTCCACATCACTCCCTCGGAAGCCGAGAGTATCATGGTTGAATGAAGAGTGCCGCAAGGCCCAAAAAATGCACAAATCTGCTCAGCGACGTGCTTTTTGTAATCCGTCGCAAGCAAATATTTTAACATTTAAAAGACGACGGGCGAAAGCCCGTTACATTTTTAAACGTGAACGCCGTGCTTCCTGGAGACGCTTCGTCTCATCTTTATCTTCTAGGACTCCATCCCAAAAAGTCTGGAAGGCTGTTCGAAGAATTAGGGGCAGGGGTGGCTCGGCTTCTGTTGGCCATCTTAGAGATGGTGCCAGTTTGGTCACGGATAAAAAGGCTGTGGCCAATTAGCTTGCCTCCACCATTGCCCATAATTCTTCAACAGAGCATTATTCGCCTTTCTTCCAGAGAGAGAAGGAGAAGCGAGAGTCTTGTACTTGTGATTTTATATCGGATAACTCGGAAGACTATAATGCCCCTTTTACGTTTTCAGAATTGCAGCAAGCCATGAAGAAATGTACTGACTCTGTTGCTGGATTATCAGCTCCTAACACATCTGCCTGAGGATTCACTCCTTGTACTTCTCAAGGCCTTTAACCATATCTGGATAACCGGTCATTTTCCGCCATCTTGGCGCCAGGCTGTGGTTGTGCCAATCCCCAAGCCGGGTAAGGATCCTTCCGACCCGGGCAACTACCGGCCAATAGCTTTGACATCATGTTTATGTAAAACTATGGAACACTTTGTCAACGCCCGACTGGTGTGGCATCTTGAGTCACGGGGTCTCATCACAGACCTCCAGTGCGGCTTCCAGCGCTTCCATAGTACAACTAACCATCTAGTCCGCTTTGAGTCATTTATCCGAGATGCTTTTGTCAACAAGCAGCATGTTTATGCAATTTTTTTTGATCTTGAGAAGGCATATGACACTACCTGGAAGTATGGTATAATGTCTGATTTGTCGGACATGGGTTTTAAAGGGCACCTGCCCGTTTTTATTCACAATTTTTTGTCTAACCGGTCGTTTCATGTCCCTGTGGGCTCCACCCTCTCCGACTCCTTTGAACAGGAGATGGGTGTCCCGCAGGGCAGCATTTTATCTCCTGTTTTATTTATCCTTAAAATTAATAACATTGTAAAGGCTATCAAGGATGATTCTGATTGCTCTTTGTTTGTGGACGACTTTGCTTTGTGTGCACGAGGTCGAGGGCTTGCGTCCCTTGAGAGGCGCTTGCAGCTGTACGTTGATCGCATCCAGGGGTGGGTGTCTCTCAACGGATTCAGGTTCTCGCCCTCCAAGACAGTCTGTGTGCATTTTACTAACCAGACGAAATTGTTTCCAGAACCTAGCCTGAGCATTGCTGGAGTGCCAATTAAGGTGGCCAAGGAGGCAAAGTTTCTGGGGGTCATCTTTGACAAAAGACTGACCTTCTGCAAACATATTACTTACCTTAGAACCTCTTGTCAGAAGGCCCTCGACATTCTTCGTGTCGTTGGTCGTACTGACTGGGGTGCAGACTGCATTGTCTTACTTCGACTGTACCGGGCCCTTGTTCGGTCCAAACTGGATTATGGCTCTGTGTTATATGGCTGGGCTTCCAAGTCTGTTCTACAGCATCTGAACACAATCCACCATCAAGGTCTGCGCATATGTCTGGGGGCCTTCAGGACATCTCCAGTTCCTAGTCTGTATGCTGAGGCAGGGGAGCCTTCTCTCAAGCTCTTCCGCATCCGCCTCATGCTCAGCTACGTTCTGAAGCTGAAGGCCCATCCAGACAATCCTGCCTATGATTGTGTTTTTAACCCGTCATTTGCAGAGATTTACGATGCCCATCCGGGAGCTGTCCGTTCACTTTCCTTCCGTGTCAGACCTCATCTGCAGGCGGCCGGAGTGGACCTGGACAAAGTTTCGGAATCTCTGCAACACATCACTCCACCCTGGCTACTACCAGTTCCTGACATCTTGCTGGACTTGACCGCCCACAAGAAGGATTGTACTCCACCAGCCATATACCAACAGAGCCTCAATGAACTCCTTTCAATTTTTCCTGGCTATTGTCGTATCTATACGGATGGGTCCAAGTCCGAGGATGGGAGAGTGGCTGCGGCTGCAGTGTCCTCTCGCCATCCTAGACGCCCATTTAAGCTCCGCCTCCCTGACCATTCCTCTGTATTTAGTGCAGAACTGCAGGCAATTCTGCTGGCACTCAAGCATGCCTATCAATCTTGGGAAAGGAACTTTCTGATTCTATCTGACTCTCTTTCTGCCCTGCAGGCCCTCCAGGGCACGGGTACAGACCAGACGGGTACAGACTGGTGCAGATTAGAGAACTCTATGCAGACTTGATGAAGGAGTATTATGACATCATTTTTATTTGGGTCCCGGGCCATGTGGGCATCGAAGGCAACAGAATCGCAGATTCTGCTGCCAACAGTGCCCACATTGACCCTGCCCCTGACACACAGACTGTTTATAGTGATTTTAAACCTGTGATTAGTGCGTACATAGCCCGCGAGTGGCAGTCTGAGTGGGACAATGAGGAAGGGAACAAGCTGCATGAAGCTCTTCCTACGGTGTCCGACAGTCTACCTTTCCGCTGCGGCAGCCGCCGTGAGGAGACTGTCCTTACTTGGCTCCACATCGGGCACACGTATGTTACGCACTCTTACTTACTTAAACAGGATGATCATCCATGGTGTTTTGCCTGTGATGAGCAGTTTTCTGTTCGACACTTTTTGCTGTATTGTGCTGATCTAATTGACACGAGATATAAACACTTCACAGCAGACTCCTTGAAGGTTTTGTTCCGGGATATCCCCCCAGACAAAATCTTCAATTTTTTGAGAGAATGCAATATTTTTAACAAGATCTGAGCATTCATAGATTATGTGAATTTTGTAATTTGACCTTTTTGAGAGTCTGTAGACGTTTCTTTTAAAGACGTGCGACATTTTAGCCTGACATTTTTAAGCTATATTTGCATCTTGTCTTAAGACCTTGCTTTTAGTCTGGCTGACCAGATTTTTACCCATCCCGCCGTGAGATGGCCTTAGTCGCCTGCCCGGCGTTAAACCCAAATAACTAACTGTACCTTTGTAGATTAACAATGGCAAGCGTGAAAAATGGCACAGGTGCTAACTGCTTCTTCCATTCAGAAATAAAGTTTCATTTCATAAAATTTTATTTCATTACTTGACATGGCTTTATTATACAGTTCTTCTTCCAAATATGAATATGAACAAGAATCATTAATCCTCATGCATCCCTGCAAATGCAGGGGCACATGAGGATCTTTGTCTCTTGAAGATGGATGGTGACTGAAGGACTGTGCCATAAGCAAATGTCTCTGTAACTTTGGGAGCTGACTGTAGATATTGGTTGTGCGGTTGGTTCATTGCGGATTTTGTTTTTCCCAGCAGAATGGCCGGATGTCCATGTCCATGTCCACGTCCATGTCAGATGACATTGACAGCCAGGCAGAGGTGAAACCAGGCCACGAGACTGTGGATTACTTCTTCACTTTTGGATCCAAATGCCTGGAGAGGTTTGTCCACTTGTATTGTCCAGGGGCAGAATTAAGCTGGCAGAGTCCTGGGGTTTGTAACAAATGCACAAACACACAAAGAAAAAGGGGCGGGGGGGGGGGGGGGGGAAGGGAAGGAGACGAAGCAACACAAACTACAATTTGTATAGGAAGGTACGCTTAGCTTACCGATATCGGCCTGGAAATCCGTTGTGTATACCACACAACCAGGGAGGCGACTCTAGGGAGTCGTTACCAAGAAACCCCGAGTGGCCTCTCCTGCCTCTCTATCCGGTCCAGTCTTTGCACTTAGCTCACCAAGACCGGTTGTGTTCAGCCTGCTTTGCTTCGACTGTGTATGGTGGGATTACCGTTTGATTTTATGTGATGAACTTTGTGTGGTGCTTGGTGTGGTGCTCAGTGGATTACCTTGGGATTACTTGGTGGTTGGTCACTGGTGGGATTACCTGGCTCGGGTCATGACAAGGTAAAGCTTCGGTGAATGCCTCAGCCGGTGAATTTTTCTGTACGCGGCCGGGCGTGAGCACGTGCCCTCTGGCAGGAGGCCCGTGCCCGCATGACGGCTTTTTGTCTGCTTTCTGTTACAGTACTCACGTGATGATCTGCAACAGGTGTGGTGAATTCCAGTGGCCCTGTGACGCCCACGATGTGTGCCTGCCCTGCTCGGGTTGCTCCTACGGGTGGACGTGTAGTGTGCTACAGGGGTCGAGGAACGGTGGTCGCAGCTGTGGGCTTTATACCAGAGGGAAAGGCGGCCCGGTGCAAGGAGCCATCCACCCCCGCCACGACCTCCTCCGTTCCAGGGCCGCAGAGACGTGCCACATCAGACATCGTGGGCCTGTCGTCGCATCGGGCCTGGCTGACCCCCCCTGGTGCCTCTCTGCCCTGAGAGAGAGAGGAGGAGCTTATCAGCAGCTGACGGGACGTACAGGGGAGGCCCCCCCCCCTCCTCCCCATCAAGTACAGGCACCAGGAGCTGTTGTTGTTAAATCCTATTTGATGTCTCTAGCAATAAAATTGATCAGAGACTAGTGTGATGAAGCTCTATGCTCGTGCATAGTGCTCATACATTAGATTAAATACGGTACGGTTTCTGTTAACGGTTTGTTTGTGCCGATAGTCCGTGTGGCACTAGACGCACGTGAAATCTGTAGGACATGGTTAGCACGGGATTTTTAGTGAGTTCTGTTTAGTGAGTTCTAGGCGGAAGCTGTGTCTGTCAGAGGTCTAGATCGGTAGTGCGGGCTGTCTTGTCGTATGGAACGGTTGTGTTTGAGATACCTAGCCCGCATTCCAAGACTCTGAAGCCTAGATTTCAGAGTTCTTGTAAAGAGTGGAACGACGGACGCCGAGACGTCGAGTCACAGGTGGGATCTAACGTGAGGTCATCCCTCCAGCTCTTCACTGAGAGTGAGTCTGACCGGGACCAAGACGCCCGAGTCAAAGCGAGAACTGCGCTACCGTACGAGAACGAAGACGTCCGTGCCAAAGAGACAGGACGGCAAGAAGAAGCGTACGACGAAGGACTTTCACGCCTAGACGTGAGAAGGACCAACGTAACCAGGCAATAACATCAAACAGGTTGGAGACAGTGTGAAACTAAAACCTAGCCTGGCAAAGATATTGTGATGTGTATGTGATGTATATAGCTTGATAGTGTGAGCGTTTTTTTTGGTATATTTATATTGTATAAAAGTCACTTTAGAAAGGGAACCCGTGTGTTTGTTTTACCGCATGAATGCGCCCGTCTGAGTCAGTGGCGATGTATGCGTCTGTTGCGTCTGTACGTGCGACTGTGGGCAAGTCTGCGTGCGTTACAACTAGCATATTGACTGATTTGGCATTTAGATATTTGGACCGGGTAAGGCCGGTTGGGGGGGGGAGTGCGGGGAGATGGGAACTATGTAGGACAAAATAGTAGTAGTGGCTGGGTGAAGGATACTTTGGTTGGAGCTTTGTTTGCTGCGCCGCGTGGGCGAAGTGCCCGCGCTGCGCAGCTTATTTTTAGAGTCGCTCAGTTACCGAACAACAACGGTCCTACATGTTAAGAGTAGAATAAATAGACTTTATTTGATACCATATTAAAAGGTGGTTAAAATTTCAGGACCACAATTATAAAAGAGGCTAAGAGATTAACAAATTTGAAACTATGTACAGGCTAGGCTACGATCGTAGAACAAGTCTTTGTTAGACATAGCAAGCGCGCAGAGGCTGGCCGGCTAGCCGAGACTGGTGCGCCCAGGCGCAGTGCAGGTAAAAATTCTTGATATGTCGGTCAGCATGGTGACCTATATTCTTAGCAGCTGTGAGGTGGATTTACGTTCTTCTGAGGAATAATTGAATTTTTAACATCCAAAAACTAGGTGGAGAAACTTATTTTAATTTATTTTACTTGACTTTAGTTTCAGAAAGGGGGGAGGAGGGGGGCAAATTTGTGGGTGGAGCGTAGCAGCTGAGGATTGTAATTGTTACGTGGTGGGGTCGTAGTCGTAATATGATAAACACACCAGACACAGGTTCTTTTAAATAAACTTCATTCAGCTGCAACCCGTCACACGTGGCTTAAGGATGTAGACAATACTGGAGTAACAGTTCTAACAATATTTTAATTCAGCAATGCGATCTCCACACAATGCATTCCCAAATGCACCTACACTGATACAATGTCTTCTCTTCTGCAAATGTCAACACTGGCAACATAAAGTTCCTCACACAACATACACCACCGTTATGCTGCATCTCTCACAATGTACACCCTATAAACGTACCTATGATAAACCGTGTGTCCCTACAACTGACAATGCGTGACAATGTACCACCGTGCTTCCCAGCACAAAGTTTTTATAGTATAAGAACTTTCTAGAATAATCTAATGAATTTACACAACGCAACCAATCAGAACGTAACACGTTACTGAAACTCATAAATATTAATAAAAGAAGAACTTTCTCGAATAACTTAAATTGTCTTCAAAAATTCGGCTGCTCATTTCAGCCCCAAATCCCAGTATGTAATGATATCACACAAAAATATGGCAAACCGTTTATGACTTTTCACAACACGTAAAGAACGGCTGCTAATTTCACGCGCACAGTAAACAACTATGACCAGCAGCTTTGCTACTATGTTACAAAAATGTAACTTACTCTTTTGACGTCACATGTACAACGAAGGTCCTCACTACACTCTGTCAAAAGATCTGGGAGCAAAAGAAATGGCCAGTAGAATGGACACAGTCTCTAGTGATCCCGCTCCCCAAGAAAGGAAACCTGAAACAGTGCCAGAACTACAGAACTATCAGTCTGATAAGTCACCCTAGCAAAGTAATGCTTAGAATCATTCTCAACCGCCTCAAAACTTTCGCCGAGGAACTGCTGGCAGAAGAACAGGCTGGCTTCAGAGTTGGAAGAAGCACTGTAGAGCAGATTTTCAACTGCCGCGTCCTGATCGAGAAACATCTGCAGCATCAGCGCGAACTCTACCACAACTTCATTGATTTCAGGAAAGCATTTGATCGCGTCTGGCACGACGGACTCTGGCAAGTCATGAGATCGTTCAACATAGAGGAGGGACTGATCCAAATGATAGAAGCGCTTTACAAGAATGCCTGCAGTGCGGTTCTACTTAACAATCAGTCAGGCGAGTTCTTCAGGACGACGATCGGTGTCCGTCAAGGATGCCTGCTCTCTCCTGTCCTTTTCAACATATTCCTGGAGAAGATCATGCAGGAAACCCTCCACGACCACCATACTTCAATCTCTATTGGTGGCAGATCCCTGTGCAATCTTCGATTCGCAGACGACATTGACCTCATGGCAGGCAGCAATAGTGAGCTCCAAAACCTGACAGACAAACTTTCAAGTAGCGCAGGGTCTTATGGCATGGAGATCAGTACGGATAAAAGCAAAGTGATGATCGACACCACAAGCGACAGCAGCAGCAACATTCACATGAATGGCCAAAAGCTAGAAGAGGTCAATAGCTTCAAGTACTTGGGAGCCACCCTGTCCAAAGACGGTAGTTGCATAGCAGAGATCCGTATCAGGATAGGTACAGCAACATCCGCAATGGCCAGGCTGGACAGGATATGGCGAAGTAACTCCATCAGCTTCACCATCAAGTACAGGCTTTACAAGTCCCTCATAGTGTCTATTCTACTCTACGGCTGTGAGACTTGGACACTGCTTGCAGACTCAGAAAAGAAAATCCAGGCCTTTGAGAACAAGTGCCTGAGGAAGTTGCTCCGCATCTCGTACCGCGAGCACAAGACCAACGAATATGTACGGAGCATCGTCACTTCCCTGGTGGGCCCACATGAACCCCTTCTGGCAACCGTGAAACGGCGCAAGCTTGCTTGGTTTGGCCACGTGACCCGACACAACACCTTGTCCAAGACTATCCTCCAAGGCACTCTCGAAGGAAGTCGTCGGCGAGGTCGTCAGAGAAAGAGTTGGGTCGCAAACATAAAAGAATGGACCGAACTCGAGATGTCAGACTTGCTTGCCACCGCCCAAAATAGAACTCAGTGGAGAGCACTGTCTGTTGCTGCTGCCTTTCAGTCCCCCCAACGCCCAGTTCGGGCAAGGGACTGATGATGATGATGATGATGTACGAGGTCACTAGACAGCGCGACTGTTTCGAATGTTCTGGTTCATTCTCAACTAATCTACGCAAAACAAAAATCGACCGCTCTTCTCCGTGCGACTTTTCTAGAAGCTTCTGGACTAAAATTAACGTATCATAACAAAGCCAAAACTGCTATCATGGACGAACAATAAAGAATCTCACTGAAAAGGTACATGATACGTAACCATGATATCGCAAATAAATATTGGATCGTTTCCTACGATTAACACATGCATGCTCTCACAGGACAACACAACCACAATTGTAACAGTAATTTAACCTAGGTTTTTGGTCTAGTGTGGCTACACGCAAAGTGCGAGTCGCGCTGCGGCCTGGTGATAATTTTAACTATAAATTTTGCCTATCTGGGATTGAGAGACTATCTAGTGGGGGAGGGGGAGGGGGGGCTGCGTGGGCGAATAAAAGTCGCAAGCCACACTGGGTAAGGAGGGGTAATACCTTAGTCTTCTCAAATGAGGTTTTGTAGGTGGGTGGCGTTTATTACCGTACTTATCCGAGAAACAAGGTTCTCGTCTGCAGTATCGAGTATAGAATGTATAGTTTTGGCGGCGGGGCAGGAGGCTTTGATTTCTGCGCATTTGTTGGAGAGATCACATTCCAACAAGGCATGGTCGGGTGTGAAATCCTCCCCACAGAGGCAGGTGGGGTGAGCCCACTTGACCCGCCAGCTATTCATGCAGTCTATGGATAGCAGAGTCAACAGTAATAATACTTGTTTTGCTTACGCGGTAGGCCAAGACGTGAGGGTACTCGTGGCTCGGGGAGATTTTTTCGCTCGGATAGTTTATGGAGATTTTTTTTTAAATTTTGATTTGGTTTTCTTTTGCAGTGACCGGAATGGAAATTGGCTGAGCGCCCAGGGTGTTGGCGGCGCCCATGCGGGCAGCTTTATCGGCTACCCTACCCCACCCATGACGGGACATGCTCCCTAGGCGAGTCCCGCCAGCAGGAGCTCGATACCCATGCTCAGGGGAGCCTGTCAGCAGCCGGAAGGACACGCCCCCTCCCAGTACAGGCACCAGAGACCCTACCCCACTCTTTGGTGGGCGAAATGCCGGCCCGGCTGCGACGGGAAATGCTCCCCAGGCAGGTCCAGGCAGCAGGTACTCAATCCCCACGCTCAGAAAGCCATCAGCCGGCCAGTCATCAGCCTGACTAGTGCTGAGAGCGGGCGCCCGGATCCCGAGACTGCCACTTAGAAGGGGGAAAGACTGTCAGCCACTGACAGGAGGAGCTGCCCCATTTCCAGGCTTCCGGCACTTCGGCCTTCTGCGGAGACAGGAAGGAGCCTGTCAGTCGCCGGCGAGACGTCCTTCCCCGTCGAACAGTCGCTGTGGTCGCCGCGCCTCGCGGTGAGGAAGCTCCCCGGCCAGACAGGACTCGCAGCTCCGACAGAGAGGACCGCGGCCTAGCTCCATCCTTTCGCGTGACCAGGAGTCTCGTTGTGGCGACAGCCTCAGACGCCGGGATCATTGGAGTACCTCTTGTTCCCGCTCCGCCTCCCCGAGGTGTAGGAAGGACTATACTCCGTTGCAGTGGCCGTCTTCAGCTCGTGGCCATTCCCTCGCGGCCACCTCTGGGAGCAGCCGGTCGGCACGTCGCTCTTCCTCTTGGGCTTGGTGCCCTCTCCCCCAGTGTCGGGGTCTCGCGGTGAGCAGCCGGTCTTCGGACTCGGGGGATTCTTCCACGCGTCCCCGTCCCAGCCACCCCCACCGGGCCCCTATGCTTTGCGGAAGCAGGCGCTCTTCGGTCGCCACGCTTCGTCATGCGGGGACCCTCCGCTGTCCGCAGGGAACGACAATGAGGCCCTCAGCCTCCACCCGGAGGACTCAGTGTCTGCCCTAGGGTGGGTAGACATCCACTCGGCGTCCCCTAGCCGGCAGTCTTCCCTGTCAGCATCGTTGGTCTGCTCAGCTCCTACTTCTCAGACTCTCCCCTCCCAGAATGAAGCCCTCCGGCTCATCGCGTCCTTCCTCCCCCCGGGCTCCTGCCCTCCTTCACCCCCTCTGAAAGGAAGGGTGCGCTGATGGTGGACGTGCCGTGGCAGTCCAAGCGCTTCAAGTCCTTCCCGCAGCCGCCGGCGTTTCAGGACCGCGTGGGCGCATTTTCCGCGCACCTCATAGAGGACAGCTTCGGTGACCATGGCTTCTTTTCCGATGCCAGATGGCCGGCGGGGATGGACGGCAGCTTCCGCCAACAGTGGTATGCAGGTCACACCGGGACATTCTCCTGTCCCCTGCCAGCTCTAGACAAAGCGGCACTGTTGCAGACAGGGGCCCCCCGGGGCCGGCGGCCACAGATCTCATGCGGTTGGAGAAGACTGCGAAGCTGGTGCGGAACACCTTAACATGTGCGGGCTTCCTCGAGATGGCGAACCAGTCTGTGGTAAGAGGCCTCGAGAACACTTGGGCCCTCTCTGCCTCGGCTCTTCTACGCGGCATACACTCGGTGCTAGTGGCGGCGAGCAGAGCAGTGTTTACCCCGTCGGTCAACGCCATGGCGGCTGCCGCCGACTGCAACCTGGTGCAGCAGGATGCCCTGCTGGGACTCTGTGCCTCAATCCCAGCTTCAGTCAAGACGCAGCTCCGCCAGGTGCTGTTGGGAGTACCTCTGCGGTTCAGACCGACCTGGCAGATGGTCAAGAAGTTGTCGAAGGACCTCTGGCCTGCGGAAACTTCTGGGATGCTCCGCGGTTCTCTTCCTGGTGGCCCCCTTCAATTGGACCAAGAGCTGGACCACGGATCTGCTCGCTCTAGCGATGGACCCGCCCCTAGAGCTCCCCACCCCGCCCACGATGCTCTAGCAGCCCTGCCAGGCTCTCTTCCACCCGTGCCCGGAGCGCCTCCTTCTACACGCCTGGAGGTTGTCCGGCAAGCCCTCGCTGCTAGAGGTTTCTCAGATGCAGCAGTGGTGGCGATTGCAGCAGCCCGCAGACTGTCTACCAGGAATGTGTTCAAAGGCAAGTGGAGGGTCTTCCAGTCGTGGTGCGCCGCCCGGCGGTTCCCCCCCCCCCCCCCCCCCACGAGCCTAACTACCCCCCAACTGGCGGATTTCCTCCTATGGCTCTTCGACGACCAAGGCTTAGCACCTATTACCATCAAGGGTTACCGCGCCATGATCGCAGACACTTACCACCACCTGGGCCTACCGGATCCGGCCCTTGCAAAGACCTTTTGGACCTGTTAGCTCATTTTGACCTCCGACATCCTGTCTCCTGTTCTCTCATACCTCGGTGGGACCTCGCCTGGGTACTGACGTGACTAAATACAGACCGCTTCGAACCCCTGCCCTTGGCACGGTTTGACGACCTGACCCGGAAAACGTGTTTCCTCCTGGCGCTCGCCACGGCGTCCACGTGAGCGAGCTTCATGCGCTCTCGGTACGCCCCGCATGTTCGCAGTTTCGAGCCGATGGCTCTGCGTAGCTTCTCACCGACCCATCCTTTTTGGCCAAGAGCCAGCCTCCCTCGGCTGCGCCCCAGATGCTGACCGTACGTCCGCTCAGAGGGACGACCGACCCTGTGGGTCGCGTCAACAGGACCCAGTCCGGGCACTGCAGAATTGCCTGCATCGCTCAAAGCCACGCCGTCGAGGGCGTACCCGCATCTTCCTACCACTTTCACCAGGCAGGCTGGGTATCTCGGCCCAGACAGTTCGTCCTGGCTGCGGTGGGTGACTCGGTCTACCGTTGGTTACAGATCTGGGTACATGAAGTACGAGCAGTAGTACTCAGCACGGCCTTTGACCGCAACTGCTCGGTTAAAGACATTGGGACGGCGGTAGGCGGGCGTGCAGACTCCACCTTCGCCCGCTTCAACCTCCGCGACCTATCCGGCCAGCGTGACTCCCTGGCCATGGTGGGCGATATCTCCGCGGCCCAGCACTCCCTCTGCGTGCCACAGGCGCCATAGGCACTTTTTAGCTGAAATCGTCGGGAATGCTCCTTGTGAGCAGGCGGAGGGTGTTAGGTACAGGGGGTTGGGTGTCGGCACCCTCCTCCTCTTCACTATTCTTCCATATAGTAATGCCATCGGTAATGTATTTTGAAAAAACAAATGAATTTTTTTTCTAAAATGTATTTTTGGGAAAAATACTTACTGATGGCATTACTCGGATGGCCCTCCCACCTGCCCCGCTTGCCTCCTTGGCTAAGTGTGAAACTGGTGAGCTTTCACCCCACGCTTGCCCGGATAGGGTGGTAAGAGGAGGGCACCCGGGGCTCCTATACATGGATCCACAACTAGGGGACACAACTTTGGGCTGAAATCGTTAGGCTATAGAGTGTATTCCATATAGTAATGCCATCGGTAAGTATTTTTCACAAAAGTACATTTTAGAAAAAAAATTCATTTTTGACATTACTTAGGTCAAACTTGCTATCTTATGTCATCAGTAGGTGTATTTCCAAAATGTACATTGTAGAATAAAGACACATTTTTGGCCATGCATTTTTAGAAGCTGCTGGCTGGGTGAGTTAAACAAATGTACTTCTGCCCCTAGCGGTCTGGAGTGGGCGTGTTCGATCGCGCGTCTACTGGGTACTCTGTCAAAGTCGTCGGTGTGGTGCACGTCAGTCCACTCTCATATCAACTCCTGTATCGAGTCCCTGAGAAAGGTGAGGAGCTTGGCATTCCCCCTTCATTACCAGTTTTACCGACTGAACCACCCAGGTGAGCAAAAGGTCTTTGGGCTGATGTGAACGTGAGTTGGCCCATGCCTGGCCAACTCAGGTCAGCCAATGTCACCCCAAAGACCTTTTGCATCCTTAACCCATTTGGGCCTGACGCACATCAGCTGGAGATGGAGCGACCATGATGATTCAAGGGTAGTGCCAGATTAGCTTGGCACCTGACGCCACCAAGCTAATCTGGCACTACCTTTGAATTATCATGGTCGATCCATATCCTGCATTGGGTAAATTGTCAAAAGGTGACACCTCCAAATTTGCCTTGGGGTTAAATAAGTTAAAAGTGGTTCACATTGCTGTGCAGCCGATAGCAGTTTCAGGCAACCAACTGAAGTTGTTACATCCTGATGATAGTTTTGAAGTACTGTTTCATTGTAATCATTTGATTTCTGTCCTCAGAAACCTGACTTGACTGCCATCTATGCACTGTTTGTCATGGCTGGATTTCCAGAGGTTAGTAGAAAATGACAAAAGAAAAACCATTTTCTTGTTATCCAATAGAATGAGATTTAGCTCATGCTATTTTTTGTGGGCTGCTCATGCATTGTTATTTTTGGCTCACATGCGATAGCAAAAGTGAGTCTATGTAATGGGCCATCCATCGTCTGTACGGCGTTCAGCATCTAACATTGACATTTTCTCGCAGACTATTCAAGCCTCAGACTTCAATCTTGGCCCAAAGGTACTTTGTGATAAAAACTTTCTAAGCATACCAATTTCGGTGCCTTCTCTCAAAGGCCAAGATCATGGGGGACGCCTCAGATACTATTTATAACTTCAAACCAAAACTTGGTACAGAGATGCCTGATGATAAGACCTTTTTATGCATACTAATTTGGATGACTCCTTGGAAAGTTCAAGGGTACCAGGAGGTTGGCTAATGTGTGAAAATTGCCAGTTTTTGATAGAATTGTAATTTTTACCAAAGTTTTGGACAACTTTTCAGTCAGATTTGGCACAAGGGTAGATGATGATAAGACTTTTCCATGCATACTAATTTACTGTCCCCTTGCAAAGGTCAAGGGTCATAGGGGTCCAGAAAGGGGTCAAAAATAGACATATTTTGACAAAAACTGTTTTTTCTCAAATACTTTTTAAATTTCAAACCCAAACTGAGATACCTGATGATAAGGCCTTTCTATGCATACTAATTTGGATGACACCTCGGAAAGGTCAAGGGTCACAGGAGGTTGGCAAGTGTGAAAAATATCTGTTTTTGATAGAATTTAAGTTTTTATCAAAGTTTTTGCAAACTTTTTAATTGGCGTAAAGGTAGCTGATGATAGCATCTTTCTATGCATACTAATTTAGTCAACCCCTCACAGTTGTCAAGGGTCACGGAGGGTTGATAAATTTGTGAAAAATGCATACATTTTGAGAAAACTCAGATTTTGCTGGCACACAAGCCTTCCCCTTACGTTTAGACACTTGAACACTTGCTCATTTCAGTGACCTGTTGGAAAGGTCAAGGTCAAAAAGGTCACACTTGTGTGGATTTGCCATACACATGAGCCATAAAGGCTTTTCCTTTTATTGCTGGTTACTGTATTGCCACCTCATTTTTTACCTGTGGATGAAATCAGATAACTGGAGTCCAAGGAAATGTGCTATTGATCTCATGCAGCATAATGATTTTTACAGGGTGGTGTCATTAAAGACTGTACAGGTGGATTAGTCACGATGGTTCAAGGGTATTGCCCGATTAACTTGTACACACACCAAGGGGAATTACTGAGCACTGGACAAACAGATCCCCTGCCCCTGCCTATCAGGCACCCAATCGCCAGCCCACAGAAAAATACACGGGTATAGAACAAGACAATCATGATCGTCTTGTTCTATACTTGCGTATTAGGGACGTATATGATAGTCTTGTTTTATACTGTTCATCTGTCCAGCGCTGAGTAATTCCCCTTGGTATGTGTATAGTTCTACCAGCGCTAGCCTCACCTATCTGGTTTGTGAGCTGATTAACTTGGCCCATAATAGTTCAAGGGTAGTGCCTGATTAGCTTTACAGGCACCAAGCTAATCTGGCACTACCTTTTAACTATCAGGGCTGATCTACTTGAAAGGGCGACTGTGTTAACCTCTGTGTACGAGCACCTGGATGTGTGTGTGTAAGGCATGTAAAAGACCAAGGAGATATATAGCTTCTTTTGAGCCACAAGACTTGGAAGTTATTTGCTGTAAAAACAATAAACTGCATTGTAGGTGTTGACGATCGGCACTTTGGTGGAATACTGCCACACAACGTTGGAGACAAAGAAGGGCGTGGTGATCAAGCACTTCCCAGACAAACATCAGACACTTATTGTGGACCTTCACTCTCGCAAAAGATACACGGTCAGTAGCGTGTGTTTGTCATTGTTATTATATGGCTTTCCTAATTTGGTAAAGATAGATGGTCTGTGATGTACGTTGTCTGTTGACGTTATTGCTTTCCTACTCTGGGAAAAGATACACAGTCACGCTTGTCATATGTCAGATTACATTCTGTTTGTTCATTTGAATTTCCATTTTGATAATATGGTAATAATTCATTGATCATTGACCCACTGATAGTTCTATTGACCATTGTTTGTGATAAGTGTGCTTGTCTGTGATTTTGACGCCCCCAGTGGTTATTGAATGTGTTGCTTGTATTTCAGATCAAGGACCAGTTTGTGTCGTGTCAGAACGAGGTGATGGAGCTTTGGGAAGACAGACACATGACAGAGTTTGCCAGCATCATCATGGACACTGTGGCCAAGATCCGTGCAGGTCAGTCGCCCTATGTTATAAAGCTGGCCAGGTCAGATTGCACTGCTCTGTGACAGTGCTCCTTCGCCTTCTCAGCCAAAACTTCCCCATGTGGGACAACAAAGTTGTTAACAAAAGTGACATCAGCAGATTTTATTGTTTACTCTTTGACATTTATTTCTGATCACATTGCCTGCCTCCATCACCCCCACCCCCTCATCTCACCCTTTGTAATGTCATGAGATGACAGATTGACCATAGTATTTCAAGAATAGCCTGGTGTCTGTAGACACCACCCATGAACTATCATTGTCAGGCGGAACTGGCTTCTCCTAAAACAGGAATTTTGACCTTAGAACTGTGTGTTAACTTCTGACATTTTCCTGCAGGTGAGGAGGTGACTGTGGAGGGACTGTGGGTGCTGGCACTTGTACTGAAGGTCCTGAACAACCAGCTGAAGGCCAACAAGCCCCTCCAGTCAGGGGATGTGTTTCGAGCTGAGTTTATCCAGTGTCTGGTCTTCATCGCCAGCAAGGGGACAGGATTCAGTCAACAGTGGCTACTCAAAGATCTGGAGGTATGAAAACCTTTTCTTCTACATTAGCATCAAGAAACGATTCTGGAAGTCAGATGTAGCTCAGAATTGAACATTTTGATGAAAATTGTGGCATAACCCTTTACATCCGGGATACATATGAGATAAATTTGACCATGATAGTTCAAGGGTGGTACCAGAACAGCTTGGCGCATGAGGGCACCAAGCTTTCTTGGCACCACTCTTGAACTATCATAGTCAGTCTATTGTCAGAACTGAAATGTAGCCTTCATAAGACAACTCACTAATCTGAAAAAAATCAGCCTGAGAAAGTAATGGGTTAAAAGCCAGAAGAAATGTGCGATATCACATGGTTATCTGGGCTTTTAGCCCTTATCATATATAGCAGTGTGTGAAATAAGTTCAAGGGTGGTGCCAGAATAGCTTGGCACCACCTTTGAACTAAAGCCATTGGTCTACATCCTTATCTGTCAGTACTATAATGTAGCTTGCATATGGCAGTGTACAAATCTAAAGCTTTTGGCCTCGGTATCATATGTGTTAATCTGCTGTTTGTGTTGAAACATGCAGTTTTTAGCTGCTTCTGATTGATTTCCCAAATGTCCTGCAAAATAAGCACGCAGATGGGTTGATTATGATAGCCCAGGAGTAAGTGCTGATAATTTTGGTGCTCAATAATTGACGGTGAGTGTGTGCTTGCTGCATGCCATGCATATGCATGCTGGGCATGCAGCAAAAGAAGGACAGGTATGTGCTCAAGCTGGATGGGGAAACTTCCAGTTTCTCAAATGAACAGTAATGCACAGTTTATCAGTAACATATGCTGACGTACACTCTGATTTTGCCAAATCCAGTATGTCATTTTTTTGTATAGAAAAGCAAGGTTGCTATAAAACAAGGACTTACTGCAGCACTGTAGTGTACAGTGGAGTCCACTTAACACAAATTTTGGGGGGCAGAGAAAGTAGTTTATGTAAAGCGTATTTCGTGTTAACCGATTTAGACTAAAAATTGTTCACAGTCGAAAGAAGAGAGTGTGTGGAAGATGTGTAACTGAGTGTGCCCTGCCCTGCCCTGGGGGTTAAAAGTGCATAGTATCAGAGAACAATAGACCACATGCGTACAGCTCTTGAATTTAATGTACAATCCATCAGGAAAACAATAATTCACCTGATGAAACAGCTCAGTAACCACGTGCAGTGCAGGAGCTAGTGTGCTATTTTTAGCCGAGTTCTTGGGTACTTCTGCAAACAATGTGTACATGCAAGCCCCCCTCCCTCCATTACCCACCACTACTTCCCCCGTTCCTCTTGCAAGTCACTCTGTGTACGGAACCTGTGGCGGGTCTGTGTCCGTCACCTTTCTCCGTCACTTGTGGAGCGGTGCATGTGTACTGATACAAGTGAGCGCGCCTGTTGAGCACTAGTGGTTGAAAACATTGGACAGCCTCAGCCATCGGCGATGCAGATCAAACTGAAGTGTGAAAGCTAACATGCAGTCGTTCAGGCGTAGTAGCTGTTGCGTAATGGAGTTCTCAGGTACTTCTGTAAGCAAAGCATCCACATGCACTGTTACACGGAGGACGGCATCGTCTCAGGCCTTGGGATGGTTGTTCATGTTAAACAAGTGAAAATAGTAACAATTGTTCTGTTGGGGAAACAAAATCATCTTTGTGTTAAGCAGGAATTTCATGTTAAGCATTTTGTGTTAACCATGAAATTTTAATAAAGAACAAGAAGGCTGTCTGCCGGGAATTCAGAAGTGTTTTGTGTTAACCAGAAATTTGTGTAAAGCGTGTTCATGTTTATTGGACTCCACTGTACTGAAGTTCGACAAAAATTCTATAGAGTTCTGTTTGCTTCCAAATCATTACACACTAATTTGTGTTTGTTTGCAGGTCTTGTCCCTGATGCTGTACACATCAGAAGACCAGCCCCATGCCTCAAAGAAAACCAAAATCCACACCAAGAAGGATGCAGACAGCAAAAAAGCAGAGAAAGAAGATAAAGAGAGTGACACAGGAGAAGATGATAATGCAGATTTCGATGACAACGACAATGATGATGACGATAATGATGACAGTGATGATTTGTTTGAGGATGATGTCATGACCTCCTCGCAGACATCATGGGATGATGAAGATGAGACGAAGGACATCTTTGGCAAGCTTGATGAGAAAACAAAACACCTGTTTGAGGTGAGGGTTGAAATTTGCATTGTTGTCCATCCGTCATCCATCCACTGTCTTCTGTCCACTGTTGTCTGTGGTAAACTGTTGACGTTGACATTTTCTCGGAGACCATTCAAGCCACACTCTTTCAAATTGGCCCCAAGAATACTTTGTGGCAAGACATTTAAAACATACCAATTTCAGTGACCTTTCTAAGGTCAAGGTTACAAGTACAGCTGTGATCCGACATATCGCAGTTGTTGGGGTCCACGATATATCCATCTGCGAGATACCAGACTAAATGAGGGGAGGGAGGGGGGGTATCCAATGAGGATTGGGGGCATGTGCGTAGGCATTACCTATCGCCTGTGTGTTCTTTCTTTCAAAGCAGACTACAATCAGAAACACTTACTTGCACTGTTAGCATCACGGGAAAAGAACGTTTTTCATTTTGTGAAGGATCGGAAATGGTCCATTTTTGCAAGAAGGCAAGTGATTTCATACATGACAAAGGAAAACGTCTGTTCACGTTTATGTCCTTCACGCACATCAATAGACAATTTCCGAGACCAGCTATGTAGTCTTTATTCTCAATGAATAGGTTGATCACCTCGCTAGTGTGTTTTATTTGAAGTCATCACGAACGGTGAGAAAATCCGATTACGATAACTGGTGAGCACCAGCATTAGGGTAGGACACCTCTCTTTAACTTTAACAGCGGACCGCCTAACTCTGCAGCAAGCATAGACATTCATTATCCCTCGCAGCTGTGCCTAAGGTCTTCCTATCATTGCCTGTGTTCTTCGTTAGAGGAGGCAAATGAGGGTTCAGCGTTAGTTTTCGCACCCTCCAGGTCATAACCGCCGGCTGCCGAGCATGGCGAAACTTGACACCTGTGAAAAGCATAGACCTTGATGCACATCGAATCAGCGTTTCCTATTAATGCATTTATGTGTGTGGTCATATATAGGAGGAGGTCATGTTGTAGTCTGTGTGAAGTTGCTCCCAAGCAGCCAGTCAAGTGGGGAGACATCTGCCATGTGCCAGAAGCCTAGATCCTCATTATAGTTACACTAACTCTGTCTCCTACCCTCTCTATGTACAATCATTTATGTATGTGTTCTTCATTAAGAGAAGGTTTGTGGGTGTTCAGTGTGTGGACGCCCTCCCAGCTGTTGCATCAGGTGTGTGTGCAGCATCCTGTTGAGCGCGATACAACCAAGGGCCGTGACAAATTATTTCACGGTTCACCGCCGTCCGTTGTCGGTCTGATTTTGTTTGAGATCCAAGGTACCCCCCCCCGTGCTATATCCGGGTTTGCAGTGCAACGATTCGCGATATGTCGGATCACAGCTGTAGATAAAAGAACAGAAAAGTGGCCGTAAATGGCAGGTGACTGCTCACAGCAGGTATGATAGAAATGAATCCAGAAATATAAATCTGCGCTAACGTAGCCACTACTAGAATTAAGTGTATGCTACAGTGCAAGTTCGCGGCCTTTGCTTGTGTAAAATCGTCAAGTTAAGACAAAAGATGTGGAAAGAAAAATGCAAGTTTAAAGCTTAACAATCAGTCTCCACGGTGCATACCAATGGAAAGATATGGGGAAAAGTGTTTACTTGCAAATATCGTAAACATGCCAATGCTTCCACAAGTAACTTCTTACAAGTGAAACACTTGTAAACACTTGTAAGCATTGGCATGTTTACGATATTTGCAACTGACATACCAGTGTATATTTTACGGACACAAATCTTCATCATGTGTAGTGATACAGCAATATCAGTAATGGCTCTCTTTTGATGAAAATATTTTTTTTGTTTCACCGCCCACATTGACCCGTGAGGACACCAATTTGAACACCTGCTTTATCCGCTTCCGATTAACCAGTTGTACGGCCATTGACTTAAAACTAGAGCATTTGTTGCAAAATCGGAAGTCAATAATCACGGTGAGAAACTGAGCATGGGATGCATTCTACAGGAAGAAGTGAACAGTTTTTTTCAGGTGGTGTTCAGACAACTTTCTTGACATTGATGTAGGAAAAACAAAAGAGATGGTGATTGATTTTAAGAGGAACCAAACTATTTTACCCCTGCTTCTCATTCAAAACCAGACTGTGGAGAGAGTGATGGAGTACAAGTACATGGGTACACTAGTGTACAATCAGCTTAACTTTCAGAGGCACGTTCAGGTAGGGTATACCAAGTGTCCTCAGCGGATGCACATTCTGTACCAGTTACATTCCCACATGGTCAGTTTACCAATCATAGAGAGGTGTTACAGGGCTTTTGTTGAATCGATTCTTACTTTCTCTTTTATTTCATGGTATGGGTTGTTGGGGCTCAGGGAAAAGGCCAAGCTGAATAGGATTGTCAACGAGTGCAGCAAAATTGTGGGCAGGAAACAGAATGTGGTATCCAAGCTGAGGGTCATAGACAAAGCTATTAAAATCAGAAATGACCCCTGTCATGCTCTGGCGCAACTTTTTTAATTACTCCCCTCGAGCAGAAGACTGTGCATGCTGTTGTGCCACACAAAACAATTCCAGTCTACTTTTGTCCCTACATCCATATCTCTCCTGAACTCGCTGCATTGACTGTATGTAGGCTGTCTGTGGCCCTCGTCTGCCTGAGCGTGCTTGTGCCATGTTTGTGTGTGTGTGTGCTCGCGCATGTGTTTATATTATAGTAGAGAGAGCTAGTATTTATTATGTATTTGTTTTTTCAAAATACATTACCGATGGCATTACTATATGGAATACACTCTTATAACCTAACGATTTCAGCCCAAAGTTATGTCCCCTACACAACTGGGGAGGAGACACCGGGGATCCCAGTATAGGAGCCCGGGTGGCCTCCCCTTACCACCCTATCCCGGCATGCGTGTGGCGAACTCACCCCAGTTTTCACTCTTAGCTCAACCGTGTACGGTCGAGTTTTTTGCCTTGCTCCTTTTCGGATGAGCGAGCTTTTTGCGCTCTCGGTTCGCCCCGCAGGTTGGCATTTCGAGCCTTTGGCTCAGCACAGCTTCTCACCGACCCGTCCTTCTGGCCAAGAGCCGGCCTTCCTCGGCTGCGCCCCAGACGCTGACCGTACGTCCGTTCAGAGGGACGACCGACCTCACAGGTCGCGTCAACAGGACCCAGTCCGGTCACTGCAGAATTTCCTGCATCGCTCACAGCCACACTGTTTATGGCATACCCGCCTCTTCCTACCTTCTTCATCAGGCAGGCCGGGTTTCTCAGCCTAGACAGTTCACCCTGGCTGTGGTGGGTGACTCTTGGCCTACCAAGACCTCTCCCCGGACGGGGGTAGACGGTTACTGATCCGGGCGCATGAAGTACGAGCAGTAGCCCCCAGAGTGGCCTTTGACCGCAACTGCTTGGTTAAAGACATTGGGACGGCGGTAGGCGGGTGTGCAGTATCCACCTTCGCCCGCTTCTACCTCCACGACCTATCCGGCCAGCGTGACTTCCTGGTCTTGGTGGGCGACATCTCCGCAGCCCAGCACTCCCTCCTCGTGCCACAGGCGCCATAGACACTTCTTAACTGAAATCGTCAGGAGTGCTCCTTGTGGGCGGGCGGAGGGTGTTAGGTATAAGGGGTTGGGTGTCGGCACCCTCCTCCTCCTCGCTATTCTTCCATATAGTAATGCCATCGGTAATGTATTTTGAAAAAACAATTGAATTTTTTTTCTAAAATGTATTTTTTTGAAAAATACTTACCGATGGCATTACTTGGATGGCCCTCCCACCTGCCCCGCTTGCCTCCATGGCTAAGTGTTTTTGGCTAAGTGTGAAACTGAGGTGAGTTCGCCACACGCATGCCGGGATAGGGTGGTAAGGGGAGGCCACCCGGGCTCCTATACTGGGATCCCCGGTGTCTCCTCCCCAGTTGTGTAGGGGACACAACTTTGGGGCTGAAATCGTTAGGCTATAGAGTGTATTCCATATAGTAATGCCATCGGTAAGTATTTTTCAAAAAAATACATTTTAGAAAAAAATTCATTTTATTGAGTTACTTTGAATGACCACCATGCAACAATTTCCTTTTATGGATAATAAAGTTGTCTGAATCTTAATAAGAGTACAAACAACAGAGTCAACAGGATACATTGAATCTCATGAGCCCTCGGATGCATGAAAGTCTATGCCTCTTGCAGATGTGCATTTTGCGACACGGGTGTTCTATTCCCCCAGTAATTTGTCAATCCATTGATATACGCCGCCCCTTTCACAAGGCGTCTCAACCTAGCGTGAAACAGATGGCACGCGCCCCATCATTGCGTAGCGACACGGTGCTCGGCTTTGCCAAGGTGTGTAGTGGCTGCCAAGGTGTTAAGTGAGCAGCCATTGACCCGTCGCTCTTGACGGCTTTACTGTGCCGGTGTGGCCATAAGTTTACAGTATTTTTGCCTTCTTGGCTCCGATACGCTGACCGTTGATCGTGTTCAGCAGGTGACCGTACAGTCCAGGTACTTTATATAGTAAACATTGTCCGTAAATCGCAAAAGTGACCGCAAATGGCAGGTGACTGTTCAAAACAGGTTCTGCTGTAGGTAAAAGATATCCCTACTTTGACAGAACTGTTTTTGACAAATACTGTTTTCAACTGCAAACCTAAACTGACAGAGATATCTTATGGTAAGACCTTTATATACATACTAATTTGGATGGCCACTCTTAGAAGTGAAGGGTCGCAAGAGATCACAATTTTTTTTAATGTTTCTGTCATACATCAGTGACAATCTTCAGACCTGGAGACTGATTCAGCTTTTCCAAAATCCTGAAAATCTCAATTTCAGATTTTTGGTTCAAACAGAACAGTCATTTCAGCCAGCCTGTTCCATCTGCAAGAGTCTTAAATTCTCATGAGCCCCTGTGTCCACAGAGGCTGATAAGAATTCATGTCTCTTGCTGGCCATAGATCATGGGGCATAGTTGGTTCATGGACTGTTTCCAATCATTTCAGTTTGTTGCACCATCACCCATTTGTCATGACAGGCCCTGCACCATGAGTTGAAAGTGCCTATGTCTGTCTTGCGAGTCATGTATGAGATGAATGAGGGGAACCTTGAGGCTGTGAAAAAGGCCATCATGGACAAGTGAGTAGTGAATCTTTTTCCTCCAGTTTTCTTTGTTTTTGACGCATTTGCATTATTACCTTACTGTGTACTTCCCTGCCACCAGACACTGAAATCTTTCTTATTCAGTGACCAACAGCTTCAATCGTTCAGTGGACATGGATTCAAATGGTCTCGGCAAGAGGCATAGAGCCTCATGAGCCCCTGCAAATGCCCCCACTCATGACGATCTTTGTCTCTTGCAAATAGATCGTGTTCACCTTTTCTGGCAGTGAAGGGGTGAATTTCATCTGGAGATATCTGTACTGTCCAGTGTAATTCTATGCATGTTTACTCTGCAGTTTTGAAACATTTCTCTCTACTGCTATTTCAGCTTTGAAAACTCGGAGGAGATAGCTGCCTTCATGGATAAATGGTCTGTAACACCTTTTTTGCCTTTCAAGACTTTTTGTTAGAGAGTACCTGTCTCTTAACCCATATCATACTGAGGCTAAAAGCTTCTCATTATTTTGTACACTGCCATATATAGCTAAGTGACAAAAGGTAGGACCCTGATTTAGGACAAGGGGTTGAAAAATAAAGCCTGCATTAAAGAGTTCTCTTTGGTACTGTCTGAAACCTCTCAATACCAAGCATGATTGTGTGGAAGCAAAAGAAAATCAAAAGCTTGGTTTTTGAAATATCTTAGTTTATATGTTGGAATGTCTAAAGTGTCGCGTGTCAAACATTACAATACAAATGCTCATAAAAGATTTTTTTGGTACAAGGCTGCAGAACCAAGATACTGTTTTTATATCTATGTAGCATGCCTAAATGTAATGCTGTCTTCTCCTTCTGATGTCCACACCCTGAACATAATTTATGGACATGTAATGTTGTAATGTTTGACATATAACACCAGTCAGATTTTTAACAATTTGCCACCAGGCCCAATCACACGTTTTATTCTAATAGAACACATCTGCACATTCAACACACACAAAACAAGGCAAGCTATATGTAAGTATTAAAAAAAAAAAACATATTTCAAGAAAAAGATGATTTTCAATAAAGTGTCGCACGTCAATATTACAAGAAATCACAACATTGGTCTTGTTTTCAACATCACCAGACTGACACAAACAGAAAATGATGCAAACATTAACTTATGGACCAATCGGAACTAAACATTCACCCACAAAGGCCACTGAGTCAATGTAACCTGTGCTAACATCAGTGAGGTCTGAAGTCAACAGTGCTAACAAACTTTGAACAGCTTGCGCCTTTGTGTGGACACCTTGTTCATTAACCTAAGGGTGACTTCCCTCACAAGAGAACTGTGCGGCTCCCTAGAGTAGTCTGCTACACTCCAGCACCACAGGCCATTTCTGGCTTTTGACATGAAGTGCACACAGACTACTCCTAGGAGTTCATCCGTTTCCAACACCTGACAGGGATATTCAACACATGACCACCTGATCATGTAGGTGTTTCCTATAACAGGACACTGATGTGGCTTCCTAAGGATGGCCAAGGGAACGAAATGGTTGGAGGTCCAGTGTTCCACAACCATGTCGTCCCTGGACGAAGACCACATCACTGTCAGCTTGTTGTTTGTGCAGCCAGGCGCACGGATGATCCTGTTGCAGTGCTTTTGATATACTGGTCATCCAAGTGATGGAAATGCAGACTGCACAGACCTGTTCAGGGCAACGGAGGCAGCAAAGAACTGCCACAAACCTGTGTAGACAGCATTCCCAACCACTGCCATGCATTCGTTCTTGAAAGCATCCTCTGGTGTAGCCTTGGATGCAGAAGATGTCAGCACTGCAACACGGTTCACATGCTCTGCCGCGAGGTTGTCTGATGGTGCACACCAGTTCTGGCCATCAAGGAATAATCTTTCCTCTAGGCACATGGTGACAACCACACGGACACGGAGTTCAGTGTTGTGGTCCTCACCGCCAAACAGTAAAAGACAACGCCCTAAAACAAAAAAAAAAAAAAAAAAACATCACCTTCCACAGCAAGTGGCCGACACCTGCCCCTCATATCTGGCTGAAGCAACTGGACAGATCGGAAATCTTCTGCCTTGTCCTGAAATTGGTCTTGGCCTTCAGGCAACAGAAATTGCGCCATGTCCTCTTTCAGCTCAGCTGATCTCGTCTGCAGGTCATCATATGAGGAGCATGAGGCCAGAGACAGTCTTGCCGCATGAAAAAACTCCAAACGCTCCAAATCAAACAGAACGTCAGGATTTATTGACTGACTGGGATTCTCGCTGTCACCAACAATGGTGCTTGAGTCAGCCAATAAACCCTTGTTCAGTTCAGTGCAGGAGTTACCAGGGTAGATAGACTCGATGTCGGAGTCACTGCTTTTCTCTGCATCGGAGTCGACACCCATGGTGTTGTCAAAGTCTGCCTCACTGTCGGAGTCAAGGCCTGAAGAGCGTAAGGAGACATCAAACTCCCCATCCTCCTCAGACTCTGAATCTGACACAGGTTACATCTCCTTCCTGTCAAACCTCATCTGAATAATTCTCCATGGAGGGACATCAGGTGACCTGCACAATTCATATTGTGCTACCTTGCACGGATGCAAAAACAGGACAGCTCCCTGGTCGCCAAGAGACCTGGGCCAAGTGACCGTATGTGGTGAAATTTTCTGCAGCCAGCAACTGTTGCGACACTGCTCAACTTCACAGTGCGGACATCAGATTCCCCCAGGTACACAAACTTCCTTGTCTTATTTTGACAGGAACCTTGTGTACCAGAGACAGACAGTGTTTCCACGCAGTGCTGATACATGTCAGCTGCAGATCTCACACAAACAGCCCCTGTGGCCAGGTCTCTTGTGACTGCCCTCTTAAGTGCAGCGCCTGACCAGTCACTGTCATTCTTGCCGTGCCTGGAACCAAAGAATACCTTTTCAATAGACACCCCAGGCACAGACATCCTTGAAAACAAGTGGAATGGCAGCTGCGATTTGAATTGTGCTGCACATCCATCACTGGCCAAGATCACCTTCAGAACCGGCCCAAGTCTGCAGACAGCATCTCTACCACTCTGTCAATGCAGACCTGGGATATGTGTGCATCTTTCACAAGATCATCACTGAAGAAGGTGATCTCGTCCCTCTTCAGCTCTGGACAGTGCGGGCATTTGTAATAAATCACAGCAGGAAAAAGAGTTGCCTGTTTGTCAGCCCAATGGGCACTGTGAGGTTCATCTTGGAATTTGCAGAGGAAATTCTCTGTAAAATAAAAAGTGACCAGTGCCCAGCCTGATGGCAGATCTTCTTTCAGCTCATGCACCTGCTTTCGCTGCCACTCGACAACTAAAACGTGCATACAGTGGCCCAAGCTCTTCACACAACTCATCCCACACTCCCTTACACTACCCTTTTTCTTCACCTTGTCCATCCTGTTGGACTTGCCCTCTTTTACATGCTGCCACTTTGACCAGCCCACTTGCTCTTCCAATCTCACTTCAAGCTCACCCAACAATCGCCTCTTCACTCGCTCAATTCCACACACTCTACACTTTCTTTCCACACACTCATGGTTTGGTTCTTCATCAAACTCGCACACACTTTCCACCAACAGATCTCTGACACGCTCACACTTTCTCACAAGATGACGATTTATCGTCTGAAGCTTAAGTTTTGGATTCAGGCAAATTTCGCACAGGCACTGACGAAATTTTGCCCGCCACACAGATGCAACATTCTTAGGCTTCAGACGATAAAATGTCCGCAGAGACACTTTTACAGAGGGGTGACTCTTTTTAAAGTCCCTGTAGACTTCTTTGACTGGCTTCAGAAGCTGCCTCTTCTTGTGCGACTTGCAGGGATCTGCAGATGACTGGTCCACGTAGAAATTCTGTACCAGTTGCTGCAAGCCATTCTTCTTTCGCTGGACGCCTGAATAATCTTGCGTGAGAGGCCAATTTCCTTGTAGGATGAGCTGTCGGCATTCTGAAAGGCTTGGGCAAGGCATCTCTTGTGACTCGGAGTTGACACATCCCGCTTTGCACTGATATTGCTGACATGTTCTGCCAGCATCTTCCTTGGGGACTTCTTTTCTGGAGTGTTGAAGGAAACATTTAGTTCCCGAAGTGTCTGCTGGGCTACCTTATCCGCACTCTTCAGCACTCCTTTACAAAGGTAAGCCAGCCTGCCACGCCTGGCCCTCAGCTTTTCCTTCACATGCCTAACAGCTCTTTTAAAGCTCTCGGTGGTGGGGTAGGGGCATCCTGACACTCTCTGAGTGGCTTTGCTGTTGTTGCGCTGCTGCTCCATAGGACCTGCCTCTCTCACAACTTCTTCTGATAGTAATATGCCATGCGCTTGTCCCGAACTCTGCGCTGTTTTTGGGCGGACTGTTGGGAGCGATGTTTCTGGACTGCCAGCCGATTGGCCTCTCTTTTTCTGTCTTCCTTATCAACATCTAGCCTCGTTCTTCATGCTGCCTCTTCTGCTGCCTTCTTTGCCCTAAACACACATACACACCCATAGTCTACCGGACGTAATCAGGTCCTCTAAGCTACCGCTCAGTTTTCACAAAAGGGCAAAACAGGAGGGATCATTTTTGGTGTCGGTTAGCGGTCACTGACGCATACAAATCTGAAATGATGCATCGTTTTTGCAACCACCCGACCAAATGACTTACTGACGTTTTGTTCGCGCGTTCAGCTGGTGAGAATCTAGACCGAGTTTTTTCCAAAATCACCTATTACGATTTTTGTGAACTGGTCAAATGACCTATAGTATGATATGCTCCACCATGAACGATCCCTGAACAGATTATTACTAGAAAATATTACAGACATGATAGACACCCCCTTTATTCGGTCTATGAAATCATTTCAACTTGTATGAATGACGTCACACACACACACACACACACACACAAATATCAAAGTATAATCAAACGTTACTTACAGTTATCGCTTCTGGCGCTCCAGTGCCTTTTCACGATGTTGAAGTTGCTCTGTCGATTCTTTCGGGCCCTTTCTTTACTTTCTTCTTTCTCTTGTTGAAAGCGCTCAGGATTCGTTTCCGCCAGCTTCAATCTCCGCCTCTGACACTTTTCAACATTAGTCAAAGGTGGTTGTTTGGGCTTCATCATAGTGGACCTATTTTCAAAAATCAAGGAAACACGTCATTCATTATGCCCTTGTTCGATTTGAACAGGTTCACTATTTCAGGACTAGACTGTATAAACAAAAGCAGATACTACTTACATATCACTTTTGACGCATCTAATGATAAATGATACAATGTAGCACTGCAATGCTCAATTTATCTATATCAAATACAATCATGAGTATCACAGTTTAACCCTATAAACCTCATACAGCACTGCTGAACTGAGAGGCACATGGTTTTAGGGTTAAAGAGGTTAATGCTGGTTTCCTTTGTATTCAGTTAAAACTAATTGTTTTTCCCATAACCATGTTTTGTCATATTGACGTGCGACACTATTTCGGCACAAACAAAGGAATAATTCACCCCATGGTCAACAAAATCCTAAATCCTTGGTTCAAATGTACGGCATGCATAGCAAAACGTTTTACTCCACCATCTAGCGGGTAGACATTTTATAAAACAAAGTGCCAAACTAACACACAATAATAGCTTGGTGTCGAGCATCAACATGACAACAAAAATGTTGTGTCGAATGTCAATTACCACAAACGCCTTTGTTGTAAGAAAGCAAGGAAACCATTTCTCTGTTTTGACGTAAGCTACGATTCATTGTTCTGTTGTCAGAATACGATTTCCCTCGGCTTACTGTGTGAATCTGACCGAAATCAAATGAATGACAAAACCTGCTTTGAAGATATTTGTACAATATACTGCATGTTTTGGTGTCGGTCGTCGAACAAGTGTCGCACGTCAACACAAGGAATATATATTATAACATACCTTCAGGTGCTGACAGTTCTTCATCAACAGCAAAACTCGTGCGAAATGCATGCGACCACAAGCCAAAGTGTAACCGCCGTGTGTACTGGAAGTGAATACCATCGATATTTGCGATATCTTTGAAATGAGAAGGAAAAATTTGGGCTGGGTATCAAACGTCAAATATGACAACACATTTTCGTGATGACAACAATCACAATTTAAAAAACAGATAAGAATACGCTCAATACTTTTAACTTAATAATGACTCACAATCGTATTGAGAGTACAAAATGACGCCTTCTTGGAATCTCTAACCCAAACTGTTTATAAAAATAAAAAAAACAAACACTCGCAGTTGCGACGGTGGTCTTATAACGTGTTTTGACTTGCGACAGCGAAAATTTTAACGGCCAGAAAAGACACATCAAGAAATTCTGATCCATTCGGCAAGTTTGTTTATGTTAATTGATGTATCTTTTGATCATATGCTTAATTTCCAGCACTTTAATCACACCTAGGCTGAGCACGACATCTTCGTTTAGAGCCGACTGCGCAGTGTCCGTTTTTGACGCCTTGATTTTTAAGACAATTTTGTACAATATTTCACGTGTAGAACAAAATACAAAACAACTGTGGCTTGCAGTTATCTCCACTATCAGTACATTCATTCTTTCACACAACCCAAAGGAGAACACGGGTTTCAGATGTTAACATAATGTTTTTATTGCAACTTTCATGAACACCCTCTCAGCACCCCACCTTTTGGCACTTAGTCATATGCAAGCTACATTTATAGTACTTACAGATAAAGATATAGACCAATGGCTTTAGTTCAAGGGTGGTGCCAGAATAGCTTGGCGCCTCTAGGCTTGAACTTGAACTATTTTAGTCACACTTATTTCACACTTTGGTGTATTTCGAATGATAAGAGTTAAGACCACTTTTTCCTTTGCAAAGCAGGGGGTTGCTGAAAACAGCGTAGAAAAAAAGAGCAGAAAAGTCTGTTATTGTATAACTTTCAAACTTCAGAATTATTAACGAAAGTTAAGTTAGCCCTGAAGTTTAGCATTATTTTAAGACTCACTAAGAACACAAAATTTATGAAGGTGGTATTGCCGACAAGTAATCCTTAGATCAGGTCGCTTTAACATGTTTTTCCCAGCTGTAAATATTGCCAGGTCTTGGCTTTTTGGAATTGTCCTCGAAAGAGTATATTACAGTTCAGGAGACATGCCCACGATTTAGTCCAATGGTAGCAGCAGAATAGCTCAGTGCCTTGAGGCACAAAGTTATTCTGGCACCACCCTTGAACTATCATGAATTAATTATATCTTTAACTAGAGCAGGAGATGGATTGACTATAATTTAAGCATAGTGCCAGATTAGCTCAGGCGCCAAGCTAATTTAGCATTACCCTCGAATTATCATGGTCAATAGATCTCCTGCATCATGTTGACACCTCCAGACTTGGGAAATGCAGCCTTGGGCTAAATGGGTTAAATTGATGGTGCAGGAAAGGGCCAGGTTTTCCAGGAGGCAAAGCTTCTGACAGAGATGGCGGTACCCATGAAAAGGTCATTGACACAGGCATCTATTTTCATCCCACTCTCAACAGGGTTGGCAAGTAGGTAGTGTCTTTATTGTTTTATTTACCTCAGAAGAATTTTCATATTTCCGAGTCATTGGCTTAACCCATATCATACTGAGGCTAAAAGTTTCAAATTTGTACACTGCCATATGCAAGCTACATTATTGTACTTACAGATAAGGATATAGACCAATGGCTTTTGTTCAAGGGTGGTGCCAGAATAACTTGGCACTACCCTTGAACTATTTCAGTCAAACTTATTTAACACACTGGTGTATTCCGAATGATAAGGGGTAATATATATTTATGTTAGAAGAATTATTCATATTTTAGAGTAATTGGCTTAATAATTTGTACTTATAGCAAGGCTGGATGTAACAAAAGTAGGATATAGCAGTTGTCCTGACCACACTGTAAAGTACTTGACTGATAATAAACTTTAGGGTAACATAAAAACAGAATTTGGCCATCCTGGCATTTTGTCACATCAGACGTTCACTGTAGTCACTCTCTGTCGCTTGTAGTAGTCCTACCCAGGCCAACGAGGAGACTAGTGAGACTCACCAGGACATGTTCCAGCCATCAGATGGCCTGGCAGGGGAGATCAGCGAGCAGCGTCGAAACAAGAGTGCTGAGTTCCTCAAGCGGGAGTTGCAAAAACATGGCCGCTTCGCTTCGCGCGACTACCTGCGTCGCATTAATCTGGCCATGTCTGTGCTGTACGCTCGTCACGTGTTGACCGGTCTTTTGGCGCACTGGCCGTGTGATGGGCCCATTATCAGCGCTGCCTTGCTGGGGTGTAAGGAGATCCAGCAGATACCGTGTGTCTTGGACTTGCTCTTCAAGACAGACAGCAAGGAGTTCTTCCAAAAAGTGCGTATCTCTTTGCGTGTCTTTGTGTCCGTTTACCCCTTGTGTGTGTTCAGCTGCTGGTACCCTTAGTTAACCCCTTAACGGCCAGGTGAACTCTATTCAGCTGCAAGAGAAAAGTCCTCATGAGCTCCCACAGTCACAAGGGCTCATGAGGATTTTATGTCTCTTGTTAGTCCCTTGTTTCTTGTGCCTGTTGTTGGTCCCATTTCATTTGGTTTCTTCATGTTGAATGTTGATCAGTGTGTAGAAGTTTCAGGTGTGAAAAAATGTGATCACTGGCAGCGAAGGGGTAGTTGTGCATAAGTAATAGTGAATGACAGGTGACACTGTTTGCCTTTCAAGACATCTGTCTTTTAACCCTTATCATTCGCCATTGGTCTATATCCTTATCTGTAAGTACTATAATGTAGCTTGCATAATTATGGCAGTGTACAAATTTGAAGCTTTTAGCCTCAGTATGATATGGGTTAAACCCTAATGCTGCCAGTGGGTGCAGATTGTGTCTGCAATCTTTGTTGATTTGAGGCCAAAGAACCCCAACCATTCCAAAGATTCAGAGTGGCGTCAGCAAGAGGCATAGATCCTCATAAGCCCATACATCTTAGGGGGCTTACAAGGATCTAAACCTCCTGCAGTTAGGTAGTGTTCACTTCTTTTCAGCAGTGAATTGGTTAACCCTTTAGGTGTCAATAGGCATTTTGGTCAAGGTGATTTATGCAGGATCACCTCGACCAAAATCACTTCTGACACCCAACAGGCTAAGACCACTTTTCTTGCGCAAAACAGGTTTTGCTCTACTGTCGGAGGATCCATATCTTGTTTGGTGTGTCAGAGCTCAATGGAATAGAAATGCTTAACCCGTTTCATCCTGACTGATAGTTCAAGGGTGGTGCCAGAATAGCTTCAGGTACCAAGCTGTTCTGGCACCACCCTTGAACTGAAATGGTTGATCCTAGTCTGTAGTGGACAATAAACAAATTTTTAAAAGTCAGCCTCAGGATGAAATGGGTTAATTTCTTCAGGTGGTTCAGAAGGTGATAGAGCACTGTGACCTTGCATGCCTCATCCCCATCACCTACACAGCCAGCCAGTTCATGGAGGAGGTCACGTTGTCAGCAGTCACACGAGAGAGCTCCCATAACTATACTTGTGGCCATTCCGTGGAAAAAGTGCAGCTGTCTGGGGCCTCCTTCCTCACCGTCACCTTCGACAGCAAGTGAGTTTCAGATATGTCCAGTTGTTTGCTGGTCTTTAATTTTGGACCTTGCGGTTCTGGGCTGTAAAGTTCAGTTTCACAGATCAGCACATAGTTTGCAACCCCTAAAAAACACCAAAGACAAACCCTATGGGTGTCGGTAGCAATTTGGGCCAAGGTGATTATTACAGTAATCAACTCAACCAAACTTGCTATGGACACTCAAAGGCCTAAACTAAACCAGAGGCCCACTGGGCACCGGCCTCCACGTGGCGTGGGTGGGTAGACCCTCAGTCCCTGAGTGGGCTAGCAGAGGGGTGCCGTCTTTGTCCAGGATTAGGACTTGATGTCAGCAGATATGTTGTTCAGTCTTTGTTTTCTCAAAACACATTACCGATGGTATTACAACTAGGAAATAGTTCTTAGCTAGTCTAATTTTAGCCCAAAATTCGTTGTGTACGATTATGGTCGTTATGGCAGGAGAGGGGTGCCATAGACTGAGCGGAAGCCCGGTAAGCCTCCCTTCCCGTTCAACCACTTCAGTCAGTTTCTTTGCTAGTTACTGAGTGGTTGTGTACGTCGTGAGCTCTACGCTTTGTAGTTCGCACTGAGCCGTTTACCGGTCGTTGGACTGTTGTTGCCTTCACCTTGTGACTTAGGCTTGGACGCTTTCGTGTGGGACTGCTCTGCAGTTGTGTTTGTGACTTAGGGCTAGCCTTCAGTGGCGCCGGTGAGCTGTTTTCACGTGTTTGTGGCCGCTCAGACTTGTAACTTCGCCCTTGTGGGCCGGTTCTAGCCTGCGCTTGCTGGCGCTGGTTAGGCTGGGCGGTGTGAGAACTGTGACTGGTGTGTTCGCTCGTCGTTCGACCCTTGGCTTATGCGGGACGAGCCCTGGTCGTCTTTCCTCCACATGGCTGTTGGTCTGGGCCGGGTGGTTGGTTCTTCTTCTCCGTTTGACGAGGTATAGATTCGGTTTGAGCCTACGCCAGGCGCTCAGGGGTGTGGGTAGAGCGCCGGGCATCGGCATTAGCCGTTTTTGGTTTCGAAATTTCGCAAACGAGGTTCGTTTTGCGTGTCCATGGCACGCTCGCTCGATTGTCATTGTACATTTTGTGTTGCAGTTGGCAAGTTCGCACCTGCACGCGATGTGAGCATTTCCAGTAGCCAGTTGACGAATTTCCTTACCTTCCTATGCCCCAGTGACAGACATGAAGTGTGCCTTTCCTGTTCCGCCTGGACTTCCTCCATTCCGTGCCTGGTCTGCGCCCCCTGACTGGAAGAGAAAGTGGACCCAGTAGGGACTTTACTGCCGTGAACTACCGATACCAGAACGGATAAGGAGTTACAACACTGAGTCCCATAGCGGCTATCACCAGGAGACAGGACTGTCACTGCCGCAGCTTCGGCCGCGAGCCCGTCCTCCTGCACCGGCAGCTTCCACAGTACCAATTAAAAGTGGCCAAGGTACGGTTGCAGTTACTCAAGCTCCCAGACAGAGTGGATAAAGGGTTACAACACCGGTGAGTCCCATAGTGGCTATCTCCGGGAGACAGGACTATCACCGCCGCAGCTTAGGTCGCGAGCACATCCTCCTGCACCGGCAGCTTCCACAGTACCAATTAGTGGCCAAGGTCCGGTTGCAGTTACTCAGACCCCGAAAGATAAGCATCGTAATAAATCCGCTTCTCGGCATGAGGCCGTGTCCCGCTGGTATCCCGTTGAGGTTCTTGCCAGCCGACAGAACAGTGAACGCCGCGAGTTCGGTCGTGAGCCCGTTCTTCCTCACCGAAGCGGCCACAGAACCGGATAGTGGTTTCTGCCCGGTTCCACCATCTGAAGCAGAACGAGAGATTCTTCAGAAACAGGCTTCAGCCCCGGTACCTGGTAAGAATAGAACGAGAAGAAGAAGAAGTGCAGTGAGCCGGAGGTGACTGCTTCCTTCTGGTGGCTGAGCATTCTTAGACTATGTGAATTTTTATTTGCCCTTTGAGAGTCTGTAGACGTTTCTGTTACAGACATGTGCGACTTTTAGCCTGACATGTTTACACCTTGCTTTTAGTCTGGCTGACCAGGTTACCTTCCCGCTGTGAGATGACCGTAGTCGCCTGCTCGGCGTTTAACCCGAATAACTAACCTTTGGTGGATCCTCTTCCTCCGCGCACGCTAGCGCTAGAGGTAAGCGCTACCAGTATTTAGGTTGGGCCTGCAGTCTATAGGCCTTATACCAGAGGAGCTTACTTGGATAGGTATTTTGAAATCTTATTCAATGGACCCTCATTACCTCCCTGTTTATGTTGTAGGAGGGGATGCATGAGGAGCGGTGCCATTTGCAGATATGGTTATTATCGTTACTTCGTCCCTATTGGTTCCTTAGTTTGAGTAACACTTTCAGATGAGAGCTCAGGCAATATGCTTGGTTTCCTATTATTTCCCTTAAGGGGTGAGGTCTTTGACGTCTATGTTTCTTCTGACTTGAAACTCTCGGGCTCGGGTTACTTTCATGGCATGTTAGGCTTGGGGTAATAATTCCAAACGCAATAATTGGGCAATTTTGGATTTTATTATTTTGGTTTTGCTTGGCAATCTAATGCAATCAGATTGCATTTCTGTCCTTCAGGGTAGAGTGCTATAGTTTTCAGCAATTGCCAAATTGTCTTAGACCCCGCCTTACTCCGCCCTCGCCGAGAAAACAACGAACAAAGCGAATAGTTGTGGCGGTCAGTATGTTGGAATTCTCATGAGGGAGTTTTATCTAAACAAGCGAGATCGAGTTTCTGCTTGTGCAACCTTGAATAAGAATAAGAATGAAGGTTATACGTGTGAAATGAGAAGCCGCTGGTACATTTTTTCATGTCAACTTGGACAAGCCTGTGGGCTCTCGTGCCTCCGCTCGTCAGCTTGGTTGGGGGACGAGCCGGGCACACGGTGGGGGTTTGCTCACCCATTTTACCATGCGGTGGGCTTCTGGGTGCTAGTACATTACTCGGAAGCACCTTCGCTCCAGACGGGACCCAGGGACCAGTTGCGGTCGCCCACCCTTCATGGAGCCGGGACCGACTCTTCGCTGTTCGGCCTCCCCTTCCTTGCGGCCTCTAGTAGTGTTGCTGCGGGCTTTTGCTGCGGTACGTTGGCGGTATGTACACATTTGAAGCGCTTAGAGCCTGGAGGTAGGCTCAGGGCTGTATGTGAATGTTCCTTCGTTCTTGTAGCTTCAGCAAACGACAGGGTCCCATGGGCCCTTGGGATGATGTTCCCCAGTCCCAGGACGTCGCGGGCCGGGTCTGCGGAGACGGCGCTAGACTATGCAGGCCCGCACCTCCTTGGATCTTCGTTCTACGCAGGGAGAATCGCAGACACCCACGACTCACCGCCGTTAGGGGACTTCCTGGTTCCCGGTCATCACCAACCACGTTGCGTGCCACTCCTCGGTTGTCTTGCCTGCTGCCACTTCTGGGGATCTGCTGCTTCAGGAGGCCCCTTGTGCTGCGTCCTCGACCTCCCGACCTTAGGAAGCCACTGACACGCCGCGTGCTCTCCTCTAGGTTCAAGTCTTTCGCCCCCCCCCCCCCCCCCCCATCTTCTCGCGTGGAGACCGCCCGGGCCCTTCGCTCCGCCATGCAGCCGATGGTCTTGCTGTCAGCCTGGACATCTCGGATGTGTGCCTGCGTGCCCATACACCCAGCCTCCAGATGTTTCCTATGTGTCGCGTTCCAGGGAGAGGTCTACCAGTTCCGCACTCTGTCCATCGGCTTCAATCTTAGCGCTTGGGTGTTTTCTCGCATTTTGGATGCCGTGGTAGCCAGAGCCGTCGTTCTCCACGAGTTCCTCCTCAAATTACGTAGACGTCCTGCTTTTGAGAACCAGTCCGAGTCTGCCATGGTGGAGGACCGGGATGCTCTTCTCCGCCTCCTCGAAGGTCTGGGCTTCCTGGTCAACTTCGGCAAGTCTGCCTTCGTGCCAGCGCGCCTCCTCGGGCATCTGGGTTTGGAGTCCCACACCGACCTCTACATCGTCCGGCTCCCGGAGGAACGCTTACAGAAGTTGACGATTTAGCACGGCAGGGTCTCAGTTGACGACGCTCCCGGCCAGGCAGTGGCCGCAGCTTCTGGGACGGATGAACGCAGCGGCAGTTCTGCTTCCCGTGGGACGTCTCTACTCCCGTCCTCTGCAACGGCACCTCCTCCTGCACTGGCGTCTGTCGACGACCGACCTCGACGGTCCGGTTCCAGTCTCAGCCTTGATCCGGCTTCTCCTGCTGCGCTGGGCGGATCCTTCCTGGCTTGCGACGGGAGTGCCTCTGTTCTCGCCGCCCCCGACCCTCTCCCTGTGCGTCGACGCGAGCCTCACCGGTTGGGGAGCCCACCTCCTGCCGTTGTTCGAGACGACCTCCGGCCTGTGGCCCCAGGAATCGCTACCCCGACTCACCAACGCGTTGGAACTGAGGCGGTCTGGCAAACCCTCCTTGTGTGGGAACATCGCCTCCGACATCAGGAGTTTCTACTGCTGTCAGACAACTCCATGGTCGTCGCCTACATCCAGAAGCAAGGCGGGACCCGCTCTCCCTCCCTCTGCATCCCCCTCTTCCAAGTGCTCCGGTGGTGCGAGGACCGGGACATCACTTTTCGGGCGCGTCACTTTCCGGGCCACCTGAATGTCCTAGCCGACTCCCTCCCCCGACGCGGCCAGTTGCTGCATACCGAGTGATCGCTGCTTCCAGACATCTTCCGGATGATCGGCGCAGCCTGGGAGACACCCTTGGTCGACCTCTTTGCCACGAGATGGAATCAGAAGCTCCCTGTCTTCATCACTCGAATTCCAGATCCCCTGGCCGGGGTGGTGGTTGCTCTCTCCTTCCCCTGGGACGGTCTGGTCGCCTTTGCCTACCTGTTGACGATGCTAGTCTCCAAGGTTCGACTCCAGCTCAGAGGGTGCAACGCGATCCTGTTCCTGGTGGCTGCGTCTGCTGGACCAAGTCATGGACGACCGATGGACGCGATCCTTACAGCCTTCTGAGCCTCGCCACAGCCCCTCCGCTGCAGCTCCCCACCCCGCGCACAATGCTCAAGCTACCTCGACAAGCGCGGTTTCTCCCTTGCCCAGAGTGTCTCATCCTCCACGCCTGGAGAGTGTCCAGCAAGAACTATCCACTAGAAGCTTCTCAGGTGCGGCAGTGGACGTGATCCTTACAGCCTGCAGACTCTCAACCAAACGAGTCTACGAAGGCAAGTGGAGAGTTCTCTGCGACGGGTGTGACGACAGAGACCTCTCCCCCATTGACCTGACAGTTCCTATGAGGGCGGATTTCTCCCTCTGGCTGTTCAACGACCAGCGGTTAGCGCCCTTCACTATCCGGGGTTACCTGCCCCTGATCTCGGCACTTACAGGCATCTGGGACGTCTGGACCCTGGGTCCTGCTAGGACCTAGCTGACCTTATGGCCCACTTCGGTTTGCAACGTCCTTCTCTACGTTCCCTGGTGCCTCGGTGGGACCTGCCTTGGGTGCTTACCGGGCTCAACTCGTCTCGCTTCGTGCCGATACAGCTGGCAAGTTGCCGGACGGGACACGCAAGTCTTGCTTCTTCAGGCCTTCGCCTCAGCTTCCAGAGTCGGCGAGCTGCACGCCTCCTCGGCACGTACGGCCTGTTACAGTTCCGAACGGACGGTTGGTACAACTGCCGCCCGATCTGGCCTTCCTAGCCAAGACCAGTTCCCCGTTGGCTGCCCCTCACTGGTTACCATGCTGCCACTACGAGAACCAGGCTCCACCCGTGAGTCCAGTCAGCAGGACCCGGTGCGAGCTTTGCGTGTGTGCCTGCGCGGGTTCAAGCCGCCTCGCAGAGGACACACCCGCCTTTTCCTTCATCTGTCCCCAGGTAGAACTGACTTCTCAGCCCAGACGATATCCTCCCGGCTTCGGTGGGTCTTACGACCGGCCTACCAAGACCTCGCCCCTGAGACAGCTAGATGCATGAACATCAGGGCGCTCGAGATCAGAGCCATGGCTGCAAGCCCAGCTTCAACTGCAATTGTGCTGTAAAAGATATTGTGGCGGCCGTGCGCTGGAGAACGGAGTCCACCTTCGCACGCTTCTACCTGAGGGACCTCTCTGGCCAGCGCCTGAACTTGTCGCTGGAAGGGGACATCGTGGCAGCGCAACACTCCCTCCCGGCGCCCTTGGCGCCGTAGGTATCTTTGCTAAAATTAGAGGGAGGTTGCTGGTGGAGGGGAACTTTACTAGCTTCGTTGGCAGGAGATAGGGGCGTTATAGTGGCACCCACCTCCTCTTCGGGATTCCTAGTTGTAATACCATCGGTAATGTGTTTTGAGAAAACAAATGTATTTTTCTTTAAAAAATTTTTTTGAAAAATACTTACCGATGGTATTACTCGAAGGTCCCTCCCACCTGCCCCGCTTGCCGCTGGTCTGCAAAGAAACTGACTGAAGTGGGAAGCGCGTAGCGCATGCGTGGTTGAACGGGAAGGGAGGCTTACCGGGCTTCCGCCCAGTCTATGGTGCCCCTCTCCTGCCATAACGACCATAATCGTACACAACGAATTTTGGGCTAAAATTAGACTAGCTAAGAACTATTTCCTAGTTGTAATACCATCGGTAAGTATTTTTCCAAAAAATTTATTTTAAAGAAAAATACATTTTTCACTGGTCTGGTTTTTAAGGAGCTGTACTAACCCAGGTCGTACCATGTTGGATTGGTCCTTGAAAATACTCGTGAACTTTTGGTCCTTTGGATCCCAAGTGTTTGCCGTGCTTGGAGACCCGTGTCGGGGGAGAAGAGGATCCTGGTGGCTGAAACACTCCATTTTGGCCTTGACTTCTGCCTAAACGGGAGGCTAGTCGTACCGGCCTAGTCAATCGGCTCTTGTCACGTCGAGCCCTATCCCATTGTTGACATGCAGGCTGATATATGGAGCACCATGCTATAGCCTCTGCTGCTGATTAGGTGCTTTACGCCAGTATTCCCCTGCATTCAACAGTGTGATATAAGGCGGTGACTTAAACAGTTCAATCGGGCTTACCCCCTTGAGTATATCTTTCGGGCAGTCTCCATTGTGCGTCGGCTGGAGACCCACCGACAGTTGCACTTTCCCTTGTTGGGCTCGGTGGCGGGCGGGGACCCCCGGGGGATGAATATCTCTACTATAATAATATGGATAAAACTAAAAAACCAAAACTGGCACCAAAGCGGCACATAGCCACTGACATTGACCTTGAAAATGATAGCGACTCCGATTGTGAGGAAGCGACGCCTCAGGCATCGGCCGTCTGGCCTCGCTTTCTCATTATCCACAGCAAAGTTAAAGAGAAGCCTGTTTCCAAGCTGCACCCTTTCCTGGTAGGGGAGACCCTCAGGAGCCGTGTTGGCAGGCCTGAGGCCCAGCGCCTCAGGTCTGGTGACTTGCTGGTAGAGTGCCATACCCGGGCACACTCCAATGGGCTACTGAGGCTCTCCTCTATCGGAGACACTCCAGTGGAGGTCACTCCCCACAAAACGATGAATTCTTCTAGAGGAGTGATTAAAGATCAAGCATTGGCCGAACTGTCTGAAGATGAACTTGTACGGAACCTTAAGTCACAGGGGGTGACCTACGTCAGGCGCTTCATTTCCAAACGAGGTGGTAGGGAGATCCGTCTCCCTACCATCATCCTGACGTTTGGCACCCCCACCGCTCCTACTACCATCTGGGGAGGTTACTACTCCCTAAAAGTGAGAAAGTACGTCCCTCTCCCCCTTCGGTGCTTTAAGTGCCAAAAGTATGGCCATGGGCAGAAGACATGCCGCCAGGCAGAGGCTCTGTGCGCCCCCGGACACTCTGCTGAGTCCTGCACAGCCATACCCCTGTGTGTGAATTGCCAGGGGGCGCATACGGCTTCGGACAAGAAGTGCCCTCGGTGGATTTCCGAGTGCAGGATTCAGCAGGTGCGTGTGGAGAAGGGGCTGTCCTGTGAGGACGCCAAAAAACTGGTTGACGGTCCTGGTGCAGCTGAGGCTGCGCCAAACTCAAATAACACCTCTGTGTATACCTTTAGTGCTGCGGTGGCAGGCAAGCGCCCCACCAAAGACTTCTCTTGTCAAACCCCAACTTCTTGGTTGGGGGCGGAGCCTCTGATCCTCTCGCCCCTGGAGAGTAACCCTCCTCTGGTGGTGACGAGGAGCCAGGGAACACAGAAGGCGGACGCTACCAGTCCGGTGGCACCGCCTTCTGCTGCCCCTAAGCCTCGGCCCCCACCCAAACCTGCTAGTTTGTCAACGCAAAAGGCTTCTTGCTCTGGTCAGCCTTCTAAGGCCGCTAACTCTAGCGGCAGTAACGCTGCCCAGGACCAGAAGTCTAAGAAATCTATAGGACTGCTGTGCGCACGGGCCCAGAAGGGGAACACTGATGTCCCCCTTCAAAACAAATATGCTGCATTGGAGGAGCGGATGGAGGAGTGGAAGTTGTTGTTGCCGATGCTGCGGCAGCTCCACCCCCTTCATCTCCTAAGAACCAGAGGAGGCCCGGGAGCCGGCCCCCCTCTGTTTCTTCAACTCCTTCCAAGGCAAAGGAAAAAGGGGGGAAAAACTCCGCACCCCTAGATAAGACATAACCATCAGTGAAATTGTCGTGGTTTTCAAGCTAACTTTGAGGAATTACGTCTTTTAGTCAAGTGCTATAACCCCTCATTAATATCTCTTCAGGAGACTTACCTGAAGACTTCTGACCCTGTGTCCTTTAATGGTTTTAACGTTATACATAAATGCTCTGATTCGGAGAGGCGCTCGGGTGGAGTGGCTCTTCTCATTAGTAGCCAAATTTTATGTAGCCCAGAGATAGATAATATGATACTCCCAGGACAATACATTCAATAGAGCCGCATCCGTCATTAATTTACGCTATTTTTAATAACAAAATTCAGTTATCCCATTACACTCTCGTTATTTCCGAATCAACCCTTTAATTTTTAAAAAAATGATGAGCATGACGGATGCGACTCTATTGAATTTATTATCCTGGGAGTGTCATATTATCTATCTCTTATCCCAATCAAGTGATGTCAATCAAAACTTAATACTTATTAACAAGTTACAACTAACTTCTAGGAACCTGCATAGGTAACCTTTAAGAACTTATTAATTACTTACCCTAAGTTCTTACAACAACTTGACTCAAGTCACTGAGACAGATTTATCAAGATACAAGGACAATAAAAAAACTTTTTTTTAATACTCAGGTGGTGGTGCTGATGGGGTTAAATAATCAGGCATGACATTTTTCTGCGAAGTGTATGACATTAATAAACGATTACCAAATCTGATTTTTATTTGTTTAAAAGATTGTGTAGTTTTTCTGTGGTTTCCTGTACCCCTATCCTTTTTCCCTCTGCTAAAAAACTGGCCTTAAGTTCTTCAACATTTACGGGAGATTGACTACGCATCTTATTCTGTATTTCAGATTTTTGTTGTTTATAGTTATTTAAGTCATCCTGGACTCTCTTAAATTCTTCATCGTCAATTTCATTATCATTTAATAAGACGTTTTATTATAATCATTAAATAATTAATGTTTTTTATTATATTAAATTATAAAATGAACCAAGACGAACTCCTTCTTCTAAACGATATCAATGCTGTGGAAAATAAAGACTTAGAATATAAGAAACAACAACTTTTGTCTGTAGTTGTTTCAGGTAAATCAAAAACTTATTTAGGAAGACAACACATGATAGAAGACATAGAGTCTTTAACTTCTGAGGAACTAATCAATCTTCATTCTAAATATGAAAATCATATTGCCTCACTAATGACACGCGATTTAAGCAGGTCTCTTATTTACCTATACACAAAAGCTGTTAATCACTTTATACCGATAGACACTGACAACCTTTCTAATGATCTAGAAAGTAACCCCATAGTTTCTAGTTCAATTGGTAAATTATCATGCCTTATGTTTTACAAGTTTGGGAATTACCTTGCTCCTGCTGTAACCTTACTTGTTACTAGTAGTTATATTGATTTCTCCAAAATAAATTTTCTAGAAAAAGAAAAGGATGGATCAAATGGACGAGACGACTCCACAACAGAGTCATGTATTGACACAGGTACAAACGGTGACTAAGACTAAAAGCCCTTGTAGAGTTGATGCAGGAAAAAGATTAGTCGAATGGAACAGACAAAAAAAATTACAGATTCAAAAAGAACAGACTAATGTAACTGATCCACCATCAACAGCACCATTTTCAATACCATCAGGGTCGTCACTCCCTCATCAAAGTGAGAGACAAACAACTAAGTCTAACCCTCAAACAACTAAGTCTAACCCTCAAACAACAAAATATATAGTTGCTGGATTTGTTGTCGGATTTGGTTACGTAGGTTATCAATTATACAAAAAATACAAACCAAACACTCAAAAAGTGTCCAAAAAATCAGAAACTCCAAAAACAAAAGAAGAAGTCTCCACATTACCAGCAGTGCCAAAACCTTTGGACCCATTTTACATGCAGTAAATAAATTTATTATTTTAATTTTTGTAGCATAAGAAAATGAGCGACACAAAGAACTTAATGAACCTTGTCTATCACTCTGCTGTAATAAGTGGACTAGCAGTAGCTTATTCTATGCTGGGAAAAAGTCTTCTCAAAATGAAATCAGCAGACCTTAGTAAATTAGACTTCGAAGACAGTGCTAAGCTAGTAGTTGTTATAACAGCATCGATTGCAACAAAAGATTTTCTAGTTAAGCAAGGAATTATTCCAGAAAATATTTCTATGTAAATAAAAATATGGCAACTATAGCTGTCATGATTGGTGGTGCAGTTATTAACGCATTGGCATTTAGTGGGTCAAACTATTTCTTTTCAAAAGTGAGTAAAGAAGAATCAGCAGAAGAAATGAAGCGTCACAATGAGGCATCTGAAAAACTAGCTCAAGCCCAACAAGATTATGAGAAGCAAAGAATAGAAAAACTGGATTTTATTAATGAAAAACTAAAACTTGAGGGTCATGCACAGCATACATTTTCAAACGTCGATGACGCGATCAAAGAATACTATCTTGTAACTGGTGAAGACATATCTATTCCTCAACCAAAACTTAGCGACTATTACCAACCAAGCTCAGAACAAAGAAATGGAGAAATAATATTTGTTCTAGTAGGAATGACATTAGTATATTTTACAGGAGTTTATATTGCTAGAAAAAAATGGCAGACGCTAAACTATCAAAAATATATTACTCCCCAATTGGCTACTGGAAAGGGAATACTGCAATAAAAAAATTACATGCTGCTGTGGGTGGAGATGTTAACCAAATAAAACAGTGGCTTAAAAAACAGGCAATTTGGCAAATATATCTTCCTGCTCCAAGAAAAATAACAAGGCCTCATTTTGAAAACACATCACCTAATGACACACACCAAATGGACCTCCTGTTTCTTCCGCATGACACAATAAGAAAGAAACGATACAAGTATGCATTAACTGTTGTTGACATAGCTTCAAGGTATAAGGATGCAGAACCCATAACTGACAAAAAAGCTAGTACTCAAACCAAGGGGAATCACAGCGCTGGACAGACAACAGTTAGATCCCCTGCCCCCGCCTATCAGGCACCCAATCGCCAGCCCACAGAGAAATACGCAGGTATAGAATAAGACAATCATTTCCATTCCTTATGGAAATGATTGTCTTATTCTATACCTGCGTATTTCTCTGTGGGCTGGCGATTGGGTGCCTGATAGGCGGGGGCAGGGGATCTAACTGTTGTCTGTCCAGCGCTGTGATTCCCCTTGGTTTGAGTACTGACAATTCTGCCAGCGCTAGCCTCACCTATCTGGTTTGTGAGTGACAAAAAAGCTGTAACAGTGGCCACTGCATTATCAAAAATATATAGTCGAGGTCCTTTAAAATACCCTAGGCTTGTGCAGGTTGATGATGGGAGTGAATTTAAAGGTGCTGTTAATCAATTATTTGCAAAGCATGGCGTACTGGTTAGACGCGGTATTCCAGGCTTGCATAGATCACAGGCAATTGTTGAAAACTTTAACAAGCAATTATCGGAGAGACTTTTTAGCTATCAGTATTCTAAGGAACTCATGCATGACACACGTAACACTGAGTGGGTTAAAAGATTACCATCTGTGATAAAAGCAATGAATAATGATTACTTACTTACTTACGCCTGTCACCCCTACCCGGGTATAGGCCGTCGACGAGAGACCTCCAGCAACTCCTGTCCTGTGCTTCTCCTTCGATTCTACTCCAGGTGGTTCCCAGTCTCTTGATGTCTGCTTGGAGGTCTCGACGCCAGGAGTTTCTCGGCCTACCTCTTTTCCTCTTTCCCTGGGGGTTCCATGACAATGCCTGCCTAGTGATACTGGAAATGAATAATGATGGTCACCCTAAACCTGTTGATGCTATTAAATTAAAAACCGTTCCATCAGGGCCAGAAATAAAAACAAAAGCACCAGACACAAGTTTGTTTACAAAACAGGTAAGATATTTGTATCAACCCGGTGAAGCTGAGAATGACGTCAGACATAGGGCAACTGATCCAATTTGGTCTACATCTGTTCATAATATAAAAAAAATAGTTCCTTCAGCTAATGCAACAATATATTATCTTTATGAGCCTGCACCAAAGAGGGCATTTGTTAGAGAAGAATTACAGATTATTCCCACAGATACTGTTACCCACTTTTAACAATTTCAATTCATCAATTAGTTTATCAAGCAGATTATCAGCTATTTCTTCAGATAACTTGAGCCTGTAATGACCTGGTGCATAAGCTTTTTCCTTAGTGTGAAACACGCGTTTTGTGTCCCCAACTGCTAGAGACTTTTTATATGTTTGAATCATTTCAATATTATGTTTGTTTGATCTCAGTGTCTTGTTTGGATAATCAGGCATTAATGCACCATCTAATACTTGCTTATAATGTTCATGACGAATGTCTTTATTTTTTATTGCTGTTTTTTTAATTCCTTTGGCTTTTGACTGACTACCTTTCTGATGCTGTATAGAATACATTTTAGATCTCAGACCAACGTACTCAACTATAGGCACACCATTTAGTTCATCCTTAAACTTCCCAGGCACTTTCTTGTTTTGTGTGCTAAACAGTGGATGGTCTTTAGGGTAATCAGATGTGTCATACATGTGTAACTCTGTTTTCATGTCTTCATAAAAGTCTTCAGTAGGCACGTCTATGATCATAGAGTCAGTGTCAGTGTATAGCAGACGACACTCAGGATACTTTGGTTTGAAGTAATCATAATAAAATTCAAGCATCAACAGTTTTGACAATTCAAGAATTGCCATACCAATGAATACTGGCTTGTCTAGTTTAACAATCTTTTTTTGAGTGACACTGCATACAATGATGAATGAAACTCTTTGTACCCTGTGTACTGTGGCTTACCTGTAAGTTTAATTGCGCCCGATTCAGTTGTGACCAGTCTCACATCTTTTCTGTGATGAGGATTTTCCATAGTCTTGCCAAAACAGGCATTGTTCATAAGCTTAAAGAAGTCTTTGTCAAATGCAGTGTTGCCGTCTCTGGCACGCAATGTTGTGTTCTTCATTATGTAATCTTTCATGAAAGCACTCTGATCAAATTGAATTCCTCTGTGAACTTTTTTTAGTACTAACCCATGCCTGATGTAAAACTGCAGCAATCGATAGTGGCAAACGTAATTGAATTTGTCATTCAAATTTGGTACAAGTTTGGTGTCTTCTTTTTTCCCAGTCAAACTCAGTTTCTCAACTGCTAATGGATAATCATTATGGTAATCATGTAGGCGGTGTGGGTACTCCAGGTCTACTTCAAAGATCCAACCCTTTTCATCATTTTGACCTCGATCCATAATATATTTTGTTAATTTTTTTATGCCATACTGTGACAAATCATACAAACAAAAGTTTTTTAATGGCAACAATTCACACATTGCAAATCCATATAAATTATTAGCATCCAAGTATGTAATAAATGACATTGGCTTTGAGGGGTCAAAGTCGTCAAGATATTTGTTGTTGGCCTTGCCATAATTGTTTGCTGCTAGACTAATACCACCTCTCAATCCACGTTCCACCATTTCACCCATCGTACGATCAGACAACAGGTCAATAAATATCTTACTGGATTTCAAAAATGCATCCCATGTCATGCCAGGACTAGTGATGTAACAAGCAGGGTCAAGACTGTAGTGTAACAAACCCTTTTCACGATAACTTTCAAATACGTCTGCTAGCAAACAGACATCAGCCTTTAAGTACTGATCGTGGTAATCACCAATTGTCTGACATCCTAATTTACCCCATGCATCAAGTGCGTGTTGATATTCAGAGTCAGAAATACCTTTGCCAGTTAGTGTAGAATAAAATTTCTCTTTTGGAGGCAGTCTTGTTTCTTCAAACACAACCCAGTGATCAATGTACTCATATGGATAGACTCCTTTCTTAATCAAGTCTGGTTCAAAATATTTACTCGTTATTGGATACTCAGTCAGTCCTTCTGCCAGACTAGCAAGACCTAAAGACAAATGTTGCATGGAGTCATAAAATGCTAATTTGTCCAAACCCCACCCGGGTCTGCCCTGGGGGACTTGGGTGGGGTTAGGTATTTTTTAGTTCCCAGGGTCACCCTGGTCAGCCCCACAGGGTGGGTTTTTCTCTCTTTTCTGGGGCATGTGTTTCTGTCTACCCTTTGTCCATTCACCTGTATTTGCCTTTTTAAAACTCTCCCTACTGTCTGCCCTGCCTGTACCTCTTGATATTGGATGTGTGTTGCTAAATGGTCTTAGCTTTATTTAGCCCCATGTGTTAGGTTTATTTAATGTATTTGACCGGCTGGTGACATATACATTCAATGTTCTGTTTATTTTTTTTTTTCACAAGCAGTGCAGGCACGTCCTGAGAAAGCCTTGTTGCTGTCGGGACGTTAAGCAATGTACAATCAATCAATCAATTAATTTGTCCAATCTAAAAGTCAAGTACTTCTCAGTTGTCTGGGCAATGCAACTAATTTTTCTGTACGACTCATCCACAGCCTGCATGATAATGTGTGAATCATATCCTTTGAGATTGTGGAAAAGGATTGGTAACTTGTATGTCTTAGGATCTATTTTTAATAACAAGTTACAGTTGTTATGTGCAGCACCTCTGTAACATCCAGTTATGTGATCATGGTCACGAACTTTATCACCCCCCAGAGGCTGTTCACAAATCCAACACGTCTCAGCTGTATCAAATTTTAGTTTGTCTTCTTCTGTCATCACCAAACGCATCTGACATGTTGTGAGATATTGTACTACCTGAATATACAGATGTCTCATTTCTGTTAAAAACTCAGCTGCTGCATTTTCACCCCTATAGATAACAGGCTCGGTATGCTGACCGTCAGACCTAACAAGAATGTATCCAAAAGAACACACCACTTGGTCACTTAGTTTTATAGTCTTTGGTAATGACTCTGGAACAGGACCTTTATATGGAACAACCAGTGATTCAAAATCAGCATATACTACAAACGGCAGCTTTTGCTGATTCCCATAGTTCTTAAAATACACTTGACTACCAGGATCTGGATACTTAAGTACAGTTTGTATGTCATCAGCTGACCTGCAGTGTAGGACATGTTTGTCTGCTAATTTTATGGAGGAGAATCTTTGTAAACATTTTTTACAAACTTCCTGTTTGCCCATGTGTTTTGTTGTATGATCATGAATTAGACGTGACATATTCCTGATAAACTCCACCAGGGAGGCCCCTTTGGGGGCTTAACTGCCTGTCCCAAGTCAGGATAAAGGAGGAGGGTTAGGCGTGGGGCTAGCGACTCCACCCTGTAAAAAGAAACTTGCTACGGAAACGACAACAAGGGAAAAAGCGACAACCGACGCTGGGAGCGAAGCAGACCAGGAAACTGGACTTATGACGGATGGGGACCAAAGCCGCAAGGACGTCTCCACCCCGATAGCGGAACTCCTGACGCCAAAACGATGGATCAGAATTGGATGCTGGAACGTGCGAACGCTCTACCAGACTGGAAAGCTGGCGCAAGCAGTAAGTGAACTGAACCGCCACAAACTAACCCTCATGGGAGTAACAGAAGCAAGATGGACTGGTGCTGGCAGACAGAGGTTGAGCTCCGGAGAAGTCATCATCTGGTCTGGAAGAACAGACAACGAACACCGAGAAGGAGTTGCTGTCATCATCAATAAGAGCAAGGCCAACACCGTTCTACAGTGGAAACCTGTGAACGAGCGCCTGCTGTACGTCAGGATGAATTCCAAATACGCAAAGCTGTCTATTGTTGTGGGCTACGCACCGATAGACGACGCGGAAGAAGAGGATAAGGATGCATTCTACGACGCCCTCCAAGCTGTTTTGGAAGACATCCCTCGACATGACGTGCTGATGCTGATCGGTGACTTCAATGCTAAGGTCGGCTGCGACAATGAAGACAGAAAGAGGACCATGGGACGACATGGAGCGGGTGTGATCAACGACAACGGGGAGAGGCTGGTCAATTTCTGCGAGGAGAATGACTTGGTCATAGGAGGGACCCTGTTTGCGCATAGGGAGATCCACAAACTCACATGGAAATCACCAGACGGCAAGACCCAGAACCAGATCGACCACATCATCATTAATGGTCGCTGGAGGCACTCTCTGCAGGATGTGCGAGTGATGCGACATGCTGACATTGGCAGCGACCATAGTCTTCTGGTGGGGAAGGTGACATTGAAGCTTAGGAAAGTAAAGATAGGAGACACCAGAAATCGGCGCTACGACGTGGCCAAGTTGAAAGACCCAAAAGTGAAAGAAGAGTTTAGGTTGGCCCTCAGGAATAGATTTAGTGTTTTGGAAGATGAGACAGCGCTGACTATTGAAGATTTCAACAGAGCCATGAAGGAAACAGGAGGGGAAGTTTTAGGATACAGAAAGAGCAGGAAGACAGAGTGGATCTCGGAAGACACGTGGGCTCGCATAGAAGAGAGAAGACAGATCAAGAAGAAACTTTTGGATACCAAATCACCAAGACTGAAGGAAAGAATATCAAGAGAATACAGAGAGAAAGATCAAGCGGTGAAGACATCAGCGAGAAGAGACAAGAGAATGTACACAGAAAGGCTGGCAGAAGAAGCGGAGGCAGCTGCAAAACAGAGAGACATGAAGACAGTGTACCAGAACACCAAGAAGCTGAAGGGCGATTACGGGCAACACCACGACCTTCCAGTGAGAGCTGAAGATGGAACTCATGTCACAGTAGAGGAAGAGAAGCTGAAGAGATGGAAGCAACACTTCGAGTCCATCCTGAACCGCTCAGACCCACCAACCCTCACTGACATTCCTGAAGCGGAGGAGGACCTGGACATTAACCTCGGCAACATTACTATTGCGGAAGTCAAGCAGGCCATTCAAAAGCTGAAGAACAGGAAGGCACCTGGCGATGACGGAGTGTGCCCCGAGATGCTGAAAGTAGAAGATACGGTAACGCCGCAGCTTCTTTGTCAGATTTTTCAAAAGATCTGGGACACTGAGGAAGCGCCGAGCGATTGGAAGACCGGCACCATCGTCAAACTTCCGAAGAAAGGAGACCTGGGGAACTGTAACAACTGGCGAGGCATCACCTTACTATCCCTCACCAGCAAGATCTTCAGCCGCATTCTCCTTGAACGCATTACGACAGCAGTGAATGGCATCCTTCGCCGGGAGCAGGCAGGTTTTAGGAAAGGCAAGTCCTGCATTGACCATATTTTCGTACTGAGACAGATCCTTGAGCAGTCTAACGAATGGAATGGATCCCTCTATGTGGTCTTTGTAGACTTTGAGAAGGCCTTCGACAGTCTGCATCGAGACTCCCTTTGGAAAATCCTGCGATACTATGGAATCCCCCAGAAACTTGTCAACGTCATCAGGTCCCTGTACAAGAATTTTGAGTGCAGAGTCGTCCACAACAACCAGCTCACCGAACCGTTTAAGGTGGAAACCGGAGTGAAACAAGGATGTATTCTTTCGCCAATCCTATTCTCAATGGCAATTGATTGGATCATGCGCCGCACCACAGAGGGAAGGAGGCAGGGAATTCAGTGGACGCTGACCTCAATGCTGGATGACCTCGACTACGCCGATGATATCGGGCTGCTGGCAAGCAGAAACCAGGACATGCAACAGAAGACACAACAGTTGACACAGTCAGCAAGCTCCATAGGTCTCGGGGTCAACATTAGGAAGACTCAAGTCATGAGGAAGAACACCATAGTGGGCGACCCAATCACCATCAATGACCAACCTCTGCAAGAGGTGGACGAGTTCACGTACCTGGGCAGCAAGGTTACCACAGATGGAGACTGCACAAGGGAGATCACCACAAGAATCAGCAAAGCCAACCAAGCCTTCGCAATGCTGAAACCCATCTGGAGGACCACAAGCCTGAGCATCCACACCAAGCTCCGTATTTTTAAGAGCAACGTGCTGAGTGTCCTTCTATATGGGTCAGAATGCTGGAAATCCACTACCGCTACGGAACGCAAGCTGGATGTCTTCCAGAACAAGTGCCTGCGACGGATCATGAAGGTCTTCTGGCCAAACATGATTACAAACGAGGAACTACGGAAGAGAGCAGGCGCAGACAGCATCGCTGAAACCATCGCCACACGGAGATGGAGATGGCTAGGCCACGTTTGCAGAATGTCACCTGACTCATTACCAAGGGTGGCACTGAGATGGACACCACAGGGGAAGAGAAACCGTGGGCGACCAAAGGAGACGTGGCGCCGAACCGTGGAGCGAGAGCTCAAGAACAGAGGCCTTACTCTGCAAACAGCACCCAAAATAGCAGCTGACAGACAAAAGTGGCGCTCCCTTGCCGTCGCCTCAAGCACCAGATGGCGCAGAGAGGACTGAATGAATGAATGAATATTCCTGATAATTGTGTAGTGAAACTTATTGTTATCACCAATTAGCAACATGTCAACATGTTTATCTTCTGACTGCCCATAGGTTGGGGCAATTGGAGATACTCTAATTGGCTGTAACTTGTTCTCAGACTCATTATCCCATATATACACATTCACAGATATACCAGGATTTAGTTTTTCAAACAAGTCTATGTCCTCTATTTTAACAGGGAACTCAATGCCACTGAAGTTGAGTTCGTTTACAAATTTTGTGTAGTTAGATACGCGATCAGGTTTTACTCTTACAAAATGAAGTTTAGCAAGCACACACCACATAAAACATAAATTATCATTGTTTTGAATATTTACTACAGCCTTTTTGTTTGCAACCTCTATTGGTAGTGGTATCCAAGATCTACCTAAAATAGGATGATATCTTGACTGCTTCAGTTGTAGTTCAAGTACAAGGCCTTCATGCCAGCCAGACCCTTGCATTTCTGCTCTGTCAATTGCTTCATGGAAGTCAGGCAACAATCTTTCTCTAAACACTTTCTCTAGTTCTCTTCTCGAATTAACTGTGTGCTGCCTTGTCGAGATATACGTTACAATAACTTCACCAACATCTCTGACAAATTCTATTTTTGCAACAATCTGAATCTTTACACTATCAGAAAGAAGGTTATTTTGTATAACTAAAAAAGATCTTTCTATTGATTCATAGACATTGTAAATATTAGATATAGGTAAGTCAGTTGTGTGAAACACGTTTCTTAATCTTTGACGGTTGTCCATCTTTTTTATTTGTCCAACAAAAAAATAAATAGAAAATTATATAGTGTAAAATGGCACTTTATTGACTGTAATCCCAACAAATCATCCACTTTCCTGGTATGTGTCTTAAGGTCTTGTGCTCATGCTGCAGGTGTAATATCACTTTATTGACAGTAACAAATTCAATATAATCATGTTGTTTACTTATTTGGTAAAATATGTGTAAACACATAATCTCAAACCAGTCACAGTTAGCATCATAAACTATAAAATCTTGTGTCTTAAGATCAACAGTCTTGTAATTATAACGTGGTGGTCTATTAGAATATATAAAAGTTACATTATATATCATGTATATTTTCGTTGGTGTTGAGAGTTTTATCAAAGGGTGTTTAACTTGTTTTTTTAAGTCATTAAAACGCACAACACCTCTGAAGCTCTGTGTGATATCAAATGCTTGCCCGCTTTGTCTGTCCATCATTTTTATGGACAAAACAAAAGGCTAAATTAACCCATACCCAGTGGGCTGATCTGTCTTTAAGATAAGCTTTAGATGCTTAGTTGATTTCAGTTTGTTTTTCACAATGACTCGTTCGTGTTTGTTGGGGATGACATCGTTTTCTCTGAGACAGTCTTCGAAGCTGTCACGATCCTTACAGTAAAACAAACAGATAAACTTTAACTGTTCACGAAAATCTTTTAGTACAGCATTATATTTCTGAGTGAGAATCCAAACACTGATGTTTGCGTGTCTACCACTGAAGGCAAGTTCTGCTAAAGTATTTCTCTTTTTGACAATGTCTTTCTCTGCAGAGCAATCATCGACAATAAATAAAGTTGACTGTCCTTCAAATTTCTTGTAAAAATATTGTAGGTATTCATTCAGTTTCTTTTCAGGATCAATTAAGTAAATGTTATGATCAGTCCAAATAAAAAAACGGTTGTGATAAGCTTTATTGTGTTTTATTGTTGGACAAAATATTACAATGTTTTCAAAGTGGTGTATGTATCTTGTTTGTAATAAGTCAAGTACAAATTCAGTTTTACCACACCCTGTCGCACCACAAAATAAGCCACAGTGTGGGTCAAGGGTCATTAGGTTCATTTTAATACACAATATAATTTTAATATATGTGTCCACTCAGTCTGCTTTCTGCAATATTGAGTTGTGCGTCATATATCAGGTACAAATATATATTTATGGCTGCAGCAGTTTCAACCTTCTTTTGTATCTGAATTGTAATCCCATCACTACCGTTCTCGACAGTTCGTCCTGACCCATGCAGGTAATCGTCGTCTGTACTATGCAGGTCTAACCACAGTGCATATTTGTTTGTCAGGTATTGTCCGATCCTAACATCATACAGATGTAGATCTTTACACGCAATGTTTGCTGGTTTATCTCTAATCCTTCCACCCGCAAAATACTTTGTGATCTTGTCGTAGTGTTGATAAGGTAACATTCCAGACGCGTACACTTGATTAGGACGGCCTTCGATTGTGCAGGACAAATGTGTAATCTTAGGATTGTAAAATTTTTCTGAATCCCGTTTGTATGGACTCACAGGTTCAACAAACAACATAAGAATACCTTTCAGTGACCTAGCTGGCGTGTTTAAGTTTATGTTCCACATTGGGTCGCTTTTGTCTTTGGGTATTAAACTATGTCTAATCACCCTGTCATAATAAATAGGCAGTCTTGACTGGTACTGACTTTGTATGAGTCTGGCTAGTTCAGTATGTGTAACAATTTCATATTCCAAGGAAATGTTAGAGATCTTATATGTTGCATCTGTGGCAGATGATTTTATAACTTTGGAGTAGTCATTGAAAGTTAGTTCAAAGCTCAGACGGTCATTCAGTGCCCCTTGATAATAAGGCAGATGAGCTGTTAGGATTTCAAACTCAAGTGGAATGTAGAATCTGGATCCATATGTTTCGGCCATTATAACATCCATGGCTGTATTAGTTACTTTATCTCCGGCATCGATTCGAAGTTTACCCCACCCGGGTCTGCCCTGGGGGACTTGGGTGGGGTTAGGTATTTTTTAGTTCCTAGGGTCACCCTGGTCAGCCCCACAGGGTGGGTTTTTCTCTCTATTCTGGGGCATTTGTTTCTGTCTACCCTTTGTCCATTCACCTGTATTTGCCTTTTTAAAACTCTCCCTACTGTCTGCACTGCCTGTAGCTCTTGATATTGGATGTGTGTTGCTAAATGGTCTTAGCTTTATTTAGGCCCCATGTGTTAGGTTTATTTAATGTATTTGACCGGCTGGCGACATACATTCAATGTTCTGTTTATTTATTTTTTTTTTTTTTCACAAGCAGTGCAGGCACGTCCTGAGAAAGCCTTGTTGCTGTCGGGACGTTAAGCAATGTACAATCAATCAATCGATTCGAAGTTTACCAACATTATCAGACTGTATGCCTTGGTAAATACGATCCTCTCGTTCTTCTCTTGTAAGCCACAGATCTTTGTAACAGTAGAATACATCGGAATCATCAAGACTAAACACTTCCTGTCCTTCAAGTTTTACTTTAATAGTTCTAACAATTGCTCTGCCAAGATTGTTAACTAGTGTTCTGTTCACGTCTGCGTCTGATGATAGTTCAATATTAAATGCTAGGCGTGCAGTGCCAGGAACAATAACGTCACTGGGTCCTAGGTTTGGAAACTTGACTGTAAGTGTTTGGTTCTGGTCTATGGTACTTGGATTGTTTGTGATGACTATTGTTTGTCGAATGCCCTTAACACCCAGAGGCTCACGTAGTTTTCTGTATGGGTCTAACTTTGATCCATAAGACTGTGTCATTTTTATTATGCACAATAAAAAATAATAAATTAATAAAACAATGGCAGCGGGAGGATTTAATCATGAAGAGTTTAAAATGGATGACATGAATGTCTCAGATACCAGTATCACAGATATGACTGGAATGGTAACTACTTCTCCTTTGTATCATGAACTGTTAAAAGACAAAGTAAACTCATTTTATGACAGTGTTAGAGCGCGCCCAGATGTAATAGATCCTAATCAATTTGAATATGATAAAGGGCAGAGGGAAAATATATCTAACACATAAAAATAATCCTTCTAAGTTTAGGACTTTAAGTACAATTAAAGGTGAAGTCGGTGGTAACTCTGGGTTGGCAAGATACCTTGGTATTGGAGGGTCTCCTGTCACGCCAAGACTGGTTAGTGTTCTTCACGACACGCAAACAAAGTTACCAACAGAGCAAGAAATTGAAATAGCACCAGTAACAAGCCTACCAGAAATAGCAAACACAGTGATACAAGAAACCTCATTTACTGAAGGACAAATAAATGACGCTTTGAAAACAAAAAATGATCCACCTTTGTCAATGCGAGAGATTATTAGCTTGGATAAATCACTGCAGACAATAAGAGGTGAGATGGTTAATAATATTGCCAAACTGGGTGAACTTGATAAACACATAGAACGTGAAAAATAGAAACTGGCTACAGCAGACAATGGAAATCTTGACACAGAAATGAAAGAAAGAATACAACACAGATTAAATGATTTGTATATAGAAAGATCAGCGAGGTTAGAAGCGATTAGTATTGGAAGACAAAAACTAAAATCACAGGTCAACAGAATTAGAGAAACTATTCAAAAAATACTTCACGAAGACACTACTCTGGCTGAGAGACTAAAAACACTTTTCAGAGAACAGGGTATCACAATTGCCAGTTTAATTACAGCTCTGGGGTTTATTATCAGTACAGTTGTGTTGGCTGTCTCCGGGGGTGGTTCTCCACCTCCAGCACCACCAACCCCAGTCCCCACAGATCCAAAAGACTTACAGTCGTGGGTAAAGAAACAACTGTCTCACATATCAGACTTGCTTAAGAAATTGGCTGTGAAAGCAATGGACGCTTTGCCTGGCATTATAGGCACTGTTGTCAGTTGGCTGATTAGTACAGCGGCAAAGGCAGTAGGGTTTATGGCAGAACATGTGTGGGTCTTTTTGGTTACAGTAGGAGGGTTGATGGTGGGTTATTTAATGAAACAGATAAAGAAGTAAAACCCCTAATCCAGTGAGGCCTATTACCAATGCAGTTCTCTCTGACTCATGAGTGTCAGGGGTTGGTGTAGGGGTTACCGCTTGTATGAGTGCCGGTGTTGGGGCCGGGGCCGGGGGTGTTACCGGAGGTGTCTGTAATGATTTTAATGACTGTACATGTGTGGTTGTGGCCCCCAAGTTTACAGATTGATTGAGACCGAGTTTTTGACCAACACCTGCAACAACTATTTCATTATTATAATTTGTTATTGTACCCATTTGGAGTTGAAGGTCAGATGGTAACATGTATAACCCGATGCCAACTACAAAGTCAACTTTTGATCTGGCATATCTGAGAACGTCTTGGTAACGTTGTATGCTAGATGGGAGATCAACTGTTGAGTTAATTGAATCTTCAAGATTTGCAAGAAACTGTTTTTGTGCTTCAAATTTACCACTTCCATTCAAAATGTTTGATTTTGTTAGTGATTGTGCTCCTAGTAAACACCAGACATATGTTCTGATAGACTCATTGACGCGCTCGACTCCCGCTTGAGTAAACCCGTCAGATTTATCTAAGACAAATGTGGTCCATGCGTTTGACTGTTTCTGTTCTATTGATCCTAACCAGACTTGTGATTTTGATGAGAATGAAGTGTAACCAGGGTAATAATCTTGAGGGTATTGTCTGTGACTCATAGCATAATACAATGTTCCCATGCCTTTGTGATCATCAAGTTTTTGTGTAAAGTCATACTTTGTACTGATGTTAAATTCATTACAGATGCGTTCAAATGCTTTCATATCCATGGGATTATTAAACTGATTAAAACTGGATTCAGTTGGTAATGGTGTATGCAGTTCTGATAGTATTCTTCTAAGCTGGTAATACATGTGGAAACGATAGACAGACTTAATCAGTTTGTTTGGGTGATTCAAATGGTCTGTAAAAGAAACGCCACAGCCTGTAGTTGAGCATAGTATAGCAAAGTTAAGTTGGTTTTGAAACATCTGTAGTGGGCTTGATGACCACCTTCTTGCAGTTGCATCATCCGTTATTGGAGGGTTTAGGTAATGATCAAAAGGGTTGGGTACTTTGACTTGAAATAAATCTTGTTCGCTTACAGCAATATCAAGCTGGTTTAGTTGAATTATTTTCTGTTCATAAGTTGGTGCGACATTATATTTGGCATCTACATTAAATTGAAATGCGTTTGTAGTGGTAATGGTTGGTGATTTAAATTCCATTGTTCTTTTTTATGTGATAATAAAAATGTTTATAACCTTAACAAATCTTGACACGGGCAAACCAGTGTGGTTAACTAATGGAATCGATAATCGAGATGGTAACAAGGCTGTGGCTATCCATGAAATGTTTTATACAGTAAAGTGGTTTAATGTAACGGATAATACAAGTTTTTATATGAGTTATGTTAATGCTGGTAATAGTGGCTTGGACACTAATACACACTTTATACCATCTGGGTATTATGACTTTTGTACTTTAGCTACATGGTTTCAAAATAATTTAAAAATTAAAGCAACTTTAAATCAGGCTAACTTGTTTGTTGAATTAGAAATTCCTACAGGCACTATACCTTTATTTTCAACTGAACTTGCATATTTACTTGGTTTAATAGACAGAAATACAATGCCTGTAAATTGGGTAATGGGTTTTACAGATAATGGTACTAGTGGATGGTATTATACGTCAGTTGTAACTAAAATAACTGGAACATATCCTGTTCATTTGTCAGTACACACATTTCTAAATGTTTATTTAAAAGAACTAAACACGACTGAAAATGTACACAATGGAAAACCATCAACTTTGTTGAGATGCTTACCAACTGGAACTGCACCCTATTGTGAAAGTGTGGTTGTTAGATTTCCTAATTTGCAGTTTAAGAAATTAGGTTCTAGTTTCTTTGAGTCACTGTGTTTATCTGTAACTAATCAGGATGGCAAACCAGTTGTGATGCATGATTTTAGTGTAGTGTTGGAAGTTAAATAATTTTATTTTTGTTTATAAAAATGAGTGGTCTTGGTCCAAAGCCTAGAATCATACCAGTTGCGTGTCCAGTAACAGAGTTAAAAGATTTGGCAGACGTACAGGATTTTGAGAAGGAGGGAGATATTGGAGAAATATATGGTTTTGAACTTGATTCAAATGGCATGTACAAGAGGAAAGTAATTGTTGACATGAAAGATGGTGAAAAACAGATTCCTAAACTTGGTCAGCTGCGTGATGTTACTGTACCTACTCCACCTGTAAATAATGCGCCTTACAACTTAATACATGTGGGAAATAAGTGGGTTGTTTCACCTGTACCGGCACCACCACCCACAATTGACTGGGACATAAAGATTGAATTTATTAGTCCTTATGTATACACTGATGATGAAGGCGCCTTAGTGTTTAGGAAGGTTGTTAATTCTGGGCCGCTTATTGTAAGCCTTGTTCCAAGTTTTGCCCTAGACAACAATAGCAGAGAAAAACTGAAAGTTGAAAATTATGAGAGACGGAGATATCTTCTTACAACTAGAAAGGGTAGATCAGATACTTCTGTTGTGTTTATGCCAGCAAGCTTAGTCGTGGCTAGAGAAGCGACAATAGTATTTGAAATTATCATGAAATCTGTTGCTACTGCTAAAGAGGCTCAAATTGCACAAGGAATTAAACTTACATGGAATGAAGCAGTAACAGAATCATCAAAGGTCTTTATTGCCATTACAAAAAATGTTGATGTTATTAATGTTTCAAGCAGTATTCCCACTGTCAAGGTGGTGGTTGACAAAACAACTTTTGTTCGTCTAACTTACATAAACCTTGAACACATTGATCTTGTTGCATTTTATTATGCTAGCAAATTGTATACTTTTGAAGAGTTGCAAAATGTAATTGCTGATTAAAAAAATATTTGTCAATAAAAAAATGGTAAAATTCTATCCAGTACTACCAACGCTTGAGCCAACTGAAACAAATGTGACGACTAAAACAATGCTTGCGCCTGATCCACATATGTCAATTGCTTCAGATAAAACATTACAGGCAGATGCATTCAGATTAAATAATATTACAGAAGCTTTGAAATATTTGGAAAGTGAAGAGGCTAAGTACTCACGGTGCAAAAGGAGGTATAAGTCAGTATTTAATTCTGTTCAAAACACTTCTATGGCTATTGGTGCAGTTTCAGCTGGATTATCTGTAGGAGGTATAGCTCTGTTCGCCACAGGAATTGGGAGTTTGGCTGGAATAGCAGTTGAGTCTGTTAGCGTTGTTACATGCCTGACTTGCTTTGGTTTGGATGCCATAAACAAGAGGTTTCATACAAAGTTAGAAAAACATGAAGCATTGAGTACTTTGGCGGGTGCAAAGCTGAGCAGTCTTAAACTTATTATCAGTAAAGCATTAAATGATAATGAAATTGACGATGAAGAATTTAAGAGAGTCCAGGATGACTTAAATAACTATAAACAACAAAAATCTGAAATACAGAATAAGATGCGTAGTCAATCTCCCGTAAATGTTGAAGAACTTAAGGCCAGTTTTTTAGCAGAGGGAAAAAGGATAGGGGTACAGGAAACCACAGAAAAACTACACAATCTTTTAAACAAATAAAAATCAGATTTGGTAATCGTTTATTAATGTCATACACTTCGCAGAAAAATGTCATGCCTGATTATTTAACCCCATCAGCACCACCACCTGAGTATTAAAAAAAAGTTTTTTTATTGTCCTTGTATCTTGATAAATCTGTCTCAGTGACTTGAGTCAAGTTGTTGTAAGAACTTAGGGTAAGTAATTAATAAGTTCTTAAAGGTTACAGCCCCACCCGGGTCTGCCCTGGGGGACTTGGGTGGGGTTAGGTATTTTTTAGTTCCCAGGGTCACCCTGGTCAGCCCCACAGGGTGGGTTTTTCTCTCTATTCTGGGGCATGTGTTTCTGTCTACCCTTTGTCCATTCACCTGTATTTGCCTTTTTAAAACTCTCCCTACTGTCTGCACTGCCTGTAGCTCTTGATATTGGATGTGTGTTGCTAAATGGTCTTAGCTTTATTTAGGCCCCATGTGTTAGGTTTATTTAATGTATTTGACCGGCTGGCGACATGCATTCAATGTTCTGTTTAGTTTTTTTTTCACAAGCAGTGCAGGCACGTCCTGAGAAAGCCTTGTTGCTGTCGGGACGTTAAGCAATGTACAATCAATCTTAAAGGTTACCTATGCAGGTTCCTAGAAGTTAGTTGTAACTTGTTAATAAGTATTAAGTTTTGATTGACATCACTTGATTGGGATAAGAGATAGATAATATGACACTCCCAGGATAATAAATTCAATAGAGTCGCATCCGTCATGCTCATCATTTTTTTAAAAATTAAAGGGTTGATTCGGAAATAACGAGAGTGTAATGGGATAACTGAATTTTGTTATTAAAAATAGCGTAAATTAATGACGGATGCGGCTCTATTGAATGTATTGTCCTGGGAGTGTCATATTATCTATCTCTAGCCCCATTAGCATCGACACCTGTCTTCAGGCTGTCGCAGCTTGGGTTACCTTGAAGAAGACCATAACCATATGCAGTATTTACTTGCCACCATCCCTGCGGGTCTGTAGTAATGATATTTTTAATTTAGTAGAACAACTGCCCCCCCCCCCCCCCCCTTTATTTTCATGGGGGATTTTAACGGTCACGCTCACTATGATGGCAGAGGTCAGATGTTAGAAAATGTTTTTTTCTCAACTTAACCTATGTGTCTTTAACGATGGCTCACCTACATACTCTAACCCAGGTTCATGATCTAGTTCTATTCTAGACCTCACTGTGTGTGATCCTTCTCTCATGCTGGACTTTGACTGGAAGGTTCACGATGACATGTGTGGTAGTGACCACTTCCCAGTAGTCCTGTCATCGGTCAGCTGTGAGGAGGATTCACCAGTGGGGTGCTGGAATCTGAAGAAAGCTAACTGGCCTCTGTTCGCCTCCCTCTGTCAGTCTCGTCTTACAGAGGAGGTGGTCATGTCAGCTGAAGAACCTGTTTCTTGTTTTACTTCTATTTTGTTGGACGTAGCAGGTGACACCATCCCTAAAACTTCGCATCGGTCCCTCGGAAGCCAAGAGTACCATGGTTCAACGAAGAGTGCCACAAGGCCCAAAAAGCGCGCAAATCTGCTCAGCGACATGCTTTCCATAATCCGTCGCAAGTGAATATTTTAACCTTTAAAAGACAGAGGGCGAAAGCCTGTTACATTTTTAAACGAGAACGCCGTGCTTCCTGGAGACGCTTCGTCTCATTTTTAACTTCTCGGACTCCGTCCCAGAAAGTCTGGAAGGCTGTTCAGAGAATTAGGGGCAGGGGTGGCTCGGCTTCTGTCGGCCATCTTAGAGATGGTGCCAGCTTGGTCACAGATAAAAAAGCTGTGGCCAATTTGCTTGCCTCCACCATTGCCCATAATTCTTCAACAGAGCATTATTCACCCTTCTTCCAGAGAGAGAAGGAGAAACGAGAGTCTCGTATTTGTGATTTTAAGTCCGATAACTCAGAAGACTGAGGAGGGGAGCAGATGTCGCCTCAGACCACCATCTGCTTACCTTAAGAATGAAGCTCAAGCTAAAGAAAAGCTGCACAGAGACAACAAGAAGACAGCGCTATAATGTAGGCCTCCTGAGAGAAACTGGAGTTAGAGAAGAGTTCAAACTGGTGCTGTCCAACCGGTTTCAAGCGCTACAGGAGCTAGTAAATGAAGAGGAGGCGGTCACCACAGAGCAGCAGTGGAAGGCAGTTAGAGAGGCGCTGAACTCAACCTGCAAAGACACTGTAGGGTTCAGGAAACACCACCACAAGGACTGGCTGTCGGCACAGACCTTGAAGAAGATAGAAGCGAGGAAGCAGAAGAAATCAGCGGTCAACAACAGTCGCACGAGAGCAGCCAAAGTAAGGGCACAGGGGGAATACTCGGAAGCCAACCGCGAGGTGAAGAGGAGTATCAAGGCAGACAAGAGGGCCTACACAGACAGCCTGGCAGCAGAGGCAGAAAAGGCAGCAGGCAGCGGCAACATGAAACAGCTCTACGACATTACCAGAAGATTGTCGGGTAAGCATGGCCATACAGAAAGACAAGTAAAAGACAAAGAAGACAAGCCTATTGCAGACAGAGCAGACCAACTCGACAGATGGGCCGAGTATTTTGAAGAGTTACTGAACAGACCTAGCCCACCCGACCCCCCCGACATCCAGCCGGCAGAGACCGACCTACCCATCAACTGTGACAGACCCAGCCGGGAAGAGATCAGAAAAGCAGTGGCATTTTTGAAGAACGGCAAAGCAGCAGGGCCAGATGGCATCCCAGCAGAGTCTCTGAAAGCAGACGTAGAGACAACAGTGGAGATGCTGTACCCACTGTTTGGAAAGATCTGGGAAGAGGAGGTGATGCCAGCTGACTGGAAGGAGGGGTACCTAATCAAGCTTCCCAAGAAAGGCGACCTCAGCAAGTGTTCCAACTACAGAGGAATCACCTTGCTGTCAGTACCAGGAAAGGTCTTCAACAGGATCATCCTAGAGAGAATGAAGAGCTCCGTTGACCCCCAGCTGAGAGACCAGCAAGCAGGATTCAGGAAGAACCGATCATGTACAGACCAGATCGCCACTCTCCGCATCATCTCTGGAGTGGAGCTCCCCGCTGTACGTCAACTTTGTGGATTATGAGAAAGCATTTGACAGCATGGACCGAGAGACTCTGTGGAAACTCCTACGACACTACGGTGTACCCACAAAGCTTGTCCGCCTGATCAAGAGCAGCTATGATGGCATGACATGTCGCGTGATCCACGAAGGGCAGTTCACCAGGGAGCTCCAGGTCAGAACTGGTGTCAGGCAGGGGTGTCTGCTGTCTCCGTTCCTCTTCCTACTGGCCATAGACTGGGTCATGAAGATGACCACAGAGCACAGACGAAGTGGAATACTGTGGACACAGCTTGACGACCTCGATTTTGCAGACGACTTGGTATTACTGTCCCACACTCATCAACAAATGCAGGACAAGACCACGAGGCTTGCTGACATCTCGTCCCAAGTGGGCCTCACCATTCACAAACACAATGAGGCTGGGGGTTCCATGACAATGCCTGCCTAGTGATACTGGAACTTACCTTCCACAACCATATTAATTACCTCAGAACCTCTTGTCAGAAGGCTCTCGACGTTCTTCGTGTCGTTGGTCGGTCTGATTGGGGTGCGGACCGTACTGTCTTACTTCGACTGTACCGGGCCCTTGTTCGGTCCAAACTGGATTACGGCTCTGTGGTGTATGGTTCAGCTTCCAAGTCTGTGCTACAGCGTCTGAACACAATTCACCATCAGGATTTACGGATATGTCTTGGGGCCTTCAGGACGTCTCCAGTTCTTATTCTGTATGCCGAGGCAGGGGAACCTTCTCTCAGGCTCCGCCGCATCCGCCTCATGCTCAGCTACGTTCTGAAACTGAAGGCCCATCCAGACAATCCTGCCTATGATTGTGTTTTTAAACCATTGTTTGCAGAGATTTACGATATCCATCTGGGAGCTGTCAGTCCACTTTCTTTCCATGTCTGACCTCATCTGCAGGCAGCCGGATTGGACCTGGACAGAGTTTCAGAATCCCTGCAACACATCACTCCACCCTGGCTCTTACCAGTTCCTGACATCTTGCTGGACTTGACTGCCCACAAGAAAGACTCTACTCCACCAGCCATATACCAACAGAGCCTCAATGAACTGCTTTCAATTTTTCCTGGCTATTGTCGTATCTATACGATGGGAGAGAGGCTGCGGCCGCAGTGTCCTCTCGCCATCCTAGACGCCTATTTAAGCACCGCCTCCCAGACCACTCATCTGTATTTAGTGCAGAACTGCAGGTGGTTCTGCTGGCACTTAGGCATGCTTATCGATCTAGAGAAAGGAACTTCCTGATTCTGTCTGACTCTCTTTCTGCCCTGCAGGCCCTTCAGGGCACTGGAAATGACCACCCACTGCTGGTGCAGATCAGAGAGCTCTACGCAGACTTTGACGAAGGAATATTATGACATCATTTTTATTTGGGTCCCAGGGCATGTGGGCATCGAAGGCAACAGGATCGCAGATTCTGCTGCCAACGATGCCTGCTACGACCCTGTCCCTGACACACAGACTTTTTATAGTGATTTTAGGCATGTGGTTAGTGCGTACATAGCCCGTGAGTGGCAGTCCGAGTGGGACAAAGAGGAAGCTAACAAGCTGCATGAAGGCCTTCCTAAGTTGTCCGACGGTCTACGTTATTGCTGCGGCAGCCACCATGAGGAGACTGTCCTTGCTCGGCTCAACATCGGGCACACGTATGTTACGCACTCTTATTTACTAAAACAGGAGGAGCGTCCATGGTGTTATGCCTGTGACGAGCAGTACTCTGTTCGACACTTTTTGCTGTCTTGTGCTGATCTAATCGACACAAGGTATAAACATTTCACAGCAGACTCCTTGAAAGTTTTGTTCGGGGATGTGCCCCCGGACAAGATCTTCAGTTTTCTGAGAGAGTGCCATATTTTTAATAAGATTTGAGGTTTTATAGACTATGATGTTTCTATTATTTTGACCTTTTTGAGAGTCTGTCGACGTTTTCTTTAAAGACCTGTGCGACATTTTAGCGTGACATATTTTTAAGGTATATTTACATCATGTCTTAAGACCTTTCTTTTAGTGTGGCTGGCCAGATTTTTACCCTTTCCGCCATGAGATGGCCTTAGTTGCCTGCTCGGCGTTAAACCCAAATAACTAAATAACTAACTAAACCAGAGGAAGAGAAGAAAACAAGTAAAGGCTGTTGAATTTCCCTGTAATTCTCTCAACAGAATAGTATCAATGGAACCTAAATACCAAAGTTATGAATATTTGGTTATAAGACCATTTTCACCCCTCACCCGTTCCCAACTGTCACTATATACACTCTGCAACAGGTTTATCTTTGAGGATTTCTCTGTGTGTGTGTGTGTGTGTGTGTGTGTGTGTGTGTGTGTGTGTGTGTGTGTGTGTGTGTGTGTGTACACAGATGTTCCACTGCTGAGGACTCGGACATTTTGCAGTTTTCTACATCGGAAGACTTCAGCAAGGATGTACACGCTTTCAGTGGATCCAAGCCCAGGTGGAGCAGCTTCCATGTGCCTGGTAAATATGCAGAAATACAGTGAGAAACTGCACTAACAAAAAGAAATTGTGAAAAAGATAGAACACGCCGGATAGTTTATCAGCCTTCTGGAAACTTCTACCAGTTTGCAGATCCGTAGTAAACCAGACCAATATTGACACTACTACTATCATCAAAAGGAACTCTGGGAAGATCTCTGATGGGTTGGGTAGAGCGCGTATGGGACTTTACGAGTGCAAAGATCCCATCTTGACTTGACTGAACTGAACTGAACAGGTATCTATAAAGCATGTAACATACGCAGACTTCCCACGGTCGCACGCACAGACTCACAAATGCAACAGGTACATACACAAACAACACTGACCCTCAGTCGGACGCATTCGTGCAGCATAAACTCAAAACATCATTTTCTGTGTCCCAACGAATAATACTAACAAAAACTCCTCACAAAATACACAACTATCAATACTAGCACATCACACTCACTTCCACACAATATAATAAAAGCCAAGCTAGGTAAGATGTCTTCACGCACCAACCTGTTCAACAGGTGTTATAGCTCTGCACCATTGACACGTTCCTCCACATCTAAGCATGTAGTTTTGGGTGACGCGCTCCTGAAGCTGTGGTGTACGTCGACCCGCTCTCTCAGCTGTGGGTGTCTTCTCGACACACTCCTCCAGCGGCAGCCTCTGTTGACTTTGATGTCTCAGCACCAAGGCCCTCGCTCCCCCCAGCTGTGGATGTCCTCTCAACACCTTTCTCCAGCGGCAGCCTCTGTTGACTGAAGTCTCAGCACCTAGTCCCTCGCTCCTCACAAGAACTCAAACAGTAAAGTTCTAATGTCATATCACTTGCTTAACACACAAATTCTGGGTGATATGAGGTACATTATGTAACCTGGCTGATACAGATAAACCTACACGTTCATTCACACACTCGCGCTTCATAAAACAGAATAGATTCGCAACACATCATAACTCGGTCACTACACTGAAAAAGACTATATCATGATCCACTTACCATACACTGGTTCATACATGGGAAAGATTGTGCTTAACACACCCACGTACTACCTTCGTAAAGAACCTAGTCATACCAAAGCACATCACATTCCTTAATTAATGATCGTGGTAAATAACTAAATAGAAAAATCCCCGGTTATCTCAAGTTCTAAACCAACATAACTGAACCAAATAAATGCTAAGCAACCGAACTAAATCTTACTAACACATACTACATTTAACTCACTAGCTGTCAATGATACATCTAAAAACGTACCTGAAATCTCAGTTTGAGTCTTGGAATATGGTTACGGTATCTAAAATAGGTCCGCCCTCTATGACAGAATAACACATACTAATTATTCTTGAGCTCTGTTACCCTGAACTCCGTAATTAAAACCCTGTGCGAATTGCTGAACTCGCAAACACACGGAACTCAATACACAAATATTTGTCACCAGAAACCGCTGACTCGACAGCACAGTGCAGAATCTCCGTGTAAACTTTATGCGTGGGCATAGAGCTTCATCACATAGTGCTTAATCTTAACCCAAAGCTCAAAGCGCTTTACAATCTGTGCATGACAATGAAAATACAATGACATTTGCACATAGCAAGCAAAACACAATACATGAACACACCATTTTTACAACAAACAACAATGCAAACATATGTTGCACTTAATATTCAATCGAAGCATCACAGGACATCAACTAAGGCATCGAACACTGGTGATTATTTAACCCTTATCATTCGGAATACACCTGTGTGTGTGAAATAAATTTTACTAAAATCGTTGAAGGGTAGTGCCAAAATAACTTGGCGCCTCAACCTATTCTGGCACTACCCTTCAACTAAAAGAAGTACCCAACAGAGAAAGAAACACGCTTAGAAAAGACGGGTACAACACAATTTATTAATATTTCGGGTAAATACCCTTTGTCAAAATAAACAAACAAACAGAGAGATTAGCCCTTATCTTCATTTGCAGAAGGAATGTGCCACATTCCTTCTGCGAATGAAGATAAGTAGCGGCTAATCTCTCTGTTTGTTTGTTTGTCTATTTTGACAAAGGGTCTGGATTCCTTGAACTAAAGCCATTGGTCTATATCCTTATCTGTAAGTACTATAATGTAGCTTGCATATGGCAGTGTACAAATTTGAAGCTTTTAGCCTCAGTATGATATGGGTTAAACTAAAGCTTGGAGAGGTGAATTGTTTTTTTCTCAAAATACATTATCGATGGCATTACTATATGGAATACACTCTATAGCCTATCGATTTCAGCCCAAAGTTGTGTCCCCTACACAACTGGGGAGGAGACACCGGGGATCCAGTCATAAGCCCCCGGTAGCCTCCCCTTACCACCCTATCCGGGCATGCGTAGGACGAAGCCTGTCAGTTTCACTCTTAGCTCGACCGTGGATGGTCGGGTTTTGCCTTGCTACGGTGTTTCGACCGGTGTCTTCTATGGTTTATAACTACGAACGTTTTGGCTTTGCCTTTGTGGATTAGAATTTCTCCTAGTGCTCAGTGTGCCTTATGGGTGTATTCTACACTTCAGCGTACTACTGTGTGTGGACTTAGCGCCGACCGGTTCCGACCGGGGTTGACTTTCAGTGAACTTCGTCCTTGGCTGCGGCCTTGGGTCTCGGCATGTGACTTTACTCTCCCTCGTGACTTTGTGCCTCATGGAGTGAGTTTGGCGCTTGGGTGTGCTCCGCCCTGCAGACACTATGGCAGCTTCTTTTTTGAAGTCTTGCCTCCTTTGTGGGGATTTTCAGTGGCCTTCGGACGCTCACGACGCCTGCTTGCCGTGCTCAGGCTGCTCTTCCGACAGGATGTGTGATGTGTGTGCCGATTGGAGTGAGGATCGGTGGTCTTAGCTGACCGTCCTTCCTGGCTCCAACAGTCTCCCCAGACTTCTCCGCAGGATGGCATCGCTCTGTCGGCTCTTCGGGCCCCGCTTCGCTCCGTCGTCCGGGCCATCCGGCCCTCAGGTAAGTCCCCTTCGTTTACCGTAACCGCGCAGGAACTCCCTCCCCGCTCTGAGTCTTCTGAGCAGGGCAGGCAAGTATCAGAGTCACGCTCCCCGCACTCCGTTTCCCCCGAACGTGGCTTGAGCCCCTTGAGTCCCCCCCCTGCTCCGAATTGCCCGAGTGGGCCAGGCGAGCTGAGCGTTCGTCCACACACCCCTGCTCCGTTTCTTCCGAGCGGGCCCGGCATGACGAGCGCAAATGTAATAAGTAAGAGAAAAGAAGTAGGAAGAGAGGCTCTCCCTCATGCTCCGAGGCGTCGGAGCGTGACCCGAGGCCCATAGAGGTGCTGCCCCCCCGCTCCGAATCATCCGAGTGGGCCCGGCGAGCTACATTTACGTCCCCCCCCCCCCCCCCCCCCCCCGCCCCGTCCCGTATTGACCAGGTGGGCCCAGTGTGACTTTGACACGCGCCCCCCACGCTCCGAGGCTTCTGAGCGGGGGCTGCGTGCCCAATTTCTGTCCCCTCCCCGCTCCAAATTGTCTGAGCGGGCCTGGCGAGACACTTTACTGTCCCCCCACCCCCCCCCCCCCCCCCCGACCCCACCCCACCCAGCCCCGAACTTTCAAGGCGGGCCCGGTGTGACTCGGACACTAACTTTCAGGACTGGATCCGCTGGGTCGCTGATAAGCCCCCTTCCAGCTCGCGGTCTCCTGAGCAGGCTCGGGGAGCCAGGGTTCCCCTACCGCCTCCCTTCTTAAAATGCTCGGAGCGCGGTCCCCGGCACCCGCGATCCCCTCTCCGTCCTCGACAATAGCAGCCCCCCTCCCCTCCCCTCGCGTTGTGCAAGTTGAGGGCTTCCAGAGCCAAGCTTCGCCTTCGACCATCATTCGACCGTGGTCCCTCCTTCCCCGCGACGCCCCTCCGGGTGGGCTTCGCGGACAGCTCCGCATATCCTACACGCGCACCCTCGCCAGTCGCCTTCGGCGGATCAGCACTCTCGTAGCCGGTCGCCCCTCCGTGGGGCTTCGCGTGATAGGCGGCCTTGGAAGTAGACCTGGACGTACTCAGCCTACATCCATCGGATTCGGCTTTGGCCATTTTCCTGCGGGACTCACCCTCCGGGTCTCCCGACCACCTCTCAGCTGTTTCGTCGGTCTCCTCCTCTTCTAAGGATGTCGGCCCTTCGCTCATCTCACAGACGGTCCGTGCCTTGGGAGAGGCCTCCCGTCTTATCTTGAACTTCCTCCAGCCTGACTTCTGTCCACCTTCCCCCCCCCCCCCCCCCCCCCTTGAAGAGACAGGCTTCCGCCATGGTTGATGCGCTAAGGCCGGTAAAGCGTCGCAAGTCTCCCACTCAGCCAGCCGGCATCCGGGATCTCGCCGAAAGCGTTCTCCTCCCAGCTCCGCCAGGACACCTTCAGCGACAATGGGTTTTCACAGATTCGCGGTGGCCAGCTGGGATTAACACGAGTTCCACCAGGCCTGGTATGCGGGACACTCCCAAGCCTTCGCCGTCCCTCTTCCTTTGGTGGATGCGGCAGCCATCAACCAGGCGGGCGGGCGCAGGGTAGTCCAGAATGCTTGTCCTCGCCCGCTTGACAGGATCGCTGCCTTAGTTCAGAACTCGCTAGCTTGCTCCGGGTTCCTGGAGTTGGCTACAATGGTGCTGCAATGCCTGTAGGACACGTGGGACCTGGAAGCCTTGTCCCCGCCCGGCGACGTCCAGTCCGTCCTGGTAGCTGCTAACCGGGCCGCCTACCAATCCTAAACCAATGCCATGGCGGCGGCCGCCAACTGTGACCTCAGGCGGCGGGACTCTCTCCTGCGACTCTGCACGGATCTCCCCAAGACGGTGAAGACTCAGCCCTTTGGTGGTTCCCATCAGATGGAGACACGTGACAGTCGGTTAAGGAAGCGACCAAGGATCTGTGGCCCCCACCTGCCACCGCCCCGCTTCGTCTCGCTTTCGTGCTACCTGCTCGGCCGGGGGTCATGCCCGGCGGTCTTCCAGACCCACCTCGCTTCCAGTCGGCGTTTCCCGTGGTAGGGCTCGCCCCCGTCAGGCTCCTCAGTCCTTCCCCGCCTGGCAACGGGCGTGCCTCTGCACTCCCCTCCGCCCCGGTGGTCTCTCTGCACCGACGCGAGCCAGTCTGGTTGGGGCGCTCACCTGTTACCGGATTATGCCTCGGCCTCGGGCCTTTGGCGCCGGGACCTCGCGGACAAACACATCAACTGGCTAGAGTTGAAGGCGGTTTGGTTGGCCCTCAACTTCTGGCAAGAGACACTGACCAACCAAGAAGTCCTCGTTCTGTCGGACAACTCGACTGTGGTGGCCTACATACAGAACCGGGGGTCACGCGCTCACCCTCCCTGTGCATCCTCCTTTACCACCTCCTTCTCTGGTGCAGGGACCGGGGCATTGCTCTTCGAGCCCGCCACTTCACGGACCGCCTAAACGTGGTCGCGGACGCTCAGTCCCGCCACGGACAGATGCTCCACACGGAGTGGTCACTGCGCCCAGACATCTTTCGCCTGATCTGCTCGCGATGGGAGGCGCCTCTAGTCGACCTGTTTGCCACCAGCTGGAACAACCAGCTTCCGGTGTTTGTCTCCCCAGTCTCGGCCCACTCGGCACCGGCCTCCACGTGGCGTGGGTGGGTAGTCTCCTCAGTCACTGACTGAGTGGGCTAGCAGACGGGTGCCATCTTTGTCCAGGATTAGGACTTGATGTCAGCAGATATGTTGTTCAGTCTTTTTAACTGGTCCGGTTTTTAAGGAGCTGTGCTAACCCAGGTCGTACCATGTTGGATTGGTCCTTAAAAATACTCGTGAGCTTTTGGTCCTTTGGATCCCAAGTGTTTGCCGTGCTTGGAGACCCGTGTCGGGGGAGAAGAGGATCCTGGTGGCTGAGGTTCCCTTTGGGCTGCGGCTCACTGGTGCCAACACTCCACTTCAGCCTTGACTTCTACCTAAACGGGAGGCTAGTCGTACCGGCCTAGTCAATCGGCTCTTGTCACGTTGAGCCCTATCCCACTGTTGACATGCGGGTTGCTATACGGAGCACCATGCTATAGCCTCTGCTGCTGATTAGGTGCTTTACGCCAGTATTCCCCTGCGTTCAACGGTGTGATAGAAGGCGGTGGCTCAAACGGTTCAATCGGGCTTACCCCCTTGAGTATATCTTTCGGGCAGTCTCCATTGTGCGTCGGCTGGAGACCCGCCGACATTTGCACTTTCCTTTGTTGGGCTCGGTGGCGGGCGGGGTCCCCCGGGGGATGAATATCTCTACTAATATAATATGGAAAAAACAAAAAAACCTAAACTTGCACAGAAACGGCACATAGCCACCAACATTGAAAATGACAGTGACTCGGACTGTGAGGAAGCAACGCCTCAGGCGTCGGCCGTATGGCCTCGCTTCCTCATTGTCCATAGCAAGGTGAAGGAGAAACCAGTTACCAAGCTGCATCCTTTTCTGGTGGGGGAGACCCTCAGGAGCCGTGTTGGCAGGCCTGACGCCCAGCGCCTCAGGTCTGGTGACTTGCTGGTGGAGTGCCGTACCCGGGCACACTCCAGCGGGCTACTGAGGCTCTCTTCCATCGGAGACACTCCAGTGGAGGTCACACCCCACAAAACTATGAATTCGTCAAGAGGCGTAATCAAAGATCAAGCTTTGGCTGAACTGTCAGAAGATGAACTTGTACGGAACCTTAAGTCTCAGGGGGTGACTTACGAGTGGCAGTCCGAGTGGGACAAAGAGGAAGGTAACAAGCTTCATGAAGCTCTTCCTAAGTTGTCTGACAGTCTACCTTTCCGCTGCGGCAGCCGCCGTGAGGAGACTGTCCTTGCTCGGCTCCACATCGGGCACACGTATGTTACGCACTCTTACTTACTTAAACAGGATGAGCGTCCATGGTGTTTTGCCTGTGATGAGCAGTTTTCTGTTCGACACTTTTTGCTGTATTGCATCTACAGACTCTCAAAAAGGGCAAATAAAAAAATTCACATAGTCTATGAATGCTCAGATCTTGTTAAAAATATTGCATTCTCTAAAAAAATTGAAGATTTTGTTCGGGGGAACATCCCGGAACAAAACCTTCAAGGAGTCTGCTGTGAAATGTTTATATCTGGTGTCAATTAGGTCAGCGTTTCTTTTAAAGACATGCAACATTTTAGCCTGAGATTTTTAATCTATATTTACATCTTGTCTTAAGACCTTGCTTTTAGTCTGGCTGACCAGATTTTTACCCATCCCACCGTGAGATAGCCTTAGTCGCCTGCTCAGCGTTAAACCCAAATAAATAAATCCCCAGTCTCGGACCCGCTCGCCTGGGCAGTGGACACGCTCTCCATTCCCTGGGACGGACTGGTCGCGTATGTCTGTACTGGTACCAAAGGTCCTACAGAAACTTATGGGATGCTCCACGGTTCTCATCCTGGTGGCCCCCTTCATTTGGACCAAGAGCTGGACCACGGATGTACTCGCGCTAGCGACGGACCCACCCCTAGAGCTCCCTACTCTGCCCACAATGCTCAAGCAGCCTCGCCAGGCTCTCTTCCACCCGTGCCCGGAGCGCCTCCTCCTACATACCTGGAGGTTGTCCAGCAAGCCCTTGCCGTTAGAGGTTTCTCGGATGCGGCAGTTGCGGCGATTGCAGCAGCCTGCAGACTGTCTACACGGAAGGTGTACGAAGGCAAGTGGAGGGTCTTTCAGTCCTGGTGCGCTGCTCAGCGGCTCCCCCCCACAAATCTAACTACCCCTCAACTGGCGGAATTCTTCCTCTGGCTCTTCGACGATCAAGGCTTAGCTGCTATTACCTTCAAGGGTTACCGCCACCTGAGCCTTCCGGATCCAGGCGCTTGCACAGACCTTTCGGACCTGTTGGCTCACTTCGATCTCCGACGTCCAGCCTCTCGTTCACTCTTACCTCGGTGGGACCTCGCCTGGGTACTGACGTGGCTAAATATATACCGCTTTGAACCCCTGCCTTTGGCACGGTTCTCCAACCTGACCCGGAAAACTTGTTTCCTTTTGGCTCTCGCCACAGCGTCCCGCGTGAGCGAGCTTCACGTGCTCTCGGTACGACCCGCCTGTCTGCAGTTTCGTTCCAACGGCTCTGCGCAGCTACTCACCGACCCGTCCTTTCTGGCCAAGAAACGACTTCCCTCGGCTGCTCCCCAGATGCTGACCGTACGTCCGCTCGGAGGGATGGACCTATCCCGCGAGCCACGTCAACAGGATTCGGTTCAGGCGCTGCGGATTTACCTGCGTCACTCTAAGCCGCGCTGCCTAGGGTGCTTCCGCCTCTTCTTTCCACTTTCACCGGGCAGGCCCGATATCTCGGCCCAGACGGTTTCGTCCTGGCTTCGGTGGGCAATTTTTTCGGCCTTCCTGGACCTCTCCCCTGACCGGGATAGACTTTTATCAGATCTGGGCTCATGAAGTGCGAGCAGTAGCCACCAGCGTGGCCCTGGACCGCAACTGCTCGGTTAAGGACATTATAACGGTGGTAGGCTGGCGTGCAGACTCCACCTTCGCCCGCTTTTACCTCCGAGACCTATCTGGCCAGCGTGACTCCCTGGCCCGGGTGGGCGACATCTCCGCAGCCCAGCACTCCCTTCGCGCGCCACAGGCGCCTTAGGGACGTTTTAGCTGAATTTGTCGGGAGTACTCCTTCGTGGGCCTGCAGGGGGTTAAATACAGGGCTTTAGGGTCGGCAGCCTCCTCCTCTTCGCTATTCTTCCATATAGTAATGCCATCGGTAATGTATTTTGAGAAAACAAATGAATTTTTTTCTAAATGCTCCTATGACTGGATCCCCGGTGTCTCCTCCCCAGTTGTGTAGGGGACACAACTTTGGGCTGAAATCGATAGGCTATAGAGTGTATTCCATATAGTAATGCCATCGGTAAGTATTTTTCAAAAGAATACATTTTAAAAAAATATTCATTTTTCAATGACCTCATGAAGCCAGAGACGGACTCGCTGTTTCTGACCTCAGAAGGAAATGTATTCCACAACACTGGGGCTTGATTAACAAAAGTGCACTGTTATTTCAACAGTGACCTAATAATTATTCTGTATACAGGCAACGCATCTCAAATGACCCATTTAGCCCCAACGCACTACACCAGGAGATGTATCGATCATGATAATGCAAGGGTAGTGCCAGATTATCTTGGTACCTGATGTTACCAAGCTAATCTGGCGCTACTTTGGAATTATGGTCGATCCATCCCCTGCAACTGGTACATAGTTACATGACGCCTCAGAAATCTGGGAAATGCGACCATAGGGTGGTTCTGCAGGGCCGTTTACTGTTCACTGTACTGTTAATTGTTCAGACTTTGTTTATTGCAACATTCACCGTTTGTACAGGGGACACAATCTACTACAAGTTCATCTTTGAGGGCAACTCCTTTTCTGCATCATATTGGGGTTACAAGTTCACAGTGGTGGCCGGCATCAGAGACAGCTTTGAAACTGGGCACACCATACTGGAGTGCATCCTGTCATCATCACTTGCTCTGTAAGTACTTCGGATTAACCCCGCGACAGCTGGAATAATGCCCACACCACTGGGGGCTCATGAGGTTCCTCGCCTCTTGCTGACCCTATTCATGTCTGCGTTGCTTGAATTGACCTTCAGACAGCCTGTACCATCCGCAAGAGGCATACTAGTCTTGCACCAAGCTAATCTGGCACTACCCTTGAATTATCATGGTTAGTCCATTTTCTGCAGCTGGTACATAGTCGTTGGGTAATACCTCCAAAATTTGTGAGATGCAGCCTGGGGAATTGGTTAACTCCTTGTACATTGCTTGTTTTTCAATCTTCTGTGCAGGTCACTGCCGTTGGGTGATCTGTGGCGAAGTCTGGCCTTTGTGGCGTGTAAGCAGACATCCACGCAGAGACTGAAAGCTATTCAGCTCTTGCTACGCATCATTTCATCACAATTTGAGAACTTGCCTAAAGCCAAGCAAGGTACCCCTGTGGACCCGCCCTCCCTTCACCCCCTCAGCCTGCCACCTCCCCTGCACCCCACCCCTCCCCCAAAGCCGATGATTGATCTAAGTCTGCTGCGACCACTGTGGATACTGTACGGAAAAATGACGGCCAAGGAAGACGACTCGGCCTCTCTGCAGCAGCCAGTGGTCAGGGCTCTGACTGAGCTGTTCCTGCAGGCTGAGAATCTCGCTCTTGTAAGTTTACATTACTTTCTTACAGGTGGTGGTTGTTGCATTCCTGGGCTTAACACTCCCAGGGTCACCCAGCAGGATCACCAAGCAGGATGAGAGGATTACATGTATGGTTTATTATTATTATCACATCATGTAGGTGGCCACACTCTGATTTCAGAGGATTTTAGGTTGCGTGTGTGGCTGCTTTCAATTACTGCATGATCTAGATGGCCACACTCCAACTTTAGGGGAGTTTTTGGGTCATGTGCGATAGCAAAAGTGAGTCTATATAATGGGCCATCCGGCATCGGTCCTGCGTCTGTCATCTGTGGTAAACTTAAACATTGGCAATTTTCTCGGAGACTATTCAAGCCTCTGACTTCAAACTTGGCCCAAGGGTACTTTGTGGTAAAACCTTTATAAACATAAAAATTTAGTGACCTCTCGCAAAGATCAAGGTTACAGGGACCAGAAAGGGGTAAAAAATAGCCATATTTTGACACAAATTGTTTCTCCTCAAATACTATTTTCAACTTCAAACCCAAACATGGTATATACCTGATGGTAGGACCTTTCTATACATACTAATTTGGAAGACCCCTCAGAAAGTTCAAGGGTCACAGTAAGTCAGCAAATGTGTGGAAAAGGACAGTTTTTAAAGAGTTGTGGTTTTTGGCTCTCGTGTGAAGCAAAAGTGAGTGTTCTGGGCCAGTGGTTGTCCGTCCATCGTCAGTCTGCCGTCGTCTGTGGTAAACTTAACGTTTGCATTTTCTCAGACTATTCAAGCCACAGTCTTCAAACTTGGCCCAAGGATACTTTGTGGCAAGACCTTTCATATTAATTTGAGTGGCCTCCCTAAAAAGTCATAGTCATAGGGGAACAGGAAACATTGCCAGATTTTGACATAATTGATTTTTTTCTCAAATACTATTTGCAACTTCAAACCTAATCTTGGTGCATACTCATTTGGTTGACCCATCGGAAAGGTCAAGGGTCACAAGAGATCAGGAAATAGGTTAAAAAAAAAAACACCATAAAAATCAACATAATTTCACAAAAGATGTTTTCTCAAATACTATTAACAACTTCAAACCCAAACTGGGTACAGAGATACCTGATAATAAGACCTTCCTATTCATACTAATTTTGATGACCCCTTGGAAAGGGTCACAAGGGATCAGGAAATAGGTCACAAGTAGCCATTTTCTGACCCAAAAAATGTTTTTGCCCAAATACTATTTTCAACTTCCATCCCAAACCTGGTACAGAGAGATACCTGATGGTAGCCTGGACGACGTCTTGAAAAGGTCAAAGGTCACAAGAGATCAGCAAATGATGTGAAAAATGTCTGGTAGAACTGTAGTTTTTTATCAGGATTTTGCAAAACTTTTCAACCAAATGTAGCTGATGATAAGACCTTTATATGCATACTAGTTTGGTTCACTACCTGTACTCAAAATGTTAAAGGGTCATGGGAGGTTGACAAAAGTGAAAAATATGTAAATTTTGAGAACACATTGATTTTGCTGGTACAAAAAATGCCAACCCTTTTTTTTTATGTTATGTTAGAACACTTGAACTCTTGCTTATTTTAGTGACCTGTTGGAAGGTCAAGGTCACAAAGGTAATTAATTATGTGGATTGGTCATGCACATGAGCCTTGAGGGCTTCGCCATTCTTGTTATCAAAGTTTTTGCCAAATTTTCAGTCAGATTTGGCACAAAGGTAGCTGATGATAAGACCATTTTATACATACTCCACTGTAATTTAGTGGTCCCCTCCCAAAGGTCAAGGTTCTTGGGGGAGGGGGGGGGAGGGGAGGGGAGAGGGGTCTAGAAATAGGTGAAAAAGAGCCAAATTTTGACAAAAACTGTTTTATCTCAAATACTATTTTTTAACTTTAAGCCCAAACTAGAGATACCTGATGATAAGGTCTTCAGTGCTCCTGTTTTCACAACAGCTTGAAGGGTGTAAATTAATTTTAGAGGGTACACAAATCCCCGTCTTGGCATAAAAAAGGGTAAGAAATTTGATTTAAGAAAACTGCATCATTAGTATGTTTTTTTGTTTTTTTTTCAATATATAAACTCATTTCACTCTCACTCTTCTTTAAATATGTTTACACAAACGTCTCAAAAAAAACAAAACAATTAGTTAACATGACAAACCAAACTAAACCACAGGAGGAGAAAAAAACTACACATCCAAATCCCCTAAACAAAAACACGCAATGAACGGCTCCAAAATTGCTAAAATAATCTACCATTGCAACTAGAGCAGCGGAACATGGCCGTTTGGATATGGCCCATTTCCTAGAGACGTCATAATGTGTTTACACAAGGTCTTCAAAGATGCATAGTTCTTTCACAGGACGAACCAATCTAAGCTGCACCCTCTCCGAAAAACGCAATACTTGCAGACCTGTTTACCCATACGTTTTTTGCATATTTTCTATGCAGTTTTTAGAAATAGTACATCAGTACTCAAAAACGAAAATCAATACGATCAACAAAACCAACAAAAAATCCAGAAAAAAAACTCAATCCACATTTTCAAACTTCATTGCCAAAGAACGATAACTCTTTGTTCGTTTTACCGCCATTTTGGCACCCGGCAAGATGTCGAAGGCCATAGTACATGGTGGGCCTCCCCTGCAGTCCCATCTGTTAAAATGCCTTAGTCTTAGTCTGTCCCAGTCATCCCCTAATTTTTCAATCCCCTAAACAACACTATCGCCCACTTGCTGCACATTTGCTATGCTCAAAATCAAAAAAGAAAAATAACCACATCACCCGTCTCATTTCCTGGCTATCAACATGATTCTGAACCAACCCTACATCCAACCGCAGCTAAAACCTCAAATCACCATCCACTTGGCAACTCTAACTAGGCCAAAAAGAGTCCACTGGTTATGCCAAGACTGGTATGAATCAAAGCACCAACATCTCTTCTCATCTATCAAGAGATTTTAAGCAAATTCCAACATACTGCCTCTGGTACAGAAGCCAACCCTTATGTTTAGACACTTGAACTTGTTCATTTCTGTGACCTGTTGGAAAGGTCAAGGTCACATTATGTTCGATTGGTCATATATGTGAGCCATAAGGGCTTTGCCTTTCTTGTTTTTTGTTGCTGATTCAAGAGATGAAAAATTGATATTCTGGGAGCTTACTATGGCTAAAGATAATTGGAAGATAACATTGCTGTAGCAATAGTTGTTCTTGCCTGAATGGTTTCAGCTGAAATAGCTGATGACAGCAGCCTGTTGCAAGAGGAAACATGCATATGTTAACCCTTTGGCTTTTGGTAGCACTTTTTGTCAGGATGATTTTTCTAGTAATCATTGAGACAAAAAGCACTACTGACAGCCAAAGGGTTAACCCTTTGTGCATGCAGCCACCCTAACTTCAGTTTAGATGGCTGCATGCACAGTGAGGTTAAGCCCTTCACTGCCATACACACAGATTGTGCTGTTAAAATCACAGCAGATGCGCGCACGTAGGGTTCTTGTAAAGAAACTTCTCTCAGCGGCAACTTGTCACATGTGGCATAAGCATGGGTGAAACCTTTCCGACAGCCGGATTTCCAGATTAAAAAAAAAAAAAAAAATTCACTTAAAATGTGCACCAAGACCCTCACTTCAAGATTCAACTTTTTTTTTTTGGTCCAACCCATGCATCAGGTTATAGATCTCACTGGATTAACAGTTCCAACAATATTTTATTGCAGCAATGCGATCTCAGCACAATGCATCCATAAATTCACCAACACTGATAAACTGTCTCTTCTACAATGCATCAACACTTTTGACACACTGTGTCTCTCATACAATGTACTTCCTAACAGTCTTTTATACTATTATAGATTTCCAGAACATTCCAGCAAATTCTCCTAACACAACCAATCAGAAAAGAAAACGTAATAAAAAAACTCATTAATATTCATTATAAAAGTACTCTCTAGAAGTTACTATAAATTTCCACTACCCTCTAAGCGCCTTTGATATAATGTTACAAAATGTTGCCAACAACTTTGACATCATGACCCTGATCAAACCTTCCAGTCTAATGTAGGTCAAACTTTACAACATTGTAGCGAAACTACGCATCACAACAAAAATTGATTGGAATTCTCCATGCAAAAGAAAATGAATCCTACTAAAAAGGTACGTAATTCTTAACCAAAATAACTCAAATATCGGATCTTTCCTATGATTAACACACACATGCTCTCAAAAGAATAACACAACCACAAACGTAACATACACGCACACACACACCCACACACACACATTTGGACTTTCACGCCAAAAGTATGTTCTGTAGCGAGATTTGCGTAATTAGACATGATGTAATTTTTGTCTTGTTACTTCACTGTCAGAGTTTTAGTATAGCCTGCCTAAGATGTCGTGTTTGTTCTTTTAAAATCACCCCACTGCATCCCGTCCTAAAAAAAAGTCTCTTCTATAAATAGAACAGACTTAAAAACAGGAACAACTCACAATGTTTCTTTTTTTTAAAAAAACGTATATGAGCTCCAAACAATAAGGTAGATTTTGGGATGAAATCCATTTTCTTGTTCTCAGTAGTGAAGGGGTTACATATTTCATATTTCCCCATTCCGCATGATTATTAGAAGATGCAATAACCAAGACAGTTCAGGGTTGTTGCCAAAATAGTTTGTTGTCTCCTGATGCTGTTAGCTGTGCTAAGCAGCTCTGACACCACCTTTGAACTACAGGTATAGGTCGTTTGACATCGTAGCGCGCATCTTTCGCAAATATAATTATCCACAAGAACCACTTTTCTATACCAATCTTAGAACCAGTATCATTCAGTGACAGTTGACCTAATACAATTTACTTTTTAAAAACACAAACAATGTGTCAGTTTTGCTGTACAGTCGTAAACATTCAGAATTTTTTTCATGTATGACATTTTAAATCACTAAATATGCCCCAGATATATTAAGCCCAGTTAGAAAGATCCATTTTCGCACGAATTGGCCAAGTTTTCAAACCTGAAACAGCACGGGTATACATGAAGTCTGCATGCTTGACCTCGATATTGAAATCTGCCGGGGCTCTATTCAGGGTATTGAAAATGGCTTCTTTTCACCAGATTTTACGACTCTACAGCAAAACTGACAAATCATAGGAGTTGAGTAAAATTATTCCAAATAGGTCAACTGGCACTAAATGATATTTGCTCTTAAAGTAGTACAGAAAAGTGTTCCTTTGCAGAGATATTTGGGAAAAAACATTGTGTGCTTTGATGTCAAATGACCTATATGTCAAACGGGCTATTTCCACCTCCGACGCATCAGTCAGATCAGAAAATACCTCACCACCGAAGCTGCCACCAAACTTGCTGTCTCTCTCATCTTATCTCGCATCCAATACAAGATTCTGTCTCTCTGCTACAAATCCCTGAACAACTACACTCCTGCCTATCTCTCCAACTTACTGCGCCCCTACACTCCTTCCCGCTCCCTCCGCTCCGCCTCCGACCCTCTCCACCTCCACATCCCCCGCACCAAACTCAGCACTTTCGGCCCCTGCTCCTTCTCCATCTACGGTCCATCCACCTGGAACACTCTCCCACTCTCTCTCCGTCAGAAACACTCTCTCTCCTCCTTCCAGTCCGCCCTCAAAACTCACCTCTTTCAACAGTTCTAGCACTATATCGCCACAAGCCCCACCCCAAGCTGACTGTCGTAATGTATTTGTGGTACGTGAGTCATTGTCTAAAGCGTGCGCGAGTTGTGAGTGCGCGCTTAGAGTTATAATTATTATAAGATAAGCGCATTATAAAATACCGTAATTATTATTATTATTATACCTTGTTTGTTCAGTCTCTTGGACATCTCCAAAGAATGTCTAACCCCTTAAGTGGTGAGAAAAAGTGAACATGATCCAACTGCAAGAGGCATAGATTCTCATGCATCTGTGCAGCTCTGGGGGCTCAAACAGATCTTTGCCTCTTACTGAGACCCAATTTTTATTCATGTTCCTTCAACGGTTGTGGCTTTTGGTGATGGAACAAACAAAAATTACTGAAACAAAAAATGTATCCAGCAGCAGAGAAGGGGTTACATTTTGACCTGATGAGATGATCCTTCCTGAACTACCCTCATGTGACTGCGAGGAAACGACCCTCATCACTTGCCATTGAAAAACTAACAATGAACATGGCTATAATAAGCTTTTCATTTGTATTTTTTTCAGGAGTGGGACATCGTGGAGGAGTACCTAGCAGCCATGGCTGATGTCAATGACATCAAGGAGAGTGTACTTCTGGTATGATAATGCATTTAGCAGTACTTAGTGTTGGGCATAACTAGCCATCATGTGTCCAAAATCCATGTGTGATAGTGTGAAAAATGTTTTTTTTTTCTCTAAAATGTATTTTTTCGAAAAATACTTACCGATGGCATTACTAATAGGAAGGTACGCTTAGCTTACCAATTTCAGCCAAAAAAACTGTTGTGTATACCACACAACCAGGGAGGCGACTCTAGGGAGTCGTTACCAAGAAACCCTGAGTTGCATCCCTATCCGGTCACATGCTTGGCAGATTCCCTCCAGTCTTTGCCTTAACTCAACAGCGGCAAGCGGAGCAGGAGGGAGCGACCTCTGAGTAATGCCATCGGTAAGTATTTTTCGAAAAAAATACATTTTAGAGAAAAATACATTTGTTTTCTCAAAACTCTTACCGATGGCATTACTAATAGGAAGAATAGCGAATAGGAGGAGGGTGCCGCCCCCTATGCATCTCCCACGTGTTTACTTTGCCAGGAAAAAACGCACCCCATCGTGTGTTAAGCTATCGAGGCCCCCCCACGCACCCACTCCCGACAATTTCAGCTAGGCGTGACCTACGGCGCATGTGGCGACAGGAGGGAGTGTTGCGCTGCCGAGATGTCCCCCACCAGGGCTATACTGCTGTGCTGGCCAGATAGGTCCCGTAAGTAGAGGCGGGTGAAGGTACGGCCGCTCCCACGTCTCTCCCTGCGCAGTTGCGGTCAAGGCAGTGCTCGCAGCCACTCCACGGCTCTCACGTGCCCAGATGCGCACTGTCCTCTCTCTGGGCATGTGGACCGAGCTCCTGATGCCTGGACTCGCCTAGGGAGCATGTCCCATCGTGGGCGGACTGGCAATTCCCTTCACCTAAGGTGGGGCAGGGCTCCCGGATGCACTTGTCTGTGCCGGGATGTCACGTCTGCCCGGGGCCCCGGGCAGGAAAGGCCTACCCGGCACCGGCCTCCACGTGGCATAGGTGGGTAGTCCGCTCAGTCCCTGACTGAGTGGGCTAGCGGACGGGTGCCATCTTTGTCCAGGATTAGGACTTGATGTCAGCAGATATGTTGTTCAGCCTTTTCACTGGTCCGGTTTTTAAGGAGCTGTGCTAACCTAGGTCGTACCATGTTGGATTGGTCCTTAAAAATACTCGTGACTTTTTGGTCCTTTGGATCCCAAGTGTTTGCCGTGCTTGGAGACCCGTGTCGGGGGAGAAGAGGATCCTGGTGGCTGAGGTTCCCTTTGGGCTGCGGCTCACTGGTGCCAACACTCCACTTCGGCCTTGACTTCTACCTAAACGGGAGGCTAGTCGTACCGGCCTAGTCAATCGGCTCTTGTCACGTTGAGCCCTATCCCACTGTTGACATGCGGGTTGCTATACGGAGCACCATGCTATAGCTTCTGCTGCTGATTAGGTGCTTTACGCCAGTATTCCCCTGCATTCAACGGTGTGATAGAAGGCGGTGGCTCAAACGGTTCAATCGGGCTTACCCCCTTGAGTATATCTTTCGGGCAGTCTCCATTGTGCGTCGGCTGGAGACCCGCCGACAGTTGCACTTTCCCTTGTTGGGCTCGGTGGCGGGCGGGGACCCCCGGGGGATGAATATCTCTACTAATATAATATGGATACAACCAAAAAACCAAAACTAGCACAGAAACGGCGCATAGACACCGACATTGCACATGACAGTGATTCAGACTGTGAGGAAGCGACGCCTCAGGCGTCTGCCGTATGGCCTCGCTTCCTCATTGTCCATAGCAAGGTGAAGGAGAAACCAGTTACCAAGCTGCATCCTTTTCTGGTGGGGGAGACCCTCAGGAGCCGTGTTGGCAGGCCTGACGCCCAGCGCCTCAGGTCTGGTGACTTGCTGGTGGAGTGCCGTACTCGGGCACACTCCAGCGGGCTACTGGGGCTCTCTTCCATCGGAGACACTCCTGTGGAAGTCACACCCCACAAAACTATGAATTCGTCAAGAGGCGTAATCAAAGATCAAGCTTTGGCAGAACTGTCAGAAGATGAACTTGTAAGGAACCTTAAGTCTCAGGGGGTGACTTGCGTCAGGCGCTTCGCTTCCAAGCGAGGTGGTGGGGAGATCCGTCTCCCTACCATCATCCTGACGTTTGGCACCCCCACCCCTCCTACTACCATCTGGGGAGGTTACTACTCCCTGAGAGTGAAAAAGTACGTCCCTCTTCCCCTCCGGTGCTTTAAGTGCCAAAAGTATGGCCATGGGCAGAAGACATGCCGTCAGGCAGAGGCTTCATGCGCCCGTTGCACTAGGCCCGGACACTCTGCTGAGTCCTGCACAGCCACCCCCCTGTGTGTGAATTGCCAGGGGGCGCATATGGCTTCGGATAAGAAATGCCCTCGTTGGATATCCGAGTGCAAGATTCAGCAGGTGCGTGTGGAGAAGGGGCTGTCCTTTCTGGATGCCAAAAAACTGGTTGAAGGCCCTGGTGCAGCTGCGGCTGCCCCAACCTCTAACACCTCAGTGTATACTTTTAGTGCAGCGGTGGCAGGCAAGCGCCCCACCAAAGACTTTTCATGTCAGACCCCAACTTCTTGGTTGGGGGCGGAGCCTCGGCTCATCTCGCCCCTGGAGAGTAACCCTCCTCCGGTGGTGACAAGGAGCCAGGGAACGCAGAAGGCGGACACTGCCGGTCCGGTTGTGCCGCCTTCTGTTGCCCCTAAGCCTCAGCCCCCACCCAAACCTGTTAGTCAGTCAACTCCAAAGGCTTCTGGCTCTGGTCAGCCTTCTAAGGCCGCTAACTCTAGCGGCAGGAACGCTGCCCAGGACCAGAAGTCTAAGAAATCTATGGGACCGCTGTGCGCACGGGCCCAGAAGGGGAACACAGATGTGCCCCTTCAAAACAAATATGCTGCACTGGAGGAACGGATGGAGGGAGTGGAAGTTGTTGTTGCTGATGCTGCGGCAGCTCCACCCCCTTCCTCTCCGAAGAACCAGAGGAGGCCCGGGAGCCGGCCCCCCTCTGTTTCTTCAACTCCTTCCAAGGTAAAGGAAAAAGGGGGGAAAAACTCCTTACCCCCAGATCAGACTTAATCATGGACTCTTTGCTTCAGTGGAATTGTCGTGGTTTTCGAGCTAACTTTGAGGAATTACGTCTTTTAGTCAAGTTCTATAACCCCTCAGTCATATCTCTTCAGGAGACTTACCTGAAGACTTCTGACCCTGTGTCTTTTAATGGTTTTAATGTTATACATAAAGGCTCTGATTCGGAGAGGCGCTCGGGTGGAGCGGCTCTTCTCATTAGTAGCCAAATTTTATGTAGCCCCGTTAGTATCGACACCTGTCTTCAGGCTGTCGCTGCTCGGGTTACCTTAAAAAAGACCATAACCATATGCAGTATTTACCTGCCACCATCACTGCGGGTCTGTAGCAATGATATTTGTTTTTTCAAAATACATTACCGATGGCATTACTATCTGGGAATACACTCTATTGCCTATAGATTTCAGCAAAATTGTGTGTAGCACACAACTGGGGAGGAGACACCGGGGATCCAAGCACTATGACCCCGGGTGGCCTCCCCTTACTACCCTATCCCGGCGAGCACAGGGCGACCTCGTCAGTTTCACTCATAGCTCGACCGGGGACGGTCGAGTTTTTGCCTTTCTCCGTTCTACGGGTTTCAGTGGTTTTTGACTGTGGGCTTGAATTGGAGTCTTCGATTCAGCCCTGGACTCACTACATTCGTGGTTTTTCCTTTGACAATTGGACTCATTGTGACCTGTGCGCCGACCGGTTTTACCGGCTCTGACTTGTGAGTTCACCCTTGGCTTGGCCTTGGGGTTCGACGACGCACGTGACTTGTGCCCGGCTGGTTTGTGCAAGGTGGACTTTCTTCGCCGGCGTAGCTGGTTTAGGGCCTTATGGCTTCTTCTGTGTCGAAGACTTGCCGGCGTGCGGGGACTTCCAGTGGCCGGTTGAGGCACTCGACTCTTGCTTGCCGTGTTCGGGCTGTGCTTCGGACGGAACGTGTGATGGTGGCGCCGCTTGGACGGAAGACCGGTGTTCGCGCAGGTGGGACTTCTTCAGGCGTGACCGGTCCCCTCGCCCGCTTCGGTCTCCACGGGATCCTCCACGGGTGGACGTACTTCCCTCGGCGCATCGGGCTTTCTGGCCCACAGGTAAGTCCCCTTCTTGTACCGTTACCTCGCAGGTTCTCCCTCCCCTCTCCGAGTCTTCGGAGCAGGGTAGGCGAGTTTCGGAGTCACGCTCCCCACGCTCTGCTTCGTTAGCGCGTGGCTTGAGCCCATTTTGGTTCCCACCCCCCGCTCTGCTTCGGGCGAGCGGTCTGGGAGAGATGAGCGTTCGTCGGCCACCCCCGGCTCTAGGTCTCCGGAGCGGGGACGGGTGACGGAACGCAAGCATAAGAAAGAGAGTAAACGTGATAAGAAATGCTCTCGCTCACGCACCGAGGCTTCGGAACGTGACTCGAGACCGTTAGTAATGCTGCCTCCCCGCTCTGTATTTTCCGAACGGGCAAGGCATGCTTCGCTTTCTTCCCCCCCCCCCCCCCCCCCGCCCGCCCCGTCTCGCCTGGGCGGGCCCGGGGTGTGGTTGACTCTCGCCCCCCACGCTCCGAGGAGTCGGAGCGGGGGTCGCGTGCACATAATGGTCCCCTCCCCGCTTCGCTTCGCCTGAGCGGGCTTGGCGTGACCGTAGACTGTCCCCCCCCCCCCCGTCTCGTATCGACCGGACGGGCCCGGTGTGACTTGGACCCTCGCCCCCCCCCCCCCCCCCCCTCGCTCCGAGGCTTCGGAGCTGGGGCAGCGGGCTCATAAATCGTCCCCTCCCCGCTCCGCCTTTCCTGAGCGGGCTTGGCGTGACCCTAGACTGTCCCCCCCCCGCCTCGTATCGACCAGGCGGGCCCGGTGTGACATCGCGCGTCCTCCACGGTCCGACACATCGGACGGGGGGCCGCGTGCCCGGTATTTGTCCCCTCCCCGCTCCGCCTTTCCTGAGCGGGCTAGGGGAGACTATTGGCGGTCCCCCCCCCCCCCCCCCCTCGCACCGGTTCTCCCGGGCGGGCCAGGGGTGACCAGGCCACTTCCTCGGTATTCCGATCGCGGTTTGTCGCTCACGTCGGCTGCCGCGTGCGGATCCCGACTTCGAGGTGGACCGTCGCTTTGCCACGGTCCCTCCGTCGCCGCGGTGCGCCTCTTTGCGTGCGTCGCGGGCGGCTGCGTCTACCTCGCGCGCGGCGGTGCGGCACTCTCGTAGCCGCTCGCCCCTTTCGTCTTTGCCGCGAGAAGATCAGTTTGGAACGGACGTCCTCAGCCTTCATCCATCGGACTCGGCCTCGGCGATCTTCTTGCAGGACTCGGCGGCGGGTTCTCCTTCCCGCCTTTTTCCGCTGTCGCGTCGGCCTCCGCCTCGTCAGACGTTGCCGGCCCTTCGCTCGGATCACAGTCGGTCCACGCTATGGGTGAGGCTTCAAGGCTTATCGCCAAGTCCCTACCGCCCGACGTCTGTCCGCCTTCGCCTCCTCCGAAGAGACAGGCTTCGGCCATGGTCGACGCGCAGAGGCAAGTCCAGCGCCGCAAGTCCCTCCCGCAAGCCGGCTTCCGGGACCTCACCGATGCTTCTCCGCCCAGCTGCGTAACGACGCTTTCGGCGACACGGGATACTTTACCGCCGCTCGATCGCCGGTGGGAATCAACTTAAGCTTCCGCCAGGCCTAGTACGCTGGACACTCCCAAGCCTTCGCCTTACCTTTTCCAGCGGTGGATGTGGCGGCCTTACTACAGGCGGGCGGCCGCAGGCTCGTCCAGAACTCGTGGCCTCGGCCTCTCGACAGGATCGCCTCCTTAGCGCGGAACTCGCTGGCGTGCTCGGGTTTGGAACTGGCTACCCAGGCAGCACTGCAGTGCCTACAGGATACGTGGGACCTGGAGGCTCAGTCCCCGCTTCGTGACGTGCAGTCCATCCTGATAGCGGCCAACCGGTCCGCCTACCATTCTTCCGCCACCGCCAGGGCAGCGGCTGCCAAATGCGACCTCTGGAGGAGGGATACCCTTTTGCGCCTCTGCTCGGACCTTCCCTTGTCAGTGAAGACCCAGCTCCGTCACGCCCCCTTAGGGGGTCCTCAGCTGTTCGGCGACACTTGGCACACCTTTAAGGAATCTTCCAAGGACTTGTGGCCCAAGCCTGCATCTAACCCAGCCTCGACCCGCTTTCGCGCCCCCCGCACGGCGGGGGTCGTGCCCAGCGGTCTTTCAGGCCCTCCTTCTCTACAGTCGGATCTTCACGAGGTCGGGCCCGTCCATTCCAGGCTACTCAGGCCGGCCCCGCCCCTCGCCCTTCTTGGCCCCGCGGTACCCGTAGATCGGGCCGCGTTCGGGCTCTTTGACTCGCCCCCGCCTCCGCCCCCGCCTCATTAATCGGGCCTCCCGTCGGCGGGCGGCTGTCGCTCTTCAGCGATCTTGGAGATCGCTGTTCCCGGACGACCCCTGGATTCTTTCCACCGTTACCGCAGGCCTGCAACTTTCGTTCCTGTCGCCTCCGCCTCTTCGCTGAGCACCCATGTGGACCCAGGAACCGCTCGACGGCACACAGGCGGACGCTCTGCGCGGGGAAGTGGCGACCCTCCTCACCAAAGCGGCGACAGAGGTGGTTTTGCGGCAGGACTCTCCGGCGTTCTACAGCCGACTCTTCTAGCTCCCAAACCAGGCGGCAAGTGGCGTCCAGTTATCGACTTATCCTTATCAGCTTGGCCTCGATTCAGGATGCTTGGCCCCTCGATTCAGGATGCTTGGCCCCTCGATTCAGGATGGAGACGGCCAGGACACTCCGTGCGGCCCTCCGGCCGATGGACTTTGCGATCAGCCTCGATCTGTCAGACGCCTATCTGCACGTCCCGATTCATCCGTCGTTTCGCCGGTACCTTCGGTTTGACTTGGGGGGATCGTCTACCAGTTCTGCGCCCTTCCTTTCGGCCTCAACATCAGTCCGTGGGTGTTTACAAGACTGCTCGACGCCGTGATAGCCAATTTCCGTCAGCGCTCCTTGAGCCCGGCCTCCAATTACTTGGACGACCTTCTACTGCGCAACTTGGTCTCCGCAGCCCTCCAGACGGACAGGGATGCCCTGCTTTCCCTTCTGCGTCGTCTAGGTTTCCTACTCATTGGGGAAATCCGTTCTTCTCCCTCTCGACGGTTTCTACATCGGGGGATGGAATTCCTGACCGACCTCAACCTTGCCCGCCTGCCTCTGGCCAGGCGACAGAAGATGGTCGACTTAGCCACTTCGATGGGGATGGGATCCTCCTTCACCGCCAGGGTCTGGCTTCAACTCCTGGGCCTCCTCAGGGCGGCGGCGGACCTGCTTCCCTTGGGCAGACTTTATGCTCGGCCTCTCCAGCTACGTCTCCTTCTTCACTGGCGACCCTCGGGCGCTCTGTTGGATCTAGTACCTGTCACGCCTCGGGCTCGTCCTCACCTCGAGAGGTGGGCGGACCTCGCTTGGCTGGCTTCGGGGGTGCCCTACACTCCCCGCCGCCTCGGTGGTCTCTCTGTACAGAGGCGAGCCAGGCCGGCTGGGGCGCGCACCTGTTACCGGATTTCTCTCGGCCTCGGGCGTTGGCTTCGGGAGCTGTTCGGGAATCACGTCAACTGGCTGGAGCTGAAGGCAGTTGGATTGGCATTCGACGTTGGCAGGAGACCTTGGCCAATCAGGACGTCCTCGTGCTCTCCGACAACTCGACGGTGGTGGCTTACATACAGAATCAGGGTGGCACTCACTCGCCCTCCCTTTGCATTCTTCGGTGCCACCTTCGCCTCTGGTGCAGGGATCGAGGCATTGCCCTACGAGCCCGCCACATCCCTGGCCACCTCAACGTGAAGGCGGACGCCCTGTCTCGTCGCGGACAGTTGCTCCACACGGAGCGGTCCCTACGCCCGGATATTTTTCGCCTGCTCTGCTCTCACTGGGAAACGCCGCTAGTGGATCTGTTTGCCACCAGATGAAGCAGCCAGCTCCCGGTCTACGTCTCGCCAGTCCTGGATCCACTCGCTTGGGCAGTGGACGCGCTCCCCATTCCTTGGGTCGGCCGGATTGCTTACGCCTACCCCCCGGCAGTCCTCGTTCCAAAGGTACTGTGGAAGCTTCTGGGATGCTCGGCGGTCCTCCTGCTGGTGGCCCCCTTCAACTGGACCAAGAGCTGGACCACGGACCTCCTCGCGCTTGCGACGGACCCTCCTCTGGAGCTTCCTACCCCTTCCACGATGCTCAAGCAGCCCCGTCAGCGGCTTTTCCATCCGTGCCCCGTACGCCTCCGCCTACACGCTTGGAGGTTGTCCGGCACGCCTGCGCCGCTAGAGGTTCTCGGATGCAGCAGTGGCGGCAATTGCAGCAGCCCGCAGACTCTCTACAAGGAAGGTGTACGAAGGCACGTGGAGGGTCTTTCAGACCTGGTGCACCTCCCATGGGCACCCTCCCACTAACCTAGCCTCCCACCAACTGGCGGAGTTCTTCCTGTGGCTCTTCGACGACCGGGGCTTAGCCCCGGTCGCCATCAAGGGCTACCGCGCTACGTTCGCGGACATCTACCGTCACCGGTGTCTTCCGGACCCAGGCGCCTGCAAGGATCTGTCGAATTTCTGGCTCACTTTGAACTCCGACGTCCGGTTTCACGTTCCCTAGTACCCCGGTGGGATCTTGCCTGGGTACTGACGTGGTTGAATACGGACCGGTTGAGCCCCTCCCCTTGGCTCGGTTCTCAGACTTGACCCGGAAAACCTGTTTCCTTCTGGCTCTCGTTACAGCGTCCCGAGTCAGCGAGCTTCACGCGCTCTCGATGCTCCCAGCCTGTTTGCGGTTCGTTCCGACGGCTCTGCGCAGAGGCTCTCCGATCCGTCCTTCCTGGCCAAGAACCGCCGCCCGCGGCGGCTCCTCAGGTGCTAACGATACGGCCCCTCTGTGGAGCGGACCTCTCCCCTGGATCGCGGCAACAGGACCCAGTGCGGGCGCTAAAGATTTACCTGCGCCGCTCTCAGCCGCAGCGCCGGGGGCGCTCGCGCCTCTTCTTACCTTGTCCGCGGGCAGACGCCACATCTCGGCCCAGATCGTGTCATCCTGGCTGCGGTGGGTGATTAGGTCAGACTACCTAGACCTCTCCCCACGCGGCGCTGAGCCTTTACAAATCCGGGCGCATGAAGTGAGAGCAGTAGCCACCAGTCTAGCCCTGGACCGCAACTGCTCGGTCAAAGATATTTTGGCAGCGGGTGGCTGGCGCTCAGACTCCACTTTCGCACGCTTCTACCTTAAGAGACCTATCCGGCTGACGTGACTCCCTGGCACGGGTGGGCGACATCTCCGCGGCCCAGCACTCCCTCCGTGCGCTGCTGGCGTCTTAGGCACATCATAGCTGAAATCGTCGGGAGTTCTCTCTCGAGGGGGCCGGCGGAGTGGTTGGGTTGTGGTTAGATACGGCACCCTCCGCCTGTTCGCCATTCTCCCAGATAGTAATGCCATCGGTAATGTATTTTGAAAAAACAAATGAATTTTTTTTCTAAAATGTATTTTTTTGAAAAATACTTACCGATGGCATTACTCGAATGGCCCTCCCGCCTGCCCCGCTTGCCTCTTGTGGCTATGTGTGAAACTGACGAGGTCGCCCTGTGCTCGCCGGGATAGGGTAGTAAGGGGAGGCCACCCGGGGTCATAGTGCTTGGATCCCCGGTGTCTCCTCCCCAGTTGTGTGCTACACACAATTTTGCTGAAATCTATAGGCAATAGAGTGTATTCCCAGATAGTAATGCCATCGGTAAGTATTTTTCAAAAAAATACATTTTAGAAAAAAAATTCATTTTTCACTTAGTAGATCAACTGCCCCCTCCCTTTATTCTCATGGGGGATTTTAACGGTCATGCTCACCTTTGGGGTAGTGACCACTATGATGGCAGAGGTCAGATGTTAGAAGATGTTTTTTCTCAACTTAACCTATGTGTCTTTAACGATGGCTCACCTACATACTCTAACTCAGGTTCCGGATCTAGTTCTGTTCTAGACCTCACTGTGTGTGATCCTTCTCTCATGCTGGACTTTGACTGGAAGGTTCACGATGACCTGTGTGGTAGTGACCACTTCCCAGTAGTCCTGTCATCGGTCAGCTGTGAGGAGGATTCGCCGGTGGGGCGCTGGAATCTCAAGAAAGCTAACTGGTCTCTGTTTGCCTCTCTCTGTCAGTCTCGTCTTACAGAGGAGGTGGTCATGTCAGCTGAAGAACCTGTTTCTTGTTTTACTTCTATTTTGTTGGAGGTTGCAGGTGAAACCATCCCTAGAACTTCCACATCACTCCCTCGGAAGCCGAGAGTACCATGGTTCAATGAAGAGTGCCGCAAGGCCCAAACAATGCGCAAATCTGCTCAGCGACGTGCATTTCGTAATCCGTTGCAAGCAAATATTTTAACCTTTAAAAGACAGCGGGCGAAAGCCCGTTATATTTTTAAACGTGAACGCCGTGCTTCCTGGAGACGCTTCGTCTCATCTTTATCTTCTAGGACTCCGTCCCAAAAAGTCTGGAAGGCTGTTCGAAGAATTAGGGGCAGGGGTGGCTCGGCTTCTGTCGGCCATCTTAGAGATGGTGCCAGTTTGGTCACAGATAAAAAGGCTGTGGCCAATTTGCTTGCCTCCACCATTGCCCATAATTCTTCAACAGAGCATTATTCACCTTTCTTCCAGAGAGAGAAGGAGAAGCGAGAATCTTGTGCTTGTGATTTTATATCGGATAACTTGGAAGACTATAATGCCCCTTTTACGTTTTCAGAATTGCAGCAAGCCATGCAGAAATGTACTGACTCTGCTGCTGGATTAGATACCATCCATTATCAGCTCATAACACATCTGCCTGAGGATTCACTCCTTGTACTTCTCAAGGCCTTTAACCATATCTGGATAACCGGTCATTTTCCGCCATCTTGGCGCCAGGCTGTGGTTGTGCCAATTCCCAAGCCGGGTAAGGATCCTTCCGACCCGGGCAACTACCGGCCAATAGCTTTGACATCATGTTTATGTAAAACTATGGAACGCTTGGTCAACGCCCGACTGGTGTGGCATCTTGAGTCACAGGGTCTCATCACAGACCTCCAGTGCGGTTTCCGGCGCTTCCGTAGTACAACTGACCATCTAGTCCGCTTTGAGTCTTTTATCCGAGATGCTTTTGTCAACAAGCAGCATGTCTATGCAATTTTCTTTGATCTTGAAAAGGCATATGACACTACCTGGAAGCATGGTATAATGTCTGATTTGTCGGACATGGGTTTTAAAGGGCATCTGCCCGTTTTTATTCACAATTTTTTGTCCAACAGGTCGTTCCATGTCCGTGTGGGCTCCACCCTCTCCGACTCCTTTGAACAGGAGATGGGTGTCCCGCAGGGCAGTATTCTATCTCCTGTTTTATTTAGCATTAAAATAAATAACATTGTAAAGGCCGTCAAGGATGATTCTGAATGCTCTTTGTTTGTGGACGACTTTGCTTTGTGTGCACGAGGTCGAGGACTTGCGTCCCTTGAGAGGCGCTTGCAGCTGTGCGTTGATCGCATCCAGGGGTGGGTGTCTCTCAATGGATTCAGATTCTCGCCCTCCAAGACAGTCTGTGTGCATTTTACTAACCAGACGAAATTTTTTCCAGAACCTAGCCTGAGCATTGCTGGAGTGCCAATTAAGGTGGCTGAAGAGGCTAAGTTTTTGGGGGTCATCTTTGACAAAAGATTGACCTTCTGCAACCATGTTAACTACCTTAGAACCTCTTGTCGGAAGGCCCTCGACATTCTTCGTGTCGTTGGTCGTACTGACTGGGGTGCAGACCGCATCGTCTTACTTCGACTGTACCGGGCCCTCGTTCGGTCCAAACTGGATTACGGCTCTGTGGTATATGGCTCGGCTTCCAAGTCTGTTCTGCAGCGTCTGAACACAATTCACCATCAAGGTCTGCGCATATGTCTGGGAGCCTTCAGGACATCTCCAGTTCCTAGTCTGTATGCAGAGGCAGGGGAGCCTTCTCTCAGGCTCCGCCGCATCCGCCTCATGCTCAGCTACGTTCTGAAGCTGAAGGCCCATCCAGAAAATCCTGCCTATGATTGTGTTTTTAACCCGTCGTTTGCAGAGATTTACGATGCCCATCCGGGAGCTGTCCGTCCACTTTCCTTGCGTGTCCGACCTCATCTGCAGGCGGCCGGAGTGGACCTGGACAAAGTTTCGGAATCTCTGCAACACGTCACTCCACCCTGGCTACTACCAGTTCCTGACATCTTGCTGGACTTGACTGCCCACAAGAAGGATTGTACTCCACCAGCCATATACCAACAGAGCCTCAATGAACTCCTTTCAATTTTTCCTGGCTATTGTCGTCTTTATACGGATGGGTCCAAGTCTGAGGATGGAAGAGTGGCTGCGGCTGCAGTGTCCTCTCGCCATCCTAGACGCCCATTTAAGCTCCGTCTCCCTGACCATTCCTCTGTATTTAGTGCAGAACTGCAGGCCATTCTGCTAGCACTCAAGCATGCCTATCAGTCTCGGGAAAGGAACTTCCTGATTCTGTCTGACTCTCTTTCTGCCCTGCAGGCCCTTCAGGGCGCGGGAACAGACCATCCACTGCTGGTGCAGATTAGAGAGCTCTACGCGGACTTGATGAAGGAATATTATGACATCATTTTTATTTGGGTCCCAGGCCATGTGGGCATCGAAGGCAACAGAATCGCAGATTCTGCTGCCAACAGTGCCCGCAGTGACCCTGTCCCTGACACACAGACTGTCTATAGTGATTTTAAACCTGTTATTAGTGCGTACATAGCCCGCGAGTGGCAGTCCGAGTGGGACAAAGAGGAAGGGAACAAGCTTCATGAAGCTCTTCCTAAGTTGTCTGACAGTCTACCTTTCCGCTGCGGCAGCCGCCGTGAGGAGACTGTCCTTGCTCGGCTCCACATCGGGCACACATATGTTACGCACTCTTACTTACTTAAACAGGATGAGCGTCCATGGTGTTTTGCCTGTGATGAGCAGTTTTCTGTTCGACACTTTTTGCTGTATTGTGCTGACCTAATTGACACCAGATATAAACACTTCACAGCAGACTCCTTGAAGGTTTTGTTCCGGGATGTTCCCCCGGACAAAATCTTCAATTTTTTGAGAGAATGCAATATTTTTAACAAGATCTGAGCATTCATAGACTATGTGAATTTTTTTATTTGCCCTTTTTGAGAGTCTGTAGACGTTTCTTTTCCAGACATGTGCGACATTTTAGCCTGAGATTTTTAATCTATATTTACATCTTGTCTTAAGACCTTGCTTTTAGTCTGGCTGACCAGATTTTTACCCATCCCGCCGTGAGATGGCCTTAGTCGCCTGCTCGGCGTTAAACCCAAATAACTAACTAACTAACTAACCGGGCAGGAAAGGCGTGAGCACCCTTGTCTGAGTGGCTTAGTTCTGCACAGGTAAATCCCAACTTCCGGACGGGGTCCTGTTGGCGGGACTACCGGGACTGGTACTTCGCATGGAGCTGGCGGAAGGTCAACCCCTGAGGTGCGGCCACTGGGGCCGGTTCTTTCCCAGAACGTCGTTTCGGTGAGGAGCTGTACCGAACCGTTGGCCCTGAACTGGAGACAGGAGGGTCGCCCCGTAAAGGCATGGATCTTGCTCACCTTGGACGCCATGGCGAGGGCGAGAAGGAAGCAGGTCTTCCTGGTTAGGTCTCTGAGCCGCGCTGGGGGTGGAGGCTCAAATGCTCCGAGTTAAGCCAGGTTAGCCCCCAGGACAAGTCCCAGCAAGGGATCAGTGAGCTGAAGATCCAGGCACACCATCAGATCTGAGTGGTCCTTGCAGGCCCCCGGGTCGGGTAGGCCCAGGTGTCGACACGTGTCTGCAATCATCGCCAGGTAACCTCCGATGGTAATGGGCCAGGTTCTGCTGGGAGAAGAGCCACAGAAAGAGCTAGTCGGGTCCATGGGGGAGAGCTGCTCAGCTGCGCACCAGGACTGGAGGACCCGCTGCTTTTCCTCGTAGACGTTATGGGTAGAGGCCCTGCGAGCCGCTGCAATCACTTCCACCGCTGCACCCGAGAAGCCTCTTGCAGCGAGGGTAGAGGCCCTGTGAGCCGCTGCAATCGCTTCCACCGCTGCACCCGAGAAGCCTCTTGCGGCGAGGGCCTGCCTGACAATCTCCAAGTGTGTACTAGCAGCCGTTCCGGGCATGGGTGAAAGAGCTGCTGTCGGGGCTGCTTGAGCATCGTACGAGGCGTGGGGAGCCTCAGTGGAGGGTCCGTGGTGAGGTTCAGAAGGGCTGTGATCCAGCTCCTGGTCCAGCTGAATGACGCCATGAGGAACAGAACTGCGTTGTCGCCCCTGAGCCTCTGGAGCACTTTTGGTACCAAGACGGCGGGAGGGAACGCGTACGCTAGCCGCCCGTCCCCAGGGATGGAGAGCGCATCTGCGGCCCAGGCTAGTAGATCCGGAAAGGGGGAGATGAAGAGCGGAAGCTGCCTGTTCCACCTCGTGGCGAAGAGGTCGATCATGGGCATCTCCTAGTGTGCACAGAGTAGCTGGCAGATATCCGGGCGCAGGGCCCACTCCGTGTGGAGAAGCTGACGGTGACGCGAGAGGGAGTCCGCGAGGCCGCTGGAATGGCCCGGGGTATGCCGCACCCGAAGTGTGATGCCCCGATCTCTGAACCACAGGCAGACCTGGTACACGAGGATGCCGAGGGAGGGCGCGCACGTCCCACCCTGGTCACAACCGTCAAGTTGTCGGAGAGAGCCAGGATCTCCTGCTGTACGAGGCGATCTTCCCAGGCGACAAGCACCAACCACACGGCGTTTGGCTCCAGCCAGTTGATGTGTCTGTCTGCGTGGTCCTGCAGCCAGCTGCCGGAGGTTGTGACGAACTCCGGCAGTAGATGTGCTCCCCAGCCGGTGAGGCTCGCATTCGTGCAGATTGAGAGCTGGGGTGGTGGGGAGAAGAGTGTGACACCCGATGCTAACCAGGACCTGTCCGTCCACTGCTGGAGACAACACTTGACCAACAGTGACACCGGGACCAGGGCCGCCAGAGGACAGGCCCCAGTGGAGGAGCAGAAACAGCTAGATCGGGTGAGAGTACAGCCTGCCGAGGGGTAGGAGGTCCGTTGCTGCGCTGGGAGACCCAGCAGTCGGTGCCAGACCCTGGCCGGGAGAGATGTCGTGTGAGACACTTGGAGCGCCATTTCCGCTATCTTCTGAATCCCCCCTTTGGGGAGCCGCACCCGGTTGAGATCGGTCAGGAACTCCATGCCTAGGCGAATAACCTGCGCGAGGGTGAGAGATCGGACTTGCCTACGTTGACCAGGAGTACGAGCTGGCTTAGCAGGGTCAGCAAGGCTCGCTGTCTTCCTCCAAGGCTGTCGCCCTCTGGTTCCGGAGGAGCAGATCATCCAGATAGCTGGAATTTGGGCTCGAGACAAACTGTCGGAACTGGGAGACGACTTCGTCGGTAATCCCGGTGAAACCCAGGGCTGAGGTTGAGTCCGAAGGGCAGAGCCCGAAACTGGTACACTACTCCGTGGAAGGCGAAGCGAAGATATCGACGAGACGCCAGGTGCACGGGTATGGGGAGATATACGTCTGCAAGGTCGAGGCTCACGGCAAAGTCCTGGGGTTGCACCGCCGCCCTCAGGGCTCTGGCTGTCTCCATCCAAAAGTGAGGGGCCGAAATGTCCCTGTTTAACGCCGAGAGATCTATGACTGAACGCCTCTTGCCGCAGCGATCCCCCGAAGGGGGCCTGGCAAAGCTGTGCCTTTACCGAAGCCGGGAGTGAGGAGCTGAGCCCAAGCAGGGCGTTCCGCCACATCAGGTCGCAGTTGGCGGCAGCTCCGTTCGCCACTACCAGCACCGAGTGTATGCTGCGGAGACGAGCCCGAGGCTGAGAGGTCCCAGGTGTCCTTGAGGCATCTTACCACCGACTGCGTCGCCATTTCGAGGAAGCCTACACCTGCCAAAGAGTTCCGGACCAGCATCGCCGTCTTCTCCAAACCGCGTGGGATCCGTAGCCGTCAGCCTCTGGGGGCCCCCCATCTGCAACAGCGCCGCCCTGTCTAAAGCTGGCAGGGGATAGAAAAACGTCTGGAAGAGACCTGCATACCACATTTGGCAGAAGCTGACGTCCATCCCCGCAGGCCATCTGGCGTCAGAAAGGAAGCCCTGCTCACCGCAGCTGTCCTCAAGGAGGTGCGCGGAAATTGCCTCTTCGAGGTCCCGAAATGCTGGCAGCTGTGGACTGGAACGGGGACACTGGGAAGATTCCATTGAGTCTGAAGACCGGCTGCTCCCCGTGAAGCCCCAACACTGTGGGTGAGGGCGCCAATCCCGAGAGGAAGACGACGTGTCAATTGGCTGCTCCGAGAGGTCGCCGTGGGGGAACAGCGTTGCGCTGAAGACGGCCACTGCTGCGACTGAGTAGAGTCCTTCCTACGCATCAGGGAGGCGGAGCGGGAGCGAGAGGTATTCCAATGATCCCGGCGTCTGAGGCTGTCGCCACGACGAGACTCCTGGATGCGCGAAAGGACAGAGCTAGGCTGGCGATTCTTACCGGAACCGTCCTGGTGCTGACGGGACTGCGCATCCCGGCCCTTCCCAGCGCGGTCCTCTCTGTTGGGGCTGCTAGTCCCACCCAACTGGGGAGCTTCCTCACCGTGTGGAGCAGCAAGTTTGGCCACTGAGTGTGCCTCTTGTTGCTCCTAGAGCAGGGAGGCGGGGTTCCGTCGGCCTGGGTTCGACGGGGAAGGACGTCTCATCGGCGACTGACCGGCTCTTTCCTGTCTCCGCGGAAGGCCGAAGAGCCAGAAGCCTGGAAACGGGGCAGCTCCTCCCGTTGGTGGCTGACAGTCTTCCCCCCTTCTGAGAGGTGGTCTCAGGATCCGGGAGCTCGTTCACGGTGCTTGTCAGGCCGAAGACTGGCTGGGATGAGAAGAGGACCGACACTGCGAACGAGGCGGAGTGGCAACATGAGACGTCCCCTCATGCGTGGCATCTGTGGCTGTCCCCACAACGTGACTCCTGGCGCGGCACGTGCGAGCTAGGTCGGCGATCCTTAATCGAGCTGTTCTGATCCTGACGTGGCTGCGCGTCCCGTCTGTGTCTGACCCGATCCTCTCTGTCAGTCAGGCGAGCCCCCTCTGGTAGCGGAGCTTTCTTCACCGCGTGGCGAGGCAACTGAGGCTGCTGGGGTGCCCCTCTCCTCGCTCCTATAGCGGGGGAGCGGGGCTCCGGGGACAGGAACTCGACGAGGAAGCATGTCTCGTCGGCTGTAATGACTGACAGGCCCCTCCTTCTCTCCGCGGAGGGCTTCGGTATCGGCTGCATTGACCCGACGGGGAACATCATCTCATCGGCGGCTGACAGTCCTTCCTTCTTCCAAGAGGTTGCCTCGGGAATGGAAGTTGTCTCATGAGCCAGAAGCTTGGGTTCGGCGCACTTCTGGTCAGCATCTGACCTGTTTATCCCTCTCTGAGAGGCGCGTCCAGGATGCAGCCTGGTCTCGGCGCTCGTCCGGCCAGAGGTTGTCAGGTTCTAACCTCTCAGAGGGGTGGTCCCCCGTTACTGCTGCCTGGGCTCGATGTTCGTCTGGTCAGCGTCTGAGAGGCCCTTCTCTCTCTGCGCGTGGGGACCAAGCTCCTGATGCCTGGACTCGCCTAGGGAGAAAGTCCCATCACGGGTGGACCGGCATTTCCCTGGCCGAAAGGCGAGGTAGAGCTCCTGGTGCCTGGACTTGACTGGGGGGGCAAGGCCCCTCGGCTGCTGGTAGGCTCCTTCTCCCGCTCATGACGGAGCAGCACTGTCCGAGGCGGGGGGGGGGGGGGGGGGGGGGGGGGGGAGACAGCAGAACCTAATGCGCCAACAAGCCCACGATGTCTGATGTGGCTCACCTCCGCAGTCCTGGAACGGCGGAGATCACGGTGGGGGAGGATGGCTCCTTGAGCCAGGTCGGTCGGTCTTTACCTCTGGCAGCAAGCCGCAGCTGCAGCCACCGTTCTCGACCCCTGTAGCGTAGGTACTACATGTCCGCCCAGAGGAGCAACCTGCAGACCTGCCTTCCATGACAGAATTTGCATGATTTTCCCCCATTTCAGACCTGATTCATGCATTCCCCCATTTCCCCCACCCGGGTCTGCCCTGGGGGACTTGGGTGGGGTTAGGTATTTTTTAGTTCCCAGGGTCACCCTGGTCAGCCCCACAGGGTGGGTTTTTCTCTCTATTCTGGGGCATGCGTTTCTGTCTACCCTTTGTCCATTCACCTGTATTTGCCTTTTTAAAACTCTCCCTACTGTCTGCACTGCCTGTAGCTCTTGATATTGGATGTGTGTTGCTAAATGGTCTTAGCTTTATTTAGGCCCCATGTTGTAGGTTTATTTAACGTATTTGGCCGGCTGGCGACATACATTCAATTTTCTGTTTATTTTTTTTTTTTCACAAGCAGTGCAGGCACGTCCTGAGAAAGCCTTGTTGCTGTCGGGACGTTAAGCAATGTACAATCAATCAATCAAGCATTCCCCCATTTCAATCCTGATTCACGCATTGTCAAAATCCCGCAAAATCGCCGAGATGTGTTTTTGCGCGTTGTTTGCGCTTTATAATTATTCAGTCTTCACGGTCTTCCCTCGGTGTTCTCATTCTTCAAGTGAGACACATCGCGAGACTTCCGTCTGCCAAATTTACTCGTACATGTTTTCGCTCAGCCTCATGTTGCGTGCTCTGCCGGCGTCATGTCTAAGCGGAAAGTCACAACAACTCACGATAGAAAGAAGAAAAAGCTGAAGCTCATGCAGGGCTTTCGTTTTAGTGCGTCTGTGCGTCTATGACGCATTAAAACTCAAAATCACGTACTGAAATGTAAATAAGGGGTACGCACTAAAATTCAGTGCATCTGCATCCGAGACACATCATCCTTGCGCCACCGGGAGTAACCAAACAGAGGTAGGTGACAGTCATTCTAATTTTTGGTGACAAGTTGGTTCGTTTAGCCGCTCGCTTGATCGCGGCTGCATTCAGAATCACCCCGACTCCGGGGTCCGTGCGAGTGTAACTGGACGGGCAAACTGTTAGCTTACGTGTGGTGTCAGCATGTTATTACAAAGTGCACGCTACATGTTGAACGCGTTAATTGCTGTGATGTCACCATTCATACTATTATGGGATACCGCATCTTGCGTTTCACTTTCGATCTCAGTTGAACGAAGTTGTAAATGGTGGAGAAAAAGCAAAGGAAGCTGAAATGCTTCGGATTCTTCAATCCAGCACCATCTGATCGTGATAACCGCTTAGAAGAAAGTTGCACTTCGACACCGCCGTAACCATGGACAAGCGACAGTATCAGAAATGATACCCCTGGGCTGTGTGTGGCACCGCCGCTGCGACTCGCAGTTTTTAGTTCAGAGTTCACGGCTGCATGTATTTCCATGGCTAAAGCACGACGGCATACAGATGACATTCCCAATTTGCGTGGAGGCGAACTCAAAAAGCAAGTCCAGAAATTTGAACAGAAATAAGTTCGTCAGTTTGTTTTATCATGGTCAATCCATCTTTTGGTACACAGGTGTTATTCAAAAAGCTCTAAACTTGGAGAAATATGTCTTTCAGGTTAAATGGGTTGAAACCAACTTTTATTAGTTCACACACACACACACACACACACACACACACACACACACACACACACACACACACACACACACACACACACAGACAGAGTTTAGACAAGCCAGACTTTGGTTGTCAATCTGCATTCAGGAGAAAAGGCTATATTCTCTGTTACAATACATTATCAAATGATCATACAGGTAAATACATTATGTGTTTTTCTGTGTGAGAGAGAGACGGAGAGGGAGACAGGCTTTTGCACGATAGCTCAACAGTTAAAAAATCAGTATCATGGAAAAGACAAACACACACACTGTCACAACAAATTTAAAGAGGAGAGAGCGAAATGAGTTAATTTATTTTTTAAAAAAACATACAGATGATGCAGTTTTTCTTAGATAAATTTGCAGACCCTCTATTTTGCTCAGATGGGGGTCTATGTACCCACTAAAATTTATACCTGGGGGTCTACAGACCCTTTAACCTGTTGTGAAAACAGAAGCCCTACTAATGACTTGCTTTAGTTCATCGTACACGGAGTGATGGTCGTTCATTATTGCTGCATCAAGAGGTGGCGATTTTGCTTTTTGCAGAACATGCGACCACCATTTCCACTGCGAACAACCTCTACCCAGGTCTGCCCTGGGGGACTTGGGTGGGGTTAACTACTTTTTAGTTCCCAGGGTCACCCTGGTAAGCCCCACAGGATGGGTTTTCCCCTCTATTCTGGGGCATGTGTTTCTGTCTACCCTTGGTCCATTCACCTGTATTTTCCTTTTTTAAACTCTCCCTACTGTCTGCGCTGGCTGTAGCTCTTGATATTGGATGTGTGTTGCTAAATGGTCTTAGCTTTATTTAGGCCCCATGTCATAGGTTTATTTAACCGGCTGGCGACATACATTCAATATTCTGTTTAGTTTTTTTTTTTTCACAAGCAGTGCAGGCACGTCCTGAGAAAGTCTTCTTGTCGGGATGTTAAGCAATGTACAATCAATCCACTGTGAAAATAGTGGCGCCTACGATACACATCGTGGGAGTCACCAAAGCTTTACCTTGTCAAGGCCCGAGCCAGGAAATTCTACCAGTGACCAACCACCAAGTAATCCCAGGGTAAATCCCAAGGTAAATCCCAAAGTAATCCACTGAGCACCACATACAGTACACCACATAAAATCCAAAGGCGTCGGCTAAGCGAAAAGACTGGCGAGAAGCGGCCAAGCACGTGACCGGATAGGGATGCAGGGGAGGCAACTAAGGGATTTTGGGTAATGACTCCTTAGAGTCGCCTCCCTGGTTGTGTGGTATACACAACAGTTTTTTGGGCTGAAATTGGTAAGCGAAGCATACCTTCCTGTTAGTAATGCCATCGGCAAGAGTTTTGAGAAAACAAAGAAATGACTGAAAATGATCCACAGACTTACTGTGCCCTGTAATCCATAGCCAGCAAGAGGCATAACTTCTCTTGAGCCCCTGCAGATACAGGGCCTCATGCGAATATATGCCTCTTGTAGATAATAGATAGAGCTGGCTGATGGAAGGGCTGTTTTGTCTGAACCAAAAAGCTGGAATGAAGCTTAGGGGGATTTTTGACTGAAGACTGTCACCCATAAAATGACAGACCAGCACACATACAAAACTTTCAGTTTGAGGCACAGCTGGAGTGGCATCAGTCAGCAGGAGACGTAGATTCTCATGAGCTCCTGCAGATGAATCTGGGCCACTTGTGCTCATGTAAAACTGTCAGTGCCCAGCTGGGTGTGGGAACATAAAAGACTTAACCCTATCTTCTTTCTGAGACCAGTTTGTATCCATGTCCATTTCACAGTTGTGGTTGTTGAATGAGCAAAGGATTCAGAAACAGAATATGCCTACAGTGGTGGGGAATGTAATGGCAAATGGGAATAATATGCATCCAGTGGGAGGGAATGTAAAGGCCAACAGGAATAATATGCATCCAGTAGAAGGGAATGCAAAGGCTAACAGGAATAATATGCATCCAGTGGGAGGGAATGCAAAGGCCAACAGGAATAATATGCATCCAGTGGGAGGGAATGTAAAGGCCAACAGGAATGATATGCATCCAATGGGAGGGAATGTAAAGGCTAACAGGAATGATATGCATCCAGAGGGAGGGAATGTAAAGGCTAACAGGAATGATATGCATCCAGTGGGAGAGAATGTAAAGGCTAACAGGATTGATATGCATCCAGTGGGAGGGAATGTAAAGGCTAACAGGAATGATATGCATCCAGTGGGAGAGAATGCAAAGGCTAACAGGAATGATATGCATCCAGTGGGAGGGAATGCAAAAGCTAACAGGAATGATATGCATCCAGTGGGAGAGAATGTAAAGGCCAACAGAAATAATATGCATCCAGTGGGAGTGAATGCAAAGGCTAACAGGAATGATATGCATCCAGTGGGAGAGAGATGATCATCTTGTTCTATACCTACGTATTTTTCTGTGGGCTGGCGATTGGGTGCCTGATAGGTGGGGGCAGGGGATCTAACTGTGTGTCTGTCCAGTGCTGAGTAATTCCCCTTGGTATGTGTACAATTCTACCAGCGCAAATTCACCTATCTGGTTTGTGAGTATCCAGTGGGAGAGAATGTAAAGGCTAACACGTATGATAATTATGTATCCAGCGGTAGAGAGTGTAAAGGCTAACCATAATGCTCATGTTAGGAAAACATCAATAACCCCACCAAAGCCAGTAGATGCAGACTGTGTTTATGAAGTCTTTCCTTATTCAGCGTCAAAGAACTCAGTCCATCCAAGGAACATGGATACAAAGTAGGGTGAGTCCTCACAACTGCAGGGGCACATGAAGATCTATGCCTTTTGCATCTGGGCATGGTTCATTGTGTTTTATCAGTGAAGGGGATAAACACTGCATAAAAACTTGGCCGACCTTTGACTGTCCTTACGGGAGCTTCCTGTCTGTAAAATTGCATACCTATTTACCTGCTTTTACCCATGTGATATTTTCATGTTGAATATGTTTGTACTTTATCGTAGTGAAAAATAATGAACTTTGCACCTTTGGAAACTCTGGAACAGTTATCATAATACATAGGTTTGAAATTGCCTCTGTTCTCATACTTAGGGAAGGTGTACTGATTCTTATCTCTTTTCTGTTTTCATCAGGGCTTGCGAAACATTGCCATTGTCAGCGCTTCAGTGGGTGTGCAGAATTCAGCCACTGAGCTCGTGGAAAAATCGTCTGGCTGTAAGCTGAATGAAATTACTCTCAGGGAAACTACATCGTCAGAGGTTTAGCGCGTTGACCACCTAGGGCTTTGTCACCAGTTGCTGGGTTTGCTTTTCATGCTGATGTGATGACTTTGTGATAGGATTTGCGCGTGACTTCTGTTTTAATTTTTTAAGTGGAACTTGTAGAGCTTCAGACTCACATCATGACAGAAGTTAAACCTTCTGCTGCTGAGAAAAAGTGAACACCATCCAACTACAAGAGCCATAGATCCTCATGAGCCTCCGCTAGTGTGGGGGCTCATAAGAATCTGTGCCACTTGCTAGCCCCAGTTTGTATTCCTTGGATAACTGAGGGGGTCTTTGGTGTTGAATGAACAGATCTCAGAAACAATCTGAGACCACTGGAAGTAAAAGGGTTAAAATGATTACACTATTTATCCCTCATACTACAATTCATGTGATTGATTGTGATTGTCCAAGGGTGGTGTTTAAATAGCTTGGTTCCCAAAGGCCAATCTTGACCTCTCAGGTCAAGCAGTCTCCTGAACTGTTGTGTTGTTGGAGGGCAACTTGCAAGAGTTTAGAATTTAGACCTCAGGGCTGAGCAAGTTTTGACCCTTTGGCTCTTGGTTGAGATTTTTGTCATGATGATTCTCACAGGATTCATTGCAACAGAAAGCACTACTGACAGCCAAAGGATTAATAAAATGAAATATTAACCAAGAGATTTTTCATTGTTTTTATTTTTTTCACTGCAAGGCTCTTGCTATTACAGTACATACAGTGTACTTTAAACATAGTTGTTTGTCTCTTGCTACAACTGGAAGCTCTAATTAATGAACGTTTAGAACAGATATCTGTGCATTCTAAAATGTGTTGTGTGCTGTGTTTTTAAGTCTCTTTTATTTATAGAAGAGACTTTTTAGGATGGGTCGTGGTGGGGTGAATGCCCATGATGACAAAGGCGGGCAGATCTAAAAATCTGACAACTAAAGTAACCAGATAAAATTACGTCATGTCTAGTTATGCCAACCTCGCTGCTGAACGTCCTTTTTTCCCCGCGAAACGCCGTATGTGTGTGTATGTGTGCATATGTATGTAAACATGAAAATCTCCAACATTTGTGTATGTACAAGCTTGAAACTTGGGGAATTGCTTTGTTTAAGGGGTGCCTAGGAGAGCCTCCGAGCATATTAAAATTGGGTGTCTCATTGAAGGGCTAAAAGATTGTTTATAGAAAGTTGGTTGTACCACATTAGAGTCCATTATTTTTGTCATATTCACTTGACATTTTGGATATAGCTAGATTGGAGAAAGGCATTGGATGAGTTTGTTAGCCACCTTTGCATCTTTTCCACTTTTACAGTAAAATAATAAAGTAAAAACACTCAAATTATGGAGAAAAGCAGCCAGTGACGGTGACGTAAAAGCAGCAACTCTGTCACCACGCAGACATCGTTGCAATACTCTACCTCTCTCTCTCTCTCTCTCACACGCACACACACACACACACACACACACACACACACACACATGCGTGCATCTCCAAGAGGCATAGATCCTCATGCACCCAGAGGGCACATGTGGATCTATGCCTCTTGGAGATGTTTGGAGCACACCCATGCACACGCATACATACACACAAATATTGACACGCTTTCAGAAGAGCATGCAGGTGTACTTAGTATATCATGTAGCTACTTTTTGAATAATAATTATTCATTTTTGCATGTTTTGGATCCACTATATACTCCCATCAAACAGTCAGACCTGGAAGAGGCTTGCAGCACAAAACAGTCAGCACTGGAAGAGGCTGCGTGCCTCATTTTCGGATGAGTGACGTGAATCATCAATTTCGTCACTGTGTATACAGCGTCATGAGACTAATGATGCCTTGACGTCAAGCTTATAATGACATCATTTTGCTGCTCGTGCTATTCTTATTCCGAATTCCTGTTGCTAATCTATCTCACAGAGCGTACTAATGGCAGAAAGCGCTGTGTGTCCATCTTTATTTGTGTGTGTCAGCGTGTGTGTTGATCAGAGGTTGGCTTTTAGAGAGGATTGATTGATTGATTGTACATTGCTTAACGTCCCGACAGCAACAAGGCTTTCTCAGGACGTGCCTGCACTGCTTGTGAAAAAAAAAACAAAAAACAACAGAACATTGAATGTATGTCGCCAGCCGGTCAAATACGTTAAATAAACCTAACACATGGGGCCTAAATAAAGCTAAGACCATTTAGCAACACACATCCAATATCAAGAGCTACAGGCAGTGCAGACAGTAGGGAGAGTTTTTAAAAGGCAAATACAGGTGAATGGACAAAGGGTAGACAGAAACACATGCCCCAGAATAGAGAGAAAAACCCACCCTGTGGGGCTGACCAGGGTGACCCTAAGAACTAAAAAATACCTAACCCCACCCAAGTCCCCCAGGGCAGACCCGGGTGGGGTCTTATAGAGAGGAAGGAAATGGATTAGAAGGATAAGCTTAAAAATATGAACAACTGAATGTTCCTAAAAAAACAAACGCATGTGGGCTGCAAACAATATGGTAGACTTCTGGATGCTATCTGTATCTTGTTCAATTGGAGATATTTCAACATCAGAATTAAGTCAAAGACAAACGGTAGAGAGACCCATGACAGCGAGGACAACTCTCATATAGAATGGATTTTGTGGATTATGGTTCATCCCATCTTGTTGCATTTAGTGTACTTTACAGATTTTCCATGTGTATGCTTTGTGGCATGATGCTCTTATCTATGTAAAGGTTGTTCTCATCTTTTCTCATTAACCCAATGGCTGCTGGTAGCACTTTATGTCAAGGTGATTCTTGCAGGAATCACCTGAACACAAAGCACTCTTGACAGCCAAAGGTTAATATTATTTGTTAGTGGCTATACATTTTACATTGTCTACCCTTATGCAAACTCTCCCAGTGTCGCCGCATATTGTTATTTGCCTGCAAGGCCTATTTATTAAATCTTCCCAGCTGCACACCTCTTGTGAAGATTCTTTTTATAGGTAACGGTATTTTATTCTGTGTCCATGACCCGAATATCTTTCGCTACTTTTGTGCAAAATCACAGTATTCATTCCGTCATAAACCAGTTTAAATGTCCTTTTGAAATCAGTTTGCTTTTATTGGCTCGTGCGAAGCAAAAGTGAGTGTGTTCTGGGCCAGTGGTCGCTACCTTTCTAAACATACCAATTTCAGTGACCTCACAAAGGTCAAGGTCACGGGATCAGGAAATATATGATGATGCATAGCATTTATATGGCGCATTTCTCATATTTATAATATAACTCAATGCGCAGAATGTAGCCGCGAACTGAACCCAACAAGCACGCTCACGTGAATCACACGCATTCACTCACACACTGTACGTAAACACAGAACATTCACGTGGTGCTAAGGGCAAGCTCAAGCGAGCTACTGACGGTATTTGGAAATCGTTTTGTATTTGAAATTTTATTAAGTTGGCTGAAACTGATACCAAAGTGGAGGGGGAGGAAGAGCCGGAGTACCCGGAGAAAGAACCCCCGACGGTCCGCCCGAATTAACGGTGACACTTACTAGAGGAGAAAAATCCGACGCCGGAACCCGGAATCGAACCTAGCACCTTTAGCATTGGTGGCAGGCGCCTTAACCACTGCGCCACGGACCGCCCCAAAATATATCAATATATCAAAAATAGCTATATTTTGACATAATAAATAATACTATTCACAACTTCAAACCCAATCTTGGTACAAAGATACTTGATGGTGAGACCTTTCTATACATACTAATTTGGTTGGTCCCTCGGAAAGGTTTATTTAGGGTATTGGACCGGCTAGCGAGATACATTCAATATTCTGTTTTTTTTTTCTTTTTCCTCAAGCAGTGGAGGCACATCCTGAGAAAGCCTTGTTGCTGTTGGGACGTTAAGCAATGTACAATCAATCAAGCCTTGGAAAGGTCAACGGTTGCAAAAACTCAGGAAATAGGTCTAAAATAGCCATATTTTGACAAAAGATGTTTTTTCTCAAATACAATTCACAACTTCAAACACAAACTTGCTACAGAGATACCTGATGATAAGACCTATCTATGCATACTAATTTGGATGACCCCTCGGAAAGGTTAAGGGTCACAAGAGCTCAGGAAATAGGTTTTAAAAAAAGCCATATTTTGACAAAAGATGTTTTTTCTCAATTACTATTCACAGCTTCAAACCCAAACTTGGTACAGAGATACCCGATGGTAAGACCTATCTATGCATACTAATTCGGAAGACCCATTGGAAAAAGTCATGGGTCAACTTATCGCAATGGTTAAGGGTCATGGCGGTTTGACAGATGTGTGAAAACTGATTACATTTTGATAAAACATGGATTTTGTTGGTGCAGAAGCCATCCCTTTACTTATTGTTTCATATGTGGATAGGTCATACACGTGAGTCATAAGGGCTTTGCCTTTCTTGTTTTTTGTGTGTTTGCAACTGATAACTGCAAACGTATTTATGTACTAAATAAGTCTATGTATACATTATGATGGACTTATTTAACCCCAAGGCTGCATTTCCCAAAATTTAGAAGTCTCACCTAACAACTCTGTACCAGTTGCTGGAGGTAGATCAATCTTGAAAATTCAAGGGTAGTGCCAGATTAGCTTGGCATCTAATTGTGCCAAGCTAATCCAGCACTACCTTTAAATTATCATGGTCAATCCATTTCCTGCTGAATTGCGCTGGAGCTAAATGGGTTAATATGTACACCACAGTAAACTTTAAAAACCATCTGCCTTTCGGCCGTGCATCCGGATGCGGCTAACCGCGAATGAGTTAATCCTTAGGCTGTCGTTGGCAGTTTTTGTTGAGGTGATTCTTGCCAGAATCACTTCAGCAAAAAGCACCGACAGCCAAAGGGTAAATACATCAGTACGGTTTATAGTACCAGTGGCTGCATGGTTAGATCTGCAGAACTCCACGACCTTCACAAGGCCATGCCCTTCTCAGGTATGCATTGTACTACAATACCTCTCCTGTGTTGACGATGTTGACAACTTGTAGGGTATGTTTATTTATGTCTGTATTGGTGCTTTGGTTCCGCCTTTCTGTCATCGTTTTGCTGCAGGGATTTAAGATGATTAACTCATTCACGGTGAGCCACATCCGGATGCACGGCTTATGCCGCGCATCCAGATGCGGCTGACCGCGAATGAGTTAAGCCTTTGACTGTTGGTATGGCTTTTTGTTGAGGTGATTCCTGCCTTTGGCTGTCAGTATTGCTTTTTGTTGAGGTGATTCCTGCTGGAATCTCCTCCACAAAAAGTGATACCGACAGCCAAATGGCTGATACTTGTGGAATGAATAAGCTGACAGGAGGACAGTTTATTCACCATAATGATGAATTTTCAAAAGCCATTATTGATACATTCGCATTGCTTACTTGCTTGTATTTGGCAGAGATTTCTGAAAGACTCTGCGCATAGAAATTCAGTCTACTTGCTTTGGAATGCACATCCTAGTTAGATTTGTGTACTGCTATGATTTCATCATAATATTACACACTTTCTGTAAGAGTTTCACTAATTTTGTTTTGTTCCGTAGAAATATCAAGCTAGTTTTGATCAAATGATTATGGCAATTTTGTCACACAATGATTCGATCAACCTGTTTGTCCTAATGAATGGTATCTGTGCGCTTTTACTTGTCATTTGTATTTTACACTTTCCGTTTGATTGTACTATGTATTAATGGGTAGACCATCGAAAGCCCATGATGTTGTCATTGTGCATGACTTTTATTTGTGAGTGCGGGTGTGGCTGGCCAAGCCAAACCTGGAGCCACACCTGAGAGGGCAATGGGGGCACTGGAACGTAGCTGTGATGAGAGTTAATGCTGTCTTTCTGCAAGCTCTGGCACATGTGATCTTTTCGCGCTGATTGTGTTCAAAGAGCGAGCAGGCTTTCCTGGTGGCGGCATGCCAGCCAGATCTGTCTTGCGCTTGCACTTCAAGTTCCTTTACCGGCCCCACCCGGGTCTGCCCTGGGGGACTTGGGTGGGGTTAACTACTTTTTAGTTCCCAGGGTCACCCTGGTCAGCCCCACACGGTGGGTTTTCCTCTCTATTCTGGGGCATGTGTTTCTGTCTGCTCTTTGTCCATTCACCTGTATTTGCCTTTTAAAAACTCTCCCTACTGTCTGCACTGCCTGTAGCTCTTGATATTGGATGTGTTGCTAAATGGTCTTAGCTTTATTTAGGCCCCATGTGTTAGGTTTATTTAATGTATCTGACCAGCTGGCGACATACATTCAATGTTCTGTTTATTTATTTTTTTTTTCACAAGCAGTGCAGGCACGTCCTGAGAAAGCCTTGTTGCTGTCGGGACGTTAAGCAAGGTACAATCAATCAATCTGTGCTCACTCATGGGCATCAAATGGCAAGACAAGGTAACAAACCTGGAAGTAGTGTTGAAGCCTTGATCTTAAAGACACAACTTCGCTGGACAGGTCATGTCATACGCATGGATGATTCTCGCATGCCACGCCAACTCCTGTATGGCGCACTCTCAAAAGGCCACAGGAAGCAAGGACGGCCAAAGAAACGCTTCAAAGACTGCATAAAAGACAGCCTCAAGTACTGAGTCTTCCCGGTAAGGATTGATTGTACATTGCTCAACGTCCCGTGGCAGCGCAGACAGTAGGGAGAGTTTAAAAAAGGCAAATGCAGGTGAATGGACCAAGGTTAGGCAGAAACACATGCCCCAGAATAGAGGGAAAAACCCACCCTGTGGAGGTGACCAGGGTGACCCTGGGAACTAAAAAGTAGTTAACCCCACCCAAGTACCCCAGGGCAGACCCGGGTGGGGGGAGTGAGCACAGAGATCTCTGTGGAAGCGTTCAAGCTGCTTGAGGTGCTTTCTGTACAGCGTTCATGACTCGCAGCCGTAGAGGAGACTGGTGAAGACTACTGCCTTGTAGACTTCAGTCTTGGTGGAGAGCTTGACGTTGTTGTTCAACACACAAGTGCGCAGACGACCCACGGCTTTGCTGGCTTTGCTGATGCGAGCTGCGATTTCCTTGTCGATAGTACTGTCGGAAGAGATGATGCTCCCCAGGTACCTGAACTGGTCGACAGTCTTCAGCTCGGTGCGTTCAATATACACTTTCGGTGGGGGTGCTCTTGTACCTGGGGCTGCAGGACCTCGGTCTTGTTGAGACTGATGGTGAGGCCAAACAGTCGAGAGGCTTCCGTGAACCTGTTGACAATGGTCTGGAGGTCAGACTCTTTGTGCGCCATCAGCGCACAGTCATCGGCAAACAGCGCCTCAAGGATCAGTCTCTCGATGGTCTTAGTCCTGGCGTTCAGTCGACGGAGGTTTAAGAGAGAGCCACTCCCTTCAGGTACACTCCCTTCTCAAGGTTGCGTACTGCATGGGTCAGGACACATGTGAAGAACAGGTTGAACATCACGGGGCCAAGAACACAACCTTGTTTCACACCATTGGAAATGTCGAAGGGTGCGGGTGTGTCGCCATTTGACTGGACAAGTCCTACCATTCCATCATGGAAGAAGCGGATAATGTTAGTGAACTTCCTGGGGCAGCCGAGCTTTGCGAGGATGACCCAAAGCGCTTCTCTGTTCACGGTGTCAAATGCTTTGGTCAGGTCTATGAAGACGGCGTAGAGGTCCATGTGCTGCTCAATGCATTTCTCCTGGACCTGTCTCACAGAGAAGATTATGTCGACTGTGCTGCGGCCGGGTCTGAAGCCACACTGAGCCTCTGGAAGTGCTTCCTCAGATAAGAGCTGATCAGGCGGTTGAGGATGACTCTCGCGATGATCTTGCCAGGGATGGACAAGAGTGAGATCCCTCGGTAATTTGCAGTCAGCTTTGCTGCCCTTGTTCTTGAACAGGGAGACGATTGTAGCATCTCTGAATTCCTGTGGCATGTTCTCCTCTGTCCAGATGCATGTCAAAATGTTGAAGGCATTAAGGGTCTCAGGTCCAGCCGCTTTGAAGAGCTCTGCGGGGATGCCGTCCATGCCTGCAGCCTTGCGGAGCTAGTCTGGTTGATCGCTTTCTTGACCTCGACTATGTATTACAATACTTGTAAAGTGTACACGTATTTTCCCATGATTTCTGTATGATATGTAGCATGCTTCTTTTAAGTGTATTGTTAACTCTTTTGGGCTGTCAGGAGTGGGTTTTTTCACGATGATTCCTGCAGGAGTCATGGTGAGAAGAAACTCTACCAGCAGCCAAAGAATTAATCTGACCATTATCCATTGATTGATTGAATTTTGTTCCACGAAGTCTGTGATCTGATCAGTGGGTTGTCTTGTACGTATAGACTGCAGAAGTCTGTTTGAAGTGTGTGTGATTTCCATATCAATTTTAAGTTGCCTCATTTTATATCTTTGAACATGTCTGTATCATACCAGATGACTTCCTCCATCTGAGAAGCTTTTTTTTTAAATCTCTACCAGTGAGGGACACAGATTCTCATGAGCTCTGCACCTGCAGGGCCTCATGAGAATCTGTCTCTTACAGATGTAAGTAACTGGTTTGCATTGTCCTTGTGATGGGCAGTGCTGGCTACAAGGTATCTTTGTGATAAATGTAATCGTCTGCTTTGTGTATTATAACCTATTACATAACCATGTGTGGGACTTTTCCGGCTACAGCCGGATTTCCGGATTCAATTTTTTTTTTTTTTCACTTAAAAAGTGCCCCAAGACCCTCGCTTCAGGATTCAACTTTTTTTTCAGTCCTACCCATGCATAACTTAAGGCATATCCCATGTTTATCAAAGACAGTGGCCAATTCGCTTTGTTAAATACTCATAAACTTGGCATTGAGGACTTCCCTCAGTTTGACAATGCAAATGGAACCAGTTTGCCAGCCTGCAGGGGTTCATGAGAATTTATCCTGCTTGCAACTAGGACCAAGTTCCCACAGTAGGATGATATCCTCTAACGGCTTGGTACTAGTTGCCAGCGATGAGCAAGCCATGCCCTACCACCTGTGATGCATGAGATGTACTAGATGTACCAGCCATATCAAAATGTAGAATAAGAAGAGGATGTGAAGACTTCAAGGTGTTTAAAGGGCAGAGATGGTTTACCTGTTCACAGCACTGTTGCGGTACTGAGGGTTAGGTACTGTTGTATTGCTATCTGTTGTGTATCTAAGTGACCCAAATTTACCAACTGGCGGTGCTCAGATGTACATGTACAATTTGGACTACAGGCCACAGGGGCAGTGAGCGTTGGTAGAAACATTACATATAAGAGGAATAACTTGGTGCTAGACAAACAGATCCGTTGGCCCCGTCTGTACACAACACCAAATTGTGAGCCTATGACCAGGGACCAGTTGCATGGGTGAGCTTAGTCCTGGGCCAGCCACAAAGCAAGGTGCTCGGCTATATTGTGAAGCACCTTGCCAAGTGCCTGGTGCAGGACTGAGCTCACTCACGCAGCTGACCCCTGGTTCATAAAGTACAAGACGCACCATGTAAGGAAAGGGACGAGGAACCTAACTGTTTGTCCAGCACTGAGTCATTCCCTTTGGCTCTCAGTAATACAGTTTGTCAATGTGACTCCTGCAGGAATCACCTTGGCAAAAAGTGGTTAGTATGCATGTCTGAATAAAATGTTCATGTAACAAATGTCAATACAAACTTGCAGGTGGGATGCTAGAGATGCATATATACACTATGGAATGCTGGTTGCCATCATCAATCATGTGACTGCTAACCAGAAGTAAGAGATTAATTCTTCAGTTTCTTGTGATTACTGTTATATGGCATACTGTTATATGGCAGATATAAGCCGTTACATGGTCATGCAGACACCCATTGTTTTGTGTCGGCATCCAGAGGATGAAATTATCAATGTTTAAGATGTCCTTGTTTAAGATGTCCTTGTAAGTCAATGTCACAGTTATCAAGACAGATTGGCCATGATAGTTCAAAGGTGGTGTCGGTGGTGATGAGCTATTCTGAAACCACCCTTGAACTGTCATGATTGATCCACATCCTGTCATAGCATGACAGAGCATTGTAGGTTAACTCATTAGCAGCCAGCTGTATCCGGATGCGCGGCTTGCCGCGAAAGAGTTAAACAGTATACACTGCACACCTGCTAAAACTGCTTACTGCTAGTGTGTAATTTTGTATCTAATGAACTTAGTCTAGGCTGTAAGGTTCACATTCACCAACCAGCACGCATAACTGGTTCTGTATGCCATTGACATCCATTGAGTTCTGTGATTTGCACCTTATTAGCAAAGTTTTGTTTGCCATCTGCTTAAGTTAATAATAACTCATAACATGTATTTATAATTCAATAAACATGTTTCTGACAGCTTGATACACATGATTTGTGTTGTGATCCCCTCCATTTAGCACCCATTTTAATTTACATCTATGAGTATTCTCAGATTATGAAATGCTTGCACTCGGATCACGAAACAGGTAACTTGACACATTCACACATACTAGTTGAGTCACACCATAATAATATGCATTTTTCTTTAACTCATTCAGCCCGACGCACGTATTTCCCAAATTTTGGAAGCGTCATCTAACGACTATGCACCTGTTGCAGGAGATGGGTCGACCATGATAATTCAAGGATAGTGCCAGATTAGCTTGGCGCCGACATCACCTGCTGTAGTGCGTCGGGGCTGAATGGGTTAAACCATCAGATTTAACGTTTGGGTTGGATGTCTGCTGGCATGTTAAGACTGGCTAGTTTAATTGCTATAATCCACGACGGTTTATTATCTATAATGTCCTAGCGATCGACCATCAGACTTGAAAGTGAACAAGATGAGGATTTCATCCCAAAGTCTACCGTATTGTTCGCAGCTTGCATGCGTTTTTCTTTTAAGAACATTCACAGTTGTTCATATTTTTAAGCTTATCCTTCTCATCTATTTTCCTCCTCTCTAACCCAACCTCTTATCAACACACACCGGCGCACACTGGTTAAAAAAAAATCATAACATGTATTTATTATATTGAGCCACATTTTGCTTGATACAGTGCCGATAACATAGAGGCATATGTGATTACGAAACCTGAATCAAACTGCCCGAGTCGTCGGATGAGGACATTTTGATATGGGTCATGTAACCACATCTGTCGGTTATTGGCACTATACGAAGCAACATTTGACTCGATATAATAATTATATGTACCCAGTCCAAACAAAACCTCCCCTCGCGCCCTTCTGTTTGCGCCTGATTGTGGTGTTCAGACAAAACGTGACTGGCAGACGACTGTGTTTCTGACTATCAACTGACCTCGCAGATTTCGTCTGACTGGAAAAATCAGTGCTTTCTACTCTTAATAAAATCATGGATAATGACGGAAAATACCAACAGGTTTGTTATTTTGCCTTTTTCTTGGGTTGTCGCCTACGCTTTGGCTAGCGGGGCATTTTGTCATTTCACTTGTGCAGAGATTCGTTTCGCGCGTTTACTGGCGTCTGCTTTCCGTTCATGCGTGTGTATGGGAAAGAAATTTCGAGTGTACGTTCACTAAGATGTATTTAATCACTACTGCATATAAGAAACCTCGCGCTGGGACCATATGGCGTTGAGGCGCGTCCCCTGGGTGGTGGATAGGGGGTCCCTCGCGAGAGGGGTGCACCGAATGAAATAAGGTGCCGTGCCCCAACATGGTCTAAGGGAAGGTGACCCCGACAGAAAAACCCTGGTCCTCCTAGTAAGGGGGTTGGGCGTGGGGGCAGCTTCCCCACCTTGCAAAAAAGGAAATAGCTACAAAAACGCCGACGAAAAGACAAACAGTAATTCATTTCCTGGAGGAGAAAGGTTCTTCTACCCGTGAGAAGATTTATGACGTCCTGTGGTGAAAGCCGGAAGTCTTCGAAAGCCACAGGACCGAGCCGCCTCTCTCTATCCAGGGACACAACCATGGGCACATGGAATGTCAAGACCATGTACCAGAGCGGCAAGGCCGCCCAGATAGCAGCGGAAATGCAAAAGTACAACCTTTACCTGCTGGCGAATGGGTGCCTGATAGGCGGGGGCAAGGGATCTAACTGTTCGTCTGTCCAGCGCTGAGTGATTCCCCTTGGTTTGTTGAACAATTCTGCCAGCGCAAGCCTCACCTATCTGGTTTGTGAGTATCTCAGTATAACTCAAGGCAAATTTGTATCGTTACATTGTTGTGTAATGTTCTGTGCATCTACTGTGGGCATTCAGGGTATTTACCCGACCACATATAGTAATGCACCTTCGTGTTTGTGTATGCATGTTTCTCCTGCCTACTTCCTAAGTTCCAGAGAAAGACATGGGTTATATAAGAGACCTGATGCATCCTTTTTAGGGATGTAGATGATCGTCTTGTTCTATACCTGCGTATTTCTCTGTGGGCTAGCGAATGGGTGCCTGATAGGCGGGGGCAAGGGATCTAACTGTTCGTCTGTCCAGCGCTGAGTGATTCCCCTTGGTTTGTTGAACAATTCTGCCAGCGCAAGCCTCACCTATCTGGTTTGTGAGTATCTCAGTATAACTCAAGGCAAATTTGTATCGTTACATTGTTGTGTAATGTTCTGTGCATCTACTGTGGGCATTCAGGGTATTTACCTGACCACATATAGTAATGCACCTTCGTGTTTGTGTATGCATGTTTCTCCTGCCTACTTCCTAAGTTCCAGAGAAAGACATGGGTTATATAAGAGACCTGATGCATCTTTTTTAGGGATGTAGATGATCGTCTTGTTCTATACCTGCGTATTTCTCTGTGGGCTAGCGAATGGGTGCCTGATAGGCGGGGGCAAGGGATCTAACTGTTCGTCTGTCCAGCGCTGAGTGATTCCCCTTGGTTTGTTGAACAATTCTGCCAGCGCAAGCCTCACCTATCTGGTTTGTGAGTATCTCAGTATAACTCGAGGCAAATTTGTATCGTTACATTGTTGTGTAATGTTCTGTGCATCTACTGTGGGCATTCAGGGTATTTACCCGACCACATATAGTAATGCACCTTCGTGTTTGTGTATGCATGTTTCTCCTGCCTACTTCCTAAGTTCCAGAGAAAGACATGGGTTATATAAGAGACCTGATGCATCCTTTTTAGGGATGTAGATGATCGTCTTGTTCTATACCTGCGTATTTCTCTGTGGGCTGGCGAATGGGTGCCTGATAGGCGGGGGCAAGGGATCTAACTGTTCGTCTGTCCAGCGCTGAGTGATTCCCCTTGGTTTGTTGAACAATTCTGCCAGCGCATGCCTCACCTATCTGGTTTGTGAGTATCTCAGTATAACTCGAGGCAAATTTGTATCGTTACATTGTTGTGTAATGTTCTGTGCATCTACTGTGGGCATTCAGGGTATTTACCCGACCACATATAGTAATGCACCTTCGTGTTTGTGTATGCATGTTTCTCCTGCCTACTTCCTAAGTTCCAGAGAAAGACATGGGTTATATAAGAGACCTGATGCATCCTTTTTAGGGATGTAGATGATCGTCTTGTTCTATACCTGCGTATTTCTCTGTGGGCTAGCGAATGGGTGCCTGATAGGCGGGGGCAAGGGATCTAACTGTTCGTCTGTCCAGCGCTGAGTGATTCCCCTTGGTTTGTTGAACAATTCTGCCAGCGCAAGCCTCACCTATCTGGTTTGTGAGTATCTCAGTATAACTCGAGGCAAATTTGTATCGTTACATTGTTGTGTAATGTTCTGTGCATCTACTGTGGGCATTCAGGGTATTTACCCGACCACATATAGTAATGCACCTTCGTGTTTGTGTATGCATGTTTCTCCTGCCTACTTCCTAAGTTCCAGAGAAAGACATGGGTTATATAAGAGACCTGATGCATCCTTTTTAGGGATGTAGATGATCGTCTTGTTCTATACCTGCGTATTTCTCTGTGGGCTGGCGAATGGGTGCCTGATAGGCGGGGGCAAGGGATCTAACTGTTCGTCTGTCCAGCGCTGAGTGATTCCCCTTGGTTTGTTGAACAATTCTGCCAGCGCAAGCCTCACCTATCTGGTTTGTGAGTACTTTACCTGCTAGGTATCAGTGAAGCCAGACTGATGGACGCAGTCTGGCCAGAAAAGGCTGTTAAGTGGGGAGATGATTCTGTATTCAGGTACTCATGAAGAGGAGAATGCCCCCCATACAGAAGGAGTAGCATTCATGCTGTCACCAGTGGCACAGAGAGCGCTGATGGGCTGGGAACCTCTTGGGCCAAGAATTATCACCGCAGCCTTTAGAAATAGGAGAAAGATCAAATTGAACGTCATCCAGTGTTATGCGCCCACCAATGACAGTGACGAGGAAGAGAAACAAGAGTTCTACGACCGACTCAGAGTGCTGTGGACAAATGTGCGGAGCGAGACATCATCGTCATGGGCGATTTTAATGCCAAAATAGGGGAGGACAACACCGGATACGAAGAGGTGATGGGGAGACAGGGACTAGGGGAGATGAGTGAGAACGGGGAGAGGTTTGTAGACTTTTGTGCTCTAAACAGACTTGTCATTGGAGGCAGCATCTTCCCACACAGAAGAATACACAAAGCAACTTGGGTCTTACCTGACCATACTACAGAGAACCAAATAGACCATATCTGCATTAGCAAGAAATAAAGAAGATCCCTTCATGATGTCCGAGTGTGGAGGGGAGCAGATGTCGCCTCAGACCACCATCTGCTTACCTTGAGAATAAAGCTCAAGTTAAAGAAAAGCCGCACAGAGACAACAAGAAGACAGCGCTATAGTGTAGGCCTCCTGAGAGAGACTGGTGTGAGAGAAGAGTTCGAACTGGTGCTGTCCAACCGGTTTCAAGCGCTACAGGAGCTAGTAAATGAAGAGGAGGCGGTCACCACAGAGCAGCAGTGGAAGGCAGAGAGGCGCTGACCTCAACCTGCAAAGACACTGTAGGGTTCAGGAAACACCATCACAAGGACTGGCTGTCGGCACAGACCTTGAAGAAGATAGAAGTGAGGAAGCAGAAGAAAGCAGTTGTCAACATCAGTCGCACGAGAGCAGCCAAAGCAAGGGCACAGGAGGAATACTCAGAAGCCAACCGCGAGGTGAAGAGGAGTATCAGGGCAGACAAGAGGGCCTACACAGACAGCTTGGCAGCAGAGGCAGAAAAGGCAGCAGGCAGCGGCAACATGAAACAGCTCTACGATATTACCAGAAGATTGTCGGGCAAGTATGGCCATACAGAAAGACCAGTAAAAGACAAAGAAGGCAAGCCTATTGCAGACAGAGCAGACCAACTCGACAGATGGGCCGAGTATTTTGAAGAGTTACTGAACAGACCCAGCCCACCCGACCCCGCAGACATCCAGCCAGCAGAGACCGACCTACCCATCAGCTGTGACAGACCCAGCCGGGAAGAGATCAGAAGAGCAGTGGCATTTTTGAAGAACGGCAAAGCAGCAGGACCGGATGGCATCCCAGCGGAGTCTCTGAAAGCAGACCTAGAGACAACAGTAGAAATGCTGTACCCACTGTTTGGAAAGATCTGGGAAGAGGAGGTGATGCCGGCTGACTGGAAGGAAGGGTACCTAATCAAGCTTCCCAAGAAAGGCGACCTCAGCAAGTGTTCCAACTACAGAGGAATCACCTTGCTGTCAGTACCAGGAAAGGTCTTCAACAGGATCATCCTGGAGAGAATGAAGAGATCCGTTGACCCTGTCAAGGGAGCCAAAATTATGATTCAGAATTAAGTGAAAGGTTAAAAACTAAAGTACTAGTGAAATTATGGAATGAGGGAAATTTATATTGCAGACTGCGAGGAAGTCATGAAGTGCAGACGGGACTAAGTGGGTTACGTGCCGGTACGCATGATTCCTTGGTGGGAAAACCAGAGGAAGTGAGTACGTGAGGAAGTACATGGCCCTCGCCTAGTTAGTGTGGAAATGGGGTCAGGACCTTTCCCGCTTTGAGTCTATCACAGAACTCACTTATTCAGTAGTCTGAGGAAATTTCCAGAATTTGGAAAAGAAATAGTCCGGTCACAAAATAATTATATTAATGTTGTGATACGGGTGTTAGGTTACAATGGATGCATGGACTGGATGTGAAATGCATGTTCAGTATATTTTATATAGTTATTGAAATTAGTTGAAGTTGATGTAGAGATGTGAATGACTGATTAGTCCTGAAATCGCGTAGTAATACAAAGTGAGGCAGGGAGAGAGACTTTAGTATATATACGAAGCGAAGCGTGAAAGAAAAAAGAACACTTGAAGACGGCATGGGCTGAGAGAGAAAAGACTGGCGCTGAGAGAGGGAGAGACCGTGAGGTCGGAGATGGAAAGTAATGTGACTGAACTTGTGTCAGTGATCGGGAACAACCGTTCCAATATGGACTATTATAGTGTATAAGAAAGCCGCGGAGAAGAACTTGACGGTTCTACTCCAGTGATCACATTAGCCCAAGCGTGAGATGTGATGGGTGCAAAAATGCAGCAGTGACAATCAGTTGTGAATGTGCCGAAAGAGAACACTGAAAGATCACCGGGGGCCAGAGGGTCGACACTGAGACGCAGCGCCGACGAGGACCAGGTAGCGGGTCGACGGACGCAGCGCCGACACCGAGGACCACTGAGACAGCCACCGCATAACTTGAAGTAGTGTATAGAAAGCCTGGCCAGGTAAGGTGACTTTTATGTTTCTGTGCACAGAACTAGCCGAGGTAGAAACAAAGAACTAGACAGTGAAATAACAGCATCAGGTAGAACAAAGATGGACTGACAGCGAGATAACAAGATACTTTAGACATTAGTTAAGTGTGACATGGTTGATGGTTTATATGTAAATAATTAACCTAGTTAGCATTTCAGCAACTGAGTTTGTGGTAATCAGTTGTATGGCTGCGTGAGTGGGGAACGCATGCGAGACGTCCCTCTCCAGAGTGGGAGAAATGTATTGAATGAGATGATTGAGGGCTACAATGATGAGAGTATGAGAGTGTGAGTGGAGACCATTCCCCCTGTTGACAAGATTATATTATAACCTACACCCACATCACAAACATTTAAACCACCATCTTTCCGACAGTCCGTGACAGACCCCCAGCTGAGAGACCAGCAAGCAGGATTCAGGAAAAACCGATCATGTACAGACCAGATCGCCACTCTCCGCATCATCGTGGAACAGTCTCTGGAGTGGAGCTCCCCGCTGTACGTCAACTTTGTGGATTACGAGAAAGCATTTGACAGCATGGACCGAGAGACTCTGTGGAAACTCTTACGACACTACGGTGTACCCACAAAGCTCGTCCGCCTGATCAAGAGCAGCTACGATGGCATGACATGTCGCGTGATCCACGAAGGGCAGTTCACCAGGGAGCTCCAGGTCAGAACCGGTGTCAGGCAGGGGTGTTTGCTGTCTCCGTTCCTCTTCCTACTGGCCATAGACTGGGTCATGAAGAGGACTACAGAGCACAGACGAAGTAGAATACAGTGGACACTGTGGACACAGCTTGACGACCTCGATTTTGCAGACGGCTTTACTGTCCCACACTCATCAGGACAAGACCACGAGGCTTGCTGATATCTCGTCCCAAGTGGGTCTCACCATCCACAAACAGAAAACAAAGACAATGAGGCAGAACGCAACCAGGGAAGAACCAGTCTTGCTTGCTGGCACCCCGTTGGAGGAGGTGGAGTCCTTCACCTATCTCGGGAGCATCATAGACAAAAAAAGGCGGCACTGATGCAGATGTCAGAGCACGAATCAGTAAAGCGAGAGCAGCCTTTCTCCAGTTTAAAAAAGTGTGGAGTTCCAGAGAGCTGTCACAACATACCTAAGTCCGGATTTTCAACTCCAACGTAAAAGCAGTTCTCCTATATGGAGCAGAGACTTGGAGATTGACAAAAAGCACAGTCAACAGAGTACAGATCTTCATAAACAGTTGCCTTAGAAGAATTTTGAAAATCCACTGGCCAGAGAAGATTAGCAACGTCAGACTCTGGGAGAGAACAGAGCAGATAACAGCAGAGAATGAAATTGGGCGAAGAAGATGGGGATGGATTGGTCACAGTCTGAGAAAGCCAGCTTCCAGTATCACTAAGCAGGCATTGTCATGGAACTCCCACAGGGAAAGGAAAAGAGGCAGGCCGAGAAACACCTGGCGTCGAGACCTCCAAGCAGACATCAGGAGACTGGGAACCACCTGGAGTAAAATCTAAGGAGAAGCACAGGACAGGAGTCGCTGGAAGTCTCTCGTCGACGGCCTATACCCGGGTAGGGGTGACAGGCGTAAGTAAGCATATAAGAAACTCATTAATGTTGCAGTGTGAGCATATTTCGTGTTTGCGTATTGGCAAACGCAAGTACAAGTTAAGATTGAGGCCTGCACCAGCTAAAAGGATTTTGGGAAGGAAAGTATATCAAGGAAATTCATGAATATTAATTTGCTTGTTGTATACAGTATAATGTGCCCACTCCATACAAATTTCCCTTCTTTGAAATTGATATATGAAAGTAATGATATATAATTGTATAACAAGCAAATTAATATGCTTGAACTTGCTTGACATGCTTTTCTTCGGCCCAAAATCCTTTGCAGACCGAACGATTCAATCTTGATGCTTGCTTCTGTCAAAACAAAAACGCTAAATATGCTAATGCTGTCGCATTAACAAACTCCTTATGCGCACTAGTGATGAAATACTTCTTAGTCATAGTGTATACGTACGGTCAAAATTTCTTGTCCATACACACACATAACGGAGAACAAACGGCAGAATTGAAGAAGCGAATCCGGCGCTGAACTAGTGAGATTGACGAGTGACACTGATGAAGTCTTTTAACCCTATTCATTCGGAATACACCAGTGTGTGAAATAAGTTTGACTAAAATAGTTCAAGGGTAGTGCCAGAATAGCTTGGCGCCTCTAGGCGCCAAGCTATTCTGGCACCACTCTTGAACTATAGCCATTGGTCTATATCCTTATCTGTACTCCTGAAGTACTATAATGTAGCTTGCGTATGGCGGCAGTGTACAGATTTTAAGCTGTTAGCCTCAGCGAACCCTTTAATGAGACACTCAATTTTAATATGCTCGGAGGTTCTCCTAGGCACTCCCTCAACAAAGCACTTTCCCAAGTTTCAAGCTTGTACGCACACAAACATCGAGATTCTCGTGTTGACATGCATACGCGGCGCGCGGCGGCACACACCGCACACACGTGGCGTTTCCCACCAAATGTACGTTCTGCAGCGAAGTTAGCATAAGTTGACTAGACTAAAATAACAAGATAATGGGGATTTCATCCCAAAGTCTTACCGTATTGTTTCAAACTGGAGCTCACATGCATTTTTCGTTTAGGAACATTCTGCCGTTTCCATACTGCCCAGTCTCTTTAGTCAGTCCCAGCCCATCCTAATTTTTCAATCCGCTAAAAAAAAAAAAAATCACTCACTGCCTACCAGCTGCATATTTGCCATGCGGCACAAAATACAACAACAACAAAAGAAACCAGCACATTGACAGTCTCATTTCTTGGCTAAGAACCTGATTCCTTATATTACCAACCCGCCACACCCGAGCACAGCTGAAATCAGCGTGCTCCTCAAATCACCCTGGCAACGGCAACGCCGAGCAACTCCCGACAACATAGGCCCACAATTGTCCACTGGAGCAAAGCACCAAACATGTCTCCTCTTATCTAACAAATTCAATTTCCAGCAAATTCCAACATTCAGCCCTACTACTGACAACTTTTCAAACAACGCAAAAGTCGTTTTTAAAGAGGACACCGGTCTTTGCACTGCCTCACCTCAGTACCTCATTTTAATACGGCGAGACCTTCATCCTGAACGTTGTGCTGGGCGAAGTGGTGCTACGAAGATTCACGGCTGTTTACTGATTTAGTTCTAAAAATAAATGGAAACTCGGACGGAGGAACACATTTGACACTTAAGTGCACGCAGTTTGCGCTGAGTACATGGTAGACTTTGGGATGAAATCCGAGTCCTCTTGTTGGTCAAGTTTTGTTGTTTCAAGTCACGGTGATTCAGTTGAAGTGTAAGATCAGTGATGGGCCTAAAGATTGATTTGTACCACTTTAGTCTTGCTATCATGTACTGATTACATCGCCAGTAATTTTTAGTATGTATAAGGAATGAAACAAACATTAGTTTATGTAATTTGATTATGATTTCGGCATTGTTAAATATTCCAGCAGGCCCAGGAGAAAACTATTAAAATATTGCAGTGACCCGCTACTTCAGTTCGGAGCCGAACCCCCATGACCCGCCCGTCCCCCATGAGTGACCCGCCCGTCCGAAGTAACCGGCAGTCGTACGTGCGTCCCACGCTGAAATGAATCCCTTATGTCCAACACGGAGTTTTTTCAGTCTAACAAAATGTGCAGGATGGCCGTTCAAGTTGGCTGAAATAATGATTTATCCTGGTCCCAGTACTGAGTTGGGTGGTTAGTTTAGTCGGGGTTAACGTCCACGGCACGATAATGGACGGCCCTGCGGACGGGCGGCCGGTCATGAGGAACCGGGAGATCTATTACCCGGAGTACGACCTGAACACTGATCAACTAGTCAGACGCACTCCAACTGTGCCACTTACCATGACCTTTCAACGGACATACTATTCAGTTAAACACTAGCTCGTCCATTCAGTGCAGTTTTCCCCCTGGATTGCGAGTCCAGGTACCGGCCGGGGCGGGACGGTGATTCGAACCCACGACCCGGCGATTCCCTTCACTCTCCTGCTCCGACGCTTCAGTAACCGCCTGAGTTATTTCGGACTATAATATCTATCCTAAGGCTCCCCCCCTCCCCCCCACCATAATTATAAGCCACTTCGTTGGCCTGCGGGTCACGTTATACATTTAAATTGGGCAGTTGAGGCAGTGCAAGGACCGGTGTTTTAAAAGAATAATTTTTTGCCTCGTTTGAAAATTTGTAGTAGGGCTGAATGTTTGAATTTGCTAGAAATTTCTGGTTAGCTGAGAGGAGACATGTTTGGTGCTTTGATTCATACCATCCTGAGCTTATCCAGTGGACAATTGTAGGCCTATGTTAAGTTGCCGTTGACGTAGTGATTTGAGGGGCACGCTGATTTCAGCTGTGCTTGCCGTGGGGTTGGTAAGGAATCAGGTTCATAGCCAAGAGGAAATGAGACTGTCAATGTGCTGTTTTGTTGTTGTTGTTGTTGTTTTGTGCATGGCAAATGTGCAGCTGGTGGGCGCTAGTGTTTTTTTTAGGGGATTGAAATATTAGGGATGCCTGGGACTGACTATGGCTAAGAGACTGGACAGTACGGAAACGGCACTGTTCCGTGGCCTGCGGTATGATACTGTCTTATGGCAAAACTATGCCTTGTGCCCTCTAATGTCTGTCCCACTGAATCTGAATGCTGAGAGTGCATGTAACGAGCTGTTAACGGCGCGGTTTTGGCATAAGCTGGTAGCCATACTACTATTTGACGCTTCCGGTTTCAGTGGCTGCGTTAGTTGGGACCCAACAATAAGAGCTGGCTGTTGTCTCAGGGCCATGCCTGCGGTTGGTGCAATCTAAGGGAAGTAACTTTCATAGAGCTCTTTATTGCTCGAAGAGCCGTTTGGTAGGCGCGCACGGTCCAGTTGCGCGAGGACGGATACCGCTCATTGACAGCAAGTGCTGAACTTGAAAGCTGCAGTAATGGCTCATGTTTCAAAAGTGTTTTGTCGCCGACTGTCTACGAGTTCGGCTTTGCAAAGTGTCATCAAGCATGTGACAGTCGTTGGCGGAGGACTGATGGGGTGCGGGATTGCACAGGTATTTTATAACGGAGAGAGAGACAAAATGTAGTTCAATGTAGACTACAACTACGTTCCATGCAACTTCATTGGACTTTGGTCTGATAGTACCGGTTACATACAACTTGACGACTGTCACGGCCGGGTAGACGTAATCTGCGGTTGGTGTATCACGGCAATGGATTTGCATTCAACTTGGTACCCTTATTATGTCACCTAAACTAGAGCGCAACATTTTCTGTCTTGTCAAGGGTGTGTGTGTTTCTTCTTCTTCCAGTCAAGTACATCTCTATGTTTTGACCTGAAGACCCAGCAGTTAATTGATACATTTAATTAGAAGTGTGTGTATAATCAATTCTTACGTAAAATCAAACTTTAAATAATTGTTTTGCATGTGACAGTGTGAAAGTATGTGCATATAGAAGACGCACACACATGCTCTAGACACATAAAATATAACTCATTTAATGGCCGGGTCCAGAATTGACTGCATGCAGTAAATTAAGCCTGCACACAGCTGTGCATGGACCAGCTACAACTTACATCAGCTTGGGGACCTTTTTGCTCACTGTGGAAAATGTAATAATTTATTTCTCAATGTATTAATTTAATTAATTCTCAAAGCAATTTTCTATTTGACACAGGTGGCAGCAGCAACAGGTCACAATGTGGTGATGGTGGATCAGACAGATGATATTCTGGCCAAATCCAAGTTAGCCATTCAGAAAAGCCTGGGCAGAGTGGCCAAAAAGAAATTTGCTGATGATGGGGAGGTAGGGTTCAAAGGTTTACGCACTTTGCACAGATTATTTTAATCAATAGCAAAACTTGCGCTGAAGTGGTCATTGTATATTTTTCCGGACACCATATGTCACATACAGTGTCTTGTGTTACAGTGTATGGGACCTACAGTGTCTTGTGCGACACCATATATGACTTTCCTATTAGGCTGCAGCTGCATGACCACTGGATTGTGAGGTGGGCTATACAGTGAACTCCCAGGTACTGATGTATACTCATGTGGAGAGTACCCAAAATGTTCACAAGAGTTCATGCACACTGATTCTCATATATGCACTCTGAGAGATCCTCAGGAACCCATGTATTCTAAGAGTATCTAAAACTGTGAAAAAATGAGGGTCTTGAGGATCTACAGTTCTGCACAAGCCTATGAAAGTATCTCAGATTGCAGGGGCTCATGAGGATCTGAAGCACACGCTGAGCTCATGAGAAACTCTCAATGTGCACAAACAAAGACACTCTTTCTACTATATTCTAAGTAAACTCATATGTGACTGGGAGTTTATGTGGAGACTTCCTCCCTAGGGAGATGTGAAAGTAGAACACAGTGTGTTACAAGACACTGTATGTGACACACAGTGTAACATAAGACAGTATATGTCACATACATTGTAACACAAGACGTGTGTGACATATAGTAAGTTAATAGTATCCTTTGAAAAAAAAAAAAAGTCTGACGGTGACCACTTCAGCGTAACTCCCATGTTTCGATAAAGTCAGCGAGGAAAAGAAATGCTTTAAACATTAGCAGGCTACTGTTATCTACTGTCTTGATTCAGGCATGACATCACGTGAGCGCAAAGAAGGAAGGCAAGTCAAAATGAAAATAAGGTCTCGTGGAAGGAGTTTGACCAGAACAGCCTTGGCCTGTACACTGTACAGCGACATAAGTGATAACGTCGCCACAGACTTGTATCTCTTTGTGAATATGTCATATCAGTGAACTTGTTTAGATTGTTATGACATCAGGACAAGTGTCTTCGATGCAATTGTGTGTTCTCCAATTTGTTATATTTGGGACCTTTGTTTGCGAGAAGGTGTCATACATTTCACAAGTAAGTGCATTTTCTGAAAATCCATGCACTCTGTTGTCATTTTGTAAATGCGAATTGAGACAACTTCATTAATTTGATTTACAGCCAAATTATGGCTTTTGGTCATATCTTGACTATTGTGAATAAACTCAACGCTATGCGTTTCATTCATTTTAGCAACAGTCTTGATAGGACCAAAAGTCATAATTAATTACTGCATCAAATTCCACAATATTTTATGATGAAGATCTGTTAAAATAGAAATCGCAAACATGATTGAAGGATTCGTAAAACAAGAAAGCCGACTTTACATAGAAATCAATTTTATATTTTGCAGAGACAAGCATCTTTTGTCAATGAAGTGCTGAGTCGGATTGCCACCAACACAGATGCTGTGGCGGTCAGCAAAAACACGGATCTTGTTGTGGAGGCCATTGTGGAAAACCTGGATGTGAAAAAACGGCTCTTCACTGCATTAGATGCTGCTGCACCACAGTTAGATTTTTTTTCATACATCATTTCATTTCTCAAGCCAAAGAAAACATTTTATTAGTACTCTCACATGGATGAAGAACTTTAGTGTGGTAGCTGATTGGTAGTGTCTAATACAGCACCAGCATTGGTTCAGCCTTTTAAATTTATGAAATTTAAATTCTATCTTGAAGAGCATTTCATAATGTCCTTGTTGAGCAGAAGGGTCACGATAAAACATTGGCATCATATGAAACACATACAGATGTGAGTGGGCAGATATTGGGCTAAGGACCTTTTTCTCATTGAATTGTTTATTAACCCATTTAACCCCAAGACCACATTTTTCAGCTTTGGAACTGTCGCCTAACGACCATGTTTCAGGAGATGGATCAGTCATGATAATTCAAGGGTAGTGACAGTAGCTTGGCACCATCAGGTGCCAAGCTAATCTGGCACAACCCTTGAATTATCACAGTTGATCCATCTCCTTCTGTAGTACGTCGGGCCTAATGGGTGAGCAAGATTTAATGTTGGTGTTCACTCACACTGACTTAGAATGCAATCTCAGAGAATGCATAGTTTTGGTCACCATTTTACTTTTTTTTTTTGTTGTTTACTCTGTCACTGTTGTTAGCATTATACACACACACTGTTTGGAAAATTCTTGTTTTCAGGCACACCATCTTTGCCAGCAATACATCCTCGCTCCCGATCAGAGACATCGCATCTGCAACTAGACGGCTGGACCGATTTGGTGGCCTGCACTTCTTCAATCCCGTTCCCATGATGAAACTTGTAGAGGTATGATATGTTTACCTGCCTGGTTTGAACTGTATGCTGTTGTCAAATATGTTCAGTAGAACCTCCTATGAACGGTTACAGATTTTTATGTTGCCGGCAGTTCATGGTCACATACGCTCTGCACGGACGATGTTTACTATATAAAGTACCTTGTTTCTACGGCCACCTGCCGAACGTGGCCAGCGTATTGGAGCCCAAAATGGCAAAAATACCTTAAATTTATGGCCACGGCCAGACTGGTGTGGTATAGTCGTTGCGCTGAATGGGTCAGTGACAGCTCGCTCGACACCTAGCCAACAGCCACACACTCTCACAAAGCCCAGAGGATGTGTCATTATGCAATAACGGACGTACCATCGGCTCACCAGCCGTGTATGCAGTCTGTAATAAAGGTTGCGCTATCTACCCCACCGTGTCCACATCTTTTTGAAGTCGGTTTTACTGTGCGGTCACATAATCTTCTGATGTGACTAAATTTGACTGCTGTTTCGCCCCAGGCGCCAACTTGGTAGAAACTCTCATGCATGCATGCAGATGGAAGGGGCTCAAGAGAACTGAGTGCTTACATGTGTACGTCTGTACTACAGGCCTTCCAAGTCCATCTTGGCACTTGTACACTATATGGTGTGTATTGTATATTAGTGCTGAGATCAAAACTTGTAGGCGTGTGACTGACATTCCAACTCATGTGCTCTGCAGCTGACTGCAGGGGCTCATGGGAATCTAGTGCGTACATGCGCCAATGTGCGTCTTTGTGTTTGTGATTTTTGGAGACTGATGGCTATCCAGAACATTTGCTTCTTCAGGAGATTTATGAATTCCACGGCTCGGAAGTCAAGAAATCACGGCATCAAAATAAATCAGTGGCTGCAGTTAGTACTTAAATGAATGACTTGTCAGTTTCTATAATTATGCTGGCCACAAACCGTCGGTATTAACTATTCCCTGCTACACATGCGGGTGCTCAGCCGAGGAAAAAAATTGTGAGAAAAAGGAAATGGTTACTACACATAGGCCAGAAAATGTGCATCCAGTCGGTAATCATCGGAACAATAAGGCAATGGGATATTGACCCCGGCTCATGTCAGTGCCATGCCCTCTTTACTCCGCCACCTATTTGTTTTAGACAAGAACACGGCAGCAACACACATCAAAATGTGTTGCTATTTCTCCCTCACTTAGAACACACAAGAACAATTTTATTTTCTTTCATCACTAAGATAACAAAACATCGGCCGTCACTAATACATGTATCACTCTTCACAGAAGGGTGAAGAGGTCGACGGGGGTCCTGTTTTGGTGTCACACGCACGCCTAGGTCTGTTTTCATCAAACCTCATATAAACGGTCACCTGCTGTTTACAGCCTCTTTTTCTTGGCAAAAGGGGTGACCGTTCATTGGAGATTCTACTGTAATATATATAATTCAATCAACTTTGCTTATTCCTAGATTGGCTATAACAAAGGTGGATAAGAAAATCTTTCATTGTTTCTTCAAAAACATTACCGATTGCATTACATTATGGAAGTGTCTACTAGCTAGTCAATTTCAGCCTAAGAACCTGTTGTGTTCCTGCACAACCAGGGAGGCAACTCGGGCAGTGAGTAGCTTCCCGTCCCTGCCCATCCGGTCACGTGCCACGTGGTGAACTGCCAGTCAGTTTACTTCACTCACAGCTTTCAGACGTGTGCTAGCCTACTGGACCTAGACTGGTTTCGACCGGTTCTTAAAGGACCGGTCATTGGTTGTTTGTGTTCCTTTGGATTACTTCTTGGGACTTTGTGCTTATTTTGTGGGCTTGTGCCTTGGATTTCTGTGGTTGTTTACTGTTCTGCCTTCCTTTTCGGACTTGTGAGTGCGGTGTTTTGGGCTTCGCCTACTCAGGACTTCGTTCCCGCCCGGCTCCGCTGTGGGTTGTGTGGAGCTTCCTCCCCCCTCCCCCTGGTCCCCGCTACCATGTAAAGGTAAGGCCTCGGTCTAGGCCCGCGACAGGCCCTTGGGCCCACCGTTGGCCTCAACCGTGGATCACTGATTTCGTTTGGCACAGTTCGCGTTTCGCTCGTATTCGCCGCGGTTTGCCGTGTGTTGCAGCTGCCATGTCCGCATCTGCCTCTGTTGCGGCGACTTCCAATGGCCGAGCGACAACCACAAGATCTGCCTCCCCTGCGCCTCCGACCGCCTGTGTGATGTATGCTCCAACTGGCACAGTTCGCGTTTCGCTCGTATTCGCTGCGGGCCCTATGGGTTCCCGCGCCCGGTTGCCTTTCATGTTTGACGTGTGTTGCAGCTGCCAGGTCCGCATCTGCCTCTGTTGCGGCGACTTCCAATGGCCGAGCGACAACCACAAGATCTGCCTTCCCTGCGCCTCCGACCGCCTGTGCGATGTATGCTTCAACTGGCCTGAAGACCGCTGGTTCTTTTTAAAGAAACTTCATTCAGCTGCAACCCATCACAGGTGGCTTAAGGATGTAGACTACACTGGAGTAACAGTTCCAACAATATTTTATTTCAGCGATGCGATCTCCGCACAATGCATTCCCAATTGCACCAACACTGATACAATGTCTCCTCTGCAAATGTCAACACTGGCAACACAAAGTTCCTCACCTAACATACACTATCGTTACGCTGTGTCTCTCACAATGTACACCCTATACGGGCCACGTACCTACGATAAACTGTGTGTCCCTACAACTGACAATGTATGACAATTTACACATGTGCTTCCTAGCACCATCTTTTATAGTAGAACAACTTTCCAGAATAATCTAACGAATTCACACAACGCAACCAATCAGAACGGAACACGTAACTGAAACTCATAATATTAATAATAAAAAAAACTTTCTAGAATAACTACAATAGTCTACAAAAATTCAACTGCTAATTTCAGCCCCAAATCCCAATGTATAATGACGTCGCAAGAGTATGGCAGACCGTTCATGACCTTTCATAACACGCAAAGAACGGCTGCTAATTTCACGCGCACAGGAAGCAACTATGACTAAAAATGTGACCCTCTCTCACAAAACCAGTCTTAACTCGCAGGGAGCCGATCAGCACTACACGCAATAATATGTGGTGGGGGTCAATCTGGGTCATTTTCACTTTTTTCCATAAATGTATTCTACATACACCAAAGTATAGTATGGTTAAAATCTTTATCATGAAAAATGCCATTAAATAGGTTAAAAATGATTTCTGAGCTTGGCCCCAATTATGCTGCACACAGAAACTTCACAGGCTGTTTTCTCAAAATGGCCGCCGGAGGCTTTAACAACTTTAAACGCTAACAACTTCTACACTTTTTGCACTACAGCATAGTCATATATCACAATAATCAGCAAACATTGTAGTTTTCAGAAATGTATATATGTCAAAACATCCAAAATGCGAGTTAAGACTGATTTTGTGAGAGAGGGTCACAAATAGAGCGGTTGTACTACCACTATTCTCCATGCGACTTTGCTAGAAGCTTCCAGACTAAACTTAGCGTATCATAACAAAACCAATTCCGCTATCTGCGCGAACGATAGAGAATCTTACTAAAAGGTACGTGATTCGTAACCATGATAGCTCAAATATTGAATCGTTTCCTACGATTAACACATGCATGCTCTCACAGAACAACACAACCACAATCGTAACACTCGCCTGCGGTAAACTCCGGTCCTAGGGCAGAATCTCTCCATTCCCTGGATGAAGCGGCTTGTCTCATCGCAGCGTGCCTCCCGGTCGACGCATGCCCACTATCCCCACCGGTCAAGAGGAAGATAACACGCCGACGGAGGAAGGAAGAAGCGGAGGAAGACGCTGCCCCAGCCCCCGGGCTTTAAGGACCTGGCCGATGCCTTTTCAGCGCATCTACTGCAGCCTTCCTCACGTGAGGTCTTCTTCTCCGACAGTCGGTGGCCTGCTGGCTTGGATATCGCCTTCCATCAGGATTGGTATGCTGGACATTCACAGACCTTTTCATGTGCCCTCCCCGAGGTGGATTCCCCACCCGGGTCAAACTGGGGGACTTGGGTGGGTTAACTACTTTTTAATTCCCAGGGTCACCCTGGTCAGCCCCACACGGTGGGTTTTCCTCTCTATTCTGGGGCATGTCTACCCTTGGTCCATTCACCTGTATTTTCCTATTTTAAACTCTCCCTACTGTCTGCGCTGCCTGTAGCTCTTGATATTGGATGTGTGTTGCTAAATGGTCTTAGCTTTATTTAGGCCTCATATTGTAGGTTTATTTAACATATTAGACCGGCTGGCGACATACATTCAATATTCTGTTTTTGTTTTTTTTCACAAGCAGTGCAGGCACGTCCTGAGAAAGCCTTGTTGCTGTCGGGACGTTAAGCAATGTACAATCAATCAATCCCCGAGGTGGATCCTCTGGCGCTCCTCTTGGCAGGTGGTAAAGCTTTCGCGTGACGTTCCTTCTCCCGCGGCATGGACCAGGCGGCTTCCCTGATTCGCAATGCCTTGGCCTGTTCGGGTTTTTTGGAGCCCCTGACTCAAGCGTTCGTCCGTCGCATCGAGGATGCCTGGCTCCCGTCCATTTTGCCCCTTTTGGGAGACTTCCTCGCCCTGGCGGTCGCAGCTAACTGCGCAGAGTACCACTCCTCTGTCAACGCTATGGCCGCTGCTGCCAACTGTGACCTGTTGCATGGGGATGCCCTGCTCCAGGCCTGCATAACCTCCCGGCGGAACTGAAGTCGCAGCTGCGTCGCGCCCCCATTGGTGGCCCCCTCCTCTTCGGACCCACCTGGCAGTCGGTGAGGGATGCTAACAAGGACCTTTGGCCCAACAGCACCGTTTGACCCCGCTTTCAGGCAGCCCGCAAGGCCTTGGGTCGCGCCCTGCAGTCCTGCAGACCCTCCAACCTTCTCTCGGCCCCGGGCCCCCACCCGTGCCCCCGCCTTTGGTCATTCCCGACCTGTCAGGACCCCGGCTTCTTCCTGGCCCCAGCCTGCCCGCTGCCCTGGACACGGACGGGCCCCCTGACGCCCCTCCGCTTCAGCCCCCGCCGATCGTCTCGGGGTCGGTGGGAGGCTTGCCCTTCGCAGCGATTTTTGGCGGTCGCTGCTTCCAGACGACCCCTGGGTCCTCTCCACCATCTCCGAGGGCATTCGGATTACCTTCCTTTCTCCGCCACCACTACGACGCTCTCCCCTCTGGACCGAAGTGCCGATGGATCAGCTCAGAGCCAACGCGCTTCACGGCGAGGTCTCGACTCTACTACAGAAGGCCGCCACAGAGATCATCTCGCACAACGATTCCCCAGCCTTCTACAGCCGCCTTTTTGTGGAGCCGGGCGGAAAGTGGCGACCCATCATCGATCTCTCGGCGCTGAACAGGTTCATCGCAGCCTCGTCCTTTTGCATGGAGACAGCCAGGTCCCTAAAGGCCTCCATGCAACCAAGGGACTTTGCGGTAAGTCTAGACCTATCCAATGCGTATCTCCACGTCCCCATGCACTCCGCCTCCAGGCGTTACCTGCGCTTCACCTTCGAAGGCATGGTTTACCAATTTCGGGCCCTCCCCTTCGGTCTCAACCTCAGCCCTTGGGTTTTCACCCGCATCATGGACGCCGTTGTTGCCAGGGCCAGGCAGTCATCCTCCAGCCTGACCTCGAACTACCTAGACAACCTCCTTCTGAGGAACTAGTCCGAGACCATGCTAGTGGACAGGGATGCGTGGATCCAGTTGTTGACGGCTCGGCTTCCTGATCAACACGAGCAAGTCGGATATTACTCCTTCCCGCCGCTTTGTACACCTTGGGATGGAATGCGCCACCGACCTCAACCTGGTGAGACTGCCAGAGCCCCGGATCCAGAAGCTGGCTGCCCTCGCCAGCCAGGTGGCCCAGGAGGATGCAATTCCCGCCAGAGGTTGGCTTCAGCTTCTCGGCTTGATGAATGCAGTGGCGGATCTACTCCCCCTCGGTCATCTTGACTCCCGGCTGCTCCAGCTGCACTTTCTTCTCCATTGGCGTCCGTCCTCCGGCAACATTGCTGCCCTAGTGCCGGTTACTCAGATAATTCGTCCCCATTTGCGTTGCTGGACGGACATTTCGTGGCTCACTTCGGGAGTTCCTCTCGCCTCACAGCCTCCTCAGCTCTCACTATGCGTGGATGTGAGTCTCACTGGGTGGGGTGCTCATCTGCTACCGAGCTTCCTCAAGACGTCCAGCACCTGGCCCCCATACCTGGCGGACAGGCACATCAACTAGTTGGATCTGAATGTGGTTTGGCAAGCCCTCATCGCGTGGAAGTCGCACCTTCGTCACCAGGAGCTCCTCATCCTCTTGGACAACTCCACAATGGTTTCCTACATCCAGAAACAGGCCGGAATGCGCTCCCCCGAGCTTTGATTACTCCTCTGCCGCCTAATGCGCTGGTGCGAAGACCGCGGCATCTTCCTCCGTGCGCGACACATTCCAGGACACCTGAAAGTGTTGGCCAACTCCCTCTCGCGGCACGGCCAGTTATTCCACACGGAATGGATGTTACAACCAGACATCTTTCAGATGATCTGCGCTCACTGGGAGACACCCATGATCGACCTCTTCGCCTCGAGGTGGAATCACCAGCTTCTCTTCGTCTCCCCGATCCCAGGCCTGGGCAGTCGATGCGCTCTCCATTCCGTGGGACAGACTCATCGCTTACGCGTATCCCCCGACAGTTCTTGTCCCCAAAGTCCTGCTCAAGCTCGGAGGATGCAATGCGGTGATGTTTTTGGTAGCCCCGTTGTCATGGAACAGGTCTTGGACCATCGACCTGCTCATTCTCGCCACGGGCCCCCCCCCCCCCCCCCCCCCCCCTTCTGCTGCCCACCCCGAGCACGATGCTCAAGCAACCCCGCCAGCCACTGTTCCACCCGTGCCCAGAGCGGCTTCTCCTTCACGCCTGGAGATTGTGCGGCAAGCCCTCGCCGCAAGAGGCTTCTCTAGTGCAGCAGTGGAAGCAATCGCTACAGCCCGCAGACCCTCGTGATTGTGGACACTTACCGACACCTTGGCCGCGCAGACCCCGGCGAATGCAATGACCTCGCTGACCTTATGACACACTTTGGACTCAAGCTCCCGGTCCCACATTCACTGATTCCACACTGGGATCTATCCTGGGTTCTGACGTGGCTAAATTCCACCTGTTTCAAACCACTCCCCTTGGCCCGGTTTGCAGATGTGACTCGGAAGACCTGCTTCCTGTTGGCCCTAGCCACGGCGGCCTGAGTAAGCGAGCTACACGCGCTCTCAGGGTGCCCTGCCTGCCTACTATTCAGGACTGATGGCTCCGTGTAGCTGCTCACTGACCCATCCTTCCTCGCCAAGACTAGGTCTCCATTGACTGCGCCCCAGGTGATCACCATTCGGCCGCTGAAGGGAGTGAATTTCCCCCGGGAGACCAGGCAACAAGATCCAGTGCGTGTGCTGCGAGTTTACCTACGCAGATCCAAGCCCGTCCGGAGGGGACGGTCCCGCCTCTTTCTGCTGTTAGCCCCAGGCAGAACTGACATTACAGCCCAGACGATATCTTCCTGGATACGCTTGGTCATCCGGTCCGCCTACCAGGACCTCTCCCCAGATGGAGCTAAGAGGCTGAAGATCCGCGCACATGAGGTTAGAGCAATGGCCACGAGCGTCGCCTTCGACCGCAACTGTGCTGTCAGAGACATCGTGGCAATGGTGGGCTGGCGGGCTGAATCCACATTCGCCCGCTTGTACCTCCGGGATCTGGCAGGCCAGCGAGACAACCTCGTACTGGTGGGGGACATCACCGCGGTGCAACACTCCCTCCCGGCGCGGGTAGTGCCGTAGGTAACTACTTCGCTGCAATTGTTGGGAGTTTGCTATTGGGAGTGCGGGTCTGGCTAAGCCCTTACTCTGGGGTCTTTTTTGGGGCGGCACCCTCCTCCTTTTTCGTAATTCTTCCATAAAGTAATGCCATCGGTAATGTGTTTGAAGAAACAAATGAATTTATTTCATCAAAAACATTACCGATGACATGACAAATGGGACATGACAAATGGGAGTGTCTACTACGTGCTCAAATTCTAGCCTACGAACCCGTTGTGTGCAAACACAACCCGGGAGGCACTCGGGGAACCCTCCAGAGGGGCCAAGAGTTGTCTCCCGGACCTGCCTATCCGGTTCCGAGTCACCTGACTCGCCAGTCAGCTACGTAGGCTCACGACCTTCGGACGTGTTCTAGCCTCGCGCTCCCTTCGACCGGTCGGTCTTGGTGCTCGAGTTCGCCGTGACTTTTTGCTTCGCCTCTTGCTTCGCTTCTGCTTCGCTTCTTGCTTGCTTCGCTTGCACTTCTTCGCTTGGCGTCCTCCTTGGTTGGCTTCGCTTGGCGGACCTGCTGTTTCCCGCCGTTTCGCCGGTGGCGACATGGACGTCTCTTCTCCCGCTACCGCTTCGGCAGAGAGGTAGGATAGTTAGTTGTGCCCGGAGCCGGTCCCCGGGCGGGGTACCGGCCTGTGCCTTTGGACTCTACCTTGTTTCGTGTTGTGTGGGTTTTGTTGAGCTCTTAGCTCGGCGGGGCCCTGGTGCCCTCGCCTTTCCCCTTTTGGGGTGAAAGTTACTGGCTTCCCCTGGTAGCCTTCGGGGAGCATTGTTTAAAACAGCTGCGGCGCTTATCTCATTTTCATCTCCAGCCTGGCTGGGGTATGCTTGTTTCGAGAGCGCACTCTTAGCTTAGAACGCTACAGCCTTATTGCCTGAGGGCACGGCCCTTTCGTCCCTCTTGTCGTTTGGCGCACATTCCTCTCCAGCCTGGCTGGGGTAGGCTTTGTTATGAAGACGCAAGCTTAGCTTCGGGCGCTACAACAGTATAGCCTGGGGGCACAGCCCTTTTGTCCTTATCGTTCGGTACGGTTCCCCTTGGTAGGACGAGCCCTGTTGGTCTCGACCACGTACCGGCACGTTGTTTGTTTGGTGTGTTGCAGTGCCCTCCTGATGACCTGCACGCAGTGTGGAGGTTTCCAGTGGCCCTCGGATTCGCACAAGGTCTGCCTGCCGTGTGTCGGCTGTACATCTGAGCGTTCTTGTGACGTTTGCGCCGTCTGGCCGGAGCTCTGCTGGTCCCAACTTTGGAGCTTCTACCGACGTGAACGCCCGACACCTGTGCCTGTTGCAAGACCTGCGGAAGTGCCGGCTGTCATCTCAGGCGCCCCGACCGCTCTTGCCCCCGATGGCCCCAGTCTGGAAAGATCTCCACAGCGGACACAGCAAGGTAGTGTGCGGAGTCGGGAGTTCGAGGCGCTGGTTCCCAGGAGGGAACGCGCTTGGACCAAGCCTTACGACAGGCAGAGAACCCATCTCGAGACAGAGGTCAGTTCGGAGAGACGTGCCTCGCGCCGTCCATGGTCAACCGGTCCCCACTCGTCTCCTAGGAAGGCCTTGGATCCCCCTCGGCCGCTGCGAGCCCGCCTCGCCACAGAGTCCGGCTCGCGGAGACATTCGCGCACACTCACCACACCACTACCTGTGTCCAGTTCCTCCTTGCGATCGAAGTCTGACCACCACTCTCGCGCTCCTTCGCGTGAGCGTCGTAAAGTTCATGATTCTCCTCGTCATCTGGACCATGGGCCTTCGCGCTCTACCTCTTCGCGGCGTTCGTCCCACGTTCCCCGCCGTCTGCCTCGTCCCTTCCGTTCCCCTTCCCCTCGCCCAGCCTCTTTCCTTCCTCCTCGTTCCCGTGGATCGCGGTCTCCAGCTCGTAGTCGCTCGTCTGGTCGCCGCCGCCGTTCCCGCTCCTCTAGTGCGTCGCGGACGTCGCTCTCCCCTGCGTGCTTCGGCGCCTTATGGCTCCCCTCGTCCTCATCGAGCTGCTCGCTCTCGGAGTCACGGTCGCCGTCCCTCTTCGACGGCTCACGGCGTCGTGGACGACGATTCGTTGAGTCTTCTCCCTGATGATTCCATCTCAGTTCTCCTCGGAGGTCTCAGCCGCTCCCCTTCGCCGCTCTCTCCTTCGGATGCGTCGACAGCCCACGGGTTACCGGCCTCCTCCCGCACAGAGGTTCTTCTGGCTCTCGACGAGGTCTCTCGCCTCATCTCCGCCACGCTTCCGGCAGAGGACTGCCCTCCATCCCCCCCCCCTGAAGAGGAAGCCTTCTGCCTTCGTCGACGCGGGTAGACAGGTGAAGAAGTTCAAGACTCTCCCTCAGCCCCCCTCCTTTCGTGAGCTTCGGGATGTGTTCTCGGCCCACCTGTTGTCTGACTCAAGAGACAGTAATTTCTTCTCGGACCACAGATGGCCTCCGGACCTCGACATGTACTTCCGCCAGCAGTGGTACGCCGGCCATTCCCAGGCCTTCCTCTGCCCTCTCCCTCCGGTGGATCCAGCCGCCGTGGTGCAGGCGGGTGGGGCCTCTGCCCTCAGACGCGCGCTCCCTGCGGGTTTGGACAAGACGGCTTCGCTTGTCAGGAATTCCTTGGCCTGCGCCGGCTTCATGGAGCTCCTTACGCAAGCCTTCCTCCGGCGCGTGGAAGATTCGTGGCACCCGTCCCTGACCCCCCTTCTTGGCGACCTCCTCGTCCTCGCTGAAGCGGCCAGCCGCGCCGCGTATCACTCTTCTGTCAACGCTATGGCTGCAGCCTCCAATTGTGACTTACTCCGCCGCGACGCTGTCCTGCAGGCCTGCCGGGGAATGCCTGCCGACCTGAAGACCCAGCTGCGTCGGGCCCCCCTCGGGGGACCCCTTCTCTTTGGTGACACCTGGCAAGCCGTCAAGGATTCCAATGCGGACAGGTGGCCTCCCAAGTCTGTTCCTCGGCGCTTTCAGTCAGCCCGCAAGGCCGTGGGTCGCCCCCTGCGGACCACCAGACCCGTCGCCCCGACGTCAACAGCCCAGCTGCAGTCCCTGCGTCGCCGTCGCCCCGCCTTCGGTCGCCCCGGCCAAGCTAACGCCCCCGCCCCCGCTTGGCCCCGTCCCGCCCGTCGCCCTGGGCGCGGGCGGGCTCAGTGACTCCTCCCCTCCTCCGCCTCCGCCGGCCGTCTCGGGTCCTCCAGTCGGCGGCAGGCTCGCCCTCTTCAGCGACGAGTGGCGATTACTGATTCCAGACGACCCGTGGATTTTAGACACTGTTTCCTGCAGCCTACGGATCTCCTTTCGTTCCCCTCCTCCTCTGCGCGCTACTCTGCTGTGGACCGAGATCCCTGCAGACCCGCTCAAGGAGTGCGCCCTACGGGGGGAAGTCGACTCTCTCTTGAGGAAGGATGCCACAGAGGTTGTGCGCCGCACAGACTCGCTGGGATTTTACAGCAGACTTTTCGTCGTCCCCAAGCGGCAAGTGGCACCCAGTGATCGACCTCTCAGCCCTAAATCGCTTCATCGTGGCTCCTTCCTTCCACATGGAGACGGCCCGAGCCCTGCGTACCTCGGTGCGACCCATGGATTACGCCGTCAGCCTGGATCTCTCCGACGCTTACCTACACGTACCCATACATCCGGCCGCCTAGAGGTATCTGCGCTTCGCCTTCGATGGAACCGTTTACCAGTTTCGAGCCCTACCCTTCGGCCTCAACCTCAGCCCCTGGGTCTTCACCCGCTTGATGGATGCAGTTATGGCCAAGGCAAGGCAGTCGTCTCTCAGCCCTATGTCCAACTACCTCGACGATCTCTTCCTGAGGAACCACGTCGAGTCCGTCTTGGAAGAGGACAGGGATACACTGATGCGTCTGCTGTCGCGACTGGGGTTCCTCCTCAACGTCGGGAAGTCAGATCTCACGCCCTCGCGCCGCTTCATTCATCTCGGAATGGATTTTGCCACCGATCTCAACATTGTTCGCCTCCCGGATCCCCGGATTCGGAAGTTGGCCGCCTTCGCCAACCAGCTAGCTCAGCAGGAAGCAGCTCCCGCCCGAGTTTGGCTTCAACTCCTCGGACTGATCAACGCAGCGGCGGACCTTCTCCCCCTGGGTCGCCTCTACGCCCGCCCCCTTCAGCTGCACCTCCTGCTTCTCTGGAGACCCTCTTCTGGCGACCTTTCCTACCTGGTCCCGGTTTCCCCCCTGGTTCGCCCTCATCTTCTACGCTGGACCGACACGGCTTGGTTGGCTTCGGGAGTCCCTTTGTCCTCCCCCCCCCCCCCCCCCCCCCCCCCCCGCACCTCTCCCTGTGTGTCGACGCGAGCCTCTCGGGGTGGGGAGCCCACCTGCTTCCTCAATTCACCTCGGCTTCCGGCCTCTGGCCCCCGGAGTTTGCGGACAAGCACAGCAATTGGTTAGAGCTGCAGGCAGTCTGGCAAGCCCTCTTCGTTGGGGAGAGCCAGCTCAGGAACCAGCGGCTTCTCGTCCTCTCCGACAACGCGACGGTGGTGGCCTACATCCAGAGGCAGGGGGGCACCCGATCTCCCGACCTCTGTATGCTCCTCTTCCGTTTGATGCGCTGGGCCGAGGAACGCGACATTACACTCCTCGCACGACACATTCCTGGCCACTTGAATGTGTTGGCGGACTCGCTCTCTCGCCGCGGCCAGTTGCTCCACACAGAATGGACGTTGCGCCCGGATATCTTCAAGATGATCTGCGCCCGTTGGGAGACTCCCTTAATCGACCTCTTTGCTACGAGGTGGAACCACCAGCTTCCCCTCTTCGTCTCCCCGATTCCAGACCCGCTGGCCTGGGCAGTCGATGCCCTCTCGATTCCTTGGGACGGCCTCATCGCTTACGCGTACCCCCCGACAGTCCTCATTCCCAAGGTCCTCCACAAACTTCGAGAGAGCAACGCAGTCCTGCTTCTGGTCGCCCCGCTGGCTTGGGCCCGGTCCTGGACCACCGACCTACTCAACCTCGCCACCTCTCCTCCCCTGCGCCTTCCCACGCCCCGTTCCATGCTCAAGCAGCCCAGGCAGGCTCTCTTCCACCCTTGTCCAGAACGCCTGTCTCTTCACGCCTGGAGGTTGTGCAGCGCGCCCTCACCGCTCGAGGCTTCTCTTGTGCAGCAGTGGCCTACCCGGCACCGGCCTCCACGTGGTGTAGGTGGGTAGTCCGCTCAGTCCCTGACTGAGTGGGCTAGCAGACGGGTGCCATCTTTGTCCAGGATTAGGACTTGATGTCAACAGATATGTTGTTCAGCCTTTTCACTGGTCCGGTTTTTAAGGAGCTGTGCTAACCCAGGTTGTACCATGTTGGATTGGTCCTTAAAAATACTCGTGACTTTTTGGTCCTTTGGATCCCAAGTGTTTGCCGTGCTTGGAGACCCGTATCGGGGGAGAAGAGGATCCTGGTGGCTGAAACACTCCACTTTGGCCTTGACTTCTGCCTAAACGGGAGGCTAGTCGTACCGGCCTAGTCAATCGGCTCTTGTCACGTTGAGCCCTATCCCACTGTTGACATGCGGGTTGCTATACGGAGCACCATGCTATAGCCTTTGCTGCTGATTAGGTGCTTTACGCCAGTATTCCCCTGCATTCAACGGTGTGATAGAAGGCGGTGGCTCAAACGGTTCAATCGGGCTTACCCCCTTGAGTATATCTTTCGGGCAGTCTCCATTGTGCGTCGGCTGGAGACCCGCCGACAGTTGCACTTTCCCTTGTTGGGCTCGGTGGCGGGCGGGGACCCCCGGGGGATGAATATCTCTACTAATATAATATGGATAAAACAAAAAAACCAAAACTAGCACAGAAACGGCATATAGACACCGAATTTGAACATGACAGTGATTCAGACTGTGAGGAAGCGACGCCTCAGGCGTCGGCCGTATGGCCTCGCTTCCTCATTGTCCATAGCAAGATGAAGGAGAAACCAGTTACCAAGCTGCATCCTTTTCTGGTGGGGGAGACCCTCAGGAGCCGTGTTGGCAGGCCTGACGCCCAGCGCCTCAGGTCTGGTGACTTGCTGGTGGAGTGCCGTACTCGGGCACACTCCAGCGGGCTACTGGGGCTCTCTTCCATCGGAGACACTCCTGTGGAAGTCACACCCCACAAAACTATGAATTCGTCAAGAGGCGTAATCAAAGATCAAGCTTTGGCAGAACTGTCAGAAGATGAACTTGTAAGGAACCTTAAGTCTCAGGGGGTGACTTGCGTCAGGCGCTTCGCTTCCAAGCGAGGTGGTGGGGAGATCCGTCTCCCTACCATCATCCTGACGTTTGGCACCCCCACCCCTCCTACTACCATCTGGGGAGGTTACTACTCCCTGAGAGTGAAAAAGTACGTCCCTCTTCCCCTCCGGTGCTTTAAGTGCCAAAAGTATGGCCATGGGCAGAAGACATGCCGTCAGGCAGAGGCTTCATGCGCCCGTTGCACTAGGCCCGGACACTCTGCTGAGTCCTGCACAGCCACCCCCCTGTGTGTGAATTGCCAGGGGGCGCATATGGCTTCGGATAAGAAATGCCCTCGTTGGATATCCGAGTGCAAGATTCAGCAGGTGCGTGTGGAGAAGGGGCTGTCCTTTCTGGATGCCAAAAAACTGGTTGAAGGCCCTGGTGCAGCTGCGGCTGCCCCAACCTCTAACACCTCAGTGTATACTTTTAGTGCAGCGGTGGCAGGCAAGCGCCCCACCAAAGACTTTTCATGTCAGACCCCAACTTCTTGGTTGGGGGCGGAGCCTCGGCTCATCTCGCCCCTGGAGAGTAACCCTCCTCCGGTGGTGACAAGGAGCCAGGGAACGCAGAAGGCGGACACTGCCGGTCCGGTTGTGCCGCCTTCTGTTGCCCCTAAGCCTCAGCCCCCACCCAAACCTGTTAGTCAGTCAACTCCAAAGGCTTCTGGCTCTGGTCAGCCTTCTAAGGCCGCTAACTCTAGCGGCAGGAACGCTGCCCAGGACCAGAAGTCTAAGAAATCTATGGGACCGCTGTGCGCACGGGCCCAGAAGGGGAACACAGATGTGCCCCTTCAAAACAAATATGCTGCACTGGAGGAGCGGATGGAGGGAGTGGAAGTTGTTGTTGCTGATGCTGCGGCAGCTCCACCCCCTTCCTCTCCGAAGAACCAGAGGAGGCCCGGGAGCCGGCCCCCCTCTGTTTCTTCAACTCCTTCCAAGGTAAAGGAAAAAGGGGGGAAAAACTCCTTACCCCCAGATCAGACTTAATCATGGACTCTTTGCTTCAGTGGAATTGTCGTGGTTTTCGAGCTAACTTTGAGGAATTACGTCTTTTAGTCAAGTTCTATAACCCCTCAGTCATATCTCTTCAGGAGACTTACCTGAAGACTTCTGACCCTGTGTCTTTTAATGGTTTTAATGTTATACATAAAGGCTCTGATTCGGAGAGGCGCTCGGGTGGAGCGGCTCTTCTCATTAGTAGCCAAATTTTATGTAGCCCCGTTAGCATTGACACCTGTCTTCAGGCTGTCGCTGCTCGGGTTACCTTAAAAAAGACCATAACCATATGCAGTATTTACCTGCCACCATCACTGCGGGTCTGTAGCAATGATCTTTTTCACTTAGTAGATCAACTGCCCCCTCCCTTTATTCTCATGGGGGATTTTAACGGTCATGCTCACCTTTGGGGTAGTGACCACTATGATGGCAGAGGTCAGATGTTAGAAGATGTTTTTTCTCAACTTAACCTATGTGTCTTTAACGATGGCTCACCTACATACTCTAACTCAGGTTCCGGATCTAGTTCTGTTCTAGACCTCACTGTGTGTGATCCTTCTCTCATGCTGGACTTTGACTGGAAGGTTCACGACGACCTGTGTGGTAGTGACCACTTCCCAGTAGTCCTGTCATCGGTCAGCTGTGAGGAGGATTCGCCGGTGGGGCGCTGGAATCTCAAGAAAGCTAACTGGTCTCTGTTTGCCTCTCTCTGTCAGTCTCGTCTTACAGAGGAGGTGGTCATGTCAGCTGAAGAACCTGTTTCTTGTTTTACTTCTATTTTGTTGGAGGTTGCAGGTGAAACCATCCCTAGAACTTCCACATCACTCCCTCGGAAGCCGAGAGTACCATGGTTCAATGAAGAGTGCCGCAAGGCCCAAACAATGCGCAAATCTGCTCAGCGACGTGCTTTTCGTAATCCGTCGCAAGCAAATATTTTAACCTTTAAAAGACAGCGGGCGAAAGCCCGTTACATTTTTAAACGTGAACGCCGTGCTTCCTGGAGAGCCTTCGTCTCATCTTTATCTTCTAGGACTCCGTCCCAAAAAGTCTGGAAGACTGTTCGAAGAATTAGGGGCAGGGGTGGCTCGGCTTCTGTCGGCCATCTTAGAGATGGTGCCAGTTTGGTCACAGATAAAAAGGCTGTGGCCAATCTGCTTGCCTCCACCATTGCCCATAATTCTTCAACAGAGCATTATTCACCTTTCTTCCAGAGAGAGAAGGAGAAGCGAGAATCTTGTGCTTGTGATTTTATATCGGATAACTTGGAAGACTATAATGCCCCTTTTACGTTTTCAGAATTGCAGCAAGCCATGCAGAAATGTACTGACTCTGCTGCTGGATTAGATACCATCCATTATCAGCTCATAACACATCTGCCTGAGGATTCACTCCTTGTACTTCTCAAGGCCTTTAACCATATCTGGATAACCGGTCATTTTCCGCCATCTTGGCGCCAGGCTGTGGTTGTGCCAATTCCCAAGCCGGGTAAGGATCCTTCCGACCCGGGCAACTACCGGCCAATAGCTTTGACATCATGTTTATGTAAAACTATGGAACGCTTGGTCAACGCCCGACTGGTGTGGCATCTTGAGTCACAGGGTCTCATCACAGACCTCCAGTGCGGTTTCCGGCGCTTCCGTAGTACAACTGACCATCTAGTCCGCTTTGAGTCTTTTATCCGAGATGCTTTTGTCAACAAGCAGCATGTCTATGCAATTTTCTTTGATCTTGAAAAGGCATATGACACTACCTGGAAGCATGGTATAATGTCTGATTTGTCGGACATGGGTTTTAAAGGGCATCTGCCCGTTTTTATTCACAATTTTTTGTCCAACAGGTCGTTCCATGTCCGTGTGGGCTCCACCCTCTCCGACTCCTTTGAACAGGAGATGGGTGTCCCGCAGGGCAGTATTCTATCTCCTGTTTTATTTAGCATTAAAATAAATAACATTGTAAAGGCCGTCAAGGATGATTCGGAATGCTCTTTGTTTGTGGACGACTTTGCTTTGTGTGCACGAGGTCGAGGACTTGCGTCCCTTGAGAGGCGCTTGCAGCTGTGCGTTGATCGCATCCAGGGGTGGGTGTCTCTCAATGGATTCAGATTCTCGCCCTCCAAGACAGTCTGTGTGCATTTTACTAACCAGACGAAATTTTTTCCAGAACCTAGCCTGAGCATTGCTGGAGTGCCAATTAAGGTGGCTGAAGAGGCTAAGTTTTTGGGGGTCATCTTTGACAAAAGATTGACCTTCTGCAACCATGTTAACTACCTTAGAACCTCTTGTCGGAAGGCCCTCGACATTCTTCGTGTCGTTGGTCGTACTGACTGGGGTGCAGACCGCATCGTCTTACTTCGACTGTACCGGGCCCTTGTTCGGTCCAAACTGGATTACGGCTCTGTGGTATATGGCTCGGCTTCCAAGTCTGTTCTGCAGCGTCTGAACACAATTCACCATCAAGGTCTGCGCATATGTCTGGGAGCCTTCAGGACATCTCCAGTTCCTAGTCTGTATGCAGAGGCAGGGGAGCCTTCTCTCAGGCTCCGCCGCATCCGCCTCATGCTCAGCTACGTTCTGAGGCTGAAGGCCCATCCAGAAAATCCTGCCTATGATTGTGTTTTTAACCCGTCGTTTGCAGAGATTTACGATGCCCATCCGGGAGCTGTCCGTCCACTTTCCTTCCGTGTCCGACCTCATCTGCAGGCGGCCGGAGTGGACCTGGACAAAGTTTCGGAATCTCTGCAACACGTCACTCCACCCTGGCTACTACCAGTTCCTGACATCTTGCTGGACTTGACTGCCCACAAGAAGGATTGTACTCCACCAGCCATGTACCAACAGAGCCTCAATGAACTCCTTTCAATTTTTCCTGGCTATTGTCGTCTTTATACGGATGGGTCCAAGTCTGAGGATGGAAGAGTGGCTGCGGCTGCAGTGTCCTCTCGCCATCCTAGACGCCCATTTAAGCTCCGTCTCCCTGACCATTCCTCTGTATTTAGTGCAGAACTGCAGGCCATTCTGCTAGCACTCAAACATGCCTATCAGTCTCGGGAAAGGAACTTCCTGATTCTGTGTGACTCTCTTTCTGCCCTGCAGGCCCTTCAGGGCGCGGGAACAGACCATCCACTGCTGGTGCAGATTAGAGAGCTCTACGCGGACTTGATGAAGGAATATTATGACATCATTTTTATTTGGGTCCCAGGCCATGTGGGCATCGAAGGCAACAGAATCGCAGATTCTGCTGCCAACAGTGCCCGCAGTGACCCTGTCCCTAACACACAGACTGTCTATAGTGATTTTAAACCTGTTATTAGTGCGTACATAGCCCGCGAGTGGCAGTCCGAGTGGGACAAAGAGGAAGGGAACAAGCTTCATGAAGCTCTTCCTAAGTTGTCTGACAGTCTACCTTTCCGCTGCGGCAGCCGCCGTGAGGAGACTGTCCTTGCTCGGCTCCACATCGGGCACACGTATGTTACGCACTCTTACTTACTTAAACAGGATGAGCGTCCATGGTGTTTTGCCTGTGATGAGCAGTTTTCTGTTCGACACTTTTTGCTGTATTGTGCTGACCTAATTGACACCAGATATAAACACTTCACAGCAGACTCCTTGAAGGTTTTGTTCCGGGATGTTCCCCCGGACAAAATCTTCAATTTTTTGAGAGAATGCAATATTTTTAACAAGATCTGAGCATTCATAGACTATGTGAATTTTTTTATTTGCCCTTTTTGAGAGTCTGTAGACGTTTCTTTTCCAGACATGTGCGACATTTTAGCCTGAGATTTTTAATCTATATTTACATCTTGTCTTAAGACCTTGCTTTTAGTCTGGCTGACCAGATTTTTACCCATCCCGCCGTGAGATGGCCTTAGTCGCCTGCTCGGCGTTAAACCCAAATAACCTCCCCACCAACTTGTGCAGCAGTGGAGGCAATCGCTGCAGCCCGCAAGCCGTCCACCCGGCGTGTTTATGAAGGGAAGTGGCGCGTCTTGTGTGCCTGGTGCGACGCCCGTCGCCTCCTACCCACCGGACTGACTAACCCACAGCTAGCGGACTTTCTCCTCTGGCTCTTCGAGGTCCAAGGTTTGGCGCCCATCACCATCAGGGGATACTTATCCATGGTCGCCGACACTTACCGCCATCTCGGCCTTCCAGACCCCGGCGCCTGTAAGGACCTCTCCGACCTCATGTCCAGCTTCAGCCTCCAACGTCCGACTCAGCGTTCTCTCGTTCCTCGCTGGGACCTACCTTGGGTCCTGACGTGGCTGAATTCATCCCGCTTCGAGCCACTCGCTCTAGCCCCTCTGGCAAATGTGACACGCAAGACCTGCTTCCTTCTAGCCTTGGCCACCGCGTCCAGAGTTAGCGAGCTACACGCTCTTTCTACCCGCCCAGACTGCCTCCAGTTCAGGGCGGATCGCTCCGTGCAGCTCTTAACGGACCCCAACTTTATTGCCAAAACAAGGTCGCCCCTAACTGCTCCACAGATCATCACCTTGCGGCCCCTGGGAGGGCCTGCCTGCTCTCCGGAGACTCGGCGACAGGATCCCGTGCGTGCCCTACGCATCTACCTGCGCCGTACCAAAGTTACCCGTAGAGGGCGCTCCCGCCTCTTCCTGCCCATACGCCAGGGCAAGACTGATATCACAGCCCAGACGATCTCCTCCTGGCTGCGCTGGGTAATACGATCGGCATACATGGATCTCTCCCCACGCGTAGCGCAGAGACTGAAGATCCGCGCACACGAAGTACGCGCCATGGCCACGAGCGTCGCATTCGATCGGAACTGCGCTGTCAAGGACATCGTGGCCGCGGTGGGCTGGCGAGCAGAATCTACCTTCGCTCGTTTCTACCTTCGGGATCTGGCGGGACAGCGAGATAACCTCGCCTTGTTGGGGGCCTCACGGTGGCACAGCACTCCCTCCCGGCGCAGCAGGCGCCGTAGGTACGCACCTAGCTAGTTACCTGGGAATTAGCAATGGGAGGACGGTCTTGATCTCCGGTAGTACCGGGGCGGCACCCTCCTCCTATTCGTGATTCTCCCATTTGTCATGTCATCGGTAATGTTTTTGATGAAATAAATGCATTTGTTTCTTCAAAAACATTACCGATGACATGACCTTATGGGAGATGTCTACTACTTACGCAATTCTAGCCGAAGAGCTCGTTGTGTTACCACACAACCCGGGAGGCACTCGGGGAACCCCGAGGGGGCCGAGAGTTATCTCCCGATACTTCCCATCTGGGACAGAGTACCCATAGTCCTTCAGTCAGTCTACTTAGGCTTACGCTGTTCAGACGTGTTTGCTCTAGCCTACGGACTTGGGATTTTCGACCGGGTCGCCGGTCGTCGACGGCCTGGGTTCTTCGCTTGAATTCTTCTTCGTCCGTCCTCCCTGTGCCTCGCGTGGCTCTGGTGTCCCCTTTTCGTTGGCAGCTGCCCTTTGGCTTCTTGGTTCCGGCCTGGGCTGTGCTGTCTGCTTCGCTGTGACTTCGCCGCGCGTGCCTTGGTTGAGATTTTCTCCCCCCTTCCCCGGTCCCGTTCCGGGAAAAGGTAAGGTAGTTGGGTTGGCCCTCGGCCGGTCCCCGCGCTGGGCACTGGTTGAGCAGGCTCGAAGGCGGTCTTCTTCGGCGCGGTTGCTTTGCGCCAAGATTCTTGACTTTTACTTGGCGGGCCTCGCGCCCGTTCCCTATCTCCTTCCGTGTTGGTGTGGCATTATTATTTAACAGGGTCAAAATCTCCCTTTCTCAAAAGAGGGCGTTTACGCGTGAGGAAAGGAATGAGACGTTTTTAGCTGGAACGGTCATTCTTAAACGGCTCAGATCCACAGGTGGTCAGCTTCGTTTTCCAAGATGGCGTCTAGCGATGCAGAGCACCTTTTCCTCGCGGTTAAAACCTCTAATGGAATGGGAGTGGTGGGAAAGATCGGTGACAGTTAAGTCTAACTTTATTCGGGCGCTTACCTACTCACTTGTTCCTCACCTACTCTTTTTGTACCTTGTGGGGTTCGGGGAATGTGTTATGCTCCAGCATTTCCTTGACGCATTGCGTTGGTGAGTGTGGCGAGAGCCGACGCTTACTTTGGTACTGTGTCGGTCACGTAATGCCTGGTTTGCGTAATGCAGCCCTGTTACCTTACTCGGGGGCTTATTAGGTACACGATTTGGCTGGTGGGTGAACATTCTTGTGCACTTTTATACTTGGCATCACATGTTTCTGTTCTTGGATGTCAGGCGTTTGCCTACTTGAGCGCAGGGCCACTGGTCGCCACGCCTTGCTGCCGTTTTTTAAGGTCCAAGATGACCTTTTTGTGGCTGTAAAAAAAAAAAAAAAAAAAAAAGTTTGGCTTGCCGCCACAGGTGCTGCTCACATTTATGCATGCGCTCGTTCCGCAAGTTACAGGAACAGAGCTACGAAATGGACATTGCTTTCGGACGGGTGGAGCCCGTCGCCTAGGCAGCTAAGGGCCGGCGCCAGTGACCTCATCCCAACCCGAACCTACCTGACGGAAACAGAGTGCTAAGACAGCCCTATGTCTCCTGAACACTTTAGTATATGCTCTTTGGTTAAATTCCTCCTTGCCTAAGGCTTGTGCATGTGAATACAAATTACGGTCGAAAGGAGATTAATGGCCTGTATAGGCAACATAAAACTATGATCAAAGCTGCACCTGGAGGCCCGTCGCTATAGTACAGCGCCGGTGTTCAGCGGAGGGCACCACTCCGACTAAGGTTACTGTGCCTGCCGCTTGCTTCAGGCCTATACTTGTCATGACATGCTTGAGTTGTTGTGCATGATGTGTTGCGAAGGTTAACCTTACAAGGGCAGGGTCCCTCAGGCCCACGCCCGCGTGCCTTCGGTTTTTATATGTTGCAGTGGTCTCTGGACGACCTGCTCACTACATGGAGGATTCCAGTGACCGTCGGACTCGCACAAGGTCTGTCTACCATGTGCCGGATGTACCTCCGAACGTTGGTGTGACGTCTGCTCCACGTGACCGGAACGGCGCTGGGCGCTACTTGGGGCTTCCTTTGGCGAGTTCGCCCGGCACCTGTGACTGGTTCCAGACCTGCTGAAATACCGGCTGCTGTTCCCGGTACTACGATCGCTCGAGTTCCGACGAGATGATGGAGAGATCACCATGCCGGACGCGTCAGTATAGTGTGCAGAGTGGGTTGATCGATGCGGTGGTTCCCAGGAGGGAACGCACCAGGACCAAACATTGTGGCAGACAGGAAGCCCGCATCGACACGGAGCTCGGTGCGGAGGGACGTGCGCTATCCGTCCTTGATCCTATGCCGATCCCCGCTCGTCTCCTAGAAAGCCTGCTGGCTCCTACGCGGAGTCTCCTCGCTGGCAGCGAGCCCACCTCGCCATAGAGCTCGGTTCGCGGAGACATTCTCGCACGCATGCATCGTCTCGGCACAAATGGAATCCGCTGGGCGCACAGTACGGAACCCACACACCGCTCAAGGTCAGCTTGGAAGCCGTCCAGGCAGCCGATGACGAGGCGCAGGTTATCGCGCTCGGAGCGGGTATGCTGGCACCGCCCTCGCTCCCTGGAGGGGGCTCCACCAGGACAGCGCTGCTCGTCGGGAGACACACTGAGCCGGCTGCTAGTGGTTACAGGGTCCTGTTGGTGACAGCCGGCTAGACAGAGGTTCCAGTCTCCGTTCTTACCGCTCGATTCCTTGACGATCTTGGGGAGAGATCACCACGCCGGTTGCAACGTTCCAGTACGCGGAGTGGGTTGATCGATGCGGTCGTTCCTAGGAGGGAACGCACCAAGAACAAACCTTATGACAGACAGAAAACCAGCACCGGCACGGAGCTCGGTGCCGAGGGACGTGCGCCATTCCGTCCTTGATCCAATGCCGATCCCCGCTCGTCTCCTAGAAAGCCCGCTGGCTCCTACGCGGAGTCTCCTCGCCGGCAGCGAGCCCACCTCGCCATAGAGCTCGGTTCGCGGAGACATTCACGCACGCGTACACTTTCACGGCACGATTTGGAATCCTCTCGGCAACATTGGACCTCCTCTCTCGAACTCCTACACGCAAGGAGGGACCGCTCCATGGGATGCTCGTCCGCTACGGTTCGCCATCGTTGGAGTCACTCCTCGAGCACTCTACGTCTACACTCCGCTCTCTCCACTGCGGGCGTGCTTACGAGTTGCCGTTCTTCACGTCGCTCCAGGGATCCTGTCCCGTCTCGCTCGTCGGTCCCCTTCGCGTCCGGCTGCCGTTCCTCCCATTCCTCTCCCCTCACTCAGCCATTTCCCCTTCTTCGTGCTCCGTCCCAGGGCGCCTGGCTGCAGTCGCTCCATTTCTGGACGCTCGACCCCCTCCGGTGGATCCTCGGGGAGGACGCTGTCGTTACTTCGCCTAGCACAGACCTGTTTACCTACACTTGGGGGTTAAAGTACACATATTTGCTTGGGTTACACTTACATGTACACTTTCTACAGTTATACACTATATACACCTTTGGAGATCTGACTACTCGCTAGCTTGTGACCTTTTACGCGTGAGATCCAAATTACCCTTAGTCAGTTGGAAGGGTTTTGACTTCACACGGGGGGTAAACAGGTCTGCGAGCGCTTCGGCTTCTGTCTCCACTGGTGCCCTCTCGGATACAGCTCGGAGTTGGCCGCGGCTGCCGCACTTCGTGACAGGCGCTTCGACTACCCTGCGCTTCTTCTCTCGGTTCCCGGAGCTTCTTGCTTCGCCCTCCTTGGAGTGGTCAGCTGTTGGCTTCCCTCGGCGGGACCGGTTCTCGGGAGGTCTCAGGAGTTTGCCTGCCCCTACCGGCTGCGGATCCGCTCTTGACTCTTCTTGGACTAGATGACCTCTCTCGTCCGTAACAACCTACACTGCGTGGGATCGGGGAGCTCCTTACCCTGCTCTTCGTTCTCCAGTGGACGGCTCCTGGCCCCTGGCAGGGCGTCTGGCCGCGGAAGGACCCCCTGTGCTGACGACTCGGCTGACCCAGGTTCTTCGGAGTTCCTGGACTTCACTTCGGGGAGCAGACCGGAGGAGGCTGCTAGGACCTTGGTTGCGCTTACGCTGGTGCCAGATGGCGATGGGATGCGGTCCGCGCAGGTGGTCTTCGGCTCCGCCTCCAGATCTTGGGCTGCGCCTTCTTCCGGAGCTGCCGACCCTTGACTCCAGTTACCCGTGCACTCGGCCTCCACAACGTTCCTCGGTTCACCTGCGAAGGAGGAGTCACCGCTGATGTAGGCTCCGCTCCTGTTCGGTTTTCCGTTGGATTCACCGGGGGTCCTCAACCTACCCATGGACACTGTGGAACCAAAGCGCAGCGCCGTCTCCCGGGTGCCTAACCTATTCGACATCCCCATTGGGCGCACAGGGGTACGCCGGAGTTTGGACAGGTGGTACGGCTGCGGCGGTGCTCGCGGTGGAAGGGCCTAGCCACTGCTCAGAAGTCGGCTCTACTCTCCGTCGGTCGTCTCGTAGCCCGGCTGCTATAGCTACGCCCCCTACTTCCGTGGTTCTTCTCGAGGTCCAGCCTAGCCTCCGGACCTCGAGGACAAGAGCGTGAACGGCTTGGATCCGACACGGACTAGGAGGTCGGCTCATGGGAGGTCTGCGCCAGCCTTTTCCCCGATGGAACCAGTTGCTTCACTCGGTATGCACGAGGATACCTTCGGAGGATCGGCGAGATGGCTTAGTGGACCTGTTCGCCGCAAGGTGGGATCTCTGGCTTCCCCGCGCCTTCGTGGGATATAGCCCTCCTGGACGAGATGCCAACGCTCTGACCTAGCCTGGGAAGGATCCTCCTCTCGTCCTGTTGGTCACCCCTTTCCCTGGCACCGGTCCTGAACCTCCTTCCCCTCAGCTCGCCACGGACCCCCCGCTACTGCTTCCCGCATTCTACTAGGTCCGCATGCAGCCGCGATGGTCACTGTTCCGCCTTGCTGGAGCGCCTACCCCTGCACCTTGGCGGTTTGCGACAGACCCTCAACGCTGGAGTCTGCGCATGGGCAGCGGTCGAAGCCTCGCTACGGCCCGCTTCCCCAACTTGACGCCTCTACGATGAAGTTGGCGCGGCATTGTGCTCTTGGACGGCGTCCGTCACCTCTCCCCTACCGACCCTGCTGACCCCAGCTGGTAGACTTATCCCCAGGAGACTAGGCAGGACAGCCTGAGCTTGCCTCACGTATGCATACGACGACATAGCCGTCCGGGCGGACGCGCACGCTTCTTGGCCGTGCCCGGCAGCTCTGAAGCTACAGGGCAGTCGATCCTCCTGTCTACGCTCAGTCATACGATCCAAAGTCCAGGATCCCTCCCTCAGGGAGCTTAGAGGCTAATTACGTCCAATCAGCTACGTGCAGGGCCATGAACGCCACAGCCGTCAGGAACTGGGCTGCCCTCATCGTGGCTATTGGAGGGCTGGCGCGCAGGTGCTCTCGATCGCAGAGTTCTGTCAGCCTAGCGAGGTTACTCGCTCTGGTGGGGGACATCCCGGGGGGGGGCTCTCCTCCCTCCTGGCGCTTCAGCGCCGTCGCTTATACCTTCCTAGAGTTGTCGGGAGTTTGCGGTTGGGAGGACGGCCCTTGGGGCCTTAGGTGTGCTAGAGCGCGGCACCCTCCTCCTTTTCGCCATTCTCCCATAAGGTCATGTCATCGGTAATGTTTTTGAAGAAACAAATGCATTTTTCTTTAAAAGGTATTTTTTCGAAAAATACTTACCGATGACATGACTCGGACGACCCTCCCACCTGCCCCGCTTGCCGCTGGTAAGCTAAGTATCCTGACTGAAGGACTATGGGTACTCTGTCCCAGATGGGAAGTATCGGGAGATAACTCTCGGCCCCCTCGGGGTTCCCCGAGTGCCTCCCGGGTTGTGTGGTAACACAACGAGCTCTTAGGCTAGAATTGCGTAAGTAGTAGACATCTCCCATAAGGTCATGTCATCGGTAAGTATTTTTCGAAAAAATACCTTTTAAAGAAAAATGCATTTTTCTTTAAAAGGTATTTTTTCGAAAAATACTTACCGATGACATGACACGGAGGACCCTCCCACCTGCCCCGCTTGCCGCTGGTGAGCCTAGTATCTGACTGGCGAGTCAGGTGACTCGGAACCGGATAGGCAGGTCCGGGAGACAACTCTTGGCCCCTCTGGAGGGTTCCCCGAGTGCCTCCCGGGTTGTGTTTGCACACAACGGGTTCGTAGGCTAGAATTTGAGCACGTAGTAGACACTCCCATTTGTCATGTCCCATTTGTCATTTGTCATGTCATCGGTAAGTATTTTTCGAAAAAATACCTTTTAAAGAAAAATGCATTTTTCTCTAAAATGTATTTTTTCGAAAAATACTTACCATTTGCATTACTCGGATGACCCTCCCACCTACCCCACTTGCCACTGGTTCGCTAAGCATTCTGACTGGCGGTTCATCACGTGGCACGTGACCGGATGGGCAGGGATGGGAAGCTACTTACGGCCCTGGTTACAGTTCCCCGAGTTGCCTCCCTGGTTGTGTAGGAACACAACAGGTTTTTAGGCTGAAATTGACTAGCTAGTAGACACTTCCATAATGTGATGCCATCAGTAAGTATTTTTCGAAAAAATACATTTTAGAGAAAAATTCATTTTTCTATGTAAATTACGTGACATATAACAGACTTTGGATATAACAACAACAAAATCTGTGTCCCCTGACATTTTGTTATTTTGAAGTTTAACTTGCACAGCCCCTACACACCACAGCAAGACATGGATCGAACATGATCGTTCAAGGGTGGTGCCAGAATAGCGCCAGAGTGGCGCCCACAGGCACCAAGCTATTCTGGCAGCACCCTTGAATTATCATGCTTGATCTGTTTCTAGAATTGTGATACAGTCTAAAATTATCATGCTTGATCTGTTTCTAGAATTGTGATACAGTCCTTTAGAGGGCAGCTTCAAAATTTGGGGATTTCAATCCTGGGGTAGAATGTGTTACTGCTTTTAAGATTCAAGATAATTTATTAATCCCATAAAAGAGAGAAATTAGAGTGATCATCTCAATGTTAATGCTAAGCCCATGATGAAAGTTGAGGTATGATTTCTGTCTTTGTAATTGTATAATAATCATAATAATAAAAATAATAATAATAATAGTGTGTGTTTGTAAGTCACCTATTCTTTCTATGTATGCCTAGTCTTCAAGGGTAAAATAAAATATGTATTGGGTATTAGCCTGTTCAACCCTGACACTACAACAGAACATGGATCAACAATGATAGTTCAAAGGTAGTACTAGATTAGTTTGGCACCTTTAGACACCAAGCTGTTTTTGGACCACCCATAAACTGTCATTGTCTGTTTGTCTCCTGAAGTGGTACATGTATTGTTTTCAGAATTTGGGGGAATTTTTTTTTTAGTGCCCTTGTATTGAAGAAACTTAATGTATCATCTTTGCTGGTCACTCCAGTGCTTTCAATGACTGTACTTTGTATATATGGTAATATTTTTCAGGTTGTGAAAATTCCAGAAACCAGCAGTGAAACGTTTGATAAACTGGTAAATTTTGGCCAGGCAATGGGAAAAACAACTGTAGAGTGCAAGGTGTGTGAGCAGTTATTTATTTATTTCAATTTTTTTTCTTTTCACTTTTCACTGTATGGACGTTTTAACAAAAAATGTCATGCAATTTTCACAGCATGGATTACCCAGTACATCTTATGTTTAACAAAATTGTACAGTGCAAATTGCAGGGCTGATGAATAAAATTGATATAATACTGGGAGGACCAAATACCCATGGACCCTAGTAGCCATTCTGCCGTTCTGCAAGAGGCATAGATTCTCATGAGCCCCTGCAGATGCAGAGGCTCATGTGAATTTATGTCTCTTGCTGTCATGGGTTTGCCACAATAACATGAGCAGATTGAGTGACTCGTACACAAGTGATGTGTGCCTGATTCTGGGTATAAAAACAGCACTTCGACATAAAGATCAATGAAACCAACAAACTCTGCTCTTTGAGTTCTCTATGCTTTCAGGTGGCTGCCATGATTGACTTCATTTGCAATGCTTTTTTTTTTTTTTTTGGTTGCAGGACACTCCTGGTTTTATTGTTAATCGTCTGCTGGTGCCTTACATGATGGAAGCTGTCCGCATGCTGGAGAGGGGTACTTATGCACTTATACTTATTAAAATTGTGAAAGCAGATTTCTTTGTGTTGTGTGGTGAAGTTTCACAGTAACGCATTTAAAATGTTTTTGATTCTACATTGTTTGCAACGCATTGACTGTAAAAACGAATATAATTGACGCTTTCAGCCATGACCTACATATATATATATATACTAGAGTGTGGAGATGAATCTGTCTTGATAAATCCCAGGGTGATGCCAGATCGGCTTCGAGCCTGCCAAGCTGATTTGACACAACCCTTGAACCATCATGATTGCAAATGCAGTGGTTCTGTAGTTGATGACGTCTCCAGTATGGAAAAGGTCTATGTCTTCCTTGTTTTCTAACAAACTTCTGATAAACCAGCAAATAGCAGCCAGAGAATGAGATGGATCAACCATGATAATTCAAGGGTAGTGCCAGATTAGCTTGTGTCATCATGCACCAAGCTGATATGGCACTACCCCTGAATTATGGTCAGTCTATCTCCTGCAACTGGTACCTAATCCTTATGTGACGCCTCCAAAATGTGGAAAATGCAGCTGTGGGGAAATGCAGCTAACCGCTGTTCACTGTATTTATGTTTAGGAGATGCCAGTGCCCGTGACATTGACACAGCTATGAAGCTTGGAGCCAGCCATCCAATGGGACCGTTTGAACTGGCAGATTACGTGGGTCTGGACACTACCAAGTTTATTATGGATGGTATGTTAAGTTTATGACATATTTGTGGAAGTTTTATATAGGTCACAGGGTTTGAAATAACCGGGGGCCAGGGGCAAAAAGGCCCTTACTTTGGCATCGCGTCCTCTACTTTCATGTCCACGGGGCCGGACATGCCCCCTTTTTGTCAGACCTACTTTGTCTCAAAGCAGCAGTAGGGCGGTACTCAGCGCATCAGCGCAGTCCCAAGACAGGTCATGAACTTTCCACTAAACACGTATGGCTGGCTATTTTTAGCACAGTATGCATTGCATTAACCTCTCTTTGCTGCCTAGCGGTTTAGCGCAATACGTTCACTCTGCTGTTTGCAGCTCGCAATTCTTCTTTTAGCTAAAGCCGCTTCCTCCCGCGAAGGATAGTTCCTATGTTTTGCTGTCTTGTCCGTAAATCATGCAACGCTATCTTCTGCCTCTCCTCCAAGCAGACATCAAGAGACTGGGAACCACCTGGAGTAGAATCGAAGGAGAAGCACAGGACAGGAGTTGCTGGAGGTCTCTCGTCGACGGCCTATACCCGGGTAGGGGTGACAGGCGTAAGTAAGTAAGTAAGTATCTTCTGCCTCACGCAAATGATGTTCTGCAGAATCAGACATTTTGTTTATATTTTTTAACCTGTATGACTAATTGATTGATTGACTTTATTTTCCAAGGAAAGAGGTTTTAGGCACGCATGCAAATCATTACAAACCTATCCTTGCTATAACTAATTTATATAATCAAGACAACAACATACGAAACAACGTATTGAACATGAAGAAGAAGAAAAACACACACACACACAAACACATGCATATCTGTGGGTTATATACACAGACACGCACAAGACTGGTTTCATTGTAACATCAGCAGCTGTAAGCCACAACAACTTGAGGTATATATAACTGACCATTAAATGAGTAAAATGAAGTACGTCAAGGTCTGAAGAATAATTTGAAGAGAGTATTTATAAATGCCTTATGAGATTTAAGAGATTTTACTTTTGTTTTTAATTTTAGTATAACATTTTAAAGATATATTTACATCTTGTCTTAAAACCTTTCTTTTAGTCTGGCTGGCCAGATTTTTACCCATCCCGCTATGAAATGGCCTTAGTCGCCTGCTCAGCGTTAAACCCAAATAACTAACTTTTGTTGGTAAGGAGTTCCTTAGGGATTCACCCAAAAAAGAAAAGCTAGTCTTAAACAGATCAATTCTAGGGTGAGTCAGAACAAGATTGTTCCTCTGGTTTATGTAGCGAGTTTGCAAATGTCGGAACATTTTAAGTAAATACTGTGGAGCTTGCCATCGATGATTATGTGCATCAGCATTGCTTTATTGACGAAGAGCTGCTTTTGCAATGGCAACATGTTTAGTTGGACAAGCTTTTCATCCATGGTCAAATTTGAACATGGTAGTATTAGCTTTGATGCGCAGCGGTGGAACGAGTTCAGTCTTTTGAAGGGATTTTCACAGCAGCCATCCAATTTAGGGGAGGAATAGTCAAAATGAGGCTTAATATAGGCATTGTAAAACGGTTTTCTAGTTGAAAGATCTATAATGCATTTTAAACGTGACAGAAGAAATAGTTTTTAGACACGGTTTTGCAAATTTTGTCAACGTGTGATTACCACTGAAAGTGACGGTCGATAACAACACCAAGTAGAGTATGTTCCGACACTTGCTTAATTGGATCATTGCCAATGGCAAGGTTTAGAGGGGAAGGGTGAATGTTACGATTGTGGTTGTGTTATCCTGTGAGAGCATGCATGTGTTAATCGTAGGAAATGATCCGATATTTATTTGAGCTATCATGGTTATGAATCACGTACCTTTTTAGTAAGTTTTTCTCTCATTTACATATAGAGTTACACACCAAAGTCCGGATTTTCAACTCCAGTGTAAAAGCAGTTCTCCTATATGGAGCAGAGACTTGGAGATTGACAAAAACCACAGTCAACAGAGTACAGACCTTCATGAACAGTTGCCTTAGAAGAATTTTGAAAATCCACTGGCCAGAGAAGATCAGCAACGTCAGACTCTGGGAGAGAACAGAGCAGATAACAGCAGAGAATGAAATTGGGCGAAGAAGATGGGGATGGATCGGTCACAGTCTGAGAAAGCCAGCTTCCAGTATCACTAGGCAGGCATTGTCATGGAACCCCCAGGGAAAGAGGAAAAGAGGTAGGCCGAGAAACTCCTGGCGTCGAGACCTCCAAGCAGACATCAAGAGACTGGGAACCACCTGGAGTAGAATCGAAGGAGAAGCACAGGACAGGAGTTGCTGGAGGTCTCTCGTCGACGGCCTATACCCGGGTAGGGGTGACAGGCGTAAGTAAGTAAGTACACATAGAGCAGATTTCTTTAAGTTTTACCGGAAGTTTCTAGAAAAGTCACACTGAAATTAGCGGTCGATCTTTGTTTTGCGTAGATTAGAACCTTCGATAAGGTCGCGCTGTCTAGTGACCTCATATGTGTGACGTCGGGGAGTTCGTGACAGTTTGCAACATTTTGTTTTTCTGTGCGCGTGAATTGAGCAGCCTTTTTTGTTTTTTCAAAATACATTACCGATGGCATTACTATATGGAATACACTATAGCCTAACGATTTCATCCCAAAGTTGTGTCCCCTACACAACTGGAGAGGAGACACCGGGGATCCAAGAATAGGAGCCCGGGTGGCCTCCCCTTACCAACCTATCCCGGCATGCGTGTGGAGAACTCACCTCAGTTTCACTCTTAGCTCGACCGTGGACGGTCGGGCTTTTGCCTTGCTACGTTTGTTTTTTCAAAATACATTACCGATGGCATTACTATCTGGGAATACACTCTATTGCCTATAGATTTCAGCAAAATTGTGTGTAGCACACAACTGGGGAGGAGACACCGGGGATCCAAGCACTATGACCCCGGGTGGCCTCCCCTTACTACCCTATCCCGGCGAGCACAGGGCGACCTCGTTAGTTTCACTCATAGCTCGACCGGGGACGGTCGAGTTTTTGCCTTTCTCCGTTCTACGGGTTTCAGTGGTTTTTGACTGTGGGCTTGAATTGGAGTCTTCGATTCAGCCCTGGACTCACTACATTCGTGGTTTTTCCTTTGACAATTGGACTCATTGTGACCTGTGCGCCGACCGGTTTTACCGGCTCTGACTTGTGAGTTCACCCTTGGCTTGGCCTTGGGGTTCGACGACGCACGTGACTTGTGCCCGGCTGGTTTGTGCAAGGTGGACTTTCTTCGCCGGCGTAGCTGGTTTAGGGCCTTATGGCTTCTTCTGTGTCGAAGACTTGCCGCCGTGCGGGGACTTCCAGTGGCCGGTTGATGCACTCGACTCTTGCTTGCCGTGTTCGGGCTGTGCTTCGGACGGAACGTGTGATGGTGGCGCCGCTTGGACGGAAGACCGGTGTTCGCGCAGGTGGGACTTCTTCAGGCGTGACCGGTCCCCTCGCCCGCTTCGGTCTCCACGGGATCCTCCACGGGTGGACGTACTTCCCTCGGCGCATCGGGCTTTCCGGCCCACAGGTAAGTCCCCTTCTTGTACCGTTACCTCGCAGGTTCTCCCTCCCCTCTCCGAGTCTTCGGAGCAGGGTAGGCGAGTTTCGGAGTCACGCTCCCCACGCTCTGCTTCGTTAGCGCGTGGCTTGAGCCCATTTTGGTTCCCACCCCCCGCTCTGCTTCGGGCGAGCGGTCTGGGAGAGATGAGCGTTCGTCGGCCACCCCCGGCTCTAGGTCTCCGGAGCGGGGACGGGTGACGGAACGCAAGCATAAGAAAGAGAGTAAACGTGATAAGAAATGCTCTCGCTCACGCACCGAGGCTTCGGAACGTGACTCGAGACCGTTAGTAATGCTGCCTCCCCGCTCTGTATTTTCCGAACGGGCAAGGCATGCTTCGCTTTCTTCCCCCCCCCCCCACCCCCCCGCCCGCCCCGTCTCGCCTGGGCGGGCCCGGGGTGTGGTTGACTCTCGCCCCCCACGCTCCGAGGAGTCGGAGCGGGGGTCGCGTGCACATAATGGTCCCCTCCCCGCTTCGCTTCGCCTGAGCGGGCTTGGCGTGACCGTAGACTGTCCCCCCCCCGTCTCGTATCGACCGGACGGGCCCGGTGTGACTTGGACCCTCGCCCCCCCCCCCCCCCTCGCTCCGAGGCTTCGGAGCTGGGGCAGCGGGCTCATAAATCGTCCCCTCCCCGCTCCGCCTTTCCTGAGTGGGCTTGGCGTGACCCTAGACTGTCCCCCCCCCCCGCTTCGTATCGACCAGGCGGGCCCGGTGTGACATCGCGCGTCCTCCACGGTCCGACACATCGGACGGGGGGCCGCGTGCCCGGTATTTGTCCCCTCCCCGCTCCGCCTTTCCTGAGCGGGCTAGGGGAGACTATTGGCGGTCCCCCCCCCCCCCCCCCTCGCACCGGTTCTCCCGGGCGGGCCAGGGGTGACCAGGCCACTTCCTCGGTATTCCGATCGCGGTTTGTCGCTCACGTCGGCTGCCGCGTGCGGATCCCGACTTCGAGGTGGACCGTCGCTTTGCCACGGTCCCTCCGTCGCCGCGGCGCGCCTCTTTGCGTGCGTCGCGGGCGGCTGCGTCTACCTCGCGCGCGGCGGTGCGGCACTCTCGTAGCCGCTCGCCCCTTTCGTCTTTGCCGCGAGAAGATCAGTTTGGAACGGACGTCCTCAGCCTTCATCCGTCGGACTCGGCCTCGGCGATCTTCTTGCAGGACTCGGCGGCGGGTTCTCCTTCCCGCCTTTTTCCGCTGTCGCGTCGGCCTCCGCCTCGTCAGACGTTGCCGGCCCTTCGCTCGGATCACAGTCGGTCCACGCTATGGGTGAGGCTTCAAGGCTTATCGCCAAGTCCCTACCGCCCGACGTCTGTCCGCCTTCGCCTCCTCCGAAGAGACAGGCTTCGGCCATGGTCGACGCGCAGAGGCAAGTCCAGCGCCGCAAGTCCCTCCCGCAAGCCGGCTTCCGGGACCTCACCGATGCTTCTCCGCCCAGCTGCGTAACGACGCTTTCGGCGACACGGGATACTTTACCGCCGCTCGATCGCCGGTGGGAATCAACTTAAGCTTCCGCCAGGCCTAGTACGCTGGACACTCCCAAGCCTTCGCCTTACCTTTTCCAGCGGTGGATGTGGCGGCCTTACTACAGGCGGGCGGCCGCAGGCTCGTCCAGAACTCGTGGCCTCGGCCTCTCGACAGGATCGCCTCCTTCGCGCGGAACTCGCTGGCGTGCTCGGGTTTGGAACTGGCTACCCAGGCAGCACTGCAGTGCCTACAGGATACGTGGGACCTGGAGGCTCAGTCCCCGCTTCGTGACGTGCAGTCCATCCTGATAGCGGCCAACCGGTCCGCCTACCATTCTTCCGCCACCGCCAGGGCAGCGGCTGCCAAATGCGACCTCTGGAGGAGGGATACCCTTTTGCGCCTCTGCTCGGACCTTCCCTTGTCAGTGAAGACCCAGCTCCGTCACGCCCCCTTAGGGGGTCCTCAGCTGTTCGGCGACACTTGGCACACCTTTAAGGAATCTTCCAAGGACTTGTGGCCCAAGCCTGCATCTAACCCAGCCTCGACCCGCTTTCGCGCCCCCCGCACGGCGGGGGTCGTGCCCAGCGGTCTTTCAGGCCCTCCTTCTCTACAGTCGGATCTTCACGAGGTCGGGCCCGTCCATTCCAGGCTACTCAGGCCGGCCCCGCCCCTCGCCCTTCTTGGCCCCGCGGTGCCCGTAGATCGGGCCGCGTTCGGGCTCTTTGACTCGCCCCCGCCTCCGCCCCCGCCTCATTAATCGGGCCTCCCGTCGGCGGGCGGCTGTCGCTCTTCAGCGATCTTGGAGATCGCTGTTCCCGGACGACCCCTGGATTCTTTCCACCGTTACCGCAGGCCTGCAACTTTCGTTCCTGTCGCCTCCGCCTCTTCGCTGAGCACCCATGTGGACCCAGGAACCGCTCGACGGCACACAGGCGGACGCTCTGCGCGGGGAAGTGGCGACCCTCCTCACCAAAGCGGCGACAGAGGTGGTTTTGCGGCAGGACTCTCCGGCGTTCTACAGCCGACTCTTCTAGCTCCCAAACCAGGCGGCAAGTGGCGTCCAGTTATCGACTTATCAGCTTGGCCTCGATTCAGCTTGGCCTCGATTCAGGATGCTTGGCCCCTCGATTCAGGATGGAGACGGCCAGGACACTCCGTGCGGCCCTCCGGCCGATGGACTTTGCGATCAGCCTCGATCTGTCAGACGCCTATCTGCACGTCCCGATTCATCCGTCGTTTCGCCGGTACCTTCGGTTTGACTTGGGGGGATCGTCTACCAGTTCTGCGCCCTTCCTTTCGGCCTCAACATCAGTCCGTGGGTGTTTACAAGACTGCTCGACGCCGTGATAGCCAATTTCCGTCAGCGCTCCTTGAGCCCGGCCTCCAATTACTTGGACGACCTTCTACTGCGCAACTTGGTCTCCGCAGCCCTCCAGACGGACAGGGATGCCCTGCTTTCCCTTCTGCGTCGTCTAGGTTTCCTACTCATTGGGGAAATCCGTTCTTCTCCCTCTCGACGGTTTCTACATCGGGGGATGGAATTCCTGACCGACCTCAACCTTGCCCGCCTGCCTCTGGCCAGGCGACAGAAGATAGTCGACTTAGCGACTTCGATGGGGATGGGATCCTCCTTCACCGCCAGGGTCTGGCTTCAACTCCTGGGCCTCCTCAGGGCGGCTGCGGACCTGCTTCCTTTGGGCAGACTTTATGCTCGGCCTCTCCAGCTACGTCTCCTTCTTCACTGGCGACCCTCGGGCGCTCTGTTGGATCTAGTACCTGTCACGCCTCGGGCTCGTCCTCACCTCGAGAGGTGGGCGGACCTCGCTTGGCTGGCTTCGGGGGTGCCCTACACTCCCCGCCGCCTCGGTGGTCTCTCTGTACAGAGGCGAGCCAGGCCGGCTGGGGCGCGCACCTGTTACCGGATTTCTCTCGGCCTCGGGCGTTGGCTTCGGGAGCTGTTCGGGAATCACGTCAACTGGCTGGAGCTGAAGGCAGTTGGATTGGCATTCGACGTTGGCAGGAGACCTTGGCCAATCAGGACGTCCTCGTGCTCTCCGACAACTCGACGGTGGTGGCTTACATACAGAATCAGGGTGGCACTCACTCGCCCTCCCTTTGCATTCTTCGGTGCCACCTTCGCCTCTGGTGCAGGGATCGAGGCATTGCCCTACGAGCCCGCCACATCCCTGGCCACCTCAACGTGAAGGCGGACGCCCTGTCTCGTCGCGGACAGTTGCTCCACACGGAGCGGTCCCTACGCCCGGATATTTTTCGCCTGCTCTGCTCTCATTGGGAAACGCCGCTAGTGGATCTGTTTGCCACCAGATGAAGCAGCCAGCTCCCGGTCTACGTCTCGCCAGTCCTGGATCCACTCGCTTGGGCAGTGGACGCGCTCCCCATTCCTTGGGTCGGCCGGATTGCTTACGCCTACCCCCCGGCAGTCCTCGTTCCGAAGGTACTGCGGAAGCTTCTGGGATGCTCGGCGGTCCTCCTGCTGGTGGCCCCCTTCAACTGGACCAAGAGCTGGACCACGGACCTCCTCGCGCTTGCGACGGACCCTCCTCTGGAGCTTCCTACCCCTTCCACGATGCTCAAGCAGCCCCGTCAGCGGCTTTTCCATCCGTGCCCCGTACGCCTCCGCCTACACGCTTGGAGGTTGTCCGGCACGCCCGCGCCGCTAGAGGTTCTCGGATGCAGCAGTGGCGGCAATTGCAGCAGCCCGCAGACTCTCTACAAGGAAGGTGTACGAAGGCACGTGGAGGGTCTTTCAGACCTGGTGCACCTCCCATGGGCACCCTCCCACTAACCTAGCCTCCCACCAACTGGCGGAGTTCTTTCTGTGGCTCTTCGACGACCGGGGCTTAGCCCCGGTCGCCATCAAGGGCTACCGCGCTACGTTCGCGGACATCTACCGTCACCGGTGTCTTCCGGACCCAGGCGCCTGCAAGGATCTGTCGAATTTCTGGCTCACTTTGAACTCCGACGTCCGGTTTCACGTTCCCTAGTACCCCGGTGGGATCTTGCCTGGGTACTGACGTGGTTGAATACGGACCGGTTGAGCCCCTCCCCTTGGCTCGGTTCTCAGACTTGACCCGGAAAACCTGTTTCCTTCTGGCTCTCGTTACAGCGTCCCGAGTCAGCGAGCTTCACGCGCTCTCGATGCTCCCAGCCTGTTTGCGGTTCGTTCCGACGGCTCTGCGCAGAGGCTCTCCGATCCGTCCTTCCTGGCCAAGAACCGCCGCCCGCGGCGGCTCCTCAGGTGCTAACGATACGGCCCCTCCGTGGAGCGGACCTCTCCCCTGGATCGCGGCAACAGGACCCAGTGCGGGCGCTAAAGATTTACCTGCGCCGCTCTCAGCCGCAGCGCCGGGGGCGCTCGCGCCTCTTCTTACCTTGTCAGCGGGCAGACGCCACATCTCGGCCCAGATCGTGTCATCCTGGCTGCGGTGGGTGATTAGGTCAGACTACCTAGACCTCTCCCCACGCGGCGCTGAGCCTTTACAAATCCGGGCGCATGAAGTGAGAGCAGTAGCCACCAGTCTAGCCCTGGACCGCAACTGCTCGGTCAAAGATATTTTGGCAGCGGGTGGCTGGCGCTCAGACTCCACTTTCGCACGCTTCTACCTTAAGAGACCTATCCGGCTGACGTGACTCCCTGGCACGGGTGGGCGACATCTCCGCGGCCCAGCACTCCCTCCGAGCGCTGCTGGCGTCTTAGGCACATCATAGCTGAAATCGTCGGGAGTTCTCTCTCGAGGGGGCCGGCGGAGTGGTTGGGTTGTGGTTAGATACGGCACCCTCCGCCTGTTCGCCATTCTCCCAGATAGTAATGCCATCGGTAATGTATTTTGAAAAAACAAATGAATTTTTTTTCTAAAATGTATTTTTTTGAAAAATACTTACCGATGGCATTACTCGAATGGCCCTCCCGCCTGCCCCGCTTGCCTCTTGTGGCTATGTGTGAAACTGACGAGGTCGCCCTGTGCTCGCCGGGATAGGGTAGTAAGGGGAGGCCACCCGGGGTCATAGTGCTTGGATCCCCGGTGTCTCCTCCCCAGTTGTGTGCTACACACAATTTTGCTGAAATCTATAGGCAATAGAGTGTATTCCCAGATAGTAATGCCATCGGTAAGTATTTTTCAAAAAAATACATTTTAGAAAAAAAATTCATTTTTTTGACATGAGTGTTCCTTCCTGCGGACAGTGTGCAACGAACGCTATGGCGGCTTCTGTTGAAGTTTTGCCTCCTTTGTGAGGATTTCGGTGGCCCTCGGACGCCCTCGTCGCCTGCCGGCCGTGCTCTGACTGCTCTTCTGACAGGATGTGTGACGTGTGTGCCGACGGGAGTGAGGACCGGCGGTCTCAGATGTGGGATTTCTACAGACGTGTCCTTCCTTCCTGGTCTCGACAGTCTCCCCGGACTTCTCCGCAGGATGGCGTCGCTCCATCGGCTTCTCGGGCCCCACTTCGCTCCGGCTTCCGGGCCTTCCAGCCCGTAGGTAAGTCCCCTTCTTTTACCTTAACCGCGCAGAAACTCCCTCCCCACTCCGAGTCTTCTGAGCAGGGCTGGCGAGTATCAGAGTCGTGCTCCCCACGTTTGCGTGGCTGGAGCTCCTTTATTTTGCACCCCCCGCTCCATTTCGCCCAAGTAGGTCGGGCGAGCTGAGCACTCGTCCACGCCCCGCCCCCCCCCCCCCCCCCCTCCCCGCTTCTTTTCTCCCGAGCGGGCCTGGCGTGGCTAGCGCAAAAGTACTAAAAAAGAGGTGACCCACCCGCTCTGATTCATCCGAGCGGGTCTGGCTTCCTACGTTTACGTCCCCCCCCCACCCACCCCCGTTTCGACCAGGTGGGCCCGGTGTGACCTTGTCACGCGCACCCCACGCTCCGAAGCTTCGGAGCGGGGGGTCGCGCGCCCCAAAATTGTCCCCTCCCCGCTCCGCCCTTCCTGAGCGGGCTTGGCGTGACACCTTTCTGTTCCCCCCCCCAGCCCCGAACTTTCCAGGCGGGCCCGGTGTGACTCGGACATTTACTCACAGGTGCGGATTCGTGCGTCCCATTTGTCCCCTCCCCGCTCTTCCTGAGCGGGCTTGGTGTGACACCTTTCTGTCCCCCCCCCCCCCCCCCCCCCCCCCCCCGCCCCGAACTTTCCAGGCGGGGCCAGCGTGACTCGGACTTTTACTCAAAGGTGCGGTTTCGCGCGCTCCATTTGTCCCCTCCCTGCTTCGCTTTTCCTGAGCGGGCTTGGCGTGACTCCTTTCTGTCCCCCCACCCCCCCCGCCCTGAACTTTCCAGGTGGGCCCGGTGTGACTCGGACACCTTCTCACAGGTGCGGCTTTTCCTGAGCGGGCTTGGTGTGACACATTCTGTCCCCACCCCCCCACCCCACCCCACACACCCCCCCCCCCCCCCCCCCCCCCCCCCCCCCCCCCGCCCCGAACTTTCCAGGCGGGCCCGGTGTGTCTCAGACATTACTCACAGGTGTGGGTTCGCGACGAGCAGGTTGGGGGTGCCGGCGTTCCCCTTCCGCCTCCCCTCTTACGTTCGGAGCGCGGTCTCCGGCTCTCGCTTTCCCCTCGTCATCCGCGCGCTATTCCCGTCACTAGTAGCCCCCCTTCCCTCGCACTTCGGCAAGTCGGGGGCTTACAGAGCCTATTTCACCTTTGGCCGCGGTCCCTCCCTCGCGATGCCCCGACTTGTGGGCTTCGCGGTCGCCTCCTCCTTTCTTTCAGGCTCGCCCTCGCCAGTCGCCTGCAGCGGTCCCGCGCTTTTGGAGCCGGTCGCCCTCTTGCGGCTTTGCTTGGTAGGCGGACGGTGGAGGTAGACCCTGACATACTAAGCCGGATTTCAGCGGATTCGGCTTCTGCCATCTTCTTGCGGGATTCGCCCTCTGGTTATTCCTCCCGCTTCTCAGCTGTTTCGTCGGCCTCCTCCTCGCCTTGGATTTCGGCCCTTCGCTCAGCTCACAGACGGTTTGTGCTTTGGTTGAGGCCCCGTCGGTTCGCCTACTTCCTCCCTCCTGACTTATGTCCACCTTCGCCTCCTCTGAAGAGACAGGCTTCTGCCAGATTGTTGCCTTGCGGCAGGCTAAGGTCACAAGTCTCTCCCTCAGCCACACGGTTCCGGGATCTCGTCGATGCTTCTCAGCCCGGCTTCGCCAGGACTCCTTCGGCGACCAGGAATTTTTCGCAGCTATGCGTTCGCCAGGCTTGGTACGCTGGACACTCTCAAGCCTTCACCGTCCCTGTTCCTTCGGTGGATGCGGCGGCCGTCATCCAGGCGGGTGGGCTCCGGCTACTCCAGAATGCTTGTCCTTGCCCTCTTGACGGATTCGCTTCCTTAGTTCGGAATTGGCGACGCAAGCGGTTCTTCTTTACTGGGAGGTCTCTTGGGACCTGGAAGCTTTGTCCCCGCTCCGTGACGTACATTCCTTTTTGGTTGCTGCTATTAGGGCCGCCTACCTTTCCTCAACCAACCCTATGGCGGCGGCCGCCTACTGTGACCTTGGCCGCGTGTTTCACTCCTACGACTCGGCACGGATCTCCCCTTGACGGTGAAGATGTAACTCCGCCAGGCTCCACTCGGTGGTTCTCTCTTTTGGTGAGACGGGGCAGACTGTAAAGGAGACTCCGCCCCCGCTGCATCTCCCTTCGCTCGGGCCCTCAGACTTTCCCCTTCTCCACCACCGTCGACAGTTCTTGGGTCTCCAGTCAGCGGGCAGTTGGCCTTCTACAGCGACCATAGGAGATTGCTGTTCCCAGACGACCTTTGGATCACCTCTAAAAGTCGACCAATCTCAACTCTGCACAGAGAGTTGAAGGCCTGGATCAACAAAACAGCGACAGTAGTGGTCTCCCGACGCGACTCGCCAGCGTTCTACGTCCGCCTCCTATCGTCACCGTTCCTTTGGGCAGGTGGCACCCAATCATCGGCGCTATACAGGTTTTCTTTGGGAGCTGCTAGTCCGGATGGAGACAGCCAGACTCTCCAATCAGTAGTCCGGCCGTTGGATCTCGCTTTCAGCCTCGATCTTCAGGCACGTTCTTCACGTGCCGTTTCATCCGTCTTTGCGCCGGTACCTACTTGCCTTGGCGGGATCGTCTACCAGCAGATCTCATTCCGGACGCCCCCCCCCCCCCCCCACCCCGCCCCACCTGAGACGGTCTTCACTTTGGACACACGTCCCCGCAGATCCTTGCAAGGCGTCGGATCTGCATGGGGATATAGCCGCCCTCCTCCAGAAGGCTGCCACGGAGGTAGTAGCCCGCCACGACTCCCCAGCCTTCTACAGTGGACTCTTCGTCGTGCCAAAGCCAGGCGGCAGGTGGCGCCCGGTGATAGACCTCTCGGCGCTGAACGAGTTCATCATCGCTCCCCACTCCCGCATGGAGACGGAAAGAGCCTTATGGGCCTCGGTGCAGCCGATGAACTACGTGATAAGTCTCGACCTAGCGGACACGTACCTTTACGTCCCCATTCACCTGACTTTCTGTCGTTACCTGCGCTTCGCCTTCCGCAGAGTGGTCTACCATTTTGGTACCCTACCCTCGGCCTCAACCTTAGCTCGTAGGACTTTACAAGGATTATGGACGCAGTGGTCGCCAGAGCCAGACAGGCCTCCTCCAGCCTGATCTTCACCTCGACGACCTGCTCTTCCGGAATCAGGAAGTGGCTCTCCTGGAGGCAGACAGGGACATGCTCCTCGGACTCCTGCACTGACTCAGGTTCGTCGTCAACAACAGGAAGTCAGATCTCTCTCTGTCGCGCAGGTTGGTTCACCTCAGGATGGAGTTCCTAACTGACCTCAACAGGGTAACGCTACCACAGGCGCGGATCCTAAAGTTGGTGACCCTCGCTCATCAGGTGGCGCTAGCGGATGCGATTCCGGCCAGGACTTGGCTCCAGCTCTTAGGCCTGATCAGCGCGGCCACGGACTTGTTACCCCTCGGCAGGCTCTACACGCGACCTCTCCAGCTACATCTGCTGCTCCACAGGCGGCCGTCGCGGCCAGTGTCCCGGTGCTGATTCGACTTCTTCTGCACAGGTGGACGGACCAGGTGTTGGTGACGGGAGTGCCCCTCTTCACACCGTCGCCTCAACTGTCGCTCTTCGCGGACGCAAGCCTTATCGGCTGGGGAGCTCACTTAATGCCAGGATTCAGCACCGTCACGGGTCGGCGGCCGGCGGAACTCCAAGGCAGACTCATCAACTGGCTCGAGCTCAAGGCCGTCTGGTTGGTGCTCATCAGCTGGGAATCGCGGCTCCATGACCAAGAGGTCTTGATCCTGTCCAACAATGTGACGGTGGTAGCCTACATCCAGAAGCAGGGCGGCACTCTGTCTCCGTCCCTCTGCATGCTGCTATCCAGATCCTCCTGTGGGGCAGGGATCGGGGGATCTGTCTCCGAGCGCGACACATCCCGGGCCACCTGAATGTTTTTGCGGACTCCCTCACGCGGCAAGGGCAGCTGCTGCGCACCGAATGGTCCCTCCGGCCGGACATCTTCCAGATGATCAGTGCGCACTGGGATACGCCCATGCTGGACCTCTTTACCACTAGGTGTAGCCGTCTGCTCCCGCTGTTTGTCTCGCCCCTCCTGGACCCGCTCGTTGGGCAGTGGACGCACTGTCCATCCCGTGGGATGGCCTCGTAGCCTACGCATATCCGCCGTTGGTACTGGTGTCCAAGGTCCTTCTGAAGCTCCGGGGAGGCAACACGGTCCTAGTCATCGTCGCCCTGCTCAGTTGGAACAGGAGTTGGACAACAGATCTCTTGAGCCTGGCCACCGACCCCCGCTCCGGCTCCCCACGCCGCGCATGATGCTGAAGCAGCCCCGGCAGAACCTCTTCCACCCTTGCCCGGAGAGACTGCTTCTTCATGCCTGGAGGTTGTGCGGCAGGTTTCTCAGGTGCAGCAGTGGCAGCGATCGCTGCAGCCTGACAGCTGACAGTCCACCCGCCAGGTGTACGAAGGCAAGTGGAGAGTCCTACAGTCCTGGTGTGAGGCGGAGCGCCTCTGCCACACAGCACTGACTACGCTTTGTTTTGGCCGAGTTCTTCTTGTTCAGAGAGCAGAACTTGGCCCCGATCACCATCAGAGACTACCTCTCCATGGTGGCGGACACGTATCGACACCTGGGGTTGCCAGACCCGGGAGCTTGCAAGGACCTCTCGGTCCTGATGGCCCACTTCGACCTCCAGCGCCCGGTCACCCACTCTCTCCTTCCACACTGGGATTTTGCTTGGGTTTTAACTTGGCTGAACTCCAGTCAGTTCGAGCCTCTTCCCTTGGCCCGCCTCACAGATGTAACCAGGAAGACCTGCTTCCTTCTGGCCCTTGCCAACAGTGGCCAGAGTGAGTGAGCTGCATGCCCTGTCTGTGGACCCTACGTGCCTACACCTACAGTTCCGGGCAGGTGGAGCAGTAGACCACCTGCCCAACCCCGCTTTCTTGGCCAAGAATAGTCTCCCCTCGGCCAGGCCTCAGGTGATGAGTCTACGTCCACTCACAGGGTTTGACCACTCCCAAATGTCCTGACTGCAGGACCCGGTCCGCGCATTGAAGATGTACCTCAAAAGAGTAAAGCCCATCAGGAGAGGCTTCTCTCGCCTCTTCCTGCCCTTGGCCCCTGGTCCGGCTGACATCTCCGCCCAGACAATATCCTCCTGGCTGCGATGGGTCATCCGCTCCGCATACAAAGAGATCTCTCCAGAAGGGGCCAAGAGATTGCGGATACGGGTGCACGAAATTAGAGCGGTCGCCACCAGCGTCGCGTTCAACCGCAACTGCGCAGCCAGGGACATCATAGCGGCTGTCGGGTGGCGAGCAGAGTCCACCTTTGCCCGCTGTTATCGCTGAGACCTCTCCGCACAACCAGAAAACCTGGCACTCGTCGGAGACATCTCGGCGGCGCAACACTCCCTCCGGGCGCCTCACGCGCCATAGGTAAACCTTAGCTGAATTCGTCAGGAGGTTGCCCCTTGAAGCTAAGCGTATTGCAGTGGCACGGCTTGGGTGGCACCCTCCTCCTTTTCACTATTCTTCCATACAGTAATGCCATCGGTATGGATTTTGAAGAAACATGTATTTTTCTCTAAAAGATTTAAAAAATAAAAATACTTACCGATGGCATTACTCACAGGACCCTCCCGCCTGCCCCGCTTGCCACCAGCACGCTAAGAGTAAGACTGGCGGGAACACACGGTGTGCGCACCCAGGTGCTTGGTTACAACTCCCTAGAGTTGCGGTCCGTGTCATGTGGGTACTTGATGGTGGCTTTGGTACTTGATGGTGGCTTTGATGCTGAATTCGGTAAGCTAAAGGGTATATTCCATACAGTAATGCCATCGGTAAGTATTTTTCGAAAAAAACATCTTTTAGAAAAAAATACATTTTTAAAACTTATTTGACCAGTTTGCTATGGGAGGAAAGCCGGAGTACCAGGAAGAAAACGGAGTGGCCTGAATGTCTGCAGTTTTATCACGGTATATTTATATCACAGGTTGGTGCCAATGATGATCGATCTGATGCCTCACTTTTCCTGTGACACTGGTTACGGTCTATTGAGCAGCACTTCAATAGCAGAGTCCTTGACCACTGCCCACCCGGATGGATGGATGGATGGATTGATGGGTTTTTATTTGTGATCGATTAATTTGTTCTTTGAATGGTTGAAAAAATTAAGAAATTACATGTACCATTAACATATGATAATTTTTTTCAGGGTGGTCTAAAAAATACCCAGAGATTGAAATCTTCAAGCAAAGCAATTTGCTGAACAAGCTTGTTTCGGAGGGCAAGTTTGGACGCAAGTCTGGGGAGGGCTTCTACAAATATGACAAATAATCACATATGGCAAAATATGCAGTGCAGAATTGAGAAAATTAACCCCCTTGTGTGTGCATGCAGCCATCAGTACTGTTTACAGTATTGGTGGTTGCATGTGCAAAGGGATTCATGTCATTATATAAAGCTGGGGCATTTTCATGGTTGATTATGTATATTATGTGTACATGCAGTGGTTAGTAAAACATAAAATGGAGTGCTGTGAGGTACAATCAGGTGTTTTTAAATGTATTACATTTGCACTTAGCATATTGGGGTTATTCTTGTATCAGAATCATGTTTTTGGATAATGAGTTTGAAATAAATTAAATGCATCATGTACTATGTACATTAGGGAATTGTGTCACTTAGATTTTGCTGTGGAATTTCACCAGTGACTGTTATGTATGCACAGGTTGGTTTCATTTAATACGTAATATTGGTAGAAATATATTTCACAAACCCATGAAATCTTATGATAATTATTGATCCAGGCAAAGTCACAGATGTGATATAATTATTGTTAATTTGCCAATGTGAAAATACCTTTGACATTTTTTTGCTACATTGACAAACATAATCAGCATTTTCTTTTGTGTCGTGTCAAAGTTAGTGATTGTGTATATCATTGATGTTTTCTTAAGGCTTGTGAATAAATGGAACAAGCGAATTAATAATAAAAAAAGGAACAAAAAAAACCTTTGTGTGTGTATCTGTGTGTGTATGTGAGCCTGTTACGTGGTGATGTCATTGAAGTATGATAAACACACCAGACACGCGCACTCAAGGTTCTTTTAAATAAACTTCATTCAGCTGCAACCTGTCGCACGTGGCTTAAGGATGTAGACAATACTGGAGTAACAGTTCCAACAATATTTTAATTCAGCGATGCGATCTCCACACAATGCATTCCCAAATGCACCAACACTGATACATTGTCTCTTCAAATGTCAACACTGGCGGCACAAAGTTCCTCACACAACGTACACCACCGTTACGCTGCGTCTCTCACAATGTACACCCTGTACGGGCCACGTACCTACGATAAACTGTGTCCCTACAACTGACGATGTACACCCATGCTTCCTAGCACCAACTTTATATAGTAAAACAACTTTCTAGAATAATCCAAGGAATTTACTAAACGCAACCAATCAGAACGGAACACGTAACTAAAACTCATATATATTAATTAAAAAATGAACTTTCTAGAATAACTAAACTGGTCTACAAAATTCGACTGCTCATTTCAGCCCCAAATCCCAATGTATAATGACGTTACACAAAAGTATGGCAAACCGTTCACGATCTTTCAAAACACACACTGAACGGCTGTTAATTTCACGCGTACAGTAAACAACTATGACTAAAATTACTACAGTGTAGCAAACTGTTGCATACACTTTGACGTCACATGTAAGAGATCACTAGACGGTGCGACCCTGCTCAAACCCTGGTTCATTCTCAGCTAATGTACGCAAAACAAAAATCGACTGCTCTTCTCCATGCTACTTTTCTAGAAGCTTCTGGACTAAAATTAGCGTATCATAACAAAACAAAATCCGCTATCATGCACGAACGATAGAGAATCTCACTGAAAAGGTACGCGATACGTAACGATGAAAGCTCAAATAAAAATCGGATCGTTTCCTACGATTAACACGTATGCTTTCACAGAACAACACAACCACAATCGTAACATTACGAACAACACAACCACAATCGTAACATTACGCCCCTCTTTAGAATGAACCCCACCCGGGTCTGCCCTGGGGGACTTGGGTGGGGTTAGGTATTTTTTAGTTCCCAGGGTCACCCTGGTCAGCCCCACAGGGTGGGTTTTTCTCTCTATTCTGGGGCATTTGTTTCTGTCTACCCTTTGTCCATTCACCTGTATTTGCCTTTTTAAAACTCTCCCTACTGTCTGCACTGCCTGTAGCTCTTGATATTGGATGTGTGTTGCTAAATGGTCTTAGCTTTATTTAGGCCCCATGTGTTAGGTTTATTTAATGTATTTGACCGGCTGGCGACATACATTCAATGTTCTGTTTATTTTTTTTCACAAGCAGTGCAGGCACGTCCTGAGAAAGCCTTGTTGCTGTCGGGACGTTAAGCAATGTACAATCAATCTTTAGAATGAAATTTCACAAAAATTTCTTCTCAAATCTCAAAATACGGTTGTGGCTGTATTAACCTACACAAAACCACAAATAATAAGAATTTCACATCAAAATCAAATCAAAATAATCGTCTCACAATTCCTTTAAACTATCCTGAGCGAATACGTAACATGTCCCTTTAAACAGTCCTGGACACCTAAATGTTTCTTTAAACTGTTCTGGACACAGAAATGTTATTCTAAACTGTTCTGCTCAGGTAATCTGCTCCAAAATTCTGCGAACACTTGATAGACTGTAGTTTAATGTCAAAATTCTGCAAGAACATTAACCATCTCATAATACGAGAATTTGTAAACTTTGCACTAGTTCAAGGGCTGATGGTCCGTTTGGAGAACAATTGGCACACCCAGAAGGTACAGTTCGAACCGCCTTACTCCCCAGATGATGGCTATAGGCACTCCTTCTCGGTGGTCGAATAGTTTTTCTCAGCTCTGGTCAACTTTTTGCTGGCGTAGCTTACTGGGTGGAGTTTTCCATTATCTTCTTGCATCAAGACTGCACCTACTCCTTCGTTGGAGGCGTCTGTTCTCAGGAAGAAAGTTTTCAACGGGTCAGAGAGGTGTAGAACAGGCTTCTCGGTTAGGATGTCTCGAACTGCCTGGAATGCTCGCTCTTGGGCCTCCTCCCACTTCACTACGTTAGGTTGTCCTTTTCTCAGCAAATCAGTCAGGGGTGATGTGACTGCCGCAAAGTTTGGTATGAACTCCCGGTAGTAGTTCGCCAAGCTCATAAATGAGCGAACTTGCGTCTTGGTCGTAGGTCGCGGGGCATCCCTGATCTTCTGCACGTTGTCGTCGTGTAGCCCCTTTAAACCTTCGCTCAATTTGTGTCCGATGAAGTCTATGTTGTCAGCCCCAAGAATACACTTGCTTGGACGGATGGTGAAATTTGCATCTGACAGTCTTTGGAGCAGTTCTCGGAGGGTTTTGATGTGATCCCCCAAGTTTTGGTATGGATCAAAATGTCATCCCAGTAAAAGACCACATTCTGCATATCTTCTAGGATCTTTTTCAGTCCTCTCTTCAATGTGGCACCACTGTTCACCACACCAAAAGGCATTTTCAGGAACTCCCAATGACCGTCGGGTGTGACGAATGCTGTCTTGGGGATATCTTTTTCTGCAAACTTGATTTGCCAATACCCTTTGCTTAGGACAATTTTGGAGAAAAATCGGACTCCACTGACCTTCTGGAACAGTTCTTCCGCTGTGGGCATAGGCTCTGGATCGAAAACTGTTAGTTTATTGAGTCTACGATAGTCCACACACACCCGGTTGGATCCATCTGGTTTCTTCACGATGACAACTGGGGACGCATATGGTGACTTGGACTCCCTGATGACTTCCAGACTCGGCATTTCCTTGATATCCTTTTTCAGTTCTTCCCTCGTGTTATAAGGAAGACGATATGAGGTTAGCTGTGAACTGGCTCATTTGAAGTCAGATTAACCAGTCGTGCTGGATGGTGTCTGTTGTGCCTGGGTCAGGTGTAAACCGATGCTTGAACTCTTGAGTCAGGACGTGCAGTTCTTCTCGTTGAGTCTGGGTCAGATTCTGACCGAACTGGATGTCTTCTACATCCTCCTTGTGTCGGAGTTCATTAAGGTCAAACAGGTTCTCGTCGTCTATTCTTTCATCATCAGCAAAACGCACCGATGCGGCCAGTTGTGTTTTGTCTTGACGGCCTCTCTCAATATACTTCTTCAGCAGGCGGATTAGCATAACTCTTCACCTTGTTGTTGACCTTGACTCTGTAGTCGGTGTCGACAAAATACGGTCCCTTCCATTGCATCAGGAGTTTGTTGTTGTCGGTAGGAAGAAGAACCAACACCTGGTCACCTGGCTGGAATCCGGTCGAGGTTTCGCCTTACGATCATAGTAATGCTTCCCCTTGTTCTGCGCCTTAGCCTTCCTGAGGGTATCTTCCAGCTTCTCTCTCAGGTCGAAGACGTACTGGTAGCTGATCTTCACCTCAGGCGCGTCTCGATATCCTTGGTCCACAGCTCCTTCAGGATGTGCATGGGCCCCCTTACAGTCCTACCGTACAGTAATTCAAAGGGGGAAAACCCTGTCGAATCCTGAGGAACTTTACGGTATGCGAAGAGCAAGGCATTGATATGATATCTATGCCACAACCTTGGCTGTTCAGCACACAGTTTCTTCAGCATAGCCTTCAATGTTCCGTTAAACTTTTCAACCAACCCGTTATAGTCCACAAGCTAGGAAGGTCTACCGTGCACCCCCCCCCCCCCCCCCAGTACTCAATAAGATGGATTTCAAAGTGTTCCTTAGTATGTCCTGAGATGTTTAAGCCATGTTCCCCGAAAATCCTTAGGAACACACCAGAGATATAGCCGATGGCGCAAGGGTACCCCCATTCACGCTCTTCGCAGGTGCTAATGAGGTTGAGAAACATTTTCCTCTAAATAAATCATAATTCATTCCAGAAGCCCAAATCAGGCAATATTATGTTAAGGCACACGTTCTGCAGCCTCTGCAAAAAACAGAATGAAAAAATATTGAATCTCTGGCTCACAGTGAAGGTATTTGTGGACCCAGCAAACGACCATTTCCGCGAAATCGCAAAAAAAGACAAAAATAATGTGTCAGATGCCTTCAGACATTTTCTATAGTGCTGGCAGTCCATTTTCAGGCTTACATTATTAAAACAGGATGTTACAATTATTATAAACTTGACTAGGTGATGCTGTGATCACTGTGAGTGCCACAGTGGTTGATTTTGTATCCCTACCCCCAAGTTGTAAAAATACACAAAATTAATTAGAAAAAATTTCTAAAGTTATTCCATTTCATTCTGACCTTTCTTTACCTATTAAGTTTCAATAATGTGAGCATAAAGTGCAAGAAAATAAGGAAAGTCGGCATCCTTTACGGTACATTCGTGGTGAATGATAGCTTTTTCCCATTTAAAATTGACCCCACCCGGGTCTGCCCTGGGGGACTTGGGTGGGGTTAGGTATTTTTTAGTTCCCAGGGTCACCCTGGTCAGCCCCACAGGGTGGGTTTTTCTCTCTATTCTGGGGCATGTGTTTCTGTCTACCCTTTGTCCATTCACCTGTATTTGCCTTTTTAAAACTCTCCCTACTGTCTGCACTGCCTGTAGCTCTTGATATTGGATGTGTGTTGCTAGATGGTCTTAGCTTTATTTAGGCCCCATGTGTTAGGTTTATTTAACGTATTTGACCGGCTGGCGACATACATTCAATGTTCTGTTTAGTTGTTTTTTTTTTTACAAGCAGTGCAGGCACGTCCTGAGAAAGCCTTGTTGCTGTCGGGACGTTAAGCAATGTACAATCAAAAAAACATTTAAAATTGCCAAATTGGGAAACGTACGTTGTTTCCGGTGCCCTCAGAAATTTTGTATACTACCGATAGGTCTTTGTTAGGTTTTATTGGTTAGGATAGAGTACCACAGTTACTCCCAACCTGATTTTGTGATGCTATGATGCATTTAGGGGCCACAGTGGCTGAATCTGCTGCCCTACCCCCATTTTACCAGTACGCAAAGTAACGCAAAATAATCATAAAAATTGCTTACGTAATAGTCCTCTGTTTAAATATTTTTTGTTGCCAGTTTTTTTTTTTTTTAAGTATGCATACTGAGCATAAAAAGTTGTGATCATTTCATTAATTTCAATGTAACCCATCAATTTAATTGTAACTATTTTTAACTGGCTGGTCTTTTAGGTGATATTTTACCTAGTGTAAGGCGGGTCTAGTAAGGTCTCCCCTTTTCCTTTCATTTATTTTTATCTAGAAATGTGTAAATATGAATATGCGTAATAAAGTTTCATGGTTCCTAATAGCCAAAACAATGTTATCAAAAATACTTAGTTTCCACATGTCGACCACGAGATCTCCACTTCCACCTTCTGCAACGTTCAATCTTTTTTATGGCCGTCTTTAAATCTTATATTGTTCTGGCTGCCAATAAGTGAGCTGTCAAGAGCTAGGGAGCATGTTTTCAGAGTTTGGTGTATAGGGGCGTGTCTTCTGGTCAGAACTGCCAGCAGACCGCTTCTCTGTATGGACATGTTTGGAGAATGTGCTAAGGAGACCGATTTTCTACGCCAAATTCGCATAGGGCTGTTTCCAAATGACCCAGTCTCACGAGGTGAGTTCAGCAGGGTCCTTACGGTCTGTGAACATTTGTGAAAGTTGTAAAAAAATGGCAAGGCTTTTTGAGGGCCCTGGAAAGTCTGTCAATTTCAGTCCTTTTCCTTAAAGTCTGTGAAAGTTTGTAAAAAATGACAACGTACTGGCAAACTTTTGTCTACTTCTTTTTTTTTTCTCCCTCAATTTGTGACTTCCCATTGCAAACGATCATGCTGACGCTTGTTGCAAGTGATCTGTATTTAGCTCTGATCATAAAGTGACTGCATGGCGAACATTCTGATTGGTTGTTTACGCTTCTACCGAAGTCCGCCATTCACTAAGCGTTCTTTTATTTTGGTATCTCTTCACGCATTAGGCATGGAAGCTTCAAATAATTGCTGATACAGAGTGATCTGATTAAAGTGAGTAAAGCTTCAGGCTTCAGTTTGGGTTTGTGAAACGTTCCTGCTTTTCTGGATGGACCCAGTCCAGAGTAATCAGTGTGTAGATGAAAGATGGTGGCCTGGCTCTCCCTGTTCAGCTTGTTGATGTCATCTGCCCACGGGCTGCAGCCGCCATTCTGCTTTTGCCAATCACTTTGTTGTTGTAGTGTCTCCATTCCCAGCTAGTCCAGAATACACTGGAATCCACTGAAGCACTATTTTGTGGACAGGGCATCCAGTCTATTTTGAAGCTTCCTGGTGAGATCAGTGGATCAAGCTGCTGCCTTTCCCTAGCTAGTGCTCTGCTGCTGTGTTGAGCACCTGCAGATCTGTACGATAGTTGGAGCTGCTGCCGCTAGCTGGTAAGGAGAGGGAGGTAGTAGTGCGGTCTGCACGACAGATGTACACGCCACTTCCTTCATTCAACACGGCATCTTGTGTGGTATCACAGCTGCTGTGAGGGTAGCGCTTGTGCACAACCTCCAGCAAGATGGCTTTGTGCAGTGCCGCGACCTTTGGCAAAGAGTCCTGGAACATTATGTTGTCTTGAAGGCTCTTTCGAGATGTCCAGGTATCTGAAGGGAGCTGTTCACACATCTTTGGGCTTGGTTCCAGGACGTCAATGTTAGCCCTTTGCAGGACCTTCAGTTGGCAGTTCAGATTGGGCATTTCTGACGGTTCTTGGTCTGCTCCTGTAGTCTCCCATGCTGTCGGTGTTTAGTAAGTCTCTTCATCGTGTGTGCTGTTCTGCATTCCAGTGGCTCTAATGTCCTCCATTTCCTAAATTGGGGTGCTCCAGATGGCTCTAAGAATGTCACTGCATCATGAGAATGACCCATGTTCTGCATCTTGTCAAGCCTGGCTTTTTGGGTTTCAGGCAGTGTTTCATGTTGTCGATGTATCTTGGTACCGCACAACTGGTCTGACCGAGCAGGTGTTTGCTTGTGCCAGGATGCTGTAATTTGCGCCAATGTGGTCCCCACCAGTTCTTCATCAGAGACTCTCTTTCTTTTTTGCAGCTCTAGCTTCCATGGTTTCAATGTGAGGCCTCCACGTGAATCCAGTAATTTATTTGTTGCCAGTAAAGTTGGCCTGTCTGTCTTTGGTACTGGAAGATCTCCAGTTTTGAGGTGACCTCTTCCATCTGATTGAAAGAGATGGTCTAGCTCAGTTTGAGTGGCCTCTTTCAATCCAGCTGCTGACTCTATAGTCAGCATCCTGGATTCTGGAGGATGCTATTTCTTTATGTTCTGGGGGATGCTATTTCTTTATGCCTCCACGTGAATCCAGTAATTTATTTGTTGCCAGTAAAGTTGGCCTGTCTGTCTTTGGTACTGGAAGGTCTCCCGTTTTGAGGTGACCTCTTCCGTCTGATTGAAAGAGATGGTCTAGCTCAGTTTGAGTGGCCTCTTTCAGTCCAGCTGCTGACTCTATTGGCAGCATCCTGGATTCTGGAGGATGCTATTTCTTTATGTTCTGCTGCGCTCCACACTGCAAAGTCATCTGCATGGAGGATGTTCAAGACGAACCTTGGTACTGTTGTACTGATGTCATTAATGTAGACCAAAAACAGCATCAAACACAACATCTCCCTGAGGTACACCTTCCCCGAGTTTGACAAGAGTGCTGAATGTGCAGACGATAGATGCTTCAGCAGCAGCCCCTGTTAAGCATGCCTTAAATAAAAAGAATTACAATTAAATCGATGGGTCACATTGAAATTAATGAAATGATCACAAATGTTTATGCTCAATGTACATATTTTGTTAAGAAAACTGGCAACAAAGGTATTTAATCAGAGGAGCAATTGTTATGATCATTTTTCGTTCCTTTGCGTACAGGTAAAATGGGGGTAGGGCAGCAGATTCAGCCACTGTGGCCCCTAAATGCATCACAGCATCATAAAATCAGGTTGGGAGTAACTGTGGTACTCTATCCTAAACAATAAAACCTAAAAAAGACCTATCAGTTGTATACAAAATTTCTGAGGGCATCAGAAACAATGTACGTTTCCCAATTCAGCAATTTTAAATGGTAAAAAGCTATCATTCACCACGAACATACCGTAAAGGATGCCGACTTTCCTTATTTTCTTGCACTTTATGCTCACATTATTGAAACTCAATAGGTAAAGAGAGGTCAAAATAAAATGGGATAACTTAAGCAATTTTTTTCTAATTTATTTTGTGTATTTTTACAACTTGGGGGTAGGGATACAAAATCAACCACTGTGGCACTCACAGTGATCACAGCATCACCTATTCAAGTTTATAATAATTGTGACATCCTGTTTTAATGATGTAAACCTACAAATGGACTGTCAGTGCTATAGAAAATGTCTAAAGGCATCTGACACATTATTTTTGTCTTTTTTTGCGATTTCGCTGAAATGGTCGTTTACTGGGTGCACAAATACCTTCACTGTGAGCCAGAGATTCAATATTTTTTCATTCTGTTTTGGCAGAGGATGCAGAAGGTGTGCCTTGACATAATATTACCTGATTTGGGCTTCTGGAATGAATTCTGATTTATTTAGAGGAAAATGTTTCTCAACCTCATTTTAGCACCTGCGAAGAGCATGAATGGGGGTACCCTTGCGCCATCGGCTATATCTCTGGTGTGTTCCTAAGGATTTTCGGGGAACATGGCTTAAACATCTCAGGACATACTAAGGAACACTTTGAAACCCATCTTATTGAGTACTGGGGGGGGGGGGGGGGGGGGATGCACGGTAGACCTTCCTAGCTTATGGACTATTACACATGGGGTGATAAGGGGTGGTAGTAAGGTGTCGGATGCTCAATAGTCGGTTGACTTCCTCCATGCAGTCGGAGACGAACTGAGTTCCTAGGTCACTCAAGATCTCCTCAGGAATCCCCAAACGGCTGAGCATGTCGACGAGCGCCTCTGCCACTGTTGAAGTGTCGATCTCCTTCAATGGTATGGCCTCAGGATAACGTGTAGCGTAGTCCACCAGGGTCAAAATGTAGCGATGACCATCTTTACTTGGAAGGGATATTGGCCCCACCAGGTCCACAGCTACCCGCTTGAAAGGCATGTCAATCAGAGGCATTTTCTCTAGAGGAACCTTGGGCACCTTTCCTTTGGAGATTGTTTTCTGGCATATGTCGCATGACCTGCAGAATCGGGTGACGTCGCCTCCCATATCAGGCCAGTAGAAGACGGCTCGGATCCTATCGAGGGTCTTGTTGATTCCCAAGTGTCCTCCCAAAATGGAATCATGGGTCAATTTCATCACCTGCATCCTCAATCAGGGACTACTACTTGACGCACAGGTTTATCTCCACTGCTGTCGAATATCCGGTACAGGATATGTCTTCTGGTCTCGAAGGTTATCTCATTTCCCTTTCGCGTCTCCATTCTGGATCTGGATCGTCTGCGTTTCTGGCACCATCAATGTTTCCGATGAAAAGATCGTAGACAGGGGTCATTACGCATAGCACCTTCACCTTTCCTTTCAGGTACGGGGAGTCGACACTGACATTGGCAAGGGGGATAATCCTCACAGTTCCGTCGGCCAAAATGAGGGTGGTCCACTTCTGTAGCTCCTGGTCTTCAGTTACTAGGTCCTCTCTCATGATGATACAACTACAACCGGTGTCTCTCAGCACTCTCACTGGTGTGTTTCCAACGAATCCTGACACCACCAGCATGTTCGGCACTTCATTCTCAGGCAGCGCAATGTTTGAGACTGGTAAAAATGTAGCCTCATCTCCTACTGGGATGCGTCCATTCTTTTTGAAAGATTCAATCAGCTCCGGTGTCACTCGTGTTTCTCCAGATTCAAAGTCACTGGATGACGTCACACCATTGGCTAATACAGCGGCGGCTCTGTGTTGAGACGTGGTGCTGCTTCTGCCTGCTATCCCACGATCTTGGTTGGATCTTCTAATGTTGTCGCCTCGGGGAACATCTTTAGAAGGACACCGTATCGCCTTGTGACCTTTCTTTCCACAGAGAAAACATATCAGGTTCTCCACCGGCTTGTATTTCGGGGTGTCTCTGACATTGTGAATTTCCTCTGCTGGTGCAGACACACGCTGCGGCTTACTGGGCCCGAACTTCATGTTGTGGGCATCAAGGTATCTTTGAGCGAAGTCGGCCAGGGCCTTTAGGGACTGGTCTATTTGCTCCCTGAGGTGGGCGGTCAGGTCCTTAGAACATGCATTGAGGACTTGTTCTTTGATAATAAGGTCACATAGGTCCTGGTACTCTTTGTTTAAACCAGCCAGCTCTATCCATTTCTCCAAGTAGCTCCTGATTCTTTCAATGAATAGGCCGGGTGCTTCTCCTTCTTCAGGCTTGCAGTTCGGAAATCGTCGCCTGTAACCCTCTTCAGTGAAGTCGTACTGTCTCAGCAGGGCAGCTTTCAACTGCATATAATCTTCGGCTTTTTCTCTTGGCAAGCGGGTGTAAAATTTAAGTGCTTTGCCAGTTAGAAGTGCACTCAGCTTGATAGCCCAAGTCTCTTGTCTCCAGTTGTTGCTGCTTGCAAAGCGCTCGAATCGCTCTAGGAAAGTGTCCATCTTATCTGAATTTTCTGTGAAAGGTGGTAGCTTCGGCGCAGGGGCTGTTTGCTCTCTGCTGGCTAATGCTGTTGCTTCATTAGCTCTCTGGCTCTGTGCTTCTATCTCCATCTGCTTTAGATGAATTTCGTGCTGACGTTGCCTCTCCGCTTCTTCTCAGTGTTTCTCTGCCTCTTCTGCTTGAATTTCCAGTTTCCTGATTTCACGTTCTTTAGCTCATTCTTCTCTCTCCAATCTCTCCTTTTCTTCTCTCTCTCGTCTCTTTTCTTCTTTCTCCTCTCTCTCTAGTCTCTCCTTTTCTTCTCTCTCTCTCTCTCTCTCGTTTCTTTTCTTCTTTCTCCTCTCTCTCCTTTACAAACTCGAGGAGTTCAGCTCCGAGTCCACATTCCTTTCCAATTTTCAGGAATGTCTCCATTTCCGGCGTCGCCATCTCTGCGTTTCACTGCTGGCTGTTTTCTCCTGCTACTCCTTTACACTGAGCGGATGAGCGTCCATGGTGTTTTGCCTGTGATGAGCAGTTTTCTGTTCGACACTTTTTGCTGTATTGTGCTGACCTAATTGACACCAGATATAAACACTTTACAGCAGACTCCTTGAAGGTTTTGTTCCGGGATGTTCCCCCGGACAAAATCTTCAATTTCTTGCGAGCATGCAATATTTTTAACAAGATTTGAGCATTCATAGACTATGTGAATCTTTTTTATTTGCCCTTTTTGAGAGTCTGTAGACATTTCTTTTAAAGACATGTGCGACATTTTAGCCTGAGATTTTTAATCTATATTTACATCTTGTCTTAAGACCTTGCTTTTAGTCTGGCTGACCAGATTTTTACCCATCCCGCCATGAGATGGCCTTAGTCGCCTGCTCGGCGTTAAACCCAAATAACAAACAAACAAACCAACTGAAGAAGTCCCGTCAGAGGTGCCAATATGTTACATGGTGAAGTCATAGTCGAAGTATGATAAACACACCAGACGCACGCACGTAAGGTTCTTTTAAATAAACTTCATTCAGCTGCAACCTGTCACACGTGGCTTAGGGATGTAGACAATACTGGAGTAACAGTTCCAACAATATTTTAATTCAGCGATGCGATCTCCACACAATGCATTCCCAAATGCACCAACACTGATACATTGTCTCTTCTTTAAATGTCAACACTGGCGACACAAATTTCCTCACATAACGTAAACCACCGTTACGCTGCGTCTCTCACAATGTACACCAGAGACAGTAATAATGAGAGAACAAAGGAATTTTTTTTTTTTACTTCATAATTTAACGATTTTTGATAACAAAACACTCGTATGACCACACCGCTCATTTTTCCTGGATCCCCTTTATTTTTCTCTGTAAAATAGATATATAAAGAGAGAACTGAAACAGCATTAACACAATGACTGAGTTAACCCTTTTCAACCCTCATCAGTCATGGTCCCCGCACAGAGTAAATACCATCGGAGTTTACCCCTCGCACATTGTTATTTGAACATACACTATTTTATGTACCTCCCAGCATAGCAATAACAACAGGGGTTAACTCAATAATGTAAACATTTACACACTAAAATGACTGTGTAGTTATGAGTTTAATTATATCTTCAAAATATTTTTTATTATAAAATGAATCAAGACGAATTACTTCTTCTAAACGATATCAGCGCTGTAGAAAACAAAGACTTTAAAACAGAGACTCTAAAAAACAGCGGCTTCTCTCTGTAATTGTTTCAGGTAAATCCAAAGCTTATCTTGGAAAACAATACATGACAGAAGATATAGAATCTGTCACGGCTGAGGAGTTAATCAAACTACATTCTAAATGTGAAAATCACACCGCTTCACTAATGACTCGTGATTTAAGTCGATCTCTTGTCTGTCTATACACAAAAGCAGCAAGTCACTTTCTACCTGTAGACACTGACAGTCTATCACACGACCTTGAAAGCAACCCTATTGTTTCAAGTTCAATCGGCAAATTAGCATGTATCATGTTTTACAAGTTTGGGAATTACCTTGCACCTGTGGTAACCTTGCTTGTTACCGGGAGCCATATTGATTTTTCAAAAATAAATTTTATAGAAAAAGAAAAGGATGGACCGAATGGACCAAATAGATGAGACCCAGACAACTCCGCAACCGAGTCCTGTTTTGACACAGGTTCAAACGGTGACTAAGACTAAAAGCCCAGGCAGGGTTGAGGCAGGAAAAAGATTAGCCGAATATAACAGACAAAATAAGTTACCGCTACAGGCACAAACTGAAAAAAGGCATATAACTGACCCGCCATCAGAACAGTCAGGCTTGTTAACAACCCCATCGGTGTCACCCCCGCCACACCCACATCAAAGTGAGAGACAAACAACTGAGTCTAAACCCGAACCTCAAATAACAAAATATATAGTTGCTGGATTTGTTGTCGGATTTGGTTATGTAGGTTACCAATTATACAGAAAATACAAACCACAGTGTCCAAAAAATCAGACACTCCAAAAACAAAACCAGAAGTCGCCACATTACCAGCAATACCCAAAGCCGTTGACCCATTTGTTATGCAATAAATAAATTTTTTATTTTAATTTTCTTGTATTAGAAAATGAGCGACTCAAAGAATTTAATGAACCTTGTCTATCACTCTGCCGTAATAAGCGGACTAGCAGTAGCTTACTCTATGCTGGGAAAAAATCTCCTCAAAATAAAATTGGCAGACTTGAGTAGATTAGACTTTGAAGACAGTGCTAAATTAATTGTAGTTGTAACAGCGTCAATTGCTACGAAAGACTTTCTCGTCAAGCAAGGAATTATTCCAGAAAATGTTTCTATGTAAATTAAAAAAAATATGGCAACTATAGCTATTATGATTGGTGGTGCCATGGTCAATGCATTGGCTTTCAGTGGATCAAACTATCTTTTTTCAAAAATGGGTAGAGAGGAATCAGCAGAAGAAATGAAGCGTCATAATGAGGCATCTGAAAAACTGGAACAAGCTCAGCAGGAGTATGAAAAGCAACGAACAGAGAAACTTGATTTCATTAATGAAAAACTTAGGCTTGAAGGTCACGCACAGCATACATTTTCAAATGTCCATGATGCGATCAAAGAATATTTTCTTGTTACTGGTGAAGACATGTCTACCTCAAAGCCGAAACTTAGCAACTACAATCAACCAAGCACACAACAAAGAAACGGAGAGATAATCTTTGTTCTAGTAGGCATGACATTTGTATATTTCACAGGAGTTTATATTGCTAGAAAAAATGACCGACGCTAAACTATCAAAAATATATTACTCTCCAATTGGATATTGGAAGGGAAACACCGCGATTCAGAAATTACACGCGGCCGTGGGCGGTGATGTAACACTCAATCAAATAAAACAATGGTTACAAAAACAGGCAATTTGGCAGATATGGTCCAAAAAGAATATCTAGACCTCATTTTGTGAACACAACACCAAATGACACGCATCAAATGGATCTATTGTTTCTTCCACATGATACAATAAGAAAAAAGCGTTACAAGTATGCATTAACTGTTGTCGACATAGCTTCAAGATACAAGGATGCCGAGCCCATATCTGACAAAACAGCCAGTACAGTTGCGATAGCGTTAACAAAAATATATAGTTGAGGCCCGTTAAAATACCCCAGACTCGTTCAGGTCGATGATGGATCTGAATTCAAGGGCACAGTTAATCAGTTATTTGCAAAGCACGGTTTACTGGTTAGATGAGGCATTCCAGGCATTCACAGATCACAGGCAATAGTAGAAAACTTTAACAAACAATTATCGGAAAGGCTTTTCAGCTACCAGTATTCTAAGGAACTCATGTATGACACGCGTAACACTGAGTGGGTAAAAAGATTACCGTCTGTGATAAAAGCAATGAATAACAAAGGCCATGTAAAGCCTGCTGATGCTATTAAATTTAAAACAATTACAGAGCCAAAAACAACAGTCCAGGCCCCACCACCACTGGCGCCAGACACAAGTTTGTTTACAAAACAGGTAAGATATTTATATCAGCCTGGTGCATCTGAGAATGACGTGAGGCGCAGAGCAACCGACCCCATCTGGTCCACGACCATTCATAATATAAAAAATAATTCCCGGCAGTCCATCAATATATTATTTATATGAGCCAGCCCCACAGAGGGCATTTGTTAGAGAAGAATTACAGATTATTCCCCCAGACACTGTTACTCACTTTTGACCAATTCGTCAATCAGTTCATCAATGAGCTCATCACAAATATCTTCAGATAACTTAAGCCTGTAGTGGCCAGGCCCATAAGCCTTCTCCTTACTGTGAAACACTCGTTTCATGTCCCCAACTGCAAGTGACTTCTTATTTGTTTGGATCATTTCTAGATTATGTTTGTTTGATCTCAGTGACTTGTTTGGGATAATCAGGCATCAGTGCTCCATCTAATACTTGCTTATAATGTTCATGATGAATGTCTTTATTTTTAATCGCTGTTTTTTTTTTATACCTTTGGCTTTTGACTGACTACCTTTTTGGTGCAGTATAGAAAACATTTTTGATCTCAGTCCAACGTATTCAACAATTGGCACACCATTCAATTCGTCTTTAAACTTTCCAGGTACTTTCTTGTTTTGTGCACTAAACTTCGGTTTGAAGTAATTATAATAAAATTCAAGCATGAACAGTTTTGATAACTCAAGTATTGCCATACCAATGAATACTGGCTTGTCCAGTTTGACAATCTTTTTTTTTTAGTGACACTGCATACAATGATGAATGAAACTCTTTATACCCTGTATACTGTGGCTTACCTGTAAGTTTAATTGCACCCAATTCAGTTGTGACCCGTCTCACATCTTTGCGGTGATGAGGATTTTCCATCGTCTTTCCAAAACAGGCATTGTTCATAAGCTTAAAAACGTCTTTGTCAAATGCAGTGTTGCCGTCCCTTGCACGCAATGTTGTGTTCTTCATTATGTAATCTTTCATGAAAGCACTTTGATCAAATTGAATGCCTCTATGAACTTTCTTTAGTACTAACCCATGTCTGATGTAAAACTGCAACAAGCGATAGTGACATACGTAATTGAATTTGTCATTCAAATTTGGCACAAGTTTAGTGTCTTCTTTTTCCCCCGTCATACTCATTTTCTCAACTGCTAAGGGATAATCATTGTGGTAATCGTGTAGATGGTGTGGGTACTCTAGGTCGACTTCAAAGATCCAACCCTTCGCGTCATTCCGGTCATGATTCATAATATAGTTTGTTAACTCTGTTATGTCATACTGTAACAACTCATACAGACAAAAGTTTTTCAAGGGCAATAACTCACACATCGCCCATCCATACAAATTATTAGCGTCTACGTACGTAATGAATGACCTTGACCTTGAGGGGTCAAAGTCAAGGTCATCCAGATATTTGTTGTTCGCTTTGGCATAATTGTTCGCTGCTATACTAATGCCTCCCCTCAATCCACGTTCCACCATTTCACCCATCGTACGATCAGACAACAGGTCAATAAATATCTTACTGGATTTCAAAAAAGCATCCCATGTCATGCCAGGACTAGTTATGTAACAGGCCGGGTCAAGACTGTATGTAACAAACCCTTTTCACGGTAACTTTCAAATACGTCTGCTAGCAAGCAAACGTCAGCTTTCAAGTACCGGTCATGGTAGTCACCAATCGTCTGACACCCTAATTTACTCCATGTATCAAGTGCATGTTGGTAATCAGAGTCAGAAATACCTTTACCATTTAAGATAGAGTAAAATTTCTCTTTTGGTGGCAGTCTCCTTTCTTCAAACACAACCCAGTGATCAATGTACTCATATGGATACACACCTTTCTTAATCAAGTCTGGCTCAAAATATTTACTTGTTATTGGAAACGATGTCAGTCCGTCTGCCAGACTAGCAAGCCCTAAAGACAAATGTTGCATGGAGTCATAAAATGTTAATTTGTTGTCCAGCCTAAAAGTCAAATATAATGCAACTAATGTTTTTGTAAGACTCGTCTACAGCACGCATGATATTGTGTGAATCATATCGTTTGAGATTGTGGAAAAAGATTGGTAGTTTGTATGTCTTAGGATCTATTTTTAATAGCAAGTTATAATTGTTATGTGCAGCACCTCTGTAGCACCCAGTTATGTGGTCATGGTCACGAACTGTATCACCTCCGAGGGCTTGTTCACAAATCCAACACTTCTCTGCTGTATTAAAATTCAGTTTCTCTTCTTCTGTCATAACCAAAGGCATCTGATATGTTGTGAGATAATCTACTACCTGACTATACAGTTGTCTCATTTCTGTTAAAAACAGACATGCTGCATTTTCTCCTCTGTAGATAACAGGTTCTAAATGATGACCTAACAATAATGTATCCTCGCGCTGGGACCATATGGTGTTGAGGCGCGTCCCCTGGGTGGTGGATAGGGGGTCCCTCGTGAGAGGGGTGCACCGAATGAAATAAGGTGCCGTGAACCAACATGGTCTAAGGGAAGGTGACCCCGACAGAAAACCCCTGGTCCTCCTAGTAAAGGGGTTGGGCGTGGGGGTAGCTTCCCCACCCTGCAAAAAAGAAAATAGCTACAAAAACGCCGACGAAAAGACTAACAGTAATTCCTTTCCTGGAGGAGGAAGGTTCTTCTACCAGAAGACTTATGACATCCTGTGGTGAAAGCCGGAAGTCTTCGGAAGCCACAGGACCGAGCCGCCTCTCTCTATCCAGGGATACAACCATGGGCACATGGAACGTCAAGACCATGTACCAGAGTGGCAAGGCCGCCCAGATAGCAGCGGAAATGCAAAAGTACAACCTTTCCCTGCTAGGTATCAGTGAAGCCAGATGGGCGCAGTCTGGCCAGAAAAGGCTGTTAAGTGGGGAGATGATTCTGTATTCAGGTCATGAAGAGGAGAATGCCCCCCATACAGAAGGTGTAGCATTCATGCTGTCACCAGTGGCACAGAGAGCGCTGATGGGCTGGGAACCTCTTGGGCCAAGAATTATCACCGCAGCCTTTAGAACCAAGAAAAAGCTCAAGCTGAACGTCATCCAGTGTTATGCGCCCACTAATGACAGTGACGAGGAAGAGAAACAAGAGTTCTACGACCGACTCCAGAGTGCCTTGGACAAATGTGCGGAGCGAGACATCGCCATCGTCATGGGCGATTTTAATGCCAAAATAGGGGAGGACAACACCGGATACGAAGAGGTGATGGGGAGACAGGGACTTGGCTTGGAGATGAGTGAGAACGGGGAGAGGTTTGTAGACTTTTGTGCTCTAAACCGACTTGTCATTGGAGGCAGCATCTTCCCACACAGAAGAATACACAAAGCAACTTGGGTCTCACCCGACTATACAACAGAGAACCAAATAGACCATATCTGCATTAGCAAGAAATTTAGAAGATCCCTTCAAGATGTTCGAGTGAGGAGGGGAGCAGATGTCGCCTCAGACCACCATCTGCTTACCTTAAGAATGAAGCTCAAGCTAAAGAAAAGCTGCACAGAGACAACAAGAAGACAGCGCTATAGTGTAGGCCTCCTGAGAGAGACTGGTGTGAGAGAAGAGTTCGAACTGGTGCTGTCCAACCGGTTTCAAGCGCTACAGGAGCTAGTAAATGAAGAGGAGGCGGTCACCACAGAGCAGCAGTGGAAGGCAGTTAGAGAGGCGCTGAACTCAACCTGCAAAGACACTGTAGGGTTCAGGAAACACCATCACAAGGACTGGCTGTCGGCACAGACCTTGAAGAAGATAGAAGTGAGGAAGCAGAAGAAAGCAGTTGTCAACAACAGTCGCACGAGAGCAGCCAAAGTAAGGGCACAGGGGGAATACTGGGAAGCCAACCGCGAGGTGAAGAGGAGTATCAGGGCAGACAAGAGGGCCTACACAGACAGCCTGGCAGCAGAGGCACAAAAAGGCAGCAGGCAGTGGCAACATGAAACAGCTCTACGACATTTCCAGAAGATTGTCAGGCAAGTATGGCCATACAGAAAGACCAGTAAAAGACAAAGAAGGCAAGCCTATTGCAGACAGAGCAGACCAACTCGACAGATGGGCCGAGTATTTTTGAAGAGTTACTGAACAGACCTAGCCCACCCGACCCCCCAGACATCCAGCCGGCAGAGACCGACCTACCCATCAGCTGTGACAGACCCAGCCGGGAAGAGATCAGAAGAGCAGTGGCATTTTTGAAGACCGGCAAAGCAGCAGGCCCAGATGGCATCCCAGCGGAATCTCTGAAAGCAGACCTAGAGACAACAGTGGAGATGCTGTACCCACTGTTTGGAAAGATCTGGGAAGAGGAGGTTATGCCAGCTGACTGGAAGGAGGGGTACCTAATCAAGCTTCCCAAGAAAGGCGACCTCAGCAAGTGTTCCAACTACAGAGGAATCACCTTGCTGTCAGTACCAGGAAAGGTCTTCAACAGGATCATCCTGGAGAGAATGAAGAGCTCCGTTGACCCCCAGCTGAGAGACCAGCAAGCAGGATTCAGGAAGAACCGATCATGTACAGACCAGATCGCCACTCTCCGCATCATCGTGGAACAGTCTCTGGAGTGGAGCTCCCCGCTGTACGTCAACTTTGTGGATTATGAGAAAGCATTTGACAGTGTGGACCGAGAGACTCCTACGACACTACGGTGTACCCACAAAGCTCGTCCGCCTGATCAAGAGCATCTACGATGGCATGACATGTCGCGTGATCCACGAAGGGCAGTTCACCAGGGAGCTCCAGGTCAGAACTGGTGTCAGGCAGGGGTGTCTGCTGTCTCCGTTTCCTCTTCCTACTGGCCATAGACTGGGTCATGAAGATGACCACAGAGCACAGACGAAGGGGAATACAGTGGACACTGTGGACACAGCTTGACGACCTCGATTTTGCAGACGACTTGGCATTACTGTCCCACACTCATCAACAAATGCAGGACAAGACCACGAGGCTTGCTGACATCTCGTCCCAAGTGGGCCTCACCATTCACAAACAGAAAACAAAGACAATGAGGCTGAACGCAACCAGGAAAGAACCAGTCTTGCTTGCTGGCACCCCGTTGGAGGAGGTGGAGTCCTTCACCTATCTCGGGAGCATCATAGACAAAAAAGGCGGCACTGATGCAGATGTCAGAGCACGAATTGGTAAAGCCAGTGCAGCCTTTCTCCAGTTGAAAAAAGTGTGGAGTTCCAGAGAGCTGTCACAACACACCAAAGTCCGGATTTTCAACTCCAATGTAAAAGCAGTTCTCCTATATGGAGCAGAGACTTGGAGATTGACAAAAACCACAGTCAACAGAGTACAGACCTTCATGAACAGTTGCCTTAGAAGAATTTTGAAAATCCACTGGCCAGAGAAGATCAGCAACGTCAGACTCTGGGAGAGAACAGAGCAGACAACAGCAGAGAATGAAATTGGGAGAAGAAGATGGGGATGGATCGGTCACAGTCTGAGAAAGCCAGCTTCCAGTATCACTAGGCAGGCATTGTCATGGAACCCACAGGGAAAGAGGAAAAGAGGTAGGCCGAGAAACTCCTGGCGTCGAGACCTCCAAGCAGACATCAAGAGACTGGGAACCACCTAGAGTAGAATCGAAGGAGAAGCACAGGACAGGAGTCGTTGGAGGTCTCTCGTCGACGGCCTTTACCCGGGTAGGGGTGACAGGCGTAAGTAAGTAACAATAATGTATCCAAAAGAACACACCACTTGGTCACTCAACTTTATAGTCTTTGGTAATGACTCTGGAGCAGGACCCTCATACGGTACAACCAGTGAATCAAAATCAGCATACACTACAAACGGCAGCTTTTGCTGATTCCCATAGTTCTTAAAAAATACTTGACTACCTGCACAGGATCTGGATACTTAAGTACAGTTTATGTCATCAGCTGACCTGCAGTGCAAAACACGTTTGTGCGCCAATTTATGGAAGAAAATCTTTGTAAACATCTTTTACACACTTCCTGTTTGCCATTGTGTTTTGTTGTATGCCCATGAATTAGACGTGACATACTCCTGATAATTGTGAAGTGAAAGTTATCATTATCGCCTATTAATAAAAGGTCAACATGCTTATCTTCTGGCTGTCTGTAGCTTGGAGCAATTGGTGATACTCTAATGTTTTGTAACTTGTCAACAGACTCATTATCCCACACATACATTCACAGATATACCAGGATTTAGTTTTTCAAACAAGTCTATGTCTTCTATTTTATTTGGGAAATCTATACCACTGAAATCAAGTTCTTACAAATTTAGTGTAGTTAGATACGCGATCAGGTCTTGTTTTTACAAAGTGTAGTTTAGCAAGCACACACCACATGAAACAAAAATTATCATTGTTCTGAAAATTGACTACAGCCTTTTTGTTTGCAACCTCTGTTGGCAGTGGTATCCATGATTTACCTAATATAGGATGATATCTTGATTAATTGTAGTTCATGTACACGTCCTTCATGCCAACCTGATCCCTTCATTTTTGCTCTGTCAATTGCTTCAAGAAAATCAGGTAACAGTCTGTCTCTAAACATGTTCTCTAATTCTCTTCTTGTGTTAACTGTGTGTTGTCTTGTCGAGATATATATGTATGATGCAATCACTTCACCGTCTACTCTAGTAAATTCTATTTTAGCAACAACTTGATTTTTTTACACTGCCTGTAAGAAGATTATCTTGTATTACAGAAAAAGAGTTTTCTATCGATTCATAGACATTGTTGAGAGTTTAAAGCTGGGTTCAAACACACGTGTTTTTAAGTCATAAAAACTCTTAACATCTTTGAAGCAGTCTGTAACATCAACTGTGTGGGTTTGTTCTTCTGTCATTTTTATTGGGCAAAACAAATGTATAAATTAATTCACTAACCCATACCCTGTGGGCTGATCTGTCTTTAAAATAAGCTTTAGATGCTTAGTTGATTTCAGTTTATTTTTTACATCATCTCGTTCATGCTTATTTGGTATGACGTCGTTCTCTCTGAGACAGTCTTCAAAGCTGTCACGATCCTTACAGTAAAACAAACAGATAAACTTTAACTGTTCTCAAAAATCTTTCAGTACAGCATTATATTTCTGAGTGAGAATCCATACACTAACATTTGCGTGTCTGCCACTGAAGGCAAGTTCTGCTAAAGTGTTTCTCTTCTTAACAATGTCTTTCTCTGCAGAACAGTCATCAACAATAAACAACGTTGGTTACCCTTCAAATTGTTTGTAAAAATATTGCAGGTAGTCATTCATTTTTTTCTCAGGGTCGACTAAGTAAATGTTGCTGTCAGTCCAAATGAATAAACGGTTGTGATAAGCTTTGTTGTGTTTGATAGTAGGACAAAATATCACAATGTTTTCAAAATGATGGATGTATCTTGTTTGTAAGAGGTTAGGTACAAATTCAGTTTTACCACATCTGGTGGCACCACAAAATAAGCCACAGTGTGGATCGAGTGTCATCAAGTTCATTTTCATACACAATATAAGTTTAATATATATGTCCACTTAGTCTGCTTTCTGCAATATTGAGTAGTGCATCATAAATCAGATACAAATATATATTTATTGCTTCGGCTTTTTCAACCTTTTTTTGTATCTGAATTGTAATACCGTCACTGCCATTTTCAACAGTACGACCTGACCCATGAAGGTAGTCATCATCTGTACTGCGCAGGTCTAGCCACAGTGCATACTTGTTTGTCAGGTATTGTCCGATCTTAACGTCATACAGATGTAAATCTTTACACGCCATGTTTGCTGGTTTATCTCTAATCCTTCCACCAGCAAAGTATTTTGTGATCTCGTCATAGTGCTGATAAGGCAGCATTCCTGATGAATACACTTGATTTGGGCGCCCTTCGATTGTACAAGACAAATGTGTTATCTTTGGATTGTAGAATTTTTCTGAATCCCTTTTGTATGGGCTCGCCGGTTCAACAAACAACATAAGAATGCCTTTCAGTGACCTGGCAGGTGTGTTTAAGTTTATGTTCCACATTGGGTCGCTTTTGTCTTTATGCATTAAACTATGTCTAATCATCTGGTCATAATAAATCGGCAGTCTTGACTGGTACTGATTTTGAATGAGTCTGGTTAATTCAGTATGTGTGACAATTTCATATTTCAAGGAAATGTTAGAAATCTTGTATGTTGCATTGAGATCAGATGATTTTATAACTTTGGAGTAGTCATTGAAGGTTAGTTCAAAACTTAGACGGTCATTCAGTGCTCCTTGGTAATAAGGCAAATGCGCTGTCAAGATTTCAAACTCAAGTGGAATGAAAAACCTGGTTCCATATGTTTCGGCCATTATAACGTCCTTGGCTGCTGATGTTGATTTATCGATTTGAAGTTTAGTAATGTTATCTGACTGTATGCCTTGATAAATACGATCCTCTCGTTCTTCTCTTGTGAGCCACAGATCTTTGTAGCAGTAAAACACATCAGCATCATCAAGACTAAACACTTCCTGTCCTTCAAGTTTTACTTTAATAGTTCTTATAATTGCTCTGCCAAGATTGTTAACTAGTGTTCTGTTCACGTCTGCGTCTGATGATAGTTCAATATTAAATGCAAGGCGTGCAGTACCAGGAACAATAACGTGACTGGGACCTAGGTTTGGAAACTTGACTGTAAGTGTTTGGTTTTGGTCTATGGTACTTGGATTGTTTGTAATGACGATTGATTGTCTAATGCCCTTAACACCAAGAGGCTCATGTAGTTTTCTATATGGGTCTAACTTTGATCCGTAAGATGATGTCATTTTATTATGCAAAAATCAAAAATATTAAATTAATAAAAACAATGGCTGTGGGAGGATTTAATCATGAAGATTTTGAAATGGATGTCTCAGATACTAGTATCACAGATATGACAGATATGACTGGAATGGGAAATACTTCTCCTATGTATCACGAACTGTTAAAAGACAAAGTAAACTCATTTTATGACAGTGTTTTTTGCGCGCCCAGATATAATAGATCCTAATCAGTTTGAATACGAAAAAGGACACTTATTTGTAAATACAGACAGAGGGAAAGTGTATCTAACACATAAAAATAGCCCTGCTAAGTTTAGAGCTTTAAGTACAATCAAAACGGATGTAGATGGTGAGGCAGCACTGCAGCGTTACTTGGTGTTGGTACTAATAAGAAGTTAACACCGCGTCTTGTTAGTGCCCTTCATGACATGCAAACAAGGATGCCAACGGGGCAAGATATTGAAATGGCAGCAGTAACAAGCCTGCCAGAAATAGCAAACACGGTAATACAAGAAACCTCATTTACAGAAGGTCAAATAAATGAAGTTATGAAAACAATAGAAGACTCTCCTTTACCCATGCGAGATTTAATGGGCTTAAATAAATCATTGCAGTCAATCAGAGGTGAGATGGTAAATAATGTTGCCAAACTTGGTGACCTTGATAAACACATAGAACGAGAAAAAGAGAACTGGAGTTAGAGAAGAGTTCAAACTGGTGCTGTCCAACCGGTTTCAAGCGCTACAGGAGCTAGTAAATGAAGAGGAGGCGGTCACCACAGAGCAGCAGTGGAAGGCAGTTAGAGAGGCGCTGAACTCAACCTGCAAAGACACTGTAGGGTTCAGGAAACACCACCACAAGGACTGGCTATCGGCACAGACCTTGAAGTAGATAGAAGCGAGGAAGCAGAAGAAAGCAGCGGTCAACAACAGTCGCACGAGAGCAGCCAAAGCAAGGGCACAGGGGGAATACTCGGAAGCCAACCGCGAGGTGAAGAGGAGTATCAGGGCAGACAAGAGGGCCTACACAGACAGCCTGGCAGCAGAGGCAGAAAAGGCAGCAGGCAGCGGCAACATGAAACAGCTCTACGACATTACCAGAAGATTGTCGGGTAAGTATGGCCATACAGAAAGACCAGTAAAAGACAAAGAAGGCAAGCCTATTGCAGACAGAGCAGACCAACTCGACAGATGGGCTGAGTATTTTGAAGAGTTACTGAACAGACCTAGCCCACCCGACCCCCCCCCCCCCCTCCCCCGACATCCAGCCGGCAGAGACCGACCTACCCATCAGCTGTGACAGACCCAGCCGGGAAGAGATCAGAAAAGCAGTGGCATTTTTGAAGAATGGCAAAGCAGCAGGGCCAGATGGCATCCCAGCGGAGTCTCTGAAAGCAGACCTAGAGACAACAGTTGAGATGCTGTACCCACTGTTTGGAAAGATCTGGGAAGAGGAGGTGATGCCAGCTGACTGGAAGGAGGGGTACCTAATCAAGCTTCCCAAGAAAGGCGACCTCAGCAAGTGTTCCAACTACAGAGGAATCACCTTGCTGTCAGTACCAGGAAAGGTCTTCAACAGGATCATCCTAGAGAGAATGAAGAGCTCCATTGACCCCCAGCTGAGAGACCAGCAAGCAGGATTCAGGAAGAACCGATCATGTACAGACCAGATAGCCACTCTCCGCATCATCGTGGAACAGTCTCTGGAGTGGAGCTCCCCGCTGTACGTCAACTTTGTGGATTATGAGAAAGCATTTGACAGCGTGGACCGAGAGACTCTGTGGAAACTCCTACGACACTACGGTGTACCCACAAAGCTCGTCCGCCTGATCAAGAGCAGCTATGATGGCATGACATGTCGCGTGATCCACGAAGGGCAGTTCACCAGAGAGCTCCAGGTCAGAACTGGTGTCAGGCAGGGGTGTCTGCTGTCTCCGTTCCTCTTCCTACTGGCCATAGACTGGGTCATGAAGATGACCACAGAGCACAGACGAAGTGGAATACAGTGGACACTGTGGACACAGCTTGACGACCTCGATTTTGCAGACGACTTGGCATTACTGTCCCACACTCATCAACAAATGCAGGACAAGACCACGAGGCTTGCTGACATCTCGTCCCAAGTGGGCCTCACCATTCACAAACAGAAAACAAAGACAATGAGGCTGAACGCAACCAGGGAAGAACCAGTCTTGCTTGCTGGCACCCCGTTGGAGGAGGTGGAGTCCTTCACCTATCTCGGGAGCATCATAGACAAAAAAGGCGGCACTGATGCAGATGTCAGAGCACGAATCGGTAAAGCCAGAGCAGCCTTTCTCCAGTTGAAAAACGTATGGGGTTCCAGAGAGCTGTCACAACACACCAAAGTCCGGATTTTCAACTCCAATGTAAAAGCAGTTCTCCTATATGGAGCAGAGACATGGAGATTGACAAAAACCACAGTCAACAAAGTACAGACCTTCATGAACAGTTGCCTTAGAAGAATTTTGAAAATCCACTGGCCAGAGAAGATCAGCAACGTCAGACTCTGGGAGAGAACAGAGCAGATAACAGCAGAGAATGAAATTGGGCGAAGAAGATGGGGATGGATCGGTCACAGTCTGAGAAAGCCAGCTTCCAGTATCACTAGGCAGGCATTGTCATGGAACCCCCAGGGAAAGAGGAAAAGAGGTAGGCCGAGAAACTCCTGGCGTCGAGACCTCCAAGCAGACATCAAGAGACTGGGGTAGAATCGAAGGAGAAGCACAGGACAGGAGTTGCTGGAGGTCTCTCGTCGATGGCCTATACCCGGGTAGGGGTGACAGGCGTAAGTAAGTAAGTAAGAGAAAAAGAGAAACTGGCTACCGCAGACATGGAAATCTTGACACAGAGATAAAAGAAAGAATCCAACACAGATTAAATGATTTGCAGATAGAAAGATCGGGAAGGTTAGAAGTGATTAGTATTGGAAGAGAAAAACTGAAAACACAGGTCAACAGGATTAAGGAAACTATTTAAAAATACTTCATGAAGACACAACTTTAGCTGAGAGATTGAAAACACTTTTCAGAGAGCAGGGTATTGCAATTGCTAGTTTAATTACTGCTCTTGGATTTATTAATCAGTACTGTTGTAATGGCTGTTACGGGAGGTGGGGGAGGTGGTCCGTCTCCTCCAACACCACCAGGTCCACTGGTTCCATCAGACCCAAAAGATTTATATCATGGGTAAAGAAACAGTTGTCACACATATCAGACTTGCTTAAGAAATTGGCTCTGAAAGCAATGGACGCGTTGCCTGGTATAATTGTCACAGTTGTCAGTTGGCTTATCAGTACAGCAGCAAAGGTAGTTGGGTTTATGGCAGAACATGTGTGGGTCTTTTTGGTGACAGTAGGCGGATTAATAACTGGGTATTTAATGAAACAGGCAAAGAAGAAATAACCCTAATCCAGTAAGGCCTATTACCAATGCAGTTCTTTCTGACTCATGTGTGTTTGGTGATGGTGAGTCAGGTGTCGGTGATGGTGTTACTGTCTGTAGGGGTGATGACGTTACTGGGGCTGGTGTTATTAATGGGTTTAATATCTGTTGATGTGTGGTTGTTGCCCCCAAGTTTACAGATTGAGTGAGTCCTCATTTTTGACCAACACCTGCAACAATTATTTCATTATTATAATTTGTTATTGTCCCCATTTGGAGTTGAAGGTCAGATGGCAACATGTATAACCCAATGCCAACTACAAAGTCAACTTTCGATCTGGCATATCTGTGTATGTCTTGATATCGTTGTATGCTTGATGGGAGATCAACCACTGAGTTAATTGAATCTTCTAGATTAGCAAGAAACTGTTTTTGTGCTTCGAATTTACCACTCCCGTTTAAAATGTTTGATTTTGTTAATGATTGTGCTCCTAGTAAACACCACACATACGTTCTGATAGACTCATTTACGCGCTCGACTCCCGCTTGAGTAAACCCATCACTTTTGTCTAAAATAAATGTTGTCCAGGCATTAGACTGTTTCTGTTCTAACCCCACCCGGGTCTGCCCTGGGGGACTTGGGTGGGATTAGGTATTTTTTAGTTCCCAGGGTCACCCTGGTCAGCCCCACAGGGTGGGTTTTTCTCTCTATTCTGGGGCATGTGTTTCTGTCTACCCTTTGTCCATTCACCTGTATTTGCCATTTTAAAACTCTCCCTACTGTCTGCACTGCCTGTAGCTCTTGATATTGGATGTGTGTTGCTAAATGGTCTTAGCTTTATTTAGGCCCCATGTGTTAGGTTTATTTAACGTATTTGACCGGCTGGCGACATACATTCAATGTTCTGTTTTTTTTTGGGTTTTTTTTTCACAAGCAGTGCAGGCACGTCCTGAGAAAGCCTTGTTGCTGTCGGGACGTTAAGCAATGTACAATCAATCAATCAATCAATGTTTCTGTTCTATTGATACTAACCAGACTTGTGATTTTGATGAGAATGAAGTGTAACCGGGGTAGTAATCTTGAGGGTATTGTCTGTGACTCATAGTGTAATACAGTGTACCCATGCCGTTGTGATCATCAAGTTTTTGTGTGAAGTCATATCCGGTACAGGGGCTAATGTTAAATTCATTACATATACGTTCAAACGCTTTCATATCCATGGGGTTGTTATACCTGTTGAAACTAGATTCAGTGGGTAGAGGGGTATGCAGTTCTGACAGTATTCTTCTAAGCTGGTAATACGTGTGGAAACGATACACAGACCTTATTAGTTTGTTTGATTTAAGTGGTCTGTAAAAGAAACACAGCAGCCAGTAGTTGAACATAGTATGGCAAAGTTAAGTTGGTTTTGAAACATCTGTAGTGGGCTTGAGGACCAATTTCTTGCAGTTGAATCATCTGTAATTGGAGGGTTTAGATAATGATCAAATGGGTTAGGTATTTTGACTTGGAATAAATCTTGTTCAGACACAGCTATGTCGAGCTGATTTAGTTGAATTATTTTCTGTTCATAAGTTGGTGCAACATTGTACTTGGCATTCACGTTAAATTGAAATGCGTTTGTAGTGACGCTTGTTGGTGATTTAAATTGCATCCTTCTTTTTTATGAGATAATAAAAATGTTTATTACCTTAACAAATCTTGACACAAGCAAACCAGTGTGGTTAACTAATGGGATTGACAATCGTGATGGTAGCAAGGCTGCAGCTATCTATGAAATGTTTTACACTGTAAAGTGGTTTAATGTAACAGATGATAAAAATTATTATGTAGCTCATGTAGCTGGAACTAAGCTTGTCAGTCCTGAGGGAGCTAATGTTTTACGAGCTGGGTATTATGACTTTTGTACTTTAGCTGATGGTTTCAAAATGAATTTAAAACTAAAGCAACTTTAAATCCGGCTAACTTACTTTTTACATTGGAATTTCCGAAAGGTACTGAGTATTCATTAACATTAAGTCTTGTAAAATTACTTGGGTTTTTGGGTAATAATATTTATTTTCCAGATGAAGATTGGACAAGACCAGACAGACATCAACTACTATCACCAAGAAAAGAAAAAATAGCTGGAAGATATCCTGTTCATTTGTCAGTACACACAGTGCTAAATATTTATTTGAAAAAACTGAACACGACTGAAAATGTACACAATGGAAAGCCATCAACTTTGTTGAGAAGCTTACCAACTGGAACTGCTCCCTATTGTGAAAGTGTGGCTGTTAGATTTCATAATTTACAGTTTAAGAAATTAGGTTCTAGTTTCTTTGAGTCACTGTGTATATCTGTAACTAATCAAGATGACAAACCAGTTGTGATGCATGATTTTAGTGTTGTGTTGGAAGTTAAATAATTTTATTTTTGTTTATAAAAAAAAAAGAGTGCTGGTCCAAAGTCGAGAATTATACCACTTGCGTGTCCTGTAACAGAGTTGAAAGATTTGGCTGACACACAAGATTTTGAAAAGGAGGGGGAGGTGGGAAATGTATATGGGTTTGAACTTGATTCTTATGGCATGTACAAGCGGAAAGTAATCGATGACATGAAGGACAGAGCAGAAAGAACATTTCCTAAACTTGGTCAGCTGCGTGATGTCACTGTACCTGTTCCAGTAAATAACATGCCCTACAACTTAATACATGTGGGTAATAAGTGGGTAGTTTCACCTGTGCCTGCACCGCCACCAACAATTGACTGGGACATAAAGTTTGAATTTATTAGTCCTTATGTATATACTGATGACAAAGGAGCCTTAGTGTTTAGGAAAGTTGTTAACTCTGGGCCGCTGATTGTAAACCTTGTTCCAAGTTTTTCTTCAGATAACAATAGCAGAGATAAACTGAAAGTCCTTGAGTATGAGAAACGGAGGTATCTTCTTACAAATAGAATGGGAAGATCGGATACTTCTGTTGTGCTTATGCCAGCAAACTTTGTCATGGCTAAAGAAGTGACAATAGTATTTGAAATTATCATGAAATCTGTAAATGCGGCCAAAGAGGCTGAAATTGCACAGGGAATCAAATTTACATGGGATGACACATTGCAAGAGTCGACAAAGGTTTTTATTGCTATTAGAAAAGGTGTTGAAATAAACGTATCACTAGTAACCCAGCTGTAACGATAGTAATAGATAAAACAACTTTCGTTCATCTGAGTTACATAAAACTTGAACACATTGATCTTGTTTCGTTTTATTATGCTAGCAAATTGTATACTTTTGACGAGTTGCAAAATGTAATCGCTGATTAAATTTTAAAAATATTTGTGAATAAAAAAAATGGTGAACTTCTATCCGCAACTACCGATGCTTGAGTCTGTGTCGTCGCTTGCACCTGATCCACATGTGCCAATTGTATCGGATAAAACATCACAGGCAGACGCATTTCGATTAATAAATATTACAGACGCTTTGAAATATTTGGAAAGTGAAGAGGCAAAATACTCTAGATGAAAAAGACGGTATAAGACAGTTTTCAATTCTGTTCAAAACACATCTATGGCTGTTGGTGCAGTTTCAGCTGGATGTTCTGTATGGGGTATTGTTCTGTTTGCCACAGGAACAGGAAGTTTAATTGGAATTGCAATTGAGGGTGTTAGCGTTGCTACATGCCTGGCATGCTTTGGTTTGGAAGCCCTTAATAAAAGATTTCATACAAAGTTACAGAAGCATGAAGCATTGAGCACTCTTGCTGGAGCAAAGCTCAGTAGCATGAAACTTAATATCAGTAAATTGTTGGAAGATAATTTTATTAGCGACGAAGAATTTAAGAGAGTGCAGGATGATTTGAACAATTATAAGAAACAAAAATCTGAAATACAGAATAAGATGCAAAGTCAATCTCCCGTGAATGTTGAAGAACTGAAGGCTAGTTTTTTAGAGATGGGAAAACAGATCTGGGTTCAAGAAACCACAGAGAAACTACACAATCTTTTAAACAAATAAAAATCAGATTTGGTAATCAATCAATATTTTTGTCATATGCTTCACAGAGAGATGACACGTCATTTACACCACTTGTGCCTAACTATTTAACCCCATCAGCTCCACCACCACCAGACTATTACTAAAAAAAAAAAGTTTTTTGGTTGTCCTTGTATCTTGTCAAATTTGTTCGAGTAAGTTGTGACTTAAGTCAAGAACTTACAAGTTGTTTATGTTTAAGTTCTTATAATTTCTTATAAATTCTTATTTTAAGACACTTATATGTTCTTGTGCCAACTAACTTATAATAACATATGCCAACTAATTTATAAGAATATAAAAAGTTACCTGTAAAGTTATTTGACATTTGTAGGTGACATTGGAAATTTGTTATCAAGTATCTGTAGAAAACTTTAAAAAATTGTTATCAAGTGCTTATGTCAATGTTTTTTGTTGTTGTGTATGTGTGTGTGTGTGTGGTTATTATTATTAAAATAATTGTGTGTTTTGGGGTATTGACGCAGAGACAATGGTAAAAATGATCATGAAATATCCTTTCTTATATCTCTAACACTGATCCATATATACACATACACACACACATATATACGCAAACACACACACACACACACACACACACACACACACACACACACACACACACACACACACACACACAGACAAACAAAGACAAATAAACACAGACAGACAAACACAGACAGACAAACACACACACACATATACACATATACATGCACATGCACACACACATACATACACGCATACGCACACACGCATACACACACACATACACACACACACACACACGCATGTATACAAACAAACATACGTACACACGCACACAAACAAACATACGTACACACATGCAAACACACATACACGCAAACATGCATACACGCACACACAAACATACGTACATACACACACACTCACGTACACACACATGCATACATACACACACACACACACGCATACGCATATACTCACATACATACACACAGACAGACAGACACAAAATCTTTATTCAGCATGCATGAATATTGTAAACTCGTCCGCAGAACACTTCGCCACACCGTTGTATGACCGGTGGTGGACGTGTTTCTAAGGCTCTATGTCATTTGTTTACATTGGATACCGGTCCCCCAGTGGTGGACGCGTTTCTAAGGCTCTAGGTCATTTGTTTACATTGGATACCGGTTCCCCCCGGTGGTGGACGCGTTTCTAAGGCTCTACATCATTTGTTTACATTGGATACCGCCCCCCCCCCCCCTGTGGTGGATGCGTTTCTAAGGCTCTACATCATTTGTTTACATTGCATACCGGTCCCCCGGTGGTGGACGCGTTTCTAAGGCTCTACGTCATTTGTTTACATTGGATACCCGTCCCCCGGTGGTGGACGCGTTTCTAGTGTAGTACGTCATTTGTTTACATTGGATACCAAAATTTAAAGGTTTGTACAGGGTGCTGAGCGAAATCAATTATTAAGGTACAAAACCAACAAACACCTTTCTTTGCCAGAGTGCTACAAGTGTGCTGACTAGGGTGTTGTTTTGTAAATCAATTATTCAGATACAAAGCCAAAATCATCTTTCTTTTGCCAGGGTGCTACAGGTATACCCCACCGTCAGTCCTGTTGTTAAAACATATGTAAATTCTGTTTCAATTCACTTGCAAAAAGCAAGCTACTTACATGAACACCTCACACTTGGTCCACAACATTTATGATAATACAAACATAAAAAAACAAGGTTACGGGCTGTTAGGCCATGCCAGAGATTCTGTGCAACGTAACAAAACAAACAGTATAAACAGGGTTATGGTCCATTAAGTCGCGCCAAAGCCTTTGATCAAGTCAGTACAAATAAGGTTACGAGCTGTTAGGCCACGCCACAGCCTTTGTTCAATTTCAGTACTGAACAAGGTTACTGACAGTTCAAAACAGAAAGGTTACAACCATTAGATCACGCCAGAGCCTTTGTTTTAACATAAAGGTTATGATCAGTTTGGCCGCGCCAAAACCTTTTGTTCAATTTCAGTACTGAACAAGGTTATGGACCGTTCAAAACAGTAAGGTTACGGACTGTTAGGTCACGCCAGAGCCTTCCTCTGTACCAGACAGTACAAACAAGGTTACGGACCAGCGCTAGGTGTTTTCCAAAAATCGGCTATTTCTTTTTCTTTTAGCATTTCTTCAATTTGCTTCCGCAAACTAAACACCTTTCGGAAAGACAGTGAAAGAAAATGAAATTTTGGGTACCCTCGAAGCAGCCTGGCTAAAATACTCAACCGATGAGCATACGACTTTGAAATTTTTATGTTCAATTTTAGCCAATCTGGCCAGTTCAATTTAGTTTCTTTTCATATTTTCTGTCTTTTATGGATTTCAGCACCCTCGATTAGCCACTCTCCATAGTAGATAGAAGCTGACATGTTTAGGTGTTTGGCGCCCTGAAGTAATCTGCAGCCATCTTCTACTTTTTTTTTTATAGGTGTCTAAAGTAAGTGTAGTCAAATTACACTGGTCTACTCTAATACACTCAGCCGTCTTGCCATCAGAAAGATTTTTTCAAAAGTACAAATCAAGTTCTTTTGGTTCTTTACTAGCCTTTTTCTTTTTTAAACCACCGTTGATTATATCAGCCAAATTTCCGAGTGGTTTTTGTGGTTTTTCAAGCCAAAATTCTGGAGCTTTTGTCAAAACGTAATAAATGAAATCAGTCATTTTTTCATGGTATTTACCATGTGATCGCAAGATCGACACGTCTTCCACAGACCAATTCATTTTTTTAAATGAGTGTAACAAACTGTTATTTAACTAGACTGACCTGGTTAACAATTAAACAGTAAGATTTTCTTTCTCATCGCACTGCAGGCTACCGCGAGGCCTTTTCTTGTTTCTAAATATCACAAATTTAACTGACAAACTACCCGTCAGTGTCCTGTATGTAGTCACTATAAGTATTTGTAATGTACGTTACTCAGCGTTGACTCGGACAAATTACACTAGAATGATCGTAACGATCTAACAGTATACCGCAAATTTAAACAGACACTTACTGATCTCAACGTATATTTTACAAGATTTAGTGTTACTGCTAAATCTGTTAGTTTGTTCCATAACTGAAAACACACCCGTCTTGTAGAGAGTCACAATACGAATGTATATTCGACCGGGTTGTGTGTTTACTAGTTGCTCCGGGAGGTACTGTGACGTTAGCGGCCGCGTGAGCCAACGTGTCACAGCAAAGTGTTAGCGACTAGTTGAGTTCAGTGGCGTGTTCATTGCTACATAAAAGGGTGTATGTTCAAATAACAATGTTCGAGGGGTAAATTCCAAAGGTATTTACTCTGTGCGGGGAACATGACTGATGAGGGTTCAAAAGGGTTAACTCAGTCATTGTGTTAATGCTGTTTCAGTTCTCTCTTTATATATCTATTTTACAGAGAAAAATAAAGGGGATCCAGGAAAAATGAGCGGTGTGGTCATATGAGTGTTTTGTTATCAAAAATCGTGAAATTATGAAGTCAAAAAAAAATTCCTCTGTTCTCTCATTATTACTTTCTCTACACCCTATACGGGCCACGTACCTACGATAAACTGTGTGTCCCTACAACTGACAATGCATGACGATGTACACCCACGCTTCCTAGCACCAACTTTATATAGTAAGACAACTTTCTAGAATAATCCAAGGAATTTACTCAACGCAACCAATCAGAGCGGAACACGTAACTAAAACTCATAAATATTAATTTAAAAAAAAGAACTTTCTAGAATAACTAAACTGGTCTACAAAATTCGACTGCTCATTTCAGCTCCAAATCCCAATGTATAATGACATTACACAAAAGTATGGCAAACTGTTCACGACCTTTCAAAACACACACTGAACGGCTGTTAATTTCACACTCACAGTAAACAACTATGACTAAAATTACTACAGTGTAGCAAACTGTTGCTTACACTTTGATGTCACATGTAAGAGATCACTAGACAGCGCGACCCTGCTCAAACGTTCTGGTTCATTCTCAGCTAATCTACGCAAAACAAAAATCGACCGCTCTTCTCCATGCGACTTTTCTAGAAGCTTCCGGACTAAAATTAGCGTTTCATAACAAAACAAAATCCGCTATCATGCACGAACGATAGAGAATCTCACTGAAAAGGTACGTGATACGTAACGATGAAAGCTCAAATAAATATCAGATCGTTTCCTACGATTAACACATGTATGCTCTCACAGAACAATACAACTACCACAGAGCCGTTGTGCATGTCAGTGGTTTTAAACAATTCAGACCAAAAAGGTGACTGCCAATCGTGTAAAATGCAAAGAAGTACCCAACGGAGAAAGAAACACGCTTAGAAAAGACGGGTACAACACTATTAATATTTCGGGCAAATACCCTTTGTCAAAATAGGCAAACAAACAGAGAAGTACCCAACGGAGAAAGAAACACGCTTAGAAAGGGGGGGGGGAGAGAGAGAGAGAGAGAGAGAGAGAGAGAGAGAGAGAGAGAGAGAGAGAGAGAGAGAGAGAGAAGGGGGCGGGGGCGGGGGGAAAGGAGGAAGGAGGAAGGGGAATAAGAGAAAAGGAAAAAGCGTAAAGAGGGTGCCTGTTGGGTGGGGTTGGTGGCTCTGGCTTTTTTTTTTTTTTTTTTTTTTTTTTCCTCTCTCCTTCTACCTCTCTCCCTCTTTCTCCCCCCCCCCCCCACCCCCTTTACCACTTCTCTCTAGCCCTCTTTCCCTCTTTACGCTTTTTCCTTTTCTCTTATTCCCCTTCCTCCTTCCTCCTTTCCCCCCGCCCCCGCCCCCTTCTCTCTCTCTCTCTCTTTCTCTCTCTGAGTCTCTCCCCCCCCCCCCCCTATTTTTTTAGTTACCCTTGAAGACGGTTTCACAACTACCTACTCTCCACTTATACCAATATTCTCTTACTGAATTTGATTATTTGCTTTGTTTTCATGACTTATTACTTGTTGTGTACCGTGCTAAATGCTGGGTTTTTTTCCCCCGGGGTCCTCCCGTTTTTCCCCGAGGTAGTCCTCAACTTGAAGGTGATATAAAGTTTGCCTTCGGGTTGGTGTTTAGCAGGCTTTGTGTATTAGACACTCCGCCTACTTCGTGCCCAAGGGTACTCCCCGTTCGTTTTCCTTCTCTTTCTCTCTCTCTCCGTCTCTCTCTCTCTCTCTCTCTCTCTCTCTCTCTGGCCTCATCTACACGCCTTTTCTTTCGCTCGCTCCTGCACGTGCTTGCACACACTCTTGTCTCTCGTGTTCAGGTTCTTTCCGAGTCTCTCTCTTACGATTTTTCGTTGACGTCATTTTTACTATTTCCGCACTTTTGTTCTTCCTTTTCTTTCTCAGTTTTACGTCACCTCCTTCAGTTGCCACATTCTTTCTGCCAATGAATATAAGTAGCGGCTAATCTCTCTGTTTGTTTGTTTGTCTATTTTGACAAAGGGTATTTACCCGAAATATTAATAAATTGTGTTGTACCCGTCTTTTCTAAGCGTGTTTCTTTCTCCGTTGGGTACTTCTTTGCATATTACACGCTTGGCAGTCACCTTTTTGGTCTGGATTGATTAAACAAACAGAGAGATTAGCCGCTACTTATCTTCATTCGCAGAAGGAATGTGGCAACAGTTTCTTCTGCGAATGAAGATAAGTAGCGGCTAATCTCTCTGTTTGTTTGTCTATTTTGATAAAGGGTATTTACAATACAATACAATACAATACAATACAATACAACTTTATTGTCTGTTCGAGTCCAGGCACGACAGAAATTTGCCTTTCGGCTCGTCATGAAACAACAATATAAGACATTAACAAACGCTGCAAAAGCATATCATGAAAAATTATCATTGCAGCAATCTATTACAAGCAATCTGTCACAAGATGGGAGGTAATGTTAAGTAGATCATACTTATCGCGGCGTTATAAACGAGAGTTCAAAATCGAGACAGCAGTTGGAATAAAAGACTTCTTAAAAGACTTCTTAAAAACATTCCTTTTGGCAAGTGGCATGTTGAAACGTCTGCCTGATGGTAGCATTTGAAACTGATCAGAGAGTGGGTGACTAGGATCATTGACAATGCTAGCAGCTATCCTTCGGACAGCTCTATGGTACAGATCATCTACTGGGTACTGTCCTAGGCCAATGATCTTCTCAGCTGTTCTGACGATACGTGACAGTCTGCCCCTGTTTTTCATACTGAGATTGCCATACCAAGCAGTGATGTTAAACGTCAGTATGCTTTCGATCAGGCTTCTATAAACGGATTCTAAAACCCTGGAACTGACATCAAAACTTCTCAGTTTCCTAAGAAGGTACAGACGCTGGTTTGCTTTTTTCACAATCAGATCAGTGTTTCCAGTGAAGGACAGCCCACTATCCACGACTGTGCCAAGGTACTTAAATTCAGTGACCACCTCTACAGGTTGGTTATTAATTGAGACAGGTACAAAAATATCATCAACTTTCCTGTCATCAATGACGAGTTCCTTGGTTTTCTGTACATTCATTTCCAGAAAACTATCTTTGCACCATGACTCTAATACTGCTATCTGTGCAAAGTACTCGGCCAGACTGTCTTCTTTTTGGAGTAGGCGTACAAGGGCCATGTCGTCTGAGAACTTTAAGAGACGAGAAGTGGCAGTGTGACAACGCATATGGTCTGTGTATATAGAAAACAATGTCGGAGAGAGGACACAACCTTGAGGGCAGCCTGAATTTAGCACCACTTGGTCAGACAGACTGCCGTGTACATTTACACGTTGCGGCCTGTCCTTCAAAAAGTCTCGCACCCACATAATAATGTTTGTGTTCACATTAAAGTCCATCATACGCTGCAAAAGCATCAGTGGTTCAACAGTATTAAAAGCATTAGAAAAGTCAATAAAAAGAATTCTCACATGTGCTTTTGATTTCTCAAGATGTTGAAATACAAGATTGTACAGAGTAAGACATGCATCCTCCACACCCCTATGGTTTTTGTAAGCAAATTGGAATGGATCCAGTAGTTCGGCAACATCATTTAACAGATGCCTCCTCACCACTTTTTCCATACATTTTGACAGAATAGAAGTCAATGCAACTGGACGGAAATCGTTGAATTCATGAGCGTTGGTTTTTTTAGGAATCGGGACAATGATTGATGATTTCCAAGCCGTAGGGACAGTATGATGATCAAGCAGGAACTGAAAGATAGTAGTGAAGATCTTCCCCAATTGACCTGCACAGGTTTTCAATACTCTTCCACCTAACCCATCTGGTCCAGGTGCTTTGTGTGCATTCAGCTTAGAAAAGATGTTTACTACCTCCTCTTCAATAATTGACAAATTTACCCGAAATATTAATAAATTGCGTTGTACCCGTCTTTTCTAAGCGTGTTTCTTTCTCCTTTGGGTACTTCTTTAGTGGTTTTAAAGTGTTGTTGACAGCTTTTGTGTTGTTACAAACATCTGTCGATGGCTTTATTTATAGATAGCTGTCCTGAGCGGTGGGAGATGGTAGACTCTTGACATTAGCTGAATTCCTCGCGCTGGGACCATATGGCGTTGAGGCGCGTCCATTGGGTGGTGGATAGGGGGTCCCTCGCGAGAGGGGTGCACCGAATGAAATAAGGTGCCGTGAACCAACATGGTCTAAGGGAAGGTGACCCCGACAGAAACCCCTGGTCCTCCTAGTAAGAGGTTGGACGTGGGGGAGCTTCCCCGCCCTGCAAATAAGGAAATAACTACAAAAACGCCGACGAAAAGACAAACAGCAATTCCTTTCCTGGAGGAGGAAGGTTCTTCTACCAGAAGATTTATGACGTCCTGTGGTGAAAGCCGGAAGTCTTCGGAAGCCACAGGACCGAGCCGCCTCTTTCTATCCAGGGACACAACCATGGGCACATGGAATGTCAAGACCATGTACCAGAGCGGCAAGGCCGCCCAGATAGCAGCGGAAATGCAAAAGTACAACCTTTCCTGCTAGGTATCGGTGAAGATGGACACAGTCTGGCCAGAAAAGGCTGTTAAGTGGGGAGATGATTCTGTATTCAGGTCATAAAGAGGAGAATGACCCCCCCCCCCCCCCCCATACAGAAGGAGTAGCATTCATGCTGTCACCAGTGGCACAGAGAGGGCTGATGGGCTCTTGGGCCAAGAATTATCACAGCAGCCTTTAGAACCAAGAAAAAGATCAAGCTGAACGTCATCCAGTGTTATGCGCCCACCAATGACAGTGACGAGGAAGAGAAGAGTTTTACGACCGACTCCAGAGTGCTGTGGACAAATGTGCGGAGCGAGACATCACCATCGTCATTGGCGATTTTAATGCCAAAACAAGGGAGGACAACACCGGATACGAAGAGGTGATGGGGAGACAGGGACTAGGGGAGATGAGTGAGAACGGGGAGAGGTTTGTAGACTTTTTGTCATTGGAGGCAGCATCTTCCCACACAGAAAAATACACAAAGCAACTTGGGTCTCACCTGACCATACTACAGAGAACCAAATAGACCATATCTGCATTAGCAAGAAATTTAGAAGATCCCTTCAAGATGTTCGAGTGAGGAGGGGAGCAGATCAGTGTCGCCTCAGACCACCATCTGCTTACCTTAAGAATAAAGCTCAAGTTAAAGAAAAGCCGCACATAGACAACAAGAAGACAGCGCTATAATGTAGGCCTCCTGAGAGAGACTGGAGTGAGAGAAGAGTTCAAACTGGTGCTGTCCAACCGGTTTCAAGCGCTACAGGAGCTAGTAAATGAAGAGGAGGCGGTCACCACAGAGCAGCAGTAGAAGGCAGTTAGAGAGGTGCTGAACTCAACCTGCAAAGACACTGTAGGGTTAAGAAAACACCATCACAAGGACTGCCGGCTGTCGGCACAGACCTTGAAGAAGATAGAAGTGAGGAAGCAGAAGAAAGCAGTTGTCGACAACAGTGGCACGAGAGCAGCCAAAGCAAGGGCACAGGAGGAATACTCGGAAGCCAACCGCGAGGTGAAGAGGAGTATCAGGGTAGACAAAAGGGCCTACACAGACAGCCTGGCAGCAGAGGCAGAAAAGGCAGCAGGCAGCGGCAACATGAAACAGCTCTACGACATTACCAGAAGATTGTCGGGCAAGTATGGCCATACAGAAAGACCAGTAAAAGACAAAGAAGGCAAGACTATTGCAGACAGAGCAGACCAACTCGACAGATGGGCCGAGTATTTTGAAGAGTTACTGAACAGACCCAGCCCACCCGACCCCCCAGACATCCAGCCAGCAGAGACCGACCTACCCATCAGCTGTGACAGACCCAGCCGGAAAGAGATCAGAAGAGCAGTGGCATTTTTGAAGAACGGCAAAGCAGCAGGGCCAGATGGCATCCCAGCAGAGTCTCTGAAAGCAGACCTAGAGGCAACAGTAGAGATGCTGTACCCACTTTTTGGAAAGATCTGGGAAGAGGAGGTGATGCCGGCTGACTGTAAAGAAGGGGTACCTAATCAAGCTTCCTAAGAAAGGCGACCTCAGCAAGTGTTCCAACTACAGAGGAATCACCTTGCTGTCAGTACCAGGAAAGGTCTTCAACAGGATCATCCTGGAGAGAATGAAGAGCTCCGTTGACCCACAGCTGAGAGACCAGCAAGCAGGATTCAGGAAAAACCGATCATGCACAGACCCGATCGCCACTCTCCGTATCTTCGTGTAACAGTCTCTGGAGTGGAGCTCCCCGCTGTACGTCAACTTTGTGGATTACGAGAAAGCATTTGACAGCGTGGACCGAGAGACTTTGTGGAAACTCCTACGACACTACGGTGTACCCACAAAGCTCGTCCGCCTGATCAAGTGCAGCTACGATGTCATGACATGTCGCGTGATCCACGAAGGGTAGTTCACCAGGGAGCTCCAGGTCAGAACCGGTGTCAGGCAGGGGTGTTTGCTGTCTCCGTTCCTCTTCCTACTGGCCATAGACTGAGTCATGAAGAGGACCACAGAGCACAGACGAAGTGGAATACAGTGGACACTGTGGACACAGCTTGACGACCTCGATTTTGCAGACGACTTGGCTTTACTGTCCCACACTCATCAACAAATGCAGGACAAGACCACGAGGCTTGCTGACATCTCGTCCCAAGTGGGCCTCACCATCCACAAACAGAAAACAAAGACAATGAGGCTAAACGCAACCAGAGAAGAACCAGTCTTGCTTGCTGGCACCCCATTGGAGGAGGTGGAGTCCTTCACCTATCTCGGGAGCATCATAGACAAAAAAAAGCGGCACTGATGCAGATGTCAGAGGACGAATCGGTAAAGCCAGAGTAGCCTTTCTCCAGTTGAAAAAAGTGTGGAGTTCTAGAGAGCTGTCACAACACACCAAAGTCCGGATTTTCAACTCCAACGTAAAAGCAGTTCTCCTATATGGAGCAGAGACTTGGAGATTGACACAAAGCACAGTCAACAGAGTACAGATCTTCATAAACAGTTGCCTTAGAAGAATTTTGAAAATCCACTGTGAGAAGATCAGCAACGTCAGACTCTGGGAGAGAACAGAGCAGATAACAGCAGAGAATGAAATTGGGCGAAGAAGATGGTGATGGATTGGTCACAGTCTGAGGAAAGCCAGCTTCCAGTATTACTAGGCAATCATTGTCATGGAACCCCCAGGGAAAGAGGAAAACAGGCAGGCCGAGAAACACCTGACGTCGAGACCTCCAAGCAGACATCAAGAGACTGGGAACCACCTGGAGTAAAATCGAAGGAGAAGCACAGGACAGGAGTCGCTGGAAGTCTCTCGTCGACGGTCTATACCCGGGGAGGGGTGACAGGCGTAAGTAAAGTAAGTACTAACTGAATTTATTTGACAAAATGAGTTGCACAATGAACATACAGACCGGATTTGTCACTCTGTTTAGAACTATTCAAGGTCGAGAACTCTTGGTATGGCCGCTTGTCTTTCGATTCACGTATAAGATTTCCGAGGAGTCTGTGCCCTTCCTCGACATCCGAATATCCACCAAAGCCGACTCTGACAAACTCCATACTACAGGCGTCCATTACAAACCCACCGACGCCCACACTTACCTGCAGTTTTCATCAAGCCATCCTGCCGCCACCAAAAACGGTATCCCATTCTCCCAATTTCTGCGACTCCGTCGGATCTGCAGCAGCGACGACGACTTCACCAACCAGACCCAAACCATGGCCACTTTCTTCTCACACCAGGGATACCCCCCGGACATCGTCAACACCGCTCGTTCTAAAGCTGAGGCCACAAGCAGAAGTGAAGCTTTGAGGGAGAAAACTCACAGTGCTGCAGAGGACCGGCCGGTCCTGTGTATCACGTATCATCCTTACAACATCCCCATCAAAAACATTCTCCTCAGGAACTTCCACATCATTCAGAATGACACAGTATTGAAAGACATCTTTCCGCTGGTCGCTTACAAACGTGACACTAACCTACGCGATCATCTTGTTCACAGTTCACTTCGCGCATCTAACACCTTACCACCTGGCACACACCCTTGTCAGCAACCACACTGCAAAGCATGTCCGTACATCAACACATCCCCCGTCATCACCGGACCCCTGTCATCTTGTCATGTCCACCGATCATTCACATGCCAGTCATCGGATATTGTCTATGCCATCTCATGTTCTCACTGCCCAAAGATGTTGTATGTGGGGGAGACATACCGTACACTCCCTGGAACGCTGCGAGGAGCATGTTCGTTCGATCCGCCTCGGATACAACAACCAGGTTGGACTTCACGTCATTTCAACGAACCTCCTCATAGGCTCACACATTTCAGCATACGCATCCTTTGGCAAAATACATCCCACTTCATCCGCCGCAAAATGACAGAATCCTTTTTCGCGGCCGACAGGCTTGGCACTTAGTACCATCCGCGCGGCTTGAACATTCGCCCCTAGGGGTATGCTCGGCCTGATGGGTAGTTGGTGCTGAGACTTGACCTCACTGTTGATACTGGATGCTACCTTTGTGTGTGTGTGTGTGTGTGTGTGTGTGTGTGTGTGCCGGTGTGTGCATGTGCGTGAGCTGCAGCAGGCACGAGTGAATGCGAATGTATGCCGCAGTGAAATGACGTGCCACTTGATGTATATAGACGTAAGTTTTGTGCTACGTGTAGTAAAACTGTTGCCGCTAGGGTTTCACGTGAAAGAAAAAACAGAAGATAGTGGTAGAAAACCCTTTAAAATAGTAACAGATAACGACGTTTCGGATTAAAGATCCTTCCTCAGGTGACATGGAAACAAACTCGTAGGGAACAGACTGAAAAGAACACGACCGAAACGTCGTTATCTGTTACTATTTTAAAGGGTTTTCTACCACTATCTTCTGTTTTTTCTTTTTGTGGTACGTGTTTTGTGCATGTGTATTTGCGTCATTATGTGTGTGTGTGTTTTTTTTTTAATTTTTTTTTTTGACGTCATTCTAAATTACGGTAGTATACAGGATGACGTCTTTTCTTTATGTCGTGTTCTTTTCTGTTCTACGTTTGTTTCCATGTCACCTGAGGAAGGATCTTTGATCTGAAACGTCGTTATTTGTTTCTATTTTAAAGGGTTTTCTACCACTATCTTCTGTTTTTCTTTCACGTGAAACCCTAGCGGCAACAGTTTTACTACATCTTGGTATGGCTATTGACAAGGGCCGCAACTGTCTTATGAAGCAATGCGCATGCGCAAAGCGGAAGTTTTAAATGGCCGGCTCGAAGGTTTGAAAAGCAAACTCAAAGTTTACCTTCTTTGGGCGATAAACTGCAAGCAAAACCAGCAGTGATGTATGATTCCAGTGAATGGGAATTAAGTAAGGAAAATGTGCAACCACTGAGACACGGACGGAAAGTGTCAGCATTGACATCTGCGTTGCAGCATACACCAGCGGACATGCAGCACATCAAAGAGCAGAAAGAGTATGCTATTTTTAGTGACAGCATTTTGTTTCTTGTCTAATTTCTGCATGGTAAGGTGTTTTGGCACGTATCTTGAAACGAACACAATTTGACAATTGAACCTAATGCGAGCTGTGTGTTTTTTCCGTCTACCGTTGGCCGGTTAAATGATCGTAAATGGAATCTGGAAAAAACTGAGTCGCACACACAGGCACATCCTTCAATATTCTAGATGGAACCTAGAAGAGTGCAGAGTAACTGGAGTACCCTTCCAGCACACTGCTTTTAGTTCCTTTTGTCCAGCATTTTAATTTTGCCAGTGTTTTGCAATTATCTTGTCTTTTTCACTAATTTCAGTGTGTTTGAGAAGGAACTTAGGCTGTATGATGGAGACGATCCCATTGAGGTGTGGTATGAGTAAGTATTGTTGTTTTGCCTTATTAAAATCTTAATTCAGTTTTATGTGCAATTACCTTTATTATTTGGTTTCCAAGACTTCATTACTTCACCTAAGCCCAGCTCACATGACAACTTGTAATGTAAGTTGTACTTGTATGCTATGCACGGATCGACCATTATACTAAGAACTTTTGCCAAAATAATTTGGCACTTATACTAATAGTTGTAGGTGCCATGCTATTTTGCCACCACCTTTGAACTGTCATAGCTGATCTGTGCCCGTTTTAACTGGAGCCTTCCAAGGTCATGCAGTGCCCAAAGGGCCGAGGTTGTTGTGTTTAACAAATTCTATCTATCCCGTACTCTTAGTCTTGCCGACCATTGGGGCACCACTGATGACTTGGCAACCAGTTTCCTCCATTGCTCTCTGTTATCCGCCATTCTTAATGTATCGTCCAGCTTCAGTCCTGTCCACTCTGAGATATTGTCCTCCCATCTTTTGCTCTCTTTCACCCTCCTTGCACAGTGCCTTGCAGGATTGTTTTGGCAACTCAGGCAAGCCCTGCTGAATGCGTGACATGCCCGTACCACTTCAGTTTGTGTTTTTTCACAATGGCTAATAGGTCTTCATAGGGCCCGATGGCTTGCCTGATTCTGCTTCTCACTTCCTCATTAACTAATTAAGTACTACTGAGTACTATTGTACTAATTGTCTTTACTAATACTGTTCTTGAAGGTACATCAAATGGACAGAACAGAATTATCCACGAGGAGGAAAGGATGGTAACCTCATGGAATTGTTACACCGTTGCCTCACACACTTCAAAGATAATAATGGCTACAAAAATGATCCAAGATTTGTGCAAATATGGATAAAATTTGTGAGTACTCAGCTTTTCTTTACTGTTATTTTTTATTCATGAGTGGCTTAAACTAAAGCGATCTGCTTCTTGGTGGGCTTTGATTGCTGTTATTCGCTAATACAACATGTTATCAGTGTTGCCTTGCTTGTCTAAGACTTTTCTAATTCTATCCTCCTTTTCACAATTTATGTGACTAAGACTATTCAGCTGCCTTTTGAGCATAATGGAAGGAACTATCCTGCGTACAAAAGAGGAATACTTATACTGACGTCTTTCATTTCATAACATTCACTGATTCAGACTGCATAATTGAAATTAGCCCATACAGCATCATTGTGATACAAGAACATTTATAAAGGAGATGGTGCAAACTATTAACCCTTTACTGCCTGGAATAGGTTGCTTTAATTACATTGTGACATTTATGATAATTTATTTTAAACTCAGTAGATATACAGACGTTTACACTGATGAATGATAATAACTGATGCCAGTTGGTAAATTATGGATACTGGAATTGGATTGCACCATATTTTTATCGTCCTGTTTACAGTAATAACACTTTGACCGAGATGAAAATTCTCAAATTATTACATCACATGTAGCAGTTGCCATTTGAGCACTACATGTATACCAAGTCAGGAAACAGAATGCCCATGATACTTGATAGTTCATGGGTAATGCAGAAGTAGCATGGTGCCTATAGTTTGACCAATTCAGCATTTTAATTTCTTTTTCAGGCAAACTTCATTGATGATCCATTGGAGATCTACGCCTACATGTTTGACCAGAACATTGGTTGTGGACTGGCCAGCTTGTACGAAGAGTGGGCTGGTTTTTTGGAGCGCACAGGGAACACAAAGAAAGCTGACACCATCTACCTTGAGGGGATCAACAGAGGGGCTCAGCCATTAGATGTCTTGAAACTTAGGCACAAGTATGATTGGCCATTGCTTGTTTGAATTTTCACTTTTGTATGTGAGTTGTTTTCCAGAATTGGTACCCAAAGTGTTGAAATTATGTCAGATTAAATCCCATATATATGATTGTTCAGCTCCTGTGTTTAAGAAAGCTAGATATCCCTAAAATCACGTACCATCACAGAAAAATCAGTGCCTTGCTTCGTTTTCTCATTTTGGCCATTGGGAGTTAGGATGTGCTGTGTCCCGTGCATCAAGGTGTGACATACAGATGATTGCAAATGCAATATTATTGACAATGACAAGATTATTGGTGTTAGTGGGTGAAGTACACTGTTAAAGAAAGTAGTGGAAGCAGAATGCACAGCATCAGCACCAACCATGAAACCCTATACTGACCAAGTGAAGTTGCCACAATGTAATTTACGGGGCACCCCTTTAATTAAAATGTTTCCGTATATCCTTATTTTCAATGAATTTCCATTCTCTTCGTCTTCAGCGTCATTCATGACAATGTACTAAAACAGGAAAATATTTTTTTTTCATGAGAAAGCAAAAGTAAAGCAGGCATGGGAATTGTCCGCCTAAAGGCAAATTTCCGCCGAAATGATATTGCTCAGCCGCCGATTTTAATCTAGATTTTAAAATTTCCCGTGGGGGGGGGGGGGGGGGGGGTATGCCTCCGGACCCCTCTAGTTTCAGACTTTTTTCACTTTTCTAATTCCCATGCATGGTAAAGATTGCTGTCACAGTGTTACATGCGACATAAACAAGGAGAAAATAACTGAAAATCAAACAAAAATACACAGCAAGGCAGTCCAAGTTTAGTAACTTGTATTAAATGTAGTTGTAAGTGGTAATCAAGGCAGCGACATGTCAATTTATGACTTGGGTTCCCAGTCTGTTGTGGTCCAGGGCGCCAGTGATGTCGGTTGCTTCAACCCATGCGATGTCCTCTACCTCGGGCAAATGAATCGGTCTCTATCAGGAACGCTCTCACTTCAGTTTCACCCTCCTCATATTTTGATCATATCTAAAGATAGAAAAAGAAGAAATTACATGTCTAGTATTAATTGTTACTGCTACTACAATGACAGACCGCCGGAAGCAAGTCATGATGTCAAGGAATTGAATGGGATGTCTTCACTACATGGATACAGTTTCAGACTGTAAATGGGTGGGTGAAAACGGATTAACATCAAACAAGAAATAGTGCGTCACGAGTACCATGCCAGAAAACGAGATCAATTGATCTAATATTGAGCTGCTGACAAGTGTGGCGGTCCCGACTATTACTTGCGACAATAATGCGACCAAGCTAAAAACCGCTCAATCATACTGAATTAAAGACTGAATGAAAACACAAATCAAACTAATTCACATGTAAAAGATTTAAAGGGTTGGGTCTGAAAGGTGCACTTTTGGCTCCTGGTTAGGATTCAGATTACACTTCAGGACTATGCACACATTTGCACCAGCTGATGGTTTAGCACGAAGAAAGCTGTTAACTTTGTTGGCATGTTTTAGTGAGTTCCAGATGCGAGTAGCACGGGGCATCACAATACAGTCTCGAGAGGAAGAGGAGCCAATGGATGAGGAACAGAGGACTGTCCTCGGTCGACTGAAAGCCGATAAGAAAAATCGTGTAGGGACAACACGCACAGGTTCTGTCAAATTAGGTGGGTTTCATAAAATGATTAATTTTGATTTGTTTGGTCTAGTTTCAAAACATCGGGAAAGATTGTTCAGTCATTTGCAAGCTCTGTTTGTCTCATCGGGCACTCATCTGGCCCCGTCCATTTGCAAGGGGCTCATGAAACATCACACGTCCAGCTGACTGGTTCTATCTGTTTCTGGACCTGAGGGTGGCTGTTGTGTACAATGCCAGTGCCTGCATGCACAAGTGGGTTAATCCTTTGGCTGTCCATAGTGCTTTTTTTTTAGATGATTCCTGCGAAAATCACTTCAACAAAAAGCCCTGTTGACAACCTAAAGGTTGGCCCGTTTAGCTGTGTCCACAGTGCTTTTTGTTGAGATGATTCCTGCGAAAATCACTTCAACAAAAAGCCCTGTTGACAACCTAAAGGTTGGCCCGTTTAGCTGCGACGCCCTACAGCATCAAATGGATCGACCATGATAATTCAAGGGTAGTGCCTGCCAGATTAGCTTGGCGCCATCTGGCACTACCCTTGAATTATCATGGTCGTTCCATCTCGTGCAGCTGGTACAGAGTCACAAGGTGACACCTCCAATATGTGGGAAATGTGGTTATGGGATTACAATGAGTTAGTATAAAATAAACACATTGTCTGTATTTTGGGTCTCATGGCAGGTGTATCTCGTGCGATAGGAATGTCTCACTCTGCACCCCAACAGCAGCAGAGCCAGCCAACATTCCAGGTATTTCAAGATGAAAATGCTCCCATTGGAGGGCCCCAGCAGACAGGGGAGTGGAAGACCCTGCCCAAGAGAGAGCAAACCAACTGTGAAAACGAGCAAGCACCTGGTGTCTGGACTAAGGCTAAGGTCGGTGATTCAAGTGATATAATTTTAAGTGCCGGCTGCAGGAGGTAGATATGCCACGATTGCTCAAGGGTAATGACTGGGAAGTGGCACTACTCTTTAGCTTTCATGCTATTTTCTTCTGTTTGCATTGTAAAATGTATCTTTGTAAATTACACTTCAGATATTACTAATGCTAAATGCCAGGGAATTTTGGCTCGCATGCAATGCAAAAGTGAGTATGTTCTGGGCCGGTGATTGTCCGTCGGTCTGCCGTCGTCTGTGGTAAACTTTAATGTTGGCATTTTCTCAGAGACTATTGAGTATTCAAGCAACAGTCTTGAAACTTGGCCCTAGGATACTTTGTGGCAATACCTATCTAAACATATAAATTTGAGTGACCTCTTTCAAAATTCAACGTCACAGGGGATCAGGAAATAGGTAAAATTTAGCCATATTTTGACAAAATTTATTTTTTCTCAAATACTATTCACAACTTCAAACCCGAACTTGGTACAAGCATACCTGAAGGTAAGATTTCTGTGATAATAATTTGGTTGACCCCTTGGAAAGGTCAAGGGTCACAGGTCAGAAAATGGGTAAAAAAATGAAAAATAGGCATATTTTGACAACAGATTTTTTTTCTCTCAAATACTATTCACAACTTCAAACCCGACAAAGATACCTGATGGTAAGACCTATCTATGCATACTAATTTGATGACCCCTCCGAAAGGTCATGGGTCACAAGAGGTCAGTAAATGTGTGTACAAATAGTAAAATGCCAATTTTTTCATTTTTTTTTTTCATTCAGATTTGGCGTAAAGGTTGCTGATGGCAAGACATTTCTATGCGTACAAATTGAGTCAACCCATCAGAAAGGTCAAGGGTCATTGGGGATTGACAGATGTGTGCCAGTTGTTTAAATTTTGAGAAAACATGGATTTCACCTGTGCACAAGCCAACCCTTATTGTCACAAAGTTCATGTGTATATCAGTCATACATGTGAGCAATGAGGGTTTTGCGTTTCTTGTGTTTTGTTAGATGTGATGTGTCAGTGTGATGTCTTTCTTTGTATCTCTGATTCAGCTTTTTCAAAATCCCAGAAAGATGATTCTTTCCTCAAAACACATCACCGATGACATTAATGTTAGGAATAGTCTTAGCTAGCCTAATTTTAGCCAGAATTGGTTGTGTACCTATATGGCAGGGGAGGCAACAAGGGGCATCATAAGCCTAGCCAGAATCCCGAGTAGCCTCCCTTCCATCCCCATCCGGGGACTTAGCTTAGCCGTGGAAGGTTGTGTACCTCTGCTTCTGCGTCTTGGCTGTGTACGGTGTGACCGGTTGTCTTGTGGCTTGGACTCTGCCGTGTTTAAGAAGAGAGAGAGAGCTATGCTCACCTGAAATTACTGATGCAGCTGTGCTAGCTTGGAGTTTACCTTCGTCAGTTTTGAGAGTGATCTTCCACTGGTCTTGTGGTGTTGGGGACTTGGATTACATCCCGTGGTCCGTTGGAGCCTTGGATTACTGTGTTCACGGTGCTTCTGGAGCTACCTTCGGGATGTGGCTCTTCCGTTGGTGGTGCGAGCCTTCGCTTCAGCGGCACGGCTGGTCCCTTTGGTCCTTTGTCGGCCTCCGGCCCTCCCGACATGGTATGGTAAAACCTCGATGCGTGCCCGCGACCGGCGCTAAATCAGGTTAGACAGGGGCTGAACATACTGTAAGAACAATACAGGTCCTAGGACCGAGCCCTGGGGTACACCAAACCGAAGAGGTGATGGCTCAGAACGACATCCGTCGACAGAAACAATCTGGGATCGTTAAGTCAGGTATGAACTAAACCATACCTTCAATGCCAAATACAGATTGAAGACGGCACAGCAAAATTTCATGGTCAATAGTGTCGAACGCATTGGACAGGTCTAGCAAAGCAAGGACTGAGATCTTGCGCTCGTCCAAAGCACAAAGCAGGTCATTGAATATCTTCAGCAAAGTTGTTTCAGTGCTACGATGGGGACGATATGCAGACTGGAATACACTGAACAGACTATTGGAGTTGACATGCTTTAAAGTTTGAGCAAGGACAATTTTCTCAAGAATCTTTGATAGAAATGTAAGATTGGAAACTGGGTGATAGTTTTTCAGTACATTAGGGTCTAAAGATGGTTTCTTCAATAGGGGTTTCACAAGTGCAGTCTTGAAGCTTGAAGGAAAAATACCAGTGGAGAGAGAGTTGTTGATGACTTGTGTAATGGCAGGCAACACTTCATCCAGGCACTCATACAACAAGGGAGTGGGTATGGGGTCTAACTCACAAGTTTTGGGGGCAGTGTTTGTGATCACTTTTCTGACCTCAGCATCTAGCACAGGCTCGAAGACTGAGAGAGGTTCTCCACTGACGCATTTTTTGGTGAACAAAACTTAAGTGGGCATGAGATCCAGAGAATCACGAATTTCGCGGACCTTATCAATGAAGTAATCTGCAAAAAGCTGAGGCAGCTGGCACAGGGGAAATGTAGTGGGAAGAGGTGATGGAGTCGTCTTTACCATAAGCTTATTGGTCACATTATACAACTCTTTGCTTGTTGTGCACTCACTGATCTTCCTATTGTAAAACGAAGATTTTGCTCCATGAACAATCTCATTTACATGCTTCTTAGAACATCTTCTCTTGCGGAACCGGTTGGAGTCCTCCTTGGAGAAGGATCAAGATGCACTTCGGGATCTCCTCGGCAGGCTTAGCTTCCTGGTCTACGTGGGCAAGTCCGACCTCGTGCCATAGCGCCGCTTGTCTACCTGGGGATGGAACCACGCACTAACCTCACGCAGGGCGGCTTCAGTAGCGGCGAAAGCAGCACTTGGCGAACCCAGACGGTGACTTCAGCATCAGGGACTGTTGAGTTCCGCAGCTGACCTACTTCCCCTATGACGTCTCTACTGCCCCCCGCTTCAGCTGCTCCTGCTTCTCCCTGGACAACCCTCGACAGGCGACCTCGAGTCTCAGGTTCAGGTGCGGCCGTTGTTATGTCCTCTCCTTCTTTGCGCGGCGGATACCGACTGGCTCACTACGGAAGTTCCTCTCTCTTCTCGCCTCCTCCCAAGATGTCCCTTGTGTCGACGCAAGTCTCACCACCAGGGGCGCTCTCCTGTTACCGAGATCCTACTCTGTCTCCGGACCTCGTGGCCCAGCTTCGGGTGTCACGTCTGCGACGTCAGGAGCCTCTCGTCCTCTCCAACAGCACCACAGTAGTCGACTTCTTTCAGAAGCAGTGCGGGACGCGGTTACTCTCCCTGTACTTCCTCCTCTGCCAGGGGCTCCTTTGGTGTGAAGATCGAGACATCGCTAGAGAGCTAGAGACATCCCGGGACTTCTGCATGACCTGCTGACTCCATCGCGTGTCGCGGCCAGCTTCTCCACACAGAGTGGACGTTCCGTCCGGACATCATTCGGGTGATCTGCACAGCGGAGAGTCTGCCATGATTGCGCCGAGGTGGAATCGCCAGCTTCCTCACTTTGTCTCCTCTGTTCCAGTTCCGCTAGCCTGAGCGTTCGACGCTCTCTACCTCTCTGGGGACTGCCTCGACGCCTCACCGACCCACCTACCGTGCTAGTCCCAAGCTCCTGCCCAAGCTCAAGGTTGCAACGTGCTCCGGGTCCTGGTGGATACTTGCTACGGGACATGCTCGTGGACCTCCGGCCTCCTGAACCTCGCCTTGAGCCCTCCTCTGCGGATCACCACCCGCACGATGCTTTGCAGCCCCGAGAACTCTTCCTCCACAATTGGATGTTGTGCGGTAAGCCCTCGCCGCTAGAGGCTTCTCAAGTGCACAGAGTTGCCAACCACTACGGAATTTCCGTAGTTTACTACGGAAGTCGATGTGTTACTACGGAACTACGGAAGTATTAAAAATACTACGGAAAAGCAAAAATCAACAATAGTAAAAACAACAAAAGTTTTAAGGTTCGTTGAGCGCCTGTGGCTACCGTGTAGACTGCCGGGCGAGTCAAGGTCACGGTCACCCAACTACTGATCACAGCTTCTGGCGCGTGTTAGGCTTTGAACCAATCATTGTGAAGCCTGAGTCTGAGAGCAGACGACGGAAGTTAGCAGAACGCGGCCAGAAGTTACCGATGCTCGTGCACCTCACGGCTACCGCCATTTCGATCACATCGCAAACATAACGCGTGCAGACTTCGTTGAGAAGAATTCTAGCAGAGCAAAGGATATAATATAGACAAAGAGTGTGATAATAACTGGAACTGTGGCAACATTGGCCGCTTGGTCGTATGCGGTGCACCATTTTTAAAAGCAGCCGGTGCTGAAGTGTCACACTGTTGGCCAGGCTGTCGTAAGTCTAGTAGTGTGAGGACAAAATAGGCCGCGAGACCTTTGCAAATGTCCTTTCTTTCTTTAATTACTTTATGGGTCTGTTATGCATGCATTTTTCCCTACAAATCATTCATCATAGCAATAGAAAATCTCTTTAAATTTTGGTAATTCATCTAGCTGCCCCAAAAAGTTGTTTCAATTTAGGTCGTCGATGACATTATAAATTTTAAAAGCTTGGATTAAGTCTCCACGTATTCTACATCCACGTAAGGAGTGTAGTCCAAAATATTTGAATCTAAATCATATTTTTACATTCTTTAACCAGCTTTGTTGCTTGTCTCTGTACCCTTTCGAGTGCAACTGACTGTCTCTTTAACCCTCAGTACCGTACAGTGTTTGCATATTCTAAATGTGGTCTGACTAGTGCTTTATACAGTTTACTGAAAGAGTCCTTATCCAAATAATTAAAGGCTCTCATAACTACTCCGTTTTGTTGGCGTCCCCACCCGGGTCTGCCCTGGGGGACTTGGGTGGGGTTAGGTATTTTTTAGTTCCCAGGGTCACCCTGATCAGCCCCACAGGGTGGGTTTATCTCTATTCTGGGGCATGTGTTTCTGTCTACCCTTTGTCCATTCACCTGTATTTGCCATTTTAAAACTCTCCCTACTGTCTGCACTGCCTGTAGCTCTTGATATTGGATGTGTGTTGCTAAATGGTCTTAGCTTTATTTAGGCCCATGTGTTAGGTTTATTTAATGTACTTGACCGGCTGGCGACATACATTCAATGTTCTGTTTAGTTTTTTTTTTTTTTCACAAGCAGTGCAGGCACGTCCTGAGAAAGCCTTGTTGCTGTCGGGACGTTAAGCAATGTACAATCAATCAATCAACCGTTTTGTTGGCCTTATTGATACAGTTCTGAATAGGGGGATCAAAAGATAGAACTTTATCAAAAACAACACCTAAGTCCCTTTCCTTCTCACAAGATACCACCTTTTTAATGTCATTGTTAACTTTCATCAAGTAATCATGTTCAGGATTGTTCCTTACAGCATGCAAGACCTTGCATTTCTCTACATTAAAATGCAAGTCCCATGTGTCAGACCACTCTTGCAAGTGATCCAAATCATACTGCAGCACGTCTTTATTGATCGATTCATTATAGATTTTAGTATCCTCTTATTAACACAGTCAATACTATAAAAGTAACACTTTACTCTGAAAGTAACATAAAAGTAACACTATACTTTGAAAGTAACACTCGCGTGTGCGCAAATCCGGCGACTGGATTTTTTCAGGGATTTCTAAGAATTTGTATTGGGAGCCCTGAATGTGGTCAGAGATTTTAACGACATTATCAGCAAGGCTTGTGTTTGTGTATAGTTACATTAGTAATGCATCGCAGCGACGCGCATTGACTACTGAAATTGTCATGAAACTACTGAAATTCTAAATTTTGACTACTGAATAAAAAATTGGGGGTTGGCAACTCTGAGTGCAGCTGTCCAAGCTATCGATACAGTCTGTAGACGCTCAACCAGACGAGTTTATGAGGGAAGGGGTGAGTCCTGGGCGGCGCAGGTGACGAGCGCCTCTTACCCATGTGCCGGACGGTTCCTCGGCGGGTGGAGTGCATCCTCTGGCTCTTCACCGACCAACTTGGCGCTCTCACCTTTAGGGGCTACCTGACCATGATCGCTGACACGGACTGACTTAGACCGGCCAACCCTGGTGCCTGTACAGACCTCGCCGGCATTCTGACGCTCTTCGGTCTACACGTCTTGCCTTCGCTCGTGGTTGCCGCGATGGGACCTTGCCTAGGGGCGACGGGGGCTCGTCTTGGGCCATTTTGACCCAGTTGGTGCGGACGGCCAACATGCCACGGAAGACCTACACCTGACTGACCTTCACCACGGCTGCCAGGATCAGCGAACTGCACGCTCTTCAGCACGCCCTCAGACTTGCAGTTTGGATGATTGGCGGGACTACTGCTGCCCGACCCGGCTTCCTAGCCACGACCCGGTTCCTTGGTTCGCCCAGTTGGTCACCATTCGGCCCTTGGGGGGATTCAGGCCCTGCCCGGATACAGACAGCAGGATCCGGTGAGAGCCTTTTGTGGACACCTGCGCCGGACCAAGCCGATACGCAGGGGACGCACCCGCCTTCCAGGTGGGGATGACATCTCACCCCAGACGGTATACCTCCTGGCTCCATTGCGTACTTCGCACCGCCTACCAGGACCTCTACCCTGTTGCGGACAAAGGGATGAACATCAGGGCGCATCCTCGCATTCGACCGCTACTGAGTCGTCAAAGACTCTGCGTCGCTGGTGGGATACATCCCCGGAGCGCAAAACTCCCTCCCGGCACCCTCGGTGCCATCGGCTATTCTTAACTAAAATTATCGGGAGGTTGCTCCTGGGAGGGCGGGCCTACTTGGCAATTGGGGGTTAGGGGCGTTATAAGCGGCACCCACCTCCTTTTCGTAATTCTTCCTAACAGTAATGTCATCGGTAATGTGTTTTGAGGAAAGAAATGAATTTTTCTCTAAAATGTATTTTTAAAAAACAAAACTTAAAGATGACATTACTCGAATGACCCTCCCACCTGCCCCGCTTGCCGCTCGTCAGCTAAGTAAACAGACTGGCGGGAATCCGGTGAGCGGTTGCCCGGATGGGGATGGAAGGGAGGCTACTCGGGATACTGGCTAGGCTTATGATGCCCCTTGTTGCCTCCCCTGCCATTTAGGTACACAACCAATTTTGGAGAAAAATCATATTTAAGCTTTTTGGTTTCGACAGAACAGTCATGCAACCATCGCATTCCACATGCAAGAGGCATAAATTCTCATGAGCCCCTGAATCTGAAGGGGCTCGTGAAAATGTCATTGTAATGCACATCACATCAATTTGAAATGAAAGATGTTTCTTTGTTGTGGACTGGTGCAGGTTTCCCAGCGCAAGGGTACTGTTCCCACTCCTAGTGCACCTGGGGGTCTCCCTCAGCCAACTTTCCACGTACATGAGGATGAAAACGCCAGCCAGCCTCAACAGTAAGAACTGTTTTATTTCACTTTTCAACCTCTTTTCCAAATTTATCTTGTGTGGCTGTAGCAGGCTAACTAGAATGCCAAGTAGTCTCAACAGTGAGACCTGTTTTGTTTGTTGCTCATCGTCTTTTCCATTATGTTAATGTCTTCTGTGCTGGCTATAGCAGTGCTAACTACATGAGATTGATTATAAAGTTATGATAGGTCAAGGATAGTGCCCCAATAGCTTGATGTGTTTCACATCAGGGATTATCCTAGCTGTTATCAGGGATTATCCTAGCTGTTATGTACTTAGCAGTCTGTACAATGACTCACTGAGGTCTAAGGTAAAAATTCCCAATATTTGACAATCCATGAAGTGAATCGGCACGGCTTTACCAGCCAGTGCTTGTGCGTAGCACTTAGTTCGCTTCTAGCTGCTAGAGAGATAAGGCGCAGCGAGGTCAAATTCCACTGTCGCACGCTCATTCTATTTATATCACACTTGCAACTGTGCGGTACACGGCGTGTCCGGCACTCTGCCTCTATAACAGCTACCTACACGTTTGTATTCATAACACATCTCAGCCTAAAGTGACTGTTGTGAAAGCAACATCGTTCAGAAGTTGAAATTCTCACCTACACACCGATACCAAACATGACAACATTATGACTTACACTTGCCCTTGCCGCGCCTTATTTCTCTGGCAGCTAGAAGCGAACTAAGTGTCAACTGTGGTAAAGGCGTGTCGGCCATGATAGTTCAAGGTTAGTGCCAGGATAGCGGACGTCAAGCTATTTTGGTGCCACCTTGGAACTATCACAGTTCACCTTTTAAAAAAACTTTGTTGTCTCACAAGGAGAAAGTTGGCTACCTTTCCTGGGAGAGGAGCGCTGCTGCAGTTTTGCATAGCACCAGGACTAAATGGGTCAAGCCATTGGCTTGGAAGAAAACAAGGATATTTTTCATGGAAGCAAATGCTAAAATAATTTTATTTTGCAGTGCACCTGTTGTTGACAAGAGTGTGCTGAGCGCTCGCAAAGCGGAGAAACCTGGCCACATGCTGGACATGATTCGCAACCAGCAAACCACTACAGACGAACATCCTATGTACTGCAAGGACAAATTGTACTGTGGCACTGAGGAGTTTTCCTTTGAAGAGATCCGAGCCTTGAGATACACAGAGAAACGCAGGAGGAAACAGATGGAAGGTGCATACATGTGCATGCGCACACGCAGAAACACACAGAGGCACATATGCATGCAAAATACACATGCTTTAACATGTGCTGTGACGCTACTTTTCAATGTGACAAAAAGCCCTGAGGTGTACGTCTGTTGCAGTACTATCGGCACACTTCAGCACAGTAATAAACCTCTCTGGCAGAACTCCGACACTTCCGTTTTTCATACTGCACTACCGTATTCTCTCTATGTCTTGCTCTCTCTCAACAACAATCAGAATTCCAGACTAGTCATTGTTTTCTGTGTTTGTCTCTGTCAACAGATTGTGTGAGCAAATTTTTTTTTTTTTTTTTTTTTTTTTTGAAATTTGGTTCACAGGTCTTTCACAGGTCTGGTTAAATCAAGGACTCTGTATCCCCTATGCTATAGGTCTGCAAACTTGGCACCTTTCTCTCTTTATCGCATATAGTCAGGCCGCCGTGCCACAAATGCGCGAGGGTTTGCCATCGCCACGCTAACTGAGACGATGTGTAACATTAACATGTAATATTAAATGAATAAACTGTTAGGAAAAGTGCAATGTGGCGTGTTTTGAAGGTGCTCACATCGAATTATTACACCTAAATTTTACCGATTAACAGAATGCTCAATTCTCTCTCTCTCTTTCCCTCTTTATATTTTTTTAATTTTGTATTATAAATTATTATTTACTGTTATTGGTATGATGTGTGCGCATTATTTGCATTGCTTTGGTATAGTGTTTATTGTTTCCTCAAAAACATTACCGATGGCATTACTGATAGGAAGATACGTCTAGCTACCGAGTGACCTGACATAGTATGCAGTTTCGGGCTGTCCCCTTCAGCCTCAACATCAGCCCTTGGGTCTTTACACGGATTATGGACGCAGTGATCTCTCGGGCCCGACAGTCCTCATCCAGCCCAACCTCCAATTACCTAGACGACCTCTTGCTCCGCAATCAGGACCCTCAGTATCTGGAGACGGACTGGGACGCTCTACTGACTCTTTTTCGGAGACTGGGATTTATGGTCCACCAAGGGAAGTCGAATTTCACACCCTCCCGTACCTTCATCCATCTCGGAATGGAGTTTCTGACCGTCCGCAACACTGTGAGACTAGCGGCCTCTCGTGTTCAGAAACTGGCTGCGGCCGCTCACCAGGTGTCGCGTTCTGAGTCGTGCCCTGCCAGGATCTGGCTTCAGTTACTGGGACTCATCAGTGCGGCAGCCGACCTCCTTCCCCTCGGTCGCCTGTACTCTCTGCCTCTTCAGCTCCATCTTCTTTTCCATTGGCTACCTTACTCATACGACCTTTTGGCCCTAGTACCGGTGTCCCCCTTGATCCGGTCACACCTACTTCGGTGGACGGATCTGACCTGGCTTGCGTCAAGAGTGCCCATTTCCTTCCAACCTCCTCGGCTTTCACTCTGCACAGATGCGAGCCTATCCGGCTGGGGTGCCCACCTACTTACGGATTTCAAAGAGGTCTCGGGCCAGTGGCCACCATCCTTACAGAACAGACACATCAACTGGCTGGAGTTGAAAGCAGTTTGGCTGGCTCTGACTCATTGGGAGACTCGTCTCCATCACAATGAGATCTTGATGCTGTCCGACAATTCCACTGTGGTATCGTACATGCAGAGACAAGGCGGGACGCTCTCTCTGTCTCTCTGCATGCTTCTCTACCAGCTGTTCCTCTGGTGCCGGGATGAACACATCTCTCTCCGGGCGTGCCACATTCCGGGTCACCTCAACGTGCTTGCGGACTCTCTCTCTCCCCGGGGCCAGCTGCTTCATACCGAATGGACCCTCAAACCAGAGATCTTCTGGCTGATCAGTACCCGCTGGGAGACACCAATGGTCGACCTTTTCGCGACACGATGGAACACATAACTTCCCCTCTTTGTCTCACCTGTTCCAGACCCTCTCGCCTGGGCAGTGGTTGCCCTGTCGATCTCTTGGGACGGCCTGATAGCCTATGCTTATCCCCAGTCGTCGCTTGTTCCCAAGGTGTTGCTCAAACTCCGAGGCTTGAACACAATCCTCTTCCTCGTAGCCCCCTTCAGCTGGGCACGCAGCTGGACGACCGACCTGGTGATCCTTGCCACGGATGCTCCCCTGCTCTTACCCACACCACGCACGATGCTGAAACAACCACGACAAGCTCTCTTCCACCCGTGTCCGGAGCGGCTCCTATTCGGCCCTCACCACTAGAGGCTTCTCGCGTGCAGCAATGGAGGCTATCGCTGCAGCTCGCAGGGCTTCCACCAGGAGGGTATACGAGGGCAAGTGGAGAGTCCTTCTGCCTCTCCAGACACCTGTCTCCAACGACCTTGTCTACACCCCAGTTAGCTGAGTTCTTCTTGTGGCTCTTTGACGAACAAAACTTGGCCCCTATCACCATCCGGGGATATCTCTCAATGGTCGCAGATACCTACCGACCTTTGGGCCGACCGGATCCGGGTGCATGCAAAGACCTCGCCGACCTCCTTGCCCACTTCGAGTTACAGCGAGCTGTTCAGCGTTCGCTACTTCCGCGCTGGGACCTGGTCTGGATCCTCACTTGCTTAATTCGGACTGCTAGCTTGCTGGGTCGTTCGTTCGGCAAACCCCCAGGGGGGGGCCTAGACGTTGCGCGTCCGAGCACACAAGTCAAGCAGGGGCTACTAGCAACACCTTACCAGCTTGGCACAGGGCGGAATATTGTGGCGGCCATAGGTGAGCGGGCCGAGTCTACCTTCGCCCGCAGAGACCTGTCAGACCTCTCCGGCCAGCGCGTCTACCTGGCACTAGTGGGGGTCATCTCGGCGGCACAGCACTCCCTCCCGGCACCACAGGCGCCATGGGTAATGCCTAGCTAAAATTGTTGGGAGTGGCGCGTAGGGACGGGCCTCGATAGTTTACGAGCAGAGCGTTCGGGCAGGGGACAGGTGTACCAGTTTGTGGCACCCTCCTCCTATTCGCCATTCTTCCTAGTAGTAATGCCGTCGGTAATGATTTTGAGAAAATAAATGAATTTTTTCTTGGAGTAATGCCGATGGGCATTACTATTAGGAAGAATAACGGCGGGGGCTACCTCCAGCGGTGGGCGCACCCCGCCTGGCTTGTCTTGGTAGTCACCCGCTGTGCTCCCCCACCGCGGCTCTCCCTCTGCACCGACGCCAGCCGGCCGGGTTGGGGTGCGCACCTCCTGCTGGACGTCTCTTCCGCCCTCGGATATCGCGGACAGGCACACCAACTGGCTGGACTTAAAGGCGGTGTGGTTGGCCCTCGACCATTGGCAGTCTTGCTTCTCCACCAGAGGTTCTAGTCATGTCCGACAGCGCGACGATTGTCACATACATCCAGATGCAGGGGGGCACCCGCTCCTCGACCCTCTGCCTGCTCCTTACCAGCTGCTCCTGTGATGCAGGGACCGCGGCGTCTCACTCCGGGCTCGGCACGTTCCAGACCGCCTTGACGTCCTCGCGGACTCCCTTTCATGGTTGCTGGGTCCGGAGATCTTCCGCATGATTTGCGCACACTGGGAGACCCCGATGATCGACCTGTTTGCGACTTCGTGGAACCCGTCTTCGTCTCTCCCTTCCTGGATCCCCTAGCGTGGGCGGTGGATGCTCCCTCCATCTCTTGAAAGGGCCTTGTGGCCTACGCTTACCCAGTGGTGGTGCTGGTGCCCCAGGTCTTGCTGAAGCTGAGGGGCGGGATGGCGCGAGTCTAGGTGCCCCTCCCTCACGGCTCTGATGTTTCCCCCAGCTAGCAGAGTTCTTCATGTGGCTATTCCAAGAGCAGAATCTGGCCCTCTCACCATCCGCGGATACTTCTCCATGGTGGCAGACACGTACCACCCTTTTGGGCTGCGCGGACCCTCAGGCGTGCCCGGACCTCTCGGACCTGATACACCACTTCGAGCTCCGGCAACCTGTCCCACACTCGCTTGTCCCTCGCTGGGACCTCCCCTGGGTCCTTACCTGGCTGAATTCGAGCAGGTGCGCGCCTCTGCCCTGGGCCAGTCTGGCGGACGTAACCGGGAAGACCTGCCTCCTACTGGCACTTGCTACAGCGTCCAGTGTCGGTGAGCTGCATGTGCTCTCTGTGGACCTGGCCTGTCTACAGCACACGTCGAATGGTTCGTCTTTGGCCTTGACTTCTACCTAAACGGGAGGCTAATCGTACCGGCCTAGTCAATCAGCTCTTGTCACGTTGAGCCCTATCCCACTGTTGACATGCGGGTTGATATATGGAGCACCATGCTATAGCCTCTGCTGCTGATTAGGTGCTTTACGCCAGTATTCCCCTGCATTCAACAGTGTGATAGAAGGCGGTGGCTCAGACGGTTCAATCGGGCTTACCCCCTTGAGTATATCTTTCGGGCAGTCTCCATTGTGTGTCGGCTGGAGACCCGCCGACAGTTGCACTTTACCTTGTTGGGCTCTGTGGTGGGCGGGGACCCCTGGAGGATGAATATCTCTACTATTATAATATGGAAAAAACAAAACTGGCACAGAAGCGGCACATAGCCACCGACATTGAACATGACAGTGACTCTGACTGTGAGGAAGCTACACCTCAGGCGTTGGCCGTATGGCCTCGCTTCCTCATTGTCCATAGCAAGGTGAAGGAGAAACTTGTTTCCAAGCTGCATCCTGTTTTGGTGGGGGAGACCCTCAGGAGCCGTGTTGGCAGGCCTGATGCCCAGTGCCTCAGGTCTGGTGACTTGCTGGTCGTAGAGCTGTTTCATGTTGCCGCTGCCTGCTGCCTTTTCTGCCTCTGCTGCCAGGCTGTCTGTGTAGGCCCTCTTGTCTGCCCTGATACTCCTCTTCACCTCGCGGTTGGCTTCTGAGTATTCCCCCTGTGCCCTTACTTTGGCTGCTCTCGTGCGACTGTTGTTGACAACTGCTTTCTTCTGCTTCCTCACTTCTATCTTCTTCAAGGTCTGTGCCGACAGCCAGTCCTTGTGATGGTGTTTCCTGAACCCTACAGTGTCTTTGCAGGTTGAGTTCAGCGCCTCTCTAACTGCCTTCCACTGCTGCTCTGTGGTGACCGCCTCCTCTTCATTTACTAGCTCCTGTAGCGCTTGAAACCGGTTGGACAGCACCAGTTTGAACTCTTCTCTAACTCCAGTTTCTCTCAGGAGGCCTACATTATAGCGCTGTCTTCTTGTTGTCTCTGTGTGGCTTTTCTTTAGCTTGAGCTTCATTCTTAAGGTAAGCAGATGGTGGTCGGAGGCGACATCTGCTCCCCTCCTCACTCGAACATCTTGAAGGGATCTTCTAAATTTCTTGCTAATGCAGATATGGTCTATTTGGTTCTCTGTTGTATGGTCAGGTGAGACCCAAGTTGCTTTGTGTATCCTTCTGTGTGGGAAGATGCTGCCTCCAATGACAAGTCGGTTTAAAGCACAAAAGTCTACAAACCTCTCCCCGTTCTCACTCATCTCCGAGCCTAGTCCCTGTCTCCCCATCACCTCTTCGTATCCGGTGTTGTCCTCCCCTATTTTGGCATTAAAATCGCCCATGACGATGGTGATGTCTCGCTCCGCACATTTGTCCAAGGCACTCTGGAGTCGGTCGTAGAACTCTTGTTTCTCTTCCTCGTCCCTGTCATTAGTGGGCGCATAACACTGGATGACGTTCAGCTTGAGCTTTTTCTTGGTTCTAAAGGCTGCTGTGATGATTCTTGGCCCAAGAGGTTCCCAGCCCATCAGCGCTCTCTGTGCCACTGGTGACAGCATGAATGCTACTCCTTCTGTATGGGGGGGCATTCTCCTCTTCATGACCTGAATACTGAATCATCTCTCCACTTAACAGCCTTTTTTGGCCAGACTGCGTCCATCTGGCTTCACTGATACCTAGCAGGGAAAGGTTGTACTTTTGCATTTCCGCTGCTATCTGGGCGGCCTTGCCGCTCTGGTACATGGTCTTGACGTTCCATGTGCCCATGGTTGTATCCCTGGATAGAGAGAGGCGGCTCGGTCCTGTGGCTTCCGAAGACTTCCGGCTTTCACCACAGGACGTCATAAGTCTTCTGGTAGAAGAACCTTCCTCCTCCAGGAAAGGAATTACTGTTAGTCTTTTTGTCGGCGTTTTTGTAGCTATTTCCTTTTTTGCAGGGTGGGGAAGCTACCCCCATGCCCAACCCCCTTACTAGGAGGACCAGGGGTTTTCTGTTGGGGTCACCTTCCCTTAGACCATGTTGGTTCACGGCACCTTATTTCATTCGGTGCACCCCTCTCACGAGGGACCCCCTATCCACCACCCAGGGGACGCGCCTCAACGCCATATGGTCCCAGCGCGAGGGCTGTAGGTCACGCTTAGTTGAAATTGTCGGGAGGTTGCCCCTCGCGGGCTGCGCTACATTGCGCTGGCAGGTTTGGAGGCGGCGCCCACCTCCTTTTCACTATTCTTCCTTATACTTATAGTAATGACATTGGTAATGTATTTTGAGGAAACAAATGTATTTTTCTCTAAAATGTATTTAAAAAAAAACAACTTACCGATGGCATTACTCGAATGGCCTCCCTGCTTGCCGCTGAAGCGCTGTAGCACTCGACTGGCATGGCACCACTACAGGGTTTGTACGCTCCTTGAATTTCCTTGAAAGTCCTTGAGTTTTGAGGCCATGTTTTCAAGTCCTTGAATATCCTTGAATTCTGACAAAACCTGTTATACTCCTTGAAAAGTCCTTGAAAATAAAATTATCATGGATGTTTATCTGCATATCACTGTAAACGAATATAATAAAATGGGAAATGTGCATTTGATAAATTTATTTTGAGATGATTTGGGGAAAAAATTGCACAAAGCTGTACTACGCGTCATGTCGCGTTGTCTGCTCTCTCTGGTTTGGAATGTTTCGGAAGTTGCCTCCCCTGTTTGCAAGTGCGCAATGGTTCCGTTTGTCAAGCGGGCGGTTTTCTCCACTTTCTGTCACGCATGTCGAAGCCAAAATTTGCAAAATGCCGGCCGGATCGTGTGTTTGTAACCGTTGTTGGTTGGAGAAAGAAGAATATGCAGAGTGGCTTCGGGAAGATACAAACAAGTTGTATGGATTTTGCTGTGTTTGCAAGAAAACGATCAACGTCCGTGCCATTGGAGAATCATCGGCACTGGGCAGCCACTCCAAAGGCAAGAAGCACATGCAGGGCTTCCGTTTTAGTGCTTCATATTAAAACTCAAAATCATGTACTAAAAATGTAACTAAGGGGCAGTCAGACACACTAAAATTCAGTGCATCTGCGTCCTAGATGCATCATCCTTGCACCACCATGAGTAACCTAATCAGAGGTGGGTGACAGTCGTTCTAGTTGGTTCGTTTAGCCGCTCGCTTGGTCGCGGCTGCGTTCAGAATCGCCCCGATTCCGGGTTCCGTGCGAGTGTAACTGGATAGGCAAACTGTTAGTTTACGTGTGGTGTCAGCATGTTATTACAAAGTGCGCGCTACATGTTGAACGCGTTACTTGCTGTGACGTCACCATTCATACTATTATGGGATACTGCATCGTGCGTTTCACTTTCGATCTTGAACGAAATTGTAAATGGCAGAGCAAAAACAAAGGAAGCTGGAATGCTTCAGATTCTTCAATCCGGCACAGTCTGATCGTGATAATCGCTTAGAAGAAAGTTAAACTTCGACACCGCCATCTCCATGGACAAGCGGCCGTACCTGAAATGATACCCCTGGGCCGTGTGTGGCACCACCACTGTGACTCGCAGTTTTCAGAGTTTATGGCTGCGTGTACATCCATGGCTAAAGCACGACGGCACACAGTATGGATGACATGCACAAAGTGGATGGAGGCGAACTCAAAAAGCAATTTCAGAAATTTGAACAGAAATAAGTTTGTCATTTTTTTTTTATCATGGTCAATCCATCTTCTGGTACTACACAGATATTAGGCAAAAGTTCTAAGATTGGAGAAATATGTCTTTCAGGTTAAATGGGTTGAAACCAACTTTTAAGTACATTAGTTCACACAAACAGAGAGAGAGAGAGAGTTTAGACAAGTCAGACTTTGGCTGTCAATCTGCATTCAGCAGAAAAGGCTATATTCTCTGTTACAATACATTATCAAATGATCATACAGATAATTTAATGTGTTTTTCTGTGAGAGAGACGGAGAGGGAGACGGGCTTTTGCACGATAGCTCAACAGTTAAAAAATCAGTATCATGGAAAAGACACACACTGTCACAACAAATTTGAAGAGGAGAGAGCGAAATGAGTTAATTTATTTTAAAAAACATACAGATGATGCAGTTTTTCTTAAATAAATTTGTGGACCCTCTATTATGCTCCCTCGTGCTGGGACCATATGGCGTTGAGGCGCGTCCCCTGGGTGGTGGATAGGGGGTCCCTCGTGAGAGGGGTGCACCGAATGAAGTAAGGTGCCGTGAACCAACATGGTCTAAGGGAAGGTGACCCCGACAGAAAACCCCTGGTCCTCCTAGTAAGGGGGTTGGGCGTGGGGGCAGCTTCCCCACCCTGCAAAAAAGGAAATAGCTACAAAAACGCCGACGAAAAGACTAACAGTAATTCCTTTCCTGGAGGAGGAAGGTTTTTCTACCAGAAGACTTATGACGTCCTGTGGTGAAAGCCGGAAGTCTTCGGAAGCCACAGGACTGAGCCGCCTATCTCTATCCAGGGATAACTCCTGGCGTCGAGACCTCCAAGCAGACATCAAGAGACTGGGAACCACCTGGAGTAGAATCGAAGGAGAAGCACAGGACAGGAGTTGCTGGAGGTCTCTCGTCGACGGCCTATACCCGGGTAGGGGTGACAGGCGTAAGTAAGTAAGTCAGTCTATTATGCTCAGATGGGTGTCTGTGTAGTCTCTAAAATTTATACCTGGGGGTCCGTACAGACCCTTTAACCTGTTGTGAAAACCGAAGCCCTGACATGGCCCTTTTGTTTGGTCAGGCTGATTTCTCAGTCAAATGCTCTGCGAGCAAAAGCAAAATCAAAGCAAAAGGATGTTCAGGATCTTTAAAAAGACATTGAGGAAGAGATGGAGAAAATACAGCAAGCTCTGTAATTGTACTACTGTTTCTCCATCTTTTCCTATATTAGAGATTGACATTGCAAGCTTTGTGTGCGCTGACATCATTTCAGGATCACTTACACAAATGACTGATAATGATCCTCACTTATTGTATGGTAACCATTTTTAGTTGCATTTGATTTTGTCGTTACCTCCTTGAAGTTTACAAAATAGTACTTAAAAAGTCCTTAAAAAGTCCTTGAATTTTTTTTGTGAATGTGTGTGTGAACCCTGCACTATGCACATGACCGGATAGGGAGTAAAAGGATGCTACTCGGGGTTTCTTGGTAATGGCTCCCTAGAGTCGCTTCCCTGGTTGTGTATGTATACACAACAGATTCTTAGGCTGAAATTGTTAAGCTAAGTGTATCTTCCATATAGTAATGCCATCGGTAAGTATTTTTGGAAAAAATACATTTTAGAGAAAAATACATTTTAGAGCAAAATTCATTTTTCTGAAATCTTTGTTAATTCCGCACCAAAGAGCCATTCAAGGCAGATGAATACAAAGTGTCATTACAAGGGCATAGATCATTGTTAATGTAACACCAAAGAGCCATCCAAGGAAGACGGATGCAAAGTGTCATTACAAGGGCATAGATCATTGTTAATTCAGCACCAAAGAGCCATCCAAGGAAGACGGATGCAAAGTTTTGTAGCAAAGGGCATAGATCCTCATGAGCCCCTGCAACTGCGGGGGCTCATGTGGATCAATGCCTCCTGTAGCTGGATCACTTTCATGTTTTCTCAGCAGTAAAGGGTCTAACAGTGATGCTTGATTTTTTCTTTTGCAGAAGAGAAGCAGAAGCTAGCACAGGAGATCGAGGAGATGAGATTGATCAGGGAACAGATGAAGATGGAGGTGGAACAAATGAGGGCACACACTCAGCTACTGGCCTTACATGTGTAAGTTTCTTTTTGTGTGCGTGTGTGTCGGCCAACACCCAAACTTCTTTTTTTTTTTAACACATTCTTCCGCAGGACCGAAATCCCCAAATTTTGAAGGTGCTGTCTAAATGACTGTTTTACAATTCTAGAGACAGTTAGTTATTTGGGTTTAACGCTGAGCAGGCAACCAAGGCCATCTCACGGCGGAATTCTAGAGACAGATTGAGCATGATTGTTTAAGGGTGGTGCCTGAATAGCTTGGCGCCTGTGGGCGCCAAGCTATTCTGAAACCACCCTTAAACTATCATGCTCGATCTATGTCTTGCTTTGGTCTATCGGGGCTGAATGAGTTAATTTTTGTGTAAATTTTTGAAAGTGGGTGGCCCTTAATAGCTACTCGGGCAGTACCCTGGAGTTGGTGCAATAGACCCTTCCTCTGTGACTTGATTTCAAAACTTGATACTCAAAAATGTTTATTAACCCATTCAGCCTTTATGCACTACAGCAGGAGGTGGGTCAACCATGATAATTCAAGGGTAGTGCCAGATTAGCTTGGCGCCTGTCGGCGCCAAGCTAATCTGGCAACCCTTCAATTATCATGGTCGATCCATCGCCTGCAGCTGGTGCATAGTCATTAGATGACGCCTCCAAAATTTGGGAAATACGACCGTTGGGCTGAATGAGTTAAAAATTATATGATGCTATTAGTATTATATCTGACACTAAAGTCAAGCATATAGTAATTTTCATTAAAAAAACAAAACAAAAAAACAAAAAAAATGATGATTGGTGATTCATTTTTTGAGTGGTCCACGTGCAAGATCAGGGTCACACAAAGTCAGCAAACTGAAGAGTCGAGGCACATGAACCAGAAGCCATGATTTAGGACTTTGCCATTCTTGTTCTTTTTTTTTTTCTTTTTTTTTTTTTGCAGTCATGCTGCAGTGCCCAATCAAATGCGCCAGAATATTTCATCTCGAGAGAGCTCTACTGTTCAACCCAGCCTTCAGGATTTTAGTGGTGTCAACCTCAGTCAGCAGACACCCAATCAGTCAGGCACCTACCCTCCCCCTTCTGTCCCAGCTACTGGGCAGAATCCTCTGTGTAAAGCTCCAGTGGTGCTGGGGTCACAGAACGCACATATCAACATCAGCCAACAGACGCCTGTTTTTAACATGTCAAGTCACAGTGTGCCACCGAGTGGCAGCGGGAGTTTAGTCATGCACGGAAGTTTAGTCATGCACGGACACCCTCAGTCACGGTCTGCTGATTTCAGCCTGTCCATCCAGAGGACACCAGTGTTTAGTGTGTCTGGCCACAGTTCCAGCTCTTTGGGTGGCGGCAGTGCAGGGTCTCACTGTCAGCTTCAGCAGTCTCGCTCAGCCGGACCCACTCCAGAGTCCAACACGTCTAAACACGTAAGTGATCAAATATTAACCTCTTGATTGTTGAGAAGAAGTGAGTCTGATCCATCTGTAAGAGACAGACCCTCATGAGCCCCTGCAGTTGTGGGGTCTTATGAGGCTCTTTGCCTCTTGCTGACATCACATTGAATTTCTGTTCTTGGGACAGTTAGGGCACTCTTGCATTGAATTAATAAAGATTGCAGAAACATAATCTGCGTCAACAGGCAGTCAGGGGTGAAACTCTTTTGTTGTCGGTTGTACAGTTTGTCAAGGTAATTCCTACAGGTGTCACCTCGACAAAAAGCATGACCAACAGCCAAAGGGTTAACATTTTCTATCAAAATAGTCATAATTTTGATGGTTTTTGTGTGATCTGCTGTTATTTGACCCAAGACTAACTGGTAAATATTTTCATTATTTTTTCTTGACAGTTAGTACACTTTTTATTTTTAAACAGGACCATGCTGCAAATGTAATCAAGGGTACAAGTTTGCATCACCACCTTGCACACAATTGATGAAAATGCGTAGCTGGAATGGGCCACCTCAGAATGGTGTTTGAAAAAGCGTCTGCTTGATAGTAACAAAATGCAGTTGTTCCCCCAAAAGCCTTGTTTTGCAATTTCTGATTTGATTGAAATTTACTGTGTGTGTAAAAAAACATGTAATCTGGTTTTGCAGAGCTTGACAGGCACTTCCCCCACTATCAACATGAAGGAAGCGCTGCAGATGGTGCAGGGAATGTACAACGCCACACTGGACTGTGACAAAATACGGGCCTGGGCTCCTGAGGACACGGAAATGACAGGTACATTTTTCACTGTCACACCTCACAGGTAAAGAAGTAACAAGAATTACAGATCAAGGATAGTGTCAGTTTAGCTTGACTCCCATCAGGTGAAGAAGAATGAAGCATAGCTGTTCAAGAGTGGTGTAAGATTAGCTCGGTGCCTGCAGGCACCAAGCTAATCTGACCCTACCCTTGAACAATGTAAAATGTAGGGATGTTTGGAAACGGTGAAGTCTCGCTGTCAAACCACCTTGACCTACCAGCATCACCTGCAGGATGTTAACCCATTGGCTGTCAGTAGCATGTCAGAATCATCTTAAACAGGCAGAAGCGCTATGGAAAGCCAAAGGGTTAAGAGTAGTACCAGCGTATATAACCTGACATGCATGTCTTTTGTTCCACATAGGTGCTGTAGATGGAGTAGCCCCTGCTCCTGTGCCCACTGCTCTGTTTGCTGTCTTCGATGAATCAAAACAGAAACCAACACAGGCACCCATTGCTATCTTCTGTGATGAAAATGCCGATCAAGGGAACAGGTGGGCTGTGATTATGTTTTGACAGTGTAGGTTTCAGTTGTCTCTGAACAGTTCTGGCGTAGAATTAGAAACAAAGTCCCTCATCTAGCAATTCCATCTTTTAATTGAAAACTCTTAGTCTAGAAAACAGTGTCCGCTTATTCTGTCAGGAAGAGGCATAGAGCCTCATGACTGGATCTTCCTCAGCCCCAGCAGCTGCAGGGGCTGATGAAAATCTATGTCTTTTGCTGTCTGGGATATGTCTCCACTCCCTCAGATGCACAAAATAGAAGATTGATCGACCATGATAGTTGAAGGGTAGTTTCAAAATAGCTCAGTGCCTTGACGTGCCAAGCTTTTTTGGTACCACCCTTGAACCTATCATGTTTGAACCGTTTGCAGAACTGTATGCTGTCTTCTTAGGTTGCTCACAACTTTCAGTTTCAACCTCAGTACTCATTTTCTTAATATACACCCTGTGTTGCAGGCCTCCTTCACAGCCAGCCAGCTTTCTGTCTCAGAGACTGGGTAGTAAAGGTCTTGGAGTGGGCCGGCCAGCTCTCCAGGCCAAACCAGCGTCTGCTCCCGTCCCAATGGAGCAGTCACAACCACAGGCCAGAAAGGTATCAGTGGTATCTTCTTCTTTTAGCTTATTTTTTGGTGTTACTTGTCGTCTTAGTCTTTAATCATTAAAAACTAGTTGGCGAGTTAAATTAGGATGCTCTTGGTCTGTCTAGTGCAGATTATAATTGTGACCGCAGGGATGGTGAAAGCCTTAAAAATGCAGGTAACAAGGCAGCCTGCTAAGTTTCAGAATGTAGTAGCTCAAGACAGATTCAGTCACCTTTTCAAGTTGCCACCATTTTCAAGATACCTGTGAAAATTGATCTATGATAACCTATTCACCAGGCATGGGAATTGTCCTCGGATCCGCGGTTTTCCACGGAAAATAATTTCACATTCCTGGGGGGGGGGGGGGGGGGAGTTCTCGGAAAAGAATTTATTAGTACAATTTCTCCCTGAGTTATCGCCCCATCAGCCTGACAAGTTGTGTGTGCAAGACCATGGAGCGCATCATCAACAAGCGCCTGCAGTGGTACCTGGACTCTGAGAGCATTATCGTGCCAGAGCAAGCTGGCTTCAGAAGCTACAAGAGTACAGAAGACCAGACAACACACCTTGCACAGGTCATAGAAGATGCCTTTCAAGATCAGAAGGTGACATTAGCTGCCTTCATTGACCTACAGAAGGCTTTCGACAAGGTGTGGAAGGATGGTCTCCTTGTGAAACTCCTTCGCAGTGGCATCCAAGAGAATATGTACCGGTGGACCAAGTCAAACCTGCACAATCGCAGAGCCCGTGTGACAGTGGATGGGTACTGTGGCCAAAAAGTGCTGTTGCGTCAGGGGGTGCCACAGGGGGGAGTCCTGTCACCGACACTGTTCATAATTTTCATCAACGACCTTGTGCCAGAGCTACCAAAAGGAGTACACGCAGCCCTGTACGCAGACGACCTGGTACTCTGGTGCACAGAAGAGTATGCAACAACTGCTACATACAGGATGCAGCTAGCCCTGGACAGGCTGACAGACTGGACCAACAACTGGTGTGTGACCATCAACACAGAAAAATCATCAGCCACACTCTTCTCTCTCTCCAACAAGGCAAAGGCTGGCAACCTAACACTGGGCAACACCCCGCTGCGGTATGAAGACCAACAGACATACCTGGGAGTCACCCTTGACAAGAGCCTGACGTGGAAGCCGCACCTTTGGAATGCAGAAGCGAAAGCTAGAAGAAAGCTGAACATCATGAGAAAACTGGCTGGAACACAATGGAGAGCCAATGAAAAGATCCTCAAAAATGTATATCAAGGCACAGTGAGACCACACCTTGAGTACGGATCTAATGCATGGTTGACGGCAGCCCAGTCACACCAGCAGACCATTGACAGAGTTCAGAACCAGGCACTGCGTATCATCACCGGCGCAATGAGATCCACACCAATTGAAAAGATGGAAGAGACAACAGGCATCCCACCCCTGCGCATGAGAAGAGATTGCAAAGCCTTGATACAGTCCACAAAGGTCAAGTCTTCCAAAGACCATCCTATGAACGCTAGGATGAAACAACCAACCTCAGGGAGACTGAAAAGATCAAGCTTTGTGAAGGAGACGAGAGCACTGCAGAGAAAACACCAGGCAAAGCTGCCTGCGCAGGTAGAGGCTCTGAATCCTGCTAGCGACCTTCCACCTTGGGAAAGTAAGCCAGAAAACATCACCATCTCTTCCACGGTACCCTACATCACCACCAGAGATGAGCACAGCACTGCGAGCAAGAAAGCCCTGACACTGGCCATGCTCGAAGAAAAGTATCCCCAGGAAGCATGGATACGGGCATACACCGATGGATCAGCCACAGATGCAGTTCAGGATGGAGGGGCTGGGGTGTACATTCAGTACCCAAACGGAAAATGGCAGGCAGAGGCAGTACCAACAGGCCTTCACTGCACAAATTACAGAGCTGAGGTGGAAGCCCTAGTCCGCGCAGCTAACACCCTTAGTGGCACTGCAGACCCTGATGCCCAGATTGTCTTCCTTACTGATGCCATGTCTGTCCTTGAGGCAGCAACAGCAAGCAAACTGCCACGTCTACAAGAGGCACTGCAAAACATCAAGTGCACCAGACTGGTGCTGCAGTGGATCCCTTCACACTGTGGCATCTACGGCAATGAAGAAGCTGACAGAATGGCAAAAGTGGGCGCAGAGAAAGAACAAGATGAAAATGGAGTCAGCTTCACAGAGATGAAGACCATCATTAAGTCTGTGTACAGACCACCACAACGGCCCCTAGACAGTTACCATCAGCTGTCCAGACAAGAGCAGGTGACCATCTTTCGTCTGAGGACCGGGCACAACCGACTCAATTTCCACCTGCACAGACGCTTCCACCTCGTGCCATCTCCCCTGTGCCCTTGTGGAGAAGCAGAGCAGACCGCAGAGCACATCCTCCAGGACTGTGGGAACCACCAGCCGCTGAGGGAGGAGATATGGCCGAAGCCCGCCACTCTACAAGAGAAATTGTACGGGCCTGTGGAGGCGCTACAGAAGACCACAGATTTCATTTTGAGAGCCAAACTCCAAGTGTGACGGCGTTCGAGAAGAAGAAGAAAAAGAAGTACAATTTCTTTTTTCACCCTCTTCTGAATCATGTTACTCCACATTTTCTAGAAGCGGATTTCATTTCCATCGCCGCCATCTTGGGATTTTTCATTGAAGAAAAGACAGCATTTTGAGTTCAACACATGGTGATAAATTATGTCTTCGATAGCTAAAATTGTCAACCGCGGTGATCCGTTCGAGGATGAAGGTGTTCGAGACAGGTGGAAGTACGATTACTTACTTACTTACTTACGCCTGTCACCCCTACCCGGGTATAGGCCGTCGACGAGAGACCTCCAGCAACTCCTGTCCTGTCCTCCAGGAAAGGAATTACTGTTAGTCTTTTCGTTGGCGTTTTTGTAGCTATTTCCTTTTTTGCAGGGTGGGGAAGCTACCCCCACGCCCAACCCCCTTACTAGGAGGACCAGGGGTTTTCTGTCGGGGTCACCTTCCCTTAGACCATGTTGGTTCACGGCACCTTATTTCATTCGGTGCACCCCTCTCACGAGGGACCCCCTATCCACCACCCAGGGGACGCGCCTCAACGCCGTATGGTCCCAGCGCGAGGGGAAGTACGATTGGCTTTTCCAAAATGGTGGAAACTAATAGCAAAGCAGACAAGACTGAACGCTTGGGAACTCATTTTCGGAAGATCGATGTGGGAACGACACAATGTCTTCTGTGTGCAAAAGATGTCGTGTACGGCAATCAGGGACTTGTGGCCTTGACTGAACACATTCAGACACAAAAACACCAGATAAACCAAATGTCTAAAAGACAACACAATTTTCCCAGTTATGATTTTCTTTTCAGTTTCAAGAAAATTAGAGTAGGCATACTTTAAAAAAAAATGTTATATTTAATATTTACTGAGGCATTGATGATTGAATGTATTGAGCAAATAAAATAATTAAATAATTACAAAAGAAAAAAAAATCAAAAGAAAATGTCACATAGTGAACTATTTTATAACATTTGTACTTTTGTATTTGTTTTTTCAAAATACATTAACGATGGCATTACTATGTGGAATACACTCTATAGCCTAACGATTTCAGCCCAAAGTTGTGTCCTCTACACAACCGGGGAGGAGACACCGGGGATCCAAGTACAGGAGCCCGGGTGGCCTCCCCCTATCACCCTATCCCGGCATGCGCGGGGCGACAGTTCACCAGTTTGCACTCTTTGCTCGACCGGTTCGGTCGGGTGTTAGCCTATGCTCCGTGTGACGAACTTTACTTGGTTTTGGCCTTGTTTCTGCGTTTTGACCGGTGTCTTCATTCTTCGTAAAATAGCTTCAGTGCAAGATAAATTAGCCTGGTTTTGCCAAGTGGACTAGGGCCTAGTGCTCTGCTGGCGTTTTATAGTATCCTGAAGTGTTCAGTGAATTCATCTTGGACTTAGGGCCGACCGGTTTGCCGGGAGCGGCTAGTGACTGTGTCTCTAACTCGTGACTGTGCCTAAGGGATTGAGTTTTCGGCGCTTCGTGTTCCTTCCAGCTGGGACCGTGACTGTCTGTTCTTAGAGCTTATGCTCTTAGCGCCTTACGGTTTGGACTCTGTGCACTTTCGTGGATGCTGCTAATAACCTTGACTCCCTCGTGACTTTGTGCCTCGTGTGAAGTGTTTTTCTTTCGGCGCTTGGGTGAACTTTTACCTGCGTGCTTGGGGCGGCGGACGATATGGCGGCTTCTTTGAAGTCTTGCCTTCGGTGTGGGGAGTTTCAGTGGCCCTCCGACGCTCACGACGCCTGCCTCCCTTGCTCAGGATGCTCTTCAGATAGGACCTGTGTCGTCTGTGCTGATTGGCGTGAGGACCGTTGGTCTCAACTATGGGACTCTTACAGACGCGACCGGCCGACCCGTCCCCTACAGGATACTCGGACTTCTCCACAGGTGGGCGTCGTTCCATCGGCTCTTCGGACCCCTCTTCGCTCTGTCGTCCAGGCCGTCCGGCCCGCAGGTAAGTCCCCTTCTTGTACCATAACCACCCAGGAACTCCCCCCCCCCCCCCCCCCCCCCACCCCCCGCTCCGAGTCTTCTGAGCGGGGCAGGCGAGTATTAGTCACGCTCCCCACGCTCCATTTCTTCTGAGCGTGGCTTGAGCACTTTGAGTTTGCTCCCCCCCCCCCCCCCCCCCCCCCCCGCTCTGCCTTGTCTGGGCGGGCGGGCCAGGCGAGCCGAGCGTTCTTACACGCCGCCCCGCTCCCTTTCTTCTGAGCGGTCTCGGCGCGACGAGCGCAAACACAAAAAGAGGGTAAAAAATAGTAAACGGAGAGACTCTCCCTCATGCTCCGGGTCTTCTGAGCGGGATCCGAGCTCTAGGCCTGGGCCGCCGCCCCGCTCCGATTTTTCTGAGCCAACCCGGTGCGCCACATGGACGTCCCCCCCCCCCCCCCCCCCCCCCCCCGCCCCATGCAGACCAGGCAGGCTGGGCGAGACTTAGACTCGCGCACCCCCCGCTCCGTTTTTTTGGAGCAGGGGTCGCGTGTCCCACTAATGCTCCCTCCTCACTTTGTTTCCCCGCCCCGCCAGAAACTTTCTAAGCAGGCCCGGGCGGACTTTATTTTTTCCTCGCAGGAACGGATTCGCCGGGTCGCGGAACCTCTTTTCCCCCGCTCGCTTCCTCCCGAGCGGGTCAGGGAAGCCAGGGATTCCCTTCCTCCTCTCCTTGTGCCTTTCGGGCGGGGTTCTAGGCTTCCGCAATCTACTTCTCGTCGGCGCGACTTAGAGGATTCAGACAGCCCCCTCTTCTTCCCCACGACGCCCTTCCCTTCAGGCCTCGCGGGCGGCTGCTCCTTTGCCTCCCTCACGCCGGGACCATTCGCCTACGACAGACTGGCTCTCGCGCAGCCGGTTGCCCCTCCATGTGGTTTCACGTGATAGACGGGCTGTCGACTTAGATACTGACGTTCTCAGTTTACATCCAGCAGACTCGGTTTTGGCTTTTTCGGAGGATTCGCCATATGACTCCCCCGCCCCTGATGGTTCGCAGGTATCCGCTTCGGGTGAAGACGTCCCTCCGATCGACACGCTCCGGTCCCGGGGAGAGGCCTCCCGTCTTATCTACTCCTTCCTACCGTCTGACTTCTGTCTGCCTTCGCCTCCCGCGAAGAGACAAGCTTCGGCCATGGTGGACGCACTTAGGCCTTCTAAGCGCCGCAGGTCTCTTCCTCAGCCGTCCGGCTTACGGGACCTAGCAGACGCGTTTTCGTCACAGCTTCGTCAAGACTCTTTCGGTGACAACGCTTTTTTCTCCGATTCTCGTTGGCCGGCGGGTATCAACATGAGCTTCCGTCAGGCATGGTACGCTGGGCACTCCCAAGCCTTCGCCATTCTTCTGCCTACAGTGGACACAGCTGCCATCAACCAGGCGGGCGGTCGCAGGATTGTCTTGAACTCTTGGCCTCGCCCCTAGACAGGATCGCTTCCTTGGTACGAAACTCTCTGGCTTGTTCCGGCTTCCTGGAGTTAGTGACACAGGCTGTTCTGCGATGTCTGGAAGACACTTGAGACCTGGAGTCCTCCTCCCCGCTTCACGACGTCCAAGCCGTCCTTATCGCGGCTAACCGGCCGCCTACAATTCCTCGACTAATGCCATGGCGGCGGCTGCCAATTGTGACCTCTGGCGACGGGACAATCTGCTGCATCTCTGCTCGGATCTCCCCAAGTCGGTGAAGACTCAGCTTCGCCAGGCACCACTCGGAGGTTCGCTACTGTTTGGAGAAACTTGGCAGAACGTGAAGGAGGCCTCTAAGGTCCTGTGGCCCCGTCCGACCTCTACCCCCTCGTCTTCTCGCTTTCGCGCTAACCGCTCGGCCGGGGGTCGTGCCCTGCGGTTGCCCAGACCCTCTTCGCTTCCAGTCGGCGGTGCCCGCGGTAGAGCTCGCCCCCGTTAAGCCCCGCATCCCGCCCCTCCTGGTCCCGCGGCGCCCGTAAGTCGGGGCACGGTCGGGCCCGATGACTTAACCTCTACCCTCTGCCCCCGCTGACTGCTCTGGATTCGCCAGTCGGTGGGCGGCTGGCCCTGCACAGCGACCAGTGGAGTGCTTTGTTCCCGGACGACCCATGGATCATCTCGACCGTTTCCGCAGGCCTGCAGCTTTCCTTCCAGTCCCCTCCACCTTTGCGCAGGTCCCCCGTGTGGACCCAAGCTCCAAACGATCGGCTCAAGGTAGAAGCTCTGCGCAGAGAAGTTTTAGCTTTGCTCAGCAAAGCTGCGACAAGTGGTCTCCCGTCAAGATACGCCGGCGTTCTACAGCCGTCTGTTTCTCGTACCCAAGCCAGGGGGCAAGTGGCGTCCGGTCATCGACCTTTCGGCGCTAAACAAGTACATTTCGGCGCCCCACTTTCGGATCCATGGAGACAGCCAGGACTCTCCGAGCGGCCGTCCGGCCGATGGACTTCGCTGTCAGTCTCGATCTTTCCGACGTTTATCTTCATGTGCCGATTCACCCGTCCTCTCGCCGTTATCTTCGTTTCGCTTTCGACGGCATCGTATATCAGTTCAGAGCCCTTCCCTTCGGCCTCAACATAAGTCCATGGGTGTTCACGAGGCTCCTCGACGCGGTGATGGTCAACTTTCGCCAGCGGTCGCTGAGTCCGGCCTCCAACTATTTGGACGATTTGCTACTGCGCAGCTTGGTCGCCTCGACCCTCGTAGTCGACAGAGACGTCCTACTTTCTCTTCTTCACCGCCTCGGGTTCTTGGTCAACCCGGGCAAGTCGGACCTCACCCCCTCGCGCCGATTCATGCACTTAGGGATGGATTCCTGACCGACCTCAACCTGGTCCGCCTACCTTTGGCGCGGAGGCAGAAGATAGCCGACCTTGCTCGTCAGATGGTGCGTGGGGTCTCCTTCGTGGCCAGGGTCTGGCTTCAGCTCCTGGGTCTACTCAGCTCCGCAGCGGATTTGTTGCCCCTCGGCAGGCTCTACTCTCGGCCACTGCAACTACACCTCCTCCTTCACTGGCGCCCTTCGACTGGCGTCCTGACGGATTCGGTTCCGGTTACCCCGCTGGTCCTCCCACACTTGCAGAGGTGGGCGGATCTAGCGTGGCTGGCGACGGGCGTGCCCCTGCACACCCCTTCCCCCCCTTGGTCACTCTGCACTGACGCGAGCCTTTCAGGTTGGGGGGCTCACCTGTTACCGGACTTTGTCTCGGGCCTTTGGCCTTGGACCTTTGCGGACAAACACATCAACTGGCTGGAGTTGAAGGCGATTGGGATGGCCCTCGACACATGGCAGGAGACTCTGACCAATCAGGAGGTCCTCGTTCTTTCGGACAACTCGACGGTGGAGGCTTATATCCAGAACCAGGGTGGCACTCGCTCCTCCTCCCTGTGCATTCTCCTTTACCATCTACTCCTCTGGTGCAGGGATCGGGGCATTACCCTTCGGGCCCGCCACATCCCGGGCCACCTGAACGTGATAGCATACGCTCTTTCCCGCCGAGGACAGCTTCTCCACACCGAGTGGACCCTTTGCCCGGACATCTTTCGACTGATCTGCTCACAGTGGGAGACGCCGCTGGTCGACCTGTTTGCCACCAGATGGAACAACCAGCTGCCGGTTTACGTCTCTCCAGTCCCGGATCCCCTCGCTTGGGCGGTGGACGCACTCTCCATCCCTTGGGACGGTCTGATCGCTTATGCTTACCCTCCGTCGGTGCTGGTGCCGAAGATCCTGCGGAAGCTCCTGGGGTGCTCAGCGATTCTCTTATTGGTGGGCCCCTTCAGTTGGAACAAGAGCTGGACCACGGACCTGCTCGCGCTAGCTACGGATCCGCCCCTGGAGCTCCCCTCCCCACCCACGATGCTCAAGCAGCCCCGCCAGGCTCTCTTCCACCCGTGCCCGGAGCGCCTCCTTCACACTTGGAGGTTGTCCGGCAAGTCCTCGCCGCTAGAGGTTTCTCGGATGCGGCAGTGGCGGCGATGGCAGGAGCCCGCAGACTGTCCACCAGAAATGTGTACGAAGGCAAGTGGAGGGTCTTCCAGTCGTGGTGCTCCGCCCACTGGCTCCCCTCCACGAATCTGACGACCCCCCAACTGGCGAATTTTTTCCTCTGGCTCTTCGATGATCAAGGCCTAGCTCCCATCACCATCAAGGGCTATCGCTCCATGATCGCAGACACTTACCGCCACCTCGGCCTCCCGGATCCGGGGACTTGCAAAGACCTTACGGACCTGTTGGCTCATTTTGACCTCCGACGCCCGGTCTCCCGTTCTCTCATACCTCGGTGGGACCTCGCCTGGGTACTGACATGGCTAAATACGGACCGTTTCGAACCCCTGCCCTTGGCACGGTTCGCCGACCTGACCCGGAAAATGGTTTTCCTCCTGGCCCTTGCCACAGCTTCTCGCGTGAGTGAGCTTCACGCACTTTCGGCACGACCCGCATGCTTGCAGTTTCGAGCGGATGGCTCAGCACAGCTACTCACTGACCCGGCCTTTCTAGCAAAGAACAGGCTTTCATTGGCCGCACCCCAGATACTGACCGTGCGTCCGCTAAGAGGTACGGACCAATCCCGCGCCGCACGTCAACAGGACCCGGTCCGGGCACTGAAGATTTACCTGCATCGCTCAAAGCCGCGCCGGCTCGGGCGCTCCCGCCTCTTCCTACCGCTGGCTCCAGGCAGGCCAGATATATCGGCCCAGACAGTTTCGTCCTGGCTGCGGTGGGTGATTTGGTCAGCATACTAGGACCTCTCCCCTGACGGGGATAGACTTTTGCAGATACGGGCGCATGAGGTTTGAGCAGTGGCCACCAGCGTGGCACTTGAACGCAACTGCTCAGTTAAAGACATTGTTACGGCGGTAGGCTGGCGGACAGACTCCACCTTCGCCCGCTTCTACCTCCGAGACCTATCCTGCCAGCGTGACTCCCTGGCCATGGTGGGCGACATCTCCGCAGCCCAGCACTCCCTCCGCGCGCCTCTGGCGCCGTAGGTACGTCTTTGCTGAAATCGTCGGGAGTGCTCCTGAGTGGGCCTTTGGGGGTCGTTATGTTAGGGGGGGTTTTGTGTCGGCACCCACCTCCTATTTGCCATTCTTCCACATAGTAATGCCATCGGTAATGTATTTTGAAAAAACAAATGAATTTTTTTTCTAAAATGTATTTTTTTGAAAAATACTTACCGATGGCATTACTCGGACGGCCCTCCCACCTGCCCCGCTTGCCTCCCTAACTATGTGGCTAAGTGTGCAAACTGGTGAACTGTCGCCCCGTGCATGCCGGGATAGGGTGATAGGGGGAGGCCACCCAGGCTCCTGTACTTGGATCCCTGGTGTCTCCTGCCCGGTTGTGTAGAGGACACAACTTTGGGCTGAAATCGTTAGGCTATAGAGTGTATTCCACATAGTAATACCATTGGTAAGTATTTTTTAAAAAAATACATTTTAGAAAAAAAAAATTCATTTTTATAACAAAGGAACATTTTAAAATTTAAATTTATTAAAAATAAATAAAATAATGTTGCATAGGTCTACTCTTAACGTTAGTTTTATTCTTTATTAAATTGAAAGAAAACACATTGTTCTTTAAAAACATTACCGATGGCATTACTATTAGGAAGGTACACTTAGCTTACCGATTTCAGCCTAAAAACTCATGTGTTGCTACACAACCAGGGAAGTAACTCTCGCTAGTAGTTACCTCGTCACCTAAGTAGTCTCCCTGTCCCCTGTGTAGCCTCCCCTCCTCATCACGTGAGAGGTGCCTTCCCACCAGTCTTACACTTAGCTTCCAGTGGAAGTTTTTTTTCCGGTTTCAGTCTGCTAGCACACTTAGGATTAAATTTCGTTTTTTTCTTGGATTCTGGTCAGCCTTCACTACACTATGTAAGGCATCGGATAATGTCAATAGCCGGCGGGAATTGAGATCTGGCTCTGGCATTTTCTGTGGAGATGAATTTTGACTTGGGATTCGGTTCAGACGGAACTTGACCGGTTGTGTACACGTGGCATCGGCGCCACGTTCGGTTGTCTTTCACGTTCTGCTTTATGTTGCAGTATGCCCCAAGTGTGGCAGTTTTCAGTGGCCCAGTGACACACACGATTTATGCCGGCCATGTTTGGGTTGTGCGTCAGAGCAGCCCTGGGAGGAGGAACATTAGTCGCAGCTGTGGAGCTTCTACCTGCGTGAGCGTCCTAGCGGGTCGACGGGTCCATCCCAACCCCCCCCCCCGCACCTCCTATGGCTCCTCCATTGCTGCCTTTGCTTCCCCAGACCATGCTCCCGCTGAGGGAGCGGCACAGACCTTCCTCTGGTTTGGGTGTGACAGGTGACCGGGGCTGCCCGCTCTGCAGAGCATGGCTTGCAGTTAGAGCCCTCCGGCTCTGCGGAGCATCATCTACTGTCGGTGTCCACGCGCTCTGAGGACCGGGGTTGAAAACAGTGTGGTCCGACCTACGACAGTGCCCTCCCCCCTGCCCCGCCCCGCCCCGCCCTGCCCTGCCCCGCTCAGAGGAGCAGGTAAGCCAGTCTGGACCCAGCTGCTATGGGGAGCGTGACCGACAGACACGCACCTCACGCTCTGCTGAGCGTAAACGTGGTTCCGGGCCCACCCGCTCTGCGGAGCGTAAAAGTTATGAGAGTGTACTATGTTATGGGCCTGCCCGCTCTGCGGAGTGCGAACATTCTGAGGAGAGTACAAGTGATACCAGGCCATTCCGCTCTGCGGAGTGTAGACCATGTTTTGGCCCCTGCCGCTCTGCGGAGCTTATACGTTGGGCGGAGAGAAAACGAGGTATCAGGCCCAGCTCTGCGGAGCACACGCGATCGGAGGAGTGTGAACATGGTACCGGGCCCACCCGCTTTGTGGAGCGTAGACGATGTACCAGCCCCACCTGCTCTGCAGAGCGTACACAATCGGAGGAGTGGGGCCAACGGACCGGGCCCTATCACTCTGCGGAGCGTGACAGGCAGTATGGGCACACCTGCTCTGCGGAGCATGACAGTCAGCAATGGAAGTCTCCCTGCGTTGCGGCGACTCCCCGCTGTGATCGCTTTCTGACCGACCTCTCCGATCAACGCTGCCCTCAGTGGCGTGATCCTCCTGCCACTCTCTAGAGTCAAGGGGACACACAAAGAGACGTGCAGAACACCTCGGCAGCCGTCATTACAGCCACTCGCCCGTCCTTAGCCAGGCTACTCACCGGAGCGGCAGTCCTCCTCCTTCGGAACTTTGTCTTCGCCCCCACCGACGCACAGCTGTGGCGGAGCCGGATGACGCTCTCAGTCTTCATCCAGAGGACTCTGTGTCGGCCCTGGTTCAGGATGACTGGTGCCCTTCGCCACTCAGCTCCCCTCGTTCGCCGCGCAGCCTGTCAGCTTCGTCCGCCTCCGATCCGCCACGGGTGGAGACTCTACACTCCTTGGAAGAAGCCACGCGCCTCATCTCGGAGATTCTCCCGCCAGAGGTTTGTCCCCAAGCCCCACCACTCAAGAGAAAGGCCTCTGCCTGAGTAGACGCTCCGCATCAGGCCAAGAGATTGAAGTCCCTACCTCAGCCACCCGGCCCGGCTTCCGGGACCTTTCGGACTCGTTCTCCGCTCAGCTGCAGGGACCTTGGATGCGCTCGGGGTTCTTCGCCGACAACAAGTGGCCGGCTGGAATCGACATAAAATTCCGCCAACACTGGTGTTCCGGACACTCCCAATCTTTCGCCTGCCCCCTTCCTTCAGTCGACGTTATGGCAGAAACTTAGGGAGGGGGTCACAAGGCACTGCAGCACCGGATGCCTCGTGGTCTGGACAAGACAGCCACCCTGATACATACGCAACTCCCTGACCTGTGCTGGATTCATTGACTTTACTACACAGGCAGTCATCAGATGGCTGGAGGACACCTGGGACCTGGATTTCTCTCCCCAGCTGCGCAAGGTACACTCCTTGGCAGTCGTGAATCGGGCGGCTTACCACTCTTCGGTTAACGCCATGGCAGCAGCGGCCAATTGCGACCTGATTCGGCGTGACGTTCTTGCTGGCTGCCCCCAGATACCCATTTAGCTGAATTCACAGTTGCACCAGGCTCCACTCGGAGGCACTCCCCTGTTTGGCCCTATCTGGCAGTCGGTTAAAGAAGCAAACAAGGACCTCTGGCCCAGTCCCGCGGGACAGACTTCCACTCGCTTTCAAGCTGCCCGCAAGGCCGTGGGTCGGGCCCTGCGGATGTACAGACCCTTTTCCCGCCCTTTCAGAGGCTTCCATGGTTCCACTTGCCCCCCCCCGCCCCCTCCTTGCCCCCCTTCTCCCCTTCCTTCCCCCCCTTCCCCCCAGCCGGTTGCTCCCGCTCATTCCTGGCCCCAGCCCCCACCTGGCCCCAGACCGCCCGGAGACCCGGGCGGGGTAAGGCCCACTGACTCACCGACCGTTTTGCCCCCGCTGACCGCTGTAGGGTCTCCAGTCGGCGGGAGGCTGGCGCTACACAGTGCCGTGTGTAACGACGGTGTTTTTAGTGTACTACTGAACTAAATTGTTACATATAAACGTTTATGGAATGAGTGTGTGCATGGGCTTTCTGCCAATCTGTATAAAGGTGGGTGTTAATGTTCTATCTCTGTTTACTAGACTCTTTCATCCACCACACACGCGCTTACAAACAAGGACAAAGGCCACACAGTTATCTCTCTTTGCCCTCTGTTTAACTTATTCTCATACACTCATAACATACATTAAACCACACAATTCACATCATATAAACCAATCTACACAAATAACAATTCACATCATATAAACCAATCTGCACAAATAACTAACAAGTGGCATATAGGTTATTCACAACTTCAGCGCTCACACATTCACTCGCTACCGTAGAGGTCGTTGTCTCTCTCGAGAGACGTCACTCGACTCCTCTTTATACTAGTGTCGACCCAGTCAATATCACATTGACGACTTGACGGAGATTCCCAAACTGAATATTACTATTCAATGACTACTCACAGATTTAGAACATTCCTAGGCGCTAGGCGACAATAGCTACACTGACGGAACACTGCATGTGGTCCTGTAGCACGAATCTGTGACTTACTTCGCTACCGTTGCTGCTCGTAGCACCAGTGATGGTAGGACGAAGGAGAGATGAAGGCTTGATGTCCGCACCTGGTCACGTACGTGATGCTCTCAGGACAGCTTCATCGGCCCTACACCAGGGGTGTCCGCTCCATACCGGCCCCGCTGTACACAACATTTATACACTCATAAATGTTCGCTCTTATACCCAAAAGTCTAAATGTGTCTTCGACACATTATTATTCTTCAGAGCGCTCTAGATCATTTCCTCTGAAAAATGTCTTCTTTATGCCACCATACCACAGTCACTATTGTCATAATTCTTATGACAATTCCTATAGCCACTTTAACACAGTGCACACAATTCCTATATCCACTTTAACACTTTACACACATTTTACGCACCTACACCCAATGGATTATGAGCCAAATATTACAATCACAGCTCACCTTCAATTCGTAACATATTACTGCACATTTCATCATTAGGTATACCTAAATATATACTGAATTTTATTCCTATTTCAGTCCCACATCTTCACATATGAATGAATACAACATGACATCCTAGTTATAAACTATATCACATAATTACATGACTAAACAAGTATTGACACGAGCCATCGCATTTCCTTCAAACATGGCTCTTCTGCACTCTAATAATAATTCATAAAACAATACCTGAGAAAGTCTTGTTGCCATCGGGACGTTAAACAATGTACATTCAATCAATCAATCATTACCGCCCCGAGCTTCCGGATGGAAACCACCAAAGCATTGAGAGTGGCGGTCAAGCCCATGGATTTCGCTGTCAGCCTCGACTTGTCCGACACGTACCCACATGTGCCTCTGCACCCTGCAGCTCGGCGGTACCTACACTTCGCCTACTGAGGTGTGGTTTACCAGTTCCGAGATCTACCCTTTGGCCTCATCCTCAGCCCCTGGGTCTTCACCCGGATTATCGACGCAGTAGTGGCCAGGGCCAGGTGGTCGTCTTCGATTCTGACCTCCAGCCATCTCGACGACCTGCTCTTCAGGAATCAGGACGCGGCTGCTCTTTTGGGCGACAGGGACGCCTTACTCTCCCTTCTGCAACAATTTGGCTTCCTGGTCAACTTGAAAAAGTCGGACCTCACGCCCTCCCGCCGGTTTATACATCTCGGCATGGAGTTCCTGACAGACCTCAACTCGGTGAGACTACCCGAAGCATGTGTCCAGAAGTTAGTGGGACTAGCCCTGCAGGTGTCCCGCGCCAGAGTTTGGCTTCAGCTCCTAGGGCTCATCAGCGCAGCGGTGGAACTTTTACCTCCAGGCAGGCTCTACTCGCTCCAGCTGCATCTGCTGCTTCATTGGCGCTCGTTCTCGGACGACCTTGCGGCCTTGGCTCCGGTGTTAGCTAGTCCGGCAGCATCTCCAGAGATAGACGGACCCAGTGTGGCTTTCTACGGGAGTTCCCTTCTACTCCCCCTACCCCGCCTGTCACTCTGCTCGGATGCAAGCCTCGTGGGATGGGGCGCTCACCTCCTCCCGGACTTCTGCGCTGTCACCGTTAAGTGGCCACTGGACCTGGTCAAGCAGCATATCAATTGGCTGGAGTTGAAGGCAGTGTGGCTCGCTCTCGTCGCTTGGGAGACTCGCATCAGACATCAGGAGGTTCTAATTCTCTCCAACAACACGACGGTCATGTCCTACATCCAGAAGCAGGGCGGGACTCGCTCGGCTTTGCTCTGCATCCTCCTATATTAAATGCTTGTGTGGTGCCGGGACCGCGGCATTTCACTTTGCACGCGACACATCCCCGGTCACCTGAACATCTTGGCGGACTCCCTCTCGCAGCAAGGCCAACTACTCCACACTGAGTGGACCCTGCGTCCCGACCTCTTCCAGATGATATACACGCACTGCCCATGATCGACTTGTTCGCGACGAGGTGGAACAGGCAGTTTCCTCTATTCGTTTCACCAGTGCTGGACCCTCTCGCCTGGGCAGTGGATGTCCTCTCCATCCCCTGGGATGGCCTCCTGACATACGCATACTGGTGCCCAAGGTCCGTGCTGGTGCCCATGGTCCTCCAAAAACTCAAGGGCTGCAATACAGTACTGTTCCTGGTGGCCCCGTTGAATTGGAACAGGAGCTGGACCACCGATCTCCTGTGCCTCGCCCCTGACCCTCCCCTGAGACTCCCCACGCCACACATGATGCTGAAGCAGCCCCGGGAGGATCTCTTTCACCCTTGCCTGGAGAGACTCCTATTACATGCCTGGAGGTTGTGCTGAATGCCCTCGCCACTAGAAGCTTCTCGGGTGCGGCGGTGGAGGCTATCGCTGCAGCACGCAGACCTTCGACCCGGAAAGTCTACGAGGGGAAGTGGTGGGTCTTGCAGTCCTGGTGCGGCGTCAAGCGCCTCTCCCCCACAGATCTGACGATGCCTTAGCTCGCCGTGTTCTTCCTGTGGCTCTTCGTGGAGCAGAACTTGGCACCTATCACCATCCGGGGCTACCTGTCTATGGTGGCTGACACTTACCGGCACTTGGGCCAGACAGACCCGGGGGTTTTTAAGGACCACACTGACCTGATGGCGCATTTCGAGCTCCAGCGGCCAGTGACCCGCTCGCTAATACCAAGATGGGACCTACCGTGGTTGTTAACTTGGCTGAACTCAGACCGTTTTGAACCTCTGCCCTCTGCGGTTCGCTGATTTGACCAGGAAGATGTGCTAACTACTGGCCCTCGCCACAGCGTCCAGAGTGAGCGAGCTGCATGCACTCAGTGCATCCCTCCTGTCTGCAGCTCAGGGCAGATGGCTCAGTTCAGCTTCTCACCAGCCTGACGTTTTGGGCAAAACGCTGCGCCTCAGCTGATAACTCTTCGGCCACTCAGAGGTCGTGTGACCATTCCCAGGAATCCCGACAGCAGGACCCGGTCAGGGCGTTGAAGATCTACCTTTGACGGTCAAAGCCCCATCGGAGGGGACGTTCCTGCCTCTTCCTGCCCTTGACACCGGGCAGGGAAGACATCTCCGTCCAGACTATTTCCTCCTGGCTCCGCGGAGTCATAAGTTCCGCGGGGAGCTAAGAGGCTGCGGATCAGGGCGCATGAGGTCAGAGCCGCAGCAGCCAGCGTCGCCTTCAACTGCAACTGCGCTGTCAAGGACATTGTGGCGGCCGTGGGCTGGCGGACAGAATCTACCTTAATCTTACTTCCGAGACCTCATGGCCAGCGTGCAAACCTGGCACTAGTGGGGGACATCGTTGCGGCGCAACACTCCCTCCCATAGGTAACGCTGAGCTAAAATCATTGGGAGTTTGCGCCTAAGGGGCCTTGGCTAAGCGTTAATGCTGGGGTAAGAACTAGTGAGTGGCACCCACCTCCTCTTCGCTATTCTTCCTAATAGTAATGCCATCAGTAATGTTTTTGAAGAAACAAATGTATTTTTCTCTAAAATGTATTTTTTTCAAAAAATACTTACTGATGGCATTACTCAAAGCGCCCTCCCACCTACCCCGCTTGCTGCCAGTCGCTAAGAGTAAGACTGATGGGAAGGCACCACTCACATGATGAGGAGGGGAGGCTACACAGGGGACAGGGAGACTACTTAGGTGACGGGGTAACTACTAGCAAGAGTTACTTACCTGGTTGTGTAGCAACACACAAGTTTTTAGGCTGAAATCGGTAAGCTAAGTGTACCTTCCTAATAGTAATGCTATCGAAGTATTTTTCGAAAAAATACATTTTAGAGAAAAATACATTTTTTTAGAAAATAAATGTGGCAGAAAATTTTGCTAGGTATAGCATGCTTTTGTAAATTATGCAGGTTTCCATTGTTTTTCTTTTAAAAACTAACACAACAGTAATAGTAGGACTATATATATATATATATATATATATATATATATATATATATATATATATATATATATATATATATATATATATATATATATATATATATATATATATATATATATATATTGTGCGGTTTTTTTTTGTTTTTTTTTGTTTTTTTTGTTTTTTTTTTTTGGGGGGGGGGGGGGTGAGGAGATATGCCCTGGACCCCCCTAGTTTCAGCTGATTTTTTGCTTTGGCAATTCCCATGCCTGATTCACTTAAAGAGCTATGTAATGGCTATGGATCATTCTCATAAACAGTTGATGGACTGGCTATATTTCATGAGTAGTGCCAGATTAGCTTGGAGCTCTATTTCCCACAGGGAAAGATCTTCAGGTGGTTGTTGGCTGCAGTTTACCCCATGCGCAACTATGCATGGTCCAAGAGTGGCTGACATTGGGCCTGAGGATGTTTTGTTTACAGGGTAGTCTTATGATGTAGTGTTACACTATAGTGTTAAGCACACTATAGTGTTAATAGCCAAAAGGCATGATTGAGCATTAATGTAAGTTCCCATGATATGAATTCATGAGTGAGCTTGCGTTATTGAATACACTCCCTAGGGCTTGAAATACTGCATATGTAGTACAAAGATCGAGAGATATAGTACTGCATATGTAAGGCTAAGCATTATTGAATATGGGCCACATTCCCTGGGGGCTTGAAGTACTGCATATGTAAGGCCAAGATCAAGGGATGTGGTACTGCATATGTAAGGCTAAGATCAAGAAATAGATGTATAGTTTATATGGCCTGGGGAAAGACACATTGTTGTAGAATTTAATGGGTGACAGAAAGAAGACCTTTTGACGAATTGGGATCCAAGAGCGACGTTCCCAATAATAGGGCACTGTCCCCTGAATGTGTATATATTGTGGAGAGCTCAGAACAGAGCAGAGGAACAAGAGCTCAGGAGAAGAAGAGCTCGGAACGAGAGCTCAGACAGAAAATTTCGATTTCGCTATTAGATTGGTCCTGCCCAATCTAGTAGGAGAACCATGTACCTGAAATGAAATAAAGAAGATTCTGGAAAACACTCTTGTCTGGCTGCGTCTTCCATCACACACCCCTTACGTGTGGCTGTAGTGTAACAGTAGGTGCTGTTTAAAGTTGTGAACATTATTGTTATCCCTTTGGCTGTTGCTATTGGTTTTTGTTGTGACAATTCCTGCAGGAGTGATCATGACAAAAACCACTACCGACATCCAAAGGTTAACCCCTTCCATGCCATGTACTTTATTGTTTCTGAAATCTGTGTTCACTCAGTGACCAAAAGCTAAAACCGTCTAAGAAATGTGGTTACAAATTGGTCTCAGCAAGAGGTATAGATCCTCGTGAGCCCCCTGCAATGTCTCTTGCAGCTGGATTGTATTCATTTTTTCTCGGCAGTCAAGGGGTTAAGTTACTTCACTTAGAATTGCTCATACAGTCAGTGGTCTTCTGTCGCAGATGTTACAGATGGCTCCATCTGCCACTGAAGAAGAGGCGATGATGCATGAAGGGACGGAGTTCTACCCTCACATCGACCTTCACAACGACATGACTCTGGCAGCTGTTGGGTCCCAGGAGAGCTTTGCGGCAGCTGCCCACGCTGCGTCAACCCCCTTTGGCCTGGCAGACACAAACGGCCTACGGCTACCGTCACTACCTCTCAGCTCCATCAAACCGAGCAAGTGAGTGGGGAACAGGATGGACGTGAAATTATAGGGAGGGTCAGGTTAGCGTAGTTTTCAGGTGTGCTTGGTCACAGTGAGTCAGTATAGACACGTTTGTTTTGCCCTTTCCATGTCGAGAAATCACCTGACAAAAATGAAAGTCATCGGATTAATTTGTGATAACTTAAAACATGCACCATAAGACACCACAGTGGAAGATAGATCGGCCATGGTATTTCAAGAGTACCGTCAGATCAACTTGGCACCTTCCCAACATGTCGGCAAAAGGGGGACTAATCTCACCAGTTGTTTGGTAGAGTTGTCCATGTGAACAGTATTGTAATGAAATTTTCATTGACAATGTCGCGTCCCTTCCCTCCACCAAGTGAGAGATTTTTTAATCTAGTATAACCTGGCTAAAGAGCATGTCCAGTATAACCCCCTACAGTGGGTTGGTGTCTTTGACACCACCCCACTGTAGGGAGCTATACTGGATTTACCGTTTGTCTTGTCTTTATCTCTATCTATCTATCTATCTATCCCATAGTCTTGCCAACCGTTGGGGCACCACTGATGACTGGGCAACCAGCTCTCTCCATTCCACTCTGTTCTCTGCCATTCTTAGTGTGTCGCCCAGCTTCAGTCCTGCCCACTCTGAGATATTGTCCTCTCATCATTTTCTCTGTCTTCCTCTGCTTTGCCCTCCTTGCACAGTGCCTTGCAGGATTGTCTTGGGAAGTCCTGCTGATCGCGTGACATGCCCATACCACTTCAGTTTGCATTTTGTTTCCTCAAAATACATTACCGATGACATTACTATTAGGAATGCCTCTTAGCTAGCACAATTTCAGCCCAAAATTGGTTGTGTACCTATATGGCAGGGGAGGTAAAATAGGGGCACCGTAACCTAGTGACCTCGCGCTGGGACCATATGGCGTTGAGGCGCGTCCCCTGGGTGGTGGATAGGGGGTCCCTCGTGAGAGGGGGGCACCGAATGAAATAAGGTGCCGTGAACCAACATGGTCTAAGGGAAGGTGACCACGACAGAAAACCCCTGGTCCTCCTAGTAAGGGGGTTGGGCATGGGAGTAGCTTCCCCACCCTGCAAAAAAGGAAATAGCTACAAAAACGCCGACGAAAAGACTAACAGTAATTCCTTTCCTGGAGGAGGAAGGTTCTTCTACCAGAAGACTTATGACGTCCTGTGGTGAAAGCCGTAAGTCTTCGGAAGCCACAGGACCGAGCCGCCTCTCTCTATCCAGGGATACAACCATGGGCACATGGAACGTCAAGACCATGTACCAGAGCGGCAAGGCCGCCCAGATAGCAGCGGAAATGCAAAAGTACAACCTTTCCCTGCTAGGTATCAGTGAAGCCAGATGGACGCAGTCTGGCCAGAAAAGGCTGTTAAGTGGGGAGATGATTCTGTATTCAGGTCATGAAGAGGAGAATGCCCCCCATACAGAAGGTGTAGCATTTATGCTGTCACCAGTGGCACAGAGAGCGCTGTGGGCTGGGAACTTCTTGGGCCAAGAATTATCACAGCAGCCTTTAGACCAAGAAAAAGCTCAAGCTGAACGTCATCCAGTGTTATGCGCCCACTAATGACAGTGACGAGGAAGAGAAACAAGAGTTCTACGACCGACTCCAGAGTGCCTTGGACAAATGTGCGGAGCGAGACATCACCTCGTCATGGGCGATTTTAATGCCAAAATAGGGGAGAACAACACTGGATACGAAGAGGTGATGGGGAGACAGGGACTAGGCTCAGAGATGAGTGAGAACGGGGAGAGGTTTGTAGATTTTTGTGCTCTAAACCGACTTGTCATTGGAGGCAGCATCTTCCCACACAGAAGAATACACAAAGCAACTTGGGTCTCACCTGACCATACAACAGAGAACCAAATAGACCATATCTGCATTAGCAAGAAATTTAGAAGATTCCTTCAAGATGTCCGAGTGAGGAGGGGAGCAGATGTCGCCTCCGACCACCATCTGCTTACCTTAAGAATGAAGCTCAAGCTAAAGAAAAGCTGCACAGACACGACAAGAAGACAGCGCTATAATGTAGGCCTCCTGAGAGAAACTGGAGTTAGAGAAGAGTTCAAACTGGTGCTGTCCAACCGGTTTCAAGCGCTACAGGAGCTAGTAAATGAAGAGGAGGCGGTCACCACAGAGCAGCAGTGGAAGGCAGTTAGAGAGGCGCTGAACTCAACCTGCAAAGACACTGTAGGGTTCAGGAAACCATCATCACAAGGACTGGCTGTCGGCACAGACCTTGAAGAAGATAGAAGTGAGGAAGCAGAAGAAAGCAGTTGTCAACAACAGTCGCACGAGAGCAGCCAAAGTAAGGGCACAGGGGGAATACTCGGAAGCCAACCGCGAGGTGAAGAGGAGTATCAGGGCAGACAAGAGGGCCTACACAGACAGCCTGGCAGCAGAGGCAGAAAAGGCAGCAGGCAGCGGCAACATGAAACAGCTCTACGACATTACCAGAAGATTGTCAGGCAAGTATGGCCATACAGAAAGACCAGTAAAAGACAAAAGGCAAGCCTATTGCAGACAGAGCAGACCAACTCGACAGATGGGCCGAGTATTTTGAAGAGTTACTGAACAGACCTAGCCTACCCGACCCCCCCGACATCCAGCCGGCAGAGACCGACCTACCCATCAGCTGTGACAGACCCAGCCGGGAAGATCAGAAGAGCAGTGGCATTTTTGAAGAACGGCAATGCGGCAGGCCCAGATGGCATCCCAGCGGAGTCTCTGAAAGCAGACCTAGAGACAATAGTGGAGATGCTGTACCCACTGTTTGGAAAGATCTGGGAAGAGGAGGTGATGCCGGCTGACTGGAAGGAGGGGTACCTAATCAAGCTTCCCAAGAAAGGCGACCTCAGCAAGTGTTCCAACTACAGAGGAATCACCTTGCTGTCAGTACCAGGAAAGGTCTTCAGCAGGATCATCCTGGAGAGAATGAAGAGCTCCGTTGACCCCCAGCTGAGAGACCAGCAAGCAGGATTCAGGAAGAACCGATCATGTACAGACCAGATCGCCACTCCCCGCATCATCGTGGAACAGTCTCTGGAGTGGAGCTCCCCGCTGTACGTCAACTTTGTGGATTATGAGAAAGCATTTGACAGTGTGGACCGAGAGACTCTGTGGAAACTCCTACGACACTACGGTGTACCCACAAAGCTCGTCCGCCTGATCAAGAGCAGCTACGATGGCATGACATGTCGCGTGATCCACGAAGGGCAGTTCTCCAGGGAGCTCCAGGTCAGAACTGGCGTCAGGCAGGGGTGTCTGCTGTCTCCGTTCCTCTTCCTACTGGCCATAGACTGGGTTATGAAGATGACCACAGAGCACAGACGAAGTGGAATACAGTGGACACTGTGGACACAGCTTGACGACCTCGATTTTGCAGACGACTTAGCATTACTGTCCCACACTCGTCAACAAATGCAGGACAAGACCACAAGGCTTGCTGACATCTCGTCCCAAGTGGGCCTCACCATTCACAAACAGAAAACAAAGACAATGAGGCTGAACGCAACCAGGGAAGAACCAGTCTTGCTTGCTGGCACCCCGTTGGAGGAGGTGGAGTCCTTCACCTATCTCGGGAGCATCATAGACAAAAAAGGCGGCACTGATGCAGATGTCAGAGCACGAATCGGTAAAGCCAGAGCAGCCTTTCTCCAGTTGAAAAAAGTGTGGAGTTCCAGAGAGCTGTCACAACACACCAAAGTCCGGATTTTCAACTCCAATGTAAAAGCAGTTCTCCTATATGGAGCAGAGACATGGAGATTGACAAAAACCACAGTCAACAGAGTACAGACCTTCATGAACAGTTGCTTTAGAAGAATTTTGAAAATCCACTGGCCAGAGAAGATCAGCAACGTCAGACTCTGGGAGAGAACAGAGCAGATAACAGCAGAGAATGAAATTGGGCGAAGAAGATGGGGATGGATTGGTCACAGTCTGAGAAAGCCAGCTTCCAGTATCACTAGGCAGGCATTGTCATGGAACCCCCAGGGAAAGAGGAAAAGAGGTAGGCCTAGAAACTCCTGGCGTCGAGACCTCCAAGCAGACATCAAGAGACTGGGAACCACCGGGAGTAGAATCGAAGGAGAAGCACAGGACAGGAGTTGCTGGAGGTCTCTCGTCGACGGCCTATACCCGGGTAGGGGTGACAGGCGTAAGTAAGTAAGTAACCAACCTAGTGAGTACCCCGAGTAGCCTCCCATCCATCCCCATCCGGTCATGCCTAGCGGATTCCCGTCAGTCTGTTCTCTTAGCTAGCCGTGAACGGTTGTGTACCTACTCTTTTGCATCTTGGCTGTGTATGGTGTGACTGGTCGTTCTGTGACCTTGGACTTGCTTCCGTGCTCACTGTGCTAGCCTGGGATTACTGTGTTCCCTGTGCTAGCTTGGAGTTTTACCTTCATTGGAGTTTACCTGCCTAGGGGTTACGTGTGGGGGCGTCTGCCGGACTTTGTGGTGCTTTCGTGGGACTTTGTGGGGCCTCTACCGGTTGGTGGTGCGGGGCTTCGTCTCTGCGACACGGTTGGTCCCCTACTGCCTTGGTTGGATTGTTGGCCTCTTTGACATGGCAAGGTAAAACCTTGGTTGTTGCCCGCGACCGGCGCTCGGGGAAGGGAGAGGGGAGCGACGGCACTGGCCGTGGCATTGGCTCTGTATACGAAATTCGCTTTCACTCGCGTACGCTCGTTTGCGTGGCCTTGGAGAGCTCTCCCCCACAGATCTGTCAACCCCCAGCAGGCCGAGTTCTTCCTCTGGCTCTTCGCCAAGTAGCACTGGGCACCGATTACCATCAGAGGGTACCTGGCCATGATCACCGACACTTACCGCCATTTGGGTCACCTGGACCCTGGTGGCTGCGAAGACCTCGCCGACCTGATGGCCCACTTGGCCTCCAGCTGCCTGCCCTCCACTCACTGATTCACGCGGTTGGCCGACGTGACCTGAAAGACTTACTGGCACTCGCCACGGCCTCCAGGGTCAGCGAACTGCACATGCTCTCTACACACCCCTCCTGCTGGCAGTTCAGAACAGATGGCTCCGTGCATCTACTGACCGATCCGGCCTTCCTGGCCAAGATCCGGCCGCTGTTGGCCGCCCCACAGGTGATCACCTTTTGGCCGTTAGGGGAGCCAAGCTTGGCATGAGAGACCAGACAGCAGGACCCGGTGAGAGCCTTACGAGTGTACATGCGCCGGACCAAGCCGCTACGCATGGGACGCTCCCACCTCTTTCTCCCTCTGTCCCCAGGTAGGACCGACATCTCTGCCCAAACGATATCTTCCTGGCTCCGATGGGTTATACGCTTTGCCTACCAGAACCTCTCCCCTGACGCTGCAAGCGAATGAACATCAGGGCGCACAAGGTTAGAGCCATGGTCGCAAGCCTCGCCTTCGACCGCAACTGCGCCGTCAAAGACATTGTGGCGGTTGTGGGCTGGCGAGCAGAGTCGACCTTCGCCCGGTTCTACCTGAGGGACATCTCCGGCCAGCAGGAGAACGAACGCTGGTGGGAGACATCGCCGCGGCGCAACACTCCCTCCCGGCACCCTAGGTGCCATAGGTAGCTCTTAGCTGAAATTGTCGGGAGGTTGCTCCAGGGAGGGCGGGTCTCGTTGGCAGTATTCAGGGGTTAGGGGAGTTTTACGCGGCACCCACCTCCTATGCGCTATTCTTCCTAATAGTAATGTCATCGGTAATGTATTTTGAGGAAACAAATGAATTTTCTCTAAAATGTATTTTGTTTTCTCAAAACTCTTACCTATGGCATGACTAATAGGAAGGTATACTTAGCATACCGATTTCAGCCTAAGCATCCGATGTGTATACTATACAACTAAGGAGGCGACTTCAGGGCGTCGTCACCAAGCCCTGAGTGGCCTCCCCTTCCTCCATATCCGGAGACGTCCTGCCCGTCGGTCTTTTTTGCTTAGCGCTTCCGTAACGGTTGTGTTCAGCCTAGGTGGATTTTCTTAGCAGTTTTCGTCGTGTTACCGGTGTGTTTCGTGGGAATCAACTGGCAGTGTGTTTTTTCTTGGCTTCCAGACGGATTGTGTCTTGCCTTTGGCAAGATTCCTGGCGGATTAAAAGAGATAGTCACCAAATGACAAGGTAAGGCCTCGGTTAAAGCCACGTGGCCGGCAAGATGGCGGGCCGGACTTGGCACTTTACATGGATTTTCACTCGATTGTCGGACATCGCTCAACTTTTCGTGAATTCGCTTAACGTGGCCTCGCTCGAATTTTCATGAACTCGCTTAACATGACCTCCGATTTCGAACGGCGGATATAATATGCTAACCTCTGTTCGTGTGTTCGAATATCGTGGCCTTGGGGGGTAACCGTGATCATACAGCGGTACGATACTTTATTGACACGCAGATAACCCGGGTTAGAACCCCTTCGAGGTTGAGATTTCAGGTGAACACCCTCAATCACCTTTCACGTTTGTTTCGTGTTGCAGTTTACAAGTAAAGACCTGCATGCAGTGTGGAGCCTTTCAGTGGCCCAGCGACACCCATGCTGTCTGCCTCCCCTGTTCCGGCTGTGCATCTGGACAAACTTGTGACACTTGCGCCGACTGGGTAGAGGAACATTGGTCACAGCTATGGGGATTTTACCGGCGCGAAAGACCTACGCCTTCCCAGGCCTACCCTTCTACACCCGCCATCCCTTCTACAGCAACAGGGATCGTACAGCGCGCATGCTCGGATTTTGGAGATTTGACTTCTAGTCGGGCCCAATTTTCACCTTCAGATCCCCGGACAGTCAAGCCCTCTCGGACCTTGTCCGCCCGCTCCATGGCGGAGCGTGGCCAACAGTGGCCTCGGTCGCCCCGCTACGCGGTTGAACTTTCTTTGGACCCCGATGTGTCTTCTAGGACTTTGTCCGCCCGCTCCATGGTGGAGCGCGGCCGGCAGCGGCTTCGGTCGCCCTGCATCGCGGTGAACGACAGACCTCCTATCTCACACGACTCCCCTGGCACTTTGTCCGCCATCCCCACTTCATAGCGCGGCCGGCAGCGGCTTAGGTCGCCCCGCAACGCAGTGAACAACAGCTCCCCCATTCGTCATTTAGCCTCTAAGGCAGTGCCAGTGCATCATCGACACACAGCCACCTCTCAATCGCTGGCGCCATGAGACCAAGATGTGGGACGTGCAAAGTACAGCCCCTGGTCCATCCCTTATTTGGGCTCTCGCTCTGCCTGTTTCGCCGCCCCGAGGAAACGGACAGCTTCATGCCCACCGCGGCATTCTTCATCGCACAAGTGGCGGCGCTCACCTGCGGCGGTGCGGGAAACTTTTTGGAAATCCTCCTCTTATAAAGACGAGTGCACCAGGACCCGACAGGCGGATCCACGCGGACGCAGTCGTTCCCCCAGTAGTCGCCGATCCTCTCACTGCAGTGATCGGTCGGTCCGCTGCAGTTAGAGGGAATCTTCTCCTTCGCTTCACCACCTCCCCGCTCATCGGATCAGCCATCAGGTGAGCCATCTTTCTTCCACCTTACACACTGATCGTCGGCCGCATGCTACAAGGGACATCCCCTCATCCCAAGCTCGCTCTTGTGATATGCACATGCTACCCTCGAGCAATTTTCCTTCCTTGACCGGGTCACGGCTTCCCTCCCAGCTGTCGGCTTCTCTTGCTGATGAGGAGGTCCTGAGTATACTGCCAGAGGATTCTGTCTCGGCCCTGCTTTTCGATGATCGTCATTCTGCGACTCTGTTCTCTCGGACTTCCAGCAGCTCCTCGGCACAGCTTCCCTTCATAGCCCCGAGCACAGAGACTCTGCAGTCCTTAGACGAAGCCGCACAGCTGATTTCGTCCATTCTTCCACCAGACGCCTGTCCCCCGTCTCCCCCTCTCGAGAGGAAAGCTTTCGCTTTCGTGGATGCCCCCAGGCAAGCCAAGAGCAGAGTTGCCAACCACTACAGAATTTCTGTAGTTTACTACGGAAGTCGATGTGTTACTACGGAACTACGGAAGTATTAAAAAAACTACGGAAAAGCAAAAATCAATAATAGTAAAAACAACAAAAGTTTTAAGGTTCGTTGAGCGCCTGTAGACTGCCGGGCGAGTCAAGGTCACGGTCACCCAACTACATGTTGCTGATCACAGCTTCCGGCATGTGTTAGGCTTTGAACCAATCGTTGTGAAGCCTGAGTCTGAGAACAGACGACGGAAGTTAGCTGAACGCGGCCAGAAGTTACCGATGCACGCGCATCTCACGGCTACCGCCATTTCGATCACATCGCAAACATATTGCGTGCAGACATCGTTGAGAAAAATTCTAGCAGAGCAAAGAATATAATATAGACAAAGAGTGTGATAATAAATGGAACTGGAACTGTGGCAACTTCACATTGGCCACTTGGGCGTGTGCGGTGCACCATTTTTAACAGCAGTCGGTGCTGAAGTGTCACACTGTTGGCCAGGCTGTCGTAAGTCTAGTAGTAATAGTGTGCGGTCAAAATAGGCTGCGAGACCTTTGCAAATGTCCTTTCTTTCTTTAATTACTTTATGGGTCTGTTATGCATGCACTTTTCCCTACAAATCATTCATCATAACAAAAGAAAATCTCTTTAAATTTTGGTAATTCATCTAGCTGCCCCAAAAAGTTTCAATTTAGGTCGTTGATGCCATTATAAATTTTAAAAGCTTGGATTAAGTCTCCACGTATTCTACGTCCACGTAAGGAGTGTAGTCCAAAATATTTGAATCCAAGTCATATTTTTACATTCTTTAACCAGCTTTGTTGCTTGTCTCTGTACCCTTTCGAGTGCAACTGTCTCTTTGACCCTCGGTACCGTACAGTGTTTGCATATTCTAAATGTGGTCCGACTAGTGCTTTATACAGTTTACTGAAAGAGTCCTTATCCAAATAATTAAAGGCTCTCTTAACTACTCCAACCGTTTTGTTGGCCTTATTGATACAGTTCTGAATATGGGGATCAAAAGATAGAACTTTATCAAAAACAACACCTAAGTCCCTTTCCTCCTCACAAGATACCACCTTTTTAATGTCACTGTTAACTTTCTTCAAGTAATCATGTTCAGGATTGTTCCTTCCAGCATGCATTTCTCTACATTAAAATGCAAATCCCATGTGTCGGACCACTCTTGCAACTGCAAGTGATCCAAATCATACTGCAACACGTCTTTATTGATCGATTCATTATAGATTTTAGTATCCTCTTATTAACACAGTCAATACTATAAAAGTAACACTATACTCTGAAAGTAACATAAAAGTAACACTATACTCTGAAAGTAACACTCGCGTGTGCGCAAATCCGGCGACTGGATTTTTTCAGGGATTTTTAAGAATTTGTATTGGGAGCCATGAATGTGGTCAGAGATTTTAACGGCATTATCAGCAAGGCTTGTGTTTGTGTATAGTTACATTAGTAATGCATTGCCGCGACGCGCATTGACTACTGAAATTGTCATGAAACTACTGAAATTCTAAATTTTGACTACTGAAAAAAAAATTGGGGGTTGGCAACTCTGCAAGAGGTTCAAGTCCCTCCCACAGCCCCCAGGGTTACGGGATCTTGCGGACGCATTTTCGGCGCACTTACAGCAGGTCTCCTTCAGCGACTCCAGCTTCTTCGCAGACTCCAAGTGGCTGGAGGGGTTGGATATCGCCTTTTGCCCGCGTTGGTACGCCGGACATTCTCAGGCCTTTGGTTGCCCCCTTCCAGCAGTGGATATTGCAGCGGAAAGTCAGGCGGGCGGCCGCAGATCCCTGCAACTCCGGATGCCATGAGGGCTGGACAAGACAGCGGTCCTTATCCGCAATGCTCTCTCCTCTCGGCTCTCAACAGATACATCTCCGCTCCATACTTCCGGATGGAGACGGCCCGGGCTTTGAAGGCGTCGATCCAACTGCTAGACTTTGCAGTGAGTCTCGACTTGGCGGATGTGTACTTTCACGTTCCTGTGCATCCGGCCTCCTGACGGTATCTGCGCTTCGCGTTCCGCGGAGTGGTGTATCAGTTCCGGACTCTCCCCTTTGGCCTCACCTGCCGGAGTTCATCACAGCCTCGGGCAGCTGGCCGCAAGATCACGTCGGCAAACACGTAAACTGGCTGGAGCTAAAGGCCGTTAGGCTTGCCCTCGTTGCCTGGGAAGATCGTCTCTCTCAGCAAGCAGTCCTGATTCTCTCCGACAACACCACGGTAATTGCTTACATCCAGAACCAGGGCGGGACGCGGTCGCCCTCTCTCTGCATGCTTCTGTACCAAATTCTCCTATGGTGCAGGGATCGCGGCATCACTCTTCGAGCGCGACACATACCCGGCCACCTAAACGTCCTCGCGGACTCCCTCTCACGGCGAGGCCAGCTTCTCCACACAGAGTGGTCTCTCCGTCCGGACATCTTCCGGCTCATCTGCACCCGATGGGTGACGCCGATGATCGATCTCTTCGCCACATGGTGGAACAAGCAGCTTCTCCTTTTTTGTCTCTCCCATTCCGGATCCCCAGGCCTGGGCGGTAGACACTCTCCATTCCTTGGGAGGGCCTGCTGGCATATGCATACCCGCCGTCCATTCTGGTACCCAAAGGGCCGACGGGCATCAGGACCAACCACACCTCGCTGGACCAGGTCGTCACCAAGCCCTGAGTGGCCTCCCCTTCCTCCATTTTAGAGAAAAATTCATTTTTTACAATGGTCTTCATAGGGCCCTATGGCTTGCCTGATTCTGCCATGTGGCATGGGTGGGTAGTCTCCTCAGTCACTGACTGAGTGGGCTAGCAGAGTGGTGCCATCTTTGTCCAGGATTAGGACTTGATGTCAGCAGATATGTTGTTCAGTCTTTTTCACTGGTCTGGTTTTTAAAGAGCTGTGCTAATCCAGGTCGTACCATGTTGGATTGGTCCTTAAAAATACTCGTGAGCTTTTGGTCTTTTGGATCCCAAATGTTTGCCATGCTTGGAGACCCGTGACCCATGTCGGGGGAGAAGAGGATCCTGGTGGCTGAGGTTCCCTTTGGTTTGCGGCTCACTGGTGCCAACACTCCACTTTGGCCTTGACTTCTACCTAAACAGGAGGCTAGTCGTACCGGCCTAGTCAATCAGCTCTTGTCCCACTGTTGACATGTGGGTTTGTCACGACTAGGGAGGGACAGACGAGATTGAAAGATAGAATAGAACCCCCAAATGTCCCGACTAAAGAGAGATAGACGAGAATGAAGGTTAGGAGTAGAAGAGCGGAAGAAGACAGATAAAGAACCCTAGCGTCTTGCCTCAAGACAGGTTACAGCTCAGCACAAGCAACACAACATATTTACTTTACACGTACACTTAATCTTTATTACTTATTACACTAACTATCCCCTTCCCTTCCTCCCCATCCTCCCCACCGACACTTCCCCTCCCCTCCTCTCCTTCCGAAAAAAAAAAGAAAAAAAAAAAGTAAAAGGTTAAACCAAAATTAATACTACTTCCACAGCATCAGCATTGCATCGAGTGGTGGAAACAAGCACTCCCCCACGCTACGCAGCACTGTTGCTCCACAACAATAAAAGCCGGGTTACAGTTCTCAGCGCTGACGGCTAATAAAACGTCATTTACAACGTAACCGTTCATACACAAGAATCATGGGACTTCACCAAGGCAGAGTGAGTAATGGAAAGCTGAATAAGAATGGGACCACCATGGTGAGTCGACGAACGCCTGTGGATCCCTCCCGTCCGGCTTCCTCTAGCTTCGCGGGTCTTCTCTCTCTCTCTGTTTTCCTGGCGCTTGGTCTGGCCGCAATGGTGACACGGCGGCTTGGCAGTATAGGTGACCGCGCCCTTCCACACCGACACCTGGTCCAGCGAGGTGTGGTTGGTCCTGATGCCCGTCGGCACTCCAACCAATCCCGACCCCGAAAACAAAAGCAGAACAAAAGCAGGAGCCTAAACAGCCCCGTAAGTAATGTAAACCAGTGGGTCTTTTATACAGCTAACCTCCCATACCCACCCTGCTTGGTTTACAAAAACACTCCCACTAACCGTTCAAGCACTTGACCCTCACTCATATGACACGTGCTTTCCATCAAAATAATTATTTACACATAAACCAAAACAATGAAAGTTCGTAAACATTACATAATTATAAACCTTCCTACAGTTCTCTGCGCTTCCACAACATGCCAATACAACATCTCGCTAAACAGTTAAAAATAACTAATAATTAGATAGAACCAAAACAATAACGCCAAAACCACACTTCCCCTCTACCACCCATCGCGTTCTCTCCCCCCCCCCCCCCCCCCCCCCCCACCCCACGATACTTCTAGCCCTAACACATAGTACAACCACCCATAACAAACAAGACAAAACATCCGCACGCGGGTTTTTTTACGCACTTACCTCCTCTGCGACTTGTCACAATGCCGCCACCTGTAGGCAAAACCAACCCCAGTCTCCGGCCAACGACGACTCCGGGACTGGATTGGCGCTGTGTCACTGACTCTCACAGACGGTCAGTCATTGACTCCCAACAGTCAGCAGCTAGGCAAGACAACTTGGTCCAACCGAGTACAGCTGCGAACTAAAATATCATCCCCTTGCTCCCGACAAGGTAAACTCTGCAGTGAACACACTGCCGCGTTCACTAGCGTGCCCCGCACGTGCAAAACAAAGAACACTAGTCCGTCTCTACCCTACCTGTCGATCTGCATGGATGACCGTCTCCCTGGTTGGGGGGGCACATCTGCTTCCGGAATTCAGCGTGACGGCAGACCTTTGACCGCCGGACCTGGTGGGCTTACACATACACTGGTTGGAGTTAAAGGCAGTTTGGCTCGCCCTCTTCGCCAGGGGGGATGCTTGGTACACACCAGGCGGCCCTTCGTCCTCTCCGACCACTTGACAGTTGTGGCGTATATTCACAAGCAGGGCGGGCCGTGTTCCCCTTTTCTGCGCATCTTTCTGTTCCAGCTCCTCGTGTGGTCCCGGGATCGGAACATCTCGCTGCGGGTGTGTCACTTTCCGGGAAGGTTAAATGTGCTAGTGGATTCTCTGTCTGGTCAGGGCCAGCTTCTCATGAGTCTTGCCACAGATCCCCTCTGCGGCTTCCCACGACGCACACAACACCCTTGCCCGGAGTCTCCTTTTACACGCCTGGAGATTGTGCGGCACTCAATCCCCGTGCAAGGTTTCTCGGATGCGGCGGTGGTGGCTATCGCTTCAGCATGACGACCTTCCACCTGGTGAGTCTACGAGGGAAAATGGCGGGTTATGCAGTCTTGGTGCGGGACTCGTCAGCTCTCCTCCACAACTTTGACTATGCTCAAGCTAGCCGAATTCTTCCTGTGGCTATTCACGGATCAGTTCCTGACGTCCACCACCATTCAGGCATATCTTCCTAATGTGGTGGCTTACACTTACCGCTTTTTGGGCCGGCCAGTTCCCGGGTCTTACCAGGACCTCGCCGACCTCATGGCTAGCTTCGACCTCCAGCGACCGCCATTTGGACCAACCAGTTCCAGGGTCTTGCAAAGATCTCGCCGACCTCATGGCTCACTTAGACCTCCAGTGACACGCCCCCTGCTCCCCTGGGAACTTGTGTAACCCCACCCGGGTCTGCCCTGGGGGACTTGGGTGGGGTTAGGTATTTTTTAGTTCCCAGGGTCACCCTGGTCAGCCCCACAGGGTGGGTTTTTTCTCTCTATTCTGGGGCATGTGTTTCTGTCTACCCTTTGTCCATTCACCTGTATTTGCCTTTTTAAAACTCTCCCTACTGTCTGCACTGCCTGTAGCTCTTGATGTTGGATGTGTGTTGCTCAATGGTCTTAGCTTTATTTAGGCCCCATGTGTTCGGTTTATTTAACGTATTTGACTGGCTGGCGACATACATTCAATGTTCTGTTGTTTTTTTTCACAAGCAGTGCAGGCACGTCCTGAGAAAGCCTTGTTGCTGTCGGGACGTTAAGCAATGTACAATCAATCAATCAATCAATCTGGGAACTTGTGTGGGTGTTACCCTGGCTTTACACTGCTCGTTTGGAACCTCTGCCCTTGGCGCTGTTCTCTGACTCAACGAGAAGGACGTGCTACTTGCTGGCTCTGGCCACTGCCTCTCGCGTGAATGAACTCCATGCTCTCTTAGTACACCCTTCCTGTCTGCAGCTCCGGGCCGACGGCTCTGCCCAACTCCTCACTAGTCCTTTTTTTTTGGCCAAGAACAGGTCCCATCAGCCGCCCCTCAACTGATCACTCTTCGTCCATTGCGGGGCCCCAATACGCCCCAGGATGTACGCAAACAGGACCCGGTCAGGGCGTTCAACATTTACCTCCACCGGGCTATGCACCTACACGAGGATGTTACACCTCTTCCTGTCCTTAGCTCCAAATGATATTTCTGCCCAGACGATTTCCGCTTGGCAGCGCGGAATCATAAGATCCGCTTACAAAGGCCTCTTGACAGAGGGAGCGCATTTGACCGCAACTGCGCCGTGCGTGACATTGTGGCGGCTGTGTGCTGGAGGGCCGAATCTACTTTCGCCCGTTTCTACTTTTGTGACCTGTCCGGCCAATGACAAAACCTGGCGCTCGTGGGGGACATTGTGGTGGCGCAACACTCCCTCCCGCCACTGGATGCGCAATTGCTAACACTTAGCTGAAATTGTCGGGAGTGTGCACTGGCAAAGGACCTACCTAAGCAGTTACACAGGGGTTGACTTTTGGGGCGGCACCTTCCTCCTCTTCGCAATTCTTCCTATCAGTAATACCATCGGTAACGTTTTTGAAGAAATAAAATGTTTTTCTTTAAAATAAATTTTATCGAAAAATACTTACAGATGGTATTACTCAAACTTCCCTCCCACCTTCCCCGCTTGCCACCTGTCTGCTAACATAGAACTGGCAATAACGGACTCTCAGATTCGGAAGGGAGGCTATCTAGAGGATAGGGAGGCCACTCAGGGGATTAGGTAACTGCTTGCTAGAGTTACGTCCATGGCTGTGTAGCAACATACAACAATTTTGGAGGCTGAAATGGACAGGCTAAGTATGTCTTCCTAACAGTAATGCCATCGGTAAGTATTTTCGAAAAAATTTATTTTAAAGAAAAATTCATATTTTGCCGTTGAAGCAGACTGCGCTAGTGGCCTTGTTGTAAAGGTCTTTATCTTTCATCTTATCTTTTACTTTGAGCGTAAATGGATCATGTTATGTGGTTCTTATGAACAGGTCAGTGCGAGCAAACTCCGATGAGGAGATGGAGGGTCCTGGAGACCACATTCAGCCTGGCCAGTCCTCCATGCAGCAGCAGCAGCCACAGTACCAGACCTTCAACACTACCAGGGTCACACCCAACAAAAATGATTTAAGGTGATGATTAATTGTAACTCGCCGCATACACCAGCTTACAACTGATTCATCTTGTGCAGTTGAAGAACACTGGTAGATACATGTAAATGCAATAGATGTGTTCCAAACAACTAGATCCAAAGTCTGCAGAATGATCTCCGACTCCAAACGTAAACACCTTCAAAACAAAATCCTGGAATCCACTTCTTCCAAAACCCTCTACACTACCATGAACACACTCCTAGGCACTTCTAAAGACTCTCCTCTCCCCAACACACACAGCAAAGAAGAACTCCCGTCCGCTTTTTCCACCTATTTTTCCGACAAAATCCAAACTCTGCGCAACACACTTGACACTCTGCCTTCTCTGCCTTGCCCTCCTGACACCCCTTTTTCCGGCACCCCCCTCTCGTCCTTCCGCCCTGTCTCTCAGGACGAAGTCCTCAAGACCATAAAGTCCATGCCTCTCAAAACCTGCGAACTATACCCCCTTCCAGCCTCTCTCTACCGAGACAGCCTTCCAAAACTTCTCCCCCACCCGGGTCTGCCCTGGGGGACTTGGGTGGGGTTAGGTATTTTTTAGTTCCCAGGGTCACCCTGGTCAGCCACACAGGGTGGGTTTTTCTCTCTATTCTGGGGCATGTGTTTCTGTCTACCCTTTGTCCATTCACCTGTATTTGCCTTTTTAAAACTCTCCCTACTGTCTGCACTGCCTGTAGCTCTTGATATTGGATGTGTGTTGCTAAATGGTCTTAGCTTTATTTCGGCCCCATGTGTTCGGTTTATTTAATGTATTTGACCGGCTGGCGACATACATTCAATGTTCTGTTTAGTTTTTTTTTTCCCAAGCAGTGCAGGCACGTCCTGAGAAAGCCTTGTTGCTGTCGGGACGTTAAGCAATGTACAATCAATCAATCAACCAAAACTTCTGTCCTTCATTACCGACATCATCAACACATCTCTAGAGAACGGCTCCGTCCCTGATATCTTCAAGTCCGCCATCATCCGTCCTCTCCTCAAAAAACACAACCTCGACCCAAACGAACTCAAAAACTATCGCCCAATCTCCAATCTCTCTTTCCTGTCCAAGCTTCTTGAGAAGGTTGTTCTCAACCAGCTCAACCTCCACCTCACCGACAACAACGCTACTCAACCTCTCTGCCGCCTTCGACGCGATAGACCTTTCTATCCTCCTTCACCCCCTTCACCACTCCTTTGGCATCACTGACTGCTCACTCCTGGTTTCTCTCCTACCTCTTCGACAGACAGCAGTCCGTCACCATCGACTGCGTCTCCTCCAACCCAGTCATGCTCTCCTGCGGAGTTCCACAGGGGTCCGTGCTGGGCCTGGTCCTTTTCACACTTTACACCTCTCCCCTGTCCAACATCATTCAGTCTCTCCACATACACCACCACCTCTACACTGATGACTCACAACTACTAGACAAAGACAAACTTGACAACACTCAGTCACTACTGACTCACACGACTGCTACGAAGACGTGAAAAACTGGATGACAGCAAACAAGCTTAAACTGAACGACAACAAAATGGAAGCCATGCTGGTAGGCACTTGCCAGAAACTTTCCCAGCTCCCGCCCTCTCTCCACCTTCAACTCGACAGCACCCCCATCTACCTCTCTGACTCGGCCAAAAACCTCGGTATTATCCTCGATTCCTCTCTTTCCATGACCAGCTTCGTCTCCGCCACGGCCCAGGCATGCTACTTCACCTCCGCCACATCAGTCAGATCAGAAAATACCTCACTACCGAAACTGCCACCAAACTCGCTGTCTCTCTCATCCTATCTCGCATCGACTACTGCAACTCTCCCCTTTCCAGCCTCCCTGTGTCCACCACTTTCACTCTCCAGCGCGTCCAGAACAATGCTACCCCACCCGGGTCTGCCCTGGGGGACTTGGGTGGGGTTAGGTATTTTTTAGTTCCCAGGGTCACCCTGGTCAGCCCCACAGGGTGGGTTTTCCTCTCTATTCTGGGGCTTGTGTTTCTGGTCTACCCTTTGTCCATTCACCTGTATTTGCCTTTTTAAAACTCTCCCTACTGTCTGCACTGCCTGTAGCTCTTGATATTGGATGTGTGTTGCTAAATGGTCTTAGCTTTATTTAGGCCCCATGTGTTAGGTTTATTTAACGTATTTGACCGGCTGGCGACATACATTCAATGTTCTGTTTATTTTTTATTTTTTCACAAGCAGTGCAGGCACGTCCTGAGAAAGCCTTGTTGCTGTCGGGACGTTAAGCAATGTACAATCAATCAATCAGAACAATGCTGCCCGCCTCGTCCTCAGAAAGAAAAAATCCAACCATATCACTCCCCTGCTCAAACTCCTTCACTGGCTTCCCATCCCACAACGCATCCTATACAAGATTCTGTCTCTCTGCTACAAATCCCTGAACAACTGCGCTCCTGCCTATCTCTCAAATTTACTTCACCCCTACACTCCTCCCCGCTCCCTCCGCTCCGCCTCCGACCCTCTCTGCCTCCACATCCCCTGCACCAAACTCAGCACTTTCGGCCCCCGCGCCTTCTCAGTATACGTCCATCCACCTGGAACACTCTCCCACTCCCTCTCCGTCAGAAACAGTCCCTCTCCTTCCAGTCCGCCCTCAAAACTCACCTCTTTCAACAGTTCTAGGACTATATCACCACACTCCCCACCCGAAGCTGTCGTAATGTATTTCACTATTTGTTGTACGTAAGTCGTCTGATGCGTGCGCGAGTTGTGAGTGTGCGCTTAGAGTTATAATTATTATAAGATAAGCGTATTATAAATACTGTATTATTATTATTATTCCATAACTCAGAAATAGATTTAAAAGCTGTGTTTCTTTTGATGCAAACGGCAGATTACAAACCCAGACAAGTGTGCAATATTGCAGTATGACAGTTTTTGGCTCGTGTGAGAAGCAAAAGTGAGTATGTTCTGGGCGAGTGGTCGTCGTCGTCCATCATCCGTGGTAAACGTTGGCATTTTCTCGGAGACTGTTCAAGCTACAGTCTTCAAACTTGGCTCAAGGATACTTTGCGGCAAGACCTTTCTAATACCAATTTGAGTGATCTCTCACAAAGGTCAAGATCACAGGGGATGAGGAAATAGGTCAAAAATAGCTATATTTTGACAAATTTTATTTTTTCTCAAATACTATTCACAACTTCAAACCCAAACTTGGTACAAGGATACCTGATGGTAAGACCTCTCTATGCATACTAATTTGGTTGATCCCTCGGAAAGGTCAAGGGTCACAAGAGCTCAGGAAATAGGTCCAAAATAGCCACATTTTGACAAAAGATGTTTTTTCTCAAATACTATTCACAAATTCAAAACCAAATTTAGTACAGAGATACCTGATGGTAAGAATTTGGATGACCCCTTGGAAAGGTCAAAGGTCACAAGAACTTAAGAAGGGGGAGAGATGAGCAAAAGAGAGAGTACATCGACTCTAAATCAATAATGCCATATCGATAGTTCTAAATCAGGGTAAATTGCGTACGTAATTACGTTACGGTCCAGAACTTTCAATCTCCCGTTATCTTAGTTGGCGTTCCTGAGAAATTGCGACTACACAGAAGAATGTATCCGATTCACTACAGGTAATATTATATGTCGGCGGCTAAAAAGCTTCCTTGCCGGTTTAACTGCGCCATTGACCTGAAACGGTTAGAACACACACCCCACACCTCTCCCCCCCCCCCCCCCACACACATCCTGTACTAGTACACGCCGTCTCACCACCCACCCCTTACCCCCACACCCCACCCCACCCCACCCTACAAAGCCCGACACACTCAACGTCACCTACCCCACTCCCCACACAGGCACCCATCTCGCACACACAACATGTCAGGCCAAACAAATCTGTTCTGTGTCAACCCTTCACATTTATGTCACTAAGGCACTAGAACAGATTTTCTCGTTCTGTGTCAACCCTTCACATTTATGTCACTATGTCGCTAGTACAAACTTTTTATGTGGGAGAAATCTTGAATATAGGTTTTTCTCCAAATATAGATCACCAGGCCATTCCTAAATAATTAGGACACGCAACGTTAGTAGTAGAATGGAGAAAAATAATTTTGTTTTTGTGTCTGACAAAGAAAGTGTGGAGAAAAACATGTTGTTTTCATTCCAAGCACACATCCGGGCGGACCAACCTACGACGCATTTGAAATTGAAAGAGAAACCCCATCACTCTACTCTTAGTGAGGGACCTCAGTGATTCAAAATCACGCATACACACACCCTGTTTACGAGTGTTTTAGATCAACAACTCACGCGAGGAGAGAATTGGGCGGTAGCATATTACAGGCACACGATAATCTACTTACAAAAGATTGAATACATTTTTTCTAGTGAAAAGTATGATCATGAAATCGGGTGCCTGTATTGGCTGACTTCGTTTGAAACCTGATCTTAGCAAAAGGGTGTGTTTATTAGATTGTCCCTTTCATGACCAGGAAGGTTTTATTGAAATCGGTTGTGAAACAGATATCATGCCCAAGCTTTTGCCTGCCGTGTGTGTGTGTGTGGGTGATTTTATTAGAATGTACCTGCCCCTTTCCTGACCAGATAGGCAGATAAATTGTACACACAGTTTATATATTGTGTATTAAAATGAACTTAATGACCCTTCACCCCCATTGTGGATTATTTTGTGGTGCCACAGGGTGTGGTAAAACTGAATTTGTACTTAACCTCTTACAAACAAGATATATACATCATTTTGAAAACATAGTAATATTCTGTCCTACTGTCAAACACAACAAAGCTTATCACAACCGTTCATTCATTTGGACCACGCCTTTACCACAGCTGACACTTAGTTCGCTTCAGGCTGCCAGAGAGATAAGGCGCGGCGAGGTCACATTCCACTCTCGCTCGCTCATTCTATTTATATCGCACTTGCAACTGAGCAGTATACAGCGTGTCCGGCGCTCTGCGCTATAACAACTACCTACACGTTTGTATTCATAACACATCTCAGCCTAAAGTGACTGTTGTGAAAGCAACATCGTTCAAAAGATGAAGTTTTCACCTACACACTGATACCAAACATGACAACATTACGACTTACACTTGTGTAGCAGATTATGGTGAAAATAAAGAGAACGAGAATTTGTTGATGTACGATGCCGGTGTTTGTTGTGAAATTGACAAAGTTCCCACAGCTATAACACGAAGACGTAACTTTTCCCAACGAAACACACTTGCATGCATAAGGGTCAGCATGCCTACAGTAAGTATCACTTACCGGATTTTCGCTACGCGCTGGGGGACGGAAGCAGGAGGGTGGTTAATGAGGTCACTGACAAGTGTCGACAGACAAGTACCAGGCGCCTGCCTTAGTACACTCCCGGCCAAATCGGGGAAAGTGAGGGCTTAGTTACACGGATACTATTGAGGAGATAGTCACGTTTCTTTCTCGGGAAATAGTGTAACACTAACAGTGAACCGTGTACATGTACTTTTGATTGAACTTTTGATCATGATGGAGTCTGATGAAACGCATACAGTCTGTGTACACACAGGTGTGTTCCATGCACTGCGACTAAATGCAGGTGCAGAATATGTGGCGGGAGATCACAAAAGAAACACAGTGATAAAAAGTCATATCTTTGTATCAAATATGAACACTTAATCCACAAGTGTTATGGAATTAATATCCAGGAAGACAAAGACCTGATGCACTCCAAAACACTGTGTAGTAGTTGCTATAGTCGGATGAAACGGATAGACTCTGAAACACGTGTGTCTGCGGAGACAACGCGAAATGCGGCGTCTGATATTGCCTCATCGCAACACATTTGGACCATGTTCGATCCAAATACGAGTGTTGAAGAATGTGTCGCGTGCGTTCATTTCATGCAGCTAGGTAAAGGAGGACAACCAGCGAAGGGTGCACATGGGAAGAAACGACCGTTTCGATCTGTGGAATGTCACAGTGACACTCATAACACTGACACTAATAACAGCACTAATGAAGGTGATAGTGGTATACAAGTTTTCATTCCCCCGATGTCTACTCCCCGTAAAACGCCATGCAAAGTCGATGCTCAAACGTCGCCGTTACAAAGAGTGTGGACCCCATCTCCACCAGCCAAGCGGACGCATGAAATAGCCATTTCACCCATTGAAAAAAACGGGTGTCGATATAGCCACATCTCCACATATCAAACGACCCAGCCTTCGACCTGTCCAGGAACTGCAGATGCCATTGACAAAGGAGGAAGAAAAATATCAGACGGCACTAAACCGCACAATGCTTAATGAATCAGCTGATGCCACAATCCGTTGCAAGACTGGAGGACAGCCTTTGTATTTTATGCACATACCAAAACCAAGAAAACCAACAACAGGGGCATCATCAGCCGTAATACGAAGAAGGTCTAAGGTATTAACCCGTGCTAGAGCAAATATGTCTGGCGGATCAAAAGTGGATGAAGCTGAACAAATAACTGACGAGTTAAGACGAGAAAGAAATGAAAAAATGACTGCAATATTAGACAGAGCAGGCCATAGGCGATCCGTGTATGTCTGTAAAAAACAGGGTATTGCTCTGAGAACCAATCTAGGATTAAGCTGGTCCAAGTACAGAACATACAAACGCTTCATGAGAAGTATTGGTGTCAAACTTGAAAGTGAAAGAAAGGAAAGACAGACCCAGAAAGAAGCGCTCTGTGGCACAGTGACCATTGAACAAAAGAATCTGACTTTTGAAAACAAAGTCACAAACAAGAAAGAAAGCCAGAAAACGCCTGTCGCCTACATAGAGGATCTCACACATTTTGTTCCTGAACTGCTTGACAAGTTTGAGGCTGCAAATCTTCTTGAATGGCATGAACAAATACCAAATGATGAAATTTGGATAAAACTAGGAGGAGATCATGGCGGTAACAGTTATAAAACAATGCTTCAAGTTGCTAATCTCCAAAACCCTAACTCTAAACACAATACGTTTTTGGTGTGTATGGCTAACTGTAAAGACAGTCATGAAAATCTTCAAACAATTTTGCAGCCGTTTAAAGAGCAGGTGTCACTTCTCCAAACCATGAAATGGAAAGAAAAACAGATACGTGTATTTCTGTTTGGCGATTACGATTTTCTCGTCAAACTCTTTGGTCTCTCAGGAGCACAAGGGGTCCACCCTTGTCTCTGGTGTACTGCTTCGAAAAGTCAGCTACAAAGAGCTCCACATGAGCGAGTACAAGTGAAACAGAGAACGCTTAACAACATCAAGCGGGATTACAGGCGATACATGCGTGCAGGAGGAGACAAAAAGAATGCCAAAGGTTACAACAATGTTGTACATGAACCAATCTTTGATGTTGAGGTTTCGCAAACTGCACCACCATACCTCCATCTTCTGCTAGGTATAGTAAAAAAAACATCATTCCCTCCTAGAGCAAGAATGCCACGAACTCGATAAAGTCATTGCTGAAAGACTGGCCGAGGGAAAGGAGGCACATGATGGAAACACACCTTTTGAAAAATACATTTCAGAAGTAAGAGTCATCAAAGAACTTGAAAAAAGAAAACAGCTGACCGAGGGTATTGCAGTGTTGAGCGACACTGAAGAGACACAATGAGAGTGTGAAGCATTTTGATGAACGACGTGAGCAGAAGATGCAGCGGGTAGCAGAATTCGAGGACAAAATAGAAGCTCTGAGAGAAGAGACAAAGTTGCCATTTCTGTGCGGACCTGTCACTTCTGGCCTTGACGAAGCACTAAAGAGGAATAAGATATTCATGCAAGCATACCATGGCCGTTCGTTTGTTGGCAACCACTGCCACCGTTACTTGAAGTATGATGTGTTCACTGATGTTGGTAACAGTGTTATCAGCAATACCATGAAGCTGACAGATGATCCTAAACTTCATGCAGCAGCGCATGACATTTCCTTAAAGTTCCGAATTCTGAACGACCTGTACTCACAAGTCCATACTAATGTTTCTCACAAAATGCTGGTGAAGAGCAGAAATGAATCAATGCAAGACATCAATGACAAGATTGCAAAATACATGCGTTTTTTTCGAAGTACTTTTCCAGCCAGTAGCATCATTCCGAAACAACATATCTTGGAATGTCACTGCGTTGACTTTATGACTAAGTGGGGATTTGGTTTGGCGCTTCATGGTAAGCAGAGAGGTGAAGAGAGTCACACTACCATTAACATTTTAAAGAGTAGGACATTTGGCTTGCAAACAGAGGAGGAAAAACTCAGACTGCTCATGACCGAGCACATGACACTCGTGTCACCGGTCCTCCACTCCGTCATTCCTCCAGTAGTAAAACAGAAAAAATTCTCATATAACGCTGTTTAGCTGGCGTCGGTCTTGTGTATCTGTGAACAGAAACTCAGTATTGTTATTATGTCTAGTGTGTCAGCAAATGTGCTGAACCACAAGGTATATTTAAAAACACTGTTGAATACTGTGATCTGTGATGGACTAATCGGATTTTAGTACACGGAGGGCATTAGCAGTCTGTGGAATACCGGGACTACGGGCGAGAAATGCCAGAACGCGACCTGTCAGTGACCTCATTAACCACCCTCCTGCTTCCGTCCCCCAGCGCGTAGCGAAAATCCGGTAAGTGATACTTACTGTAGGCATGCTGACCCTTATGCATGCAAGTGTGTTTCGTTGGGAAAAGTTACGTCTTCGTGTTATAGCTGTGGGAACTTTGTCAATTTCACAACAAACACCGACATCGTACATCAACAAATTCTCGTTCTCTTTATTTTCACCATAATCTGCTACACAAGTGTAAGTCGTAATGTTGTCATGTTTGGTATCGGTATGTAGGTAAGAATTTCAACTTTTGAACGATGCTACTTTCACAACAGTCACTTTAGGCTGAGATGTGTTATGAATACAAACGTGTAGGTAGTTGTTATAGCGCAGAGCGCCGGACACGCTGTATACAGCTCAGTTGCAAGTGCGATATAAATAGAATGAGCGAGCGAGAGGGTAATTTGACCTCGCTGCGCCTTATCTCTCTGGCCGCCTGAAGCGAACTAAGTGCTACGCGCAAGCACTGGCTGGTAAAGCCGTGGGACTGACAGCAATATCTATTTAGTTGACCCTGAGAAAAAACTGAATGATTACCTACAATATTTTACGCCTACCCGGCACCGGCCTCCACGTGGCGTAGGTGGGTAGTCCGCTCAGTCCCTGACTGAGTGGGCTAGCGGACGGGTGCCATCTTTGTCCAGGATTAGGACTTGATGTCAGCAGATATGTTGTTCAGCCTTTTCACTGGTCCGGTTTTTAAGGAGCTGTGCTAACCTAGGTCGTACCATGTTGGATTGGTCCTTAAAAATACTCGTGACTTTTTGGTCCTTTGGATCCCAAGTGTTTGCCGTGCTTGGAGACCCGTGTCGGGGGAGAAGAGGATCCTGGTGGCTGAAACACTCCACTTTGGCCTTGACTTCTGCCTAAACGGGAGGCTAGTCATACCGGCCTAGTCAATCGGCTCTTGTCACGTTGAGCCCTATCCCACTGTTGACATGCGGGTTGCTATACGGAGCACCATGCTATAGCCTTTGCTGCTGATTAGGTGCTTTACGCCAGTATTCCCCTGCATTCAACGGTGTGATAGAAGGCGGTGGCTCAAACGGTTCAATCGGGCTTACCCCCTTGAGTATATCTTTCGGGCAGTCTCCATTGTGCGTCGGCTGGAGACCCGCCGACAGTTGCACTTTCCCTTGTTGGGCTCGGTGGCGGGCGGGGACCCCCGGGGGATGAATATCTCTACTAATATAATATGGATAAAACCAAAAAACCAAAACTAGCACAGAAACGGCATATAGACACCGAATTTGACCATGACAGTGATTCAGACTGTGAGGAAGCGACGCCTCAGGCGTCGGCCGTATGGCCTCGCTTCCTCATTGTCCATAGCAAGGTGAAGGAGAAACCAGTTACCAAGCTGCATCCTTTTCTGGTGGGGGAGACCCTCAGGAGCCGTGTTGGCAGGCCTGACGCCCAGCGCCTCAGGTCTGGTGACTTGCTGGTGGAGTGCCGTACTCGGGCACACTCCAGCGGGCTGCTGGGGCTCTCTTCCATCGGAGACACTCCTGTGGAAGTCACACCCCACAAAACTATGAATTCGTCAAGAGGCGTAATCAAAGATCAAGCTTTGGCAGAACTGTCAGAAGATGAACTTGTAAGGAACCTTAAGTCTCAGGGGGTGACTTGCGTCAGGCGCTTCGCTTCCAAGCGAGGTGGTGGGGAGATCCGTCTCCCTACCATCATCCTGACGTTTGGCACCCCCACCCCTCCTACTACCATCTGGGGAGGTTACTACTCCCTGAGAGTGAAAAAGTACGTCCCTCTTCCCCTCCGGTGCTTTAAGTGCCAAAAGTATGGCCATGGGCAGAAGACATGCCGTCAGGCAGAGGCTTCATGCGCCCGTTGCACTAGGCCCGGACACTCTGCTGAGTCCTGCACAGCCACCCCCCTGTGTGTGAATTGCCAGGGGGCGCATATGGCTTCGGATAAGAAATGCCCTCGTTGGATATCCGAGTGCAAGATTCAGCAGGTGCGTGTGGAGAAGGGGCTGTCCTTTCTGGATGCCAAAAAACTGGTTGAAGGCCCTGGTGCAGCTGCGGCTGCCCCAACCTCTAACACCTCAGTGTATACTTTTAGTGCAGCGGTGGCAGGCAAGCGCCCCACCAAAGACTTTTCATGTCAGACCCCAACTTCTTGGTTGGGGGCGGAGCCTCGGCTCATCTCGCCCCTGGAGAGTAACCCTCCTCCGGTGGTGACAAGGAGCCAGGGAACGCAGAAGGCGGACACTGCCGGTCCGGTTGTGCCGCCTTCTGTTGCCCCTAAGCCTCAGCCCCCACCCAAACCTGTTAGTCAGTCAACTCCAAAGGCTTCTGGCTCTGGTCAGCCTTCTAAGGCCGCTAACTCTAGCGGCAGGAACGCTGCCCAGGACCAGAAGTCTAAGAAATCTATGGGACCGCTGTGCGCACGGGCCCAGAAGGGGAACACAGATGTGCCCCTTCAAAACAAATATGCTGCACTGGAGGAGCGGATGGAGGGAGTGGAAGTTGTTGTTGCTGATGCTGCGGCAGCTCCACCCCCTTCCTCTCCGAAGAACCAGAGGAGGCCCGGGAGCCGGCCCCCCTCTGTTTCTTCAACTCCTTCCAAGGTAAAGGAAAAAGGGGGGAAAAACTCCTTACCCCCAGATGAGACTTAATCATGGACTCTTTGCTTCAGTGGAATTGTCGTGGTTTTCGAGCTAACTTTGAGGAGTTACGTCTTTTAGTCAAGTTCTATAACCCCTCAGTCATATCTCTTCAGGAGACTTACCTGAAGACTTCTGACCCTGTGTCTTTTAATGGTTTTAATGTTATACATAAAGGCTCTGATTCGGAGAGGCGCTCGGGTGGAGCGGCTCTTCTCATTAGTAGCCAAATTTTATGTAGCCCCGTTAGCATCGACACCTGTCTTCAGGCTGTCGCTGCTCGGGTTACCTTAAAAAAGACCATAACCATATGCAGTATTTACCTGCCACCATCACTGCGGGTCTGTAGCAGTGATATTTTTCACTTAGTAGATCAACTGCCCCCTCCCTTTATTCTCATGGGGGATTTTAACGGTCATGCTCACCTTTGGGGTAGTGACCACTATGATGGCAGAGGTCAGATGTTAGAAGATGTTTTTTCTCAACTTAACCTATGTGTCTTTAACGATGGCTCACCTACATACTCTAACTCAGGTTCCGGATCTAGTTCTGTTCTAGACCTCACTGTGTGTGATCCTTCTCTCATGCTGGACTTTGACTGGAAGGTTCACGACGACCTGTGTGGTAGTGACCACTTCCCAGTAGTCCTGTCATCGGTCAGCTGTGAGGAGGATTCGCCGGTGGGGCGCTGGAATCTCCAGAAAGCTAACTGGTCTCTGTTTGCCTCTCTCTGTCAGTCTCGTCTTACAGAGGAGGTGGTCATGTCAGCTGAAGAACCTGTTTCTTGTTTTACTTCTATTTTGTTGGAGGTTGCAGGTGAAACCATCCCTAGAACTTCCACATCACTCCCTCGGAAGCCGAGAGTACCATGGTTCAATGAAGAGTGCCGCAAGGCCCAAACAATGCGCAAATCTGCTCAGCGACGTGCATTTCATAATCCGTCGCAAGCAAATATTTTAACCTTTAAAAGACAGCGGGCGAAAGCCCGTTATATTTTTAAACGTGAACGCCGTGCTTCCTGGAGACGCTTCGTCTCATCTTTATCTTCTAGGACTCCGTCCCAAAAAGTCTGGAAGGCTGTTCGAAGAATTAGGGGCAGGGGTGGCTCGGCTTCTGTTGGCCATCTTAGAGATGGTGCCAGTTTGGTCACAGATAAAAAGGCTGTGGCCAATTTGCTTGCCTCCACCATTGCCCATAATTCTTCAACAGAGCATTATTCACCTTTCTTCCAGAGAGAGAAGGAGAAGCGAGAATCTTGTGCTTGTGATTTTATATCGGATAACTTGGAAGACTATAATGCCCCTTTTACGTTTTCAGAATTGCAGCAAGCCATGCAGAAATGTACTGACTCTGCTGCTGGATTAGATACCATCCATTATCAGCTCATAACACATCTGCCTGAGGATTCACTCCTTGTACTTCTCAAGGCCTTTAACCATATCTGGATAACCGGTCATTTTCCGCCATCTTGGCGCCAGGCTGTGGTTGTGCCAATTCCCAAGCCGGGTAAGGATCCTTCCGACCCGGGCAACTACCGGCCAATAGCTTTGACATCATGTTTATGTAAAACTATGGAACGCTTGGTCAACGCCCGACTGGTGTGGCATCTTGAGTCACAGGGTCTCATCACAGACCTCCAGTGCGGTTTCCGGCGCTTCCGTAGTACAACTGACCATCTAGTCCGCTTTGAGTCTTTTATCCGAGATGCTTTTGTCAACAAGCAGCATGTCTATGCAATTTTCTTTGATCTTGAAAAGGCATATGACACTACCTGGAAGCATGGTATAATGTCTGATTTGTCGGACATGGGTTTTAAAGGGCATCTGCCCGTTTTTATTCACAATTTTTTGTCCAACAGGTCGTTCCATGTCCGTGTGGGCTCCACCCTCTCCGACTCCTTTGAACAGGAGATGGGTGTCCCGCAGGGCAGTATTCTATCTCCTGTTTTATTTAGCATTAAAATAAATAACATTGTAAAGGCCGTCAAGGATGATTCTGAATGCTCTTTGTTTGTGGACGACTTTGCTTTGTGTGCACGAGGTCGAGGACTTGCGTCCCTTGAGAGGCGCTTGCAGCTGTGCGTTGATCGCATCCAGGGGTGGGTGTCTCTCAATGGATTCAGATTCTCGCCCTCCAAGACAGTCTGTGTGCATTTTACTAACCAGACGAAATTTTTTCCAGAACCTAGCCTGAGCATTGCTGGAGTGCCAATTAAGGTGGCTGAAGAGGCTAAGTTTTTGGGGGTCATCTTTGACAAAAGATTGACCTTCTGCAACCATGTTAACTACCTTAGAACCTCTTGTCGGAAGGCCCTCGACATTCTTCGTGTCGTTGGTCGTACTGACTGGGGTGCAGACCGCATCGTCTTACTTCGACTGTACCGGGCCCTTGTTCGGTCCAAACTGGATTACGGCTCTGTGGTATATGGCTCGGCTTCCAAGTCTGTTCTGCAGCGTCTGAACACAATTCACCATCAAGGTCTGCGCATATGTCTGGGAGCCTTTAGGACATCTCCAGTTCCTAGTCTGTATGCAGAGGCAGGGGAGCCTTCTCTCAGGCTCCGCCGCATCCGCCTCATGCTCAGCTACGTTCTGAAGCTGAAGGCCCATCCAGAAAATCCTGCCTATGATTGTGTTTTTAACCCGTCGTTTGCAGAGATTTACGATGCCCATCCGGGAGCTGTCCGTCCACTTTCCTTGCGTGTCCGACCTCATCTGCAGGCGGCCGGAGTGGACCTGGACAAAGTTTCGGAATCTCTGCAACACGTCACTCCACCCTGGCTACTACCAGTTCCTGACATCTTGCTGGACTTGACTGCCCACAAGAAGGATTGTACTCCACCAGCCATATACCAACAGAGCCTCAATGAACTCCTTTCAATTTTTCCTGGCTATTGTCGTCTTTATACGGATGGGTCCAAGTCTGAGGATGGAAGAGTGGCTGCGGCTGCAGTGTCCTCTCGCCATCCTAGACGCCCATTTAAGCTCCGTCTCCCTGACCATTCCTCTGTATTTAGTGCAGAACTGCAGGCCATTCTGCTAGCACTCAAGCATGCCTATCAGTCTCGGGAAAGGAACTTCCTGATTCTGTCTGACTCTCTTTCTGCCCTGCAGGCCCTTCAGGGCGCGGGAACAGACCATCCACTGCTGGTGCAGATTAGAGAGCTCTATGCGGACTTGATGAAGGAATATTATGACATCATTTTTATTTGGGTCCCAGGCCATGTGGGCATCGAAGGCAACAGAATCGCAGATTCTGCTGCCAACAGTGCCCGCAGTGACCCTGTCCCTGACACACAGACTGTCTATAGTGATTTTAAACCTGTTATTAGTGCGTACATAGCCCGCGAGTGGCAGTCCGAGTGGGACAAAGAGGAAGGGAACAAGCTTCATGAAGCTCTTCCTAAGTTGTCTGACAGTCTACCTTTCCGCTGCGGCAGCCGCCGTGAGGAGACTGTCCTTGCTCGGCTCCACATCGGGCACACATATGTTACGCACTCTTACTTACTTAAACAGGATGAGCGTCCATGGTGTTTTGCCTGTGATGAGCAGTTTTCTGTTCGACACTTTTTGCTGTATTGTGCTGACCTAATTGACACCAGATATAAACACTTCACAGCAGACTCCTTGAAGGTTTTGTTCCGGGATGTTCCCCCGGACAAAATCTTCAATTTTTTGAGAGAATGCAATATTTTTAACAAGATCTGAGCATTCATAGACTATGTGAATTTTTTTATTTGCCCTTTTTGAGAGTCTGTAGACGTTTCTTTTCCAGACATGTGCGACATTTTAGCCTGAGATTTTTAATCTATATTTACATCTTGTCTTAAGACCTTGCTTTTAGTCTGGCTGACCAGATTTTTACCCATCCCGCCGTGAGATGGCCTTAGTCGCCTGCTCGGCGTTAAACCCAAATAACTAACTAACTAATTCTTCAACTCCTTCCAAGGTAAAGGAAAAAGGGGGGAAAAACTCCTTACCCCCAGATAAGACTTAATCATGGACTCTTTGCTTCAGTGGAATTGTCGTGGTTTTCGAGCTAACTTTGAGGAATTACGTCTTTTAGTCAAGTTCTATAACCCCTCAGTAATATCTCTTCAGGAGACACCCCACCCGGGTCTGCCCTGGGGGACTTGGGTGGGGTTAGGTATTTTTTAGTTCCCAAGGTCACCCTGGTCAGCCCCACAGGGTGGGTTTTTCTCTCTATTCTGGGGCATGTCTTTCTGTCTACCCTTTGTCCATTCACCTGTATTTGCCTTTTTAAAACTCTCCCTACTGTCTGCACTGCCTGTAGCTCTTGATATTGGATGTGTGTTGCTAAATGGTCTTAGCTTTATTTAGGCCCATGTGTTAGGTTTATTTAACGTATTTGACCGGCTGGCGACATACATTCAATGTTCTGTTTCTTTTTTATTTTTTCACAAGCAGTGCAGGCACGTCCTGAGAAAGCCTTGTTGCTGTCGGGACGTTAAGCAATGTACAATCAATCAATCTTCAGGAGACTTACCTGAAGACTTCTGACCCTGTGTCTTTTAATGGTTTTAATGTTATACATAAAGGCTCTGATTCGGAGAGGCGCTCGGGTGGAGCGGCTCTTCTCATTAGTAGCCAAATTTTATGTAGCCCCGTTAGCATCGACACCTGTCTTCAGGCTGTCGCTGCTCGGGTTACCTTAAAAAAGACCATAACCATATGTAGTATTTACCTGCCACCATCACTGCGGGTCTGTAGCAATGATATTTTTAACTTAGTAGATCAACTGCCCCCTCCCTTTATTCTCATGGGGGATTTTAACGGTCATGCTCACCTTTGGGGTAGTGACCACTATGATGGCAGAGGTCAGATGTTAGAAGATGTTTTTTCTCAACTTAACCTATGTGTCTTTAACGATGGCTCACCTACATACTCTAACTCAGGTTCCGGATCTAGTTCTGTTCTAGACCTCACTGTGTGTGATCCTTCTCTCATGCTGGACTTTGACTGGAAGGTTCACGACGACCTGTGTGGTAGTGACCACTTCCCAGTAGTCCTGTCATCGGTCAGCTGTGAGGAGGATTCGCCGGTGGGGCGCTGGAATCTCAAGAAAGCTAACTGGTCTCTGTTTGCCTCTCTCTGTCAGTCTCGTCTTACAGAGGAGGTGGTCATGTCAGCTGAAGAACCTGTTTCTTGTTTTACTTCTATTTTGTTGGAGGTTGCAGGTGAAACCATCCCTAGAACTTCCACATCACTCCCTCGGAAGCCGAGAGTACCATGGTTCAATGAAGAGTGCCGCAAGGCCCAAACAATGCGCAAATCTGCTCAGTGACGTGCTTTTCGTAATCCGTCGCAAGCAAATATTTTAACCTTTAAAAGACAGCGGGCGAAAGCCCGTTACATTTTTAAACGTGAACGCCGTGCTTCCTGGAGGCGCTTCGTCTCATCTTTATCTTCTAGGACTCCGTCCCAAAAAGTCTGGAAGGCTGTTCGAAGAATTAGGGGCAGGGGTGGCTCGGCTTCTGTCGGCCATCTTAGAGATGGTGCCAGTTTGGTCACAGATAAAAAGGCTGTGGCCAATTTGCTTGCCTCCACCATTGCCCATAATTCTTCAACAGAGCATTATTCACCTTTCTTCCAGAGAGAGAAAGAGAAGCGAGAATCTTGTGCTTGTGATTTTATATCGGATAACTTGGAAGACTATAATGCCCCTTTTACGTTTTCAGAATTGCAGCAAGCCTTGCAGAAATGTACTGACTCTGCTGCTGGATTAGATACCATCCATTATCAGCTCATAACACATCTGCCTGAGGATTCACTCCTTGTACTTCTCAAGGCCTTTAACCATATCTGGATAACCGGTCATTTTCCGCCATCTTGGCGCCAGGCTGTGGTGCCAATTCCCAAGCCGGGTAAGGATCCTTCCGACCCGGGCAACTACCGGCCAATAGCTTTGACATCATGTTTATGTAAAACTATGGAACGCTTGGTCAACGCCCGACTGGTGTGGCATCTTGAGTCACAGGGTCTCATCACAGACCTCCAGTGCGGTTTCCGGCGCTTCCGTAGTACAACTGACCATCTAGTCCGCTTTGAGTCTTTTATCCGAGATGCTTTTGTCAACAAGCAGCATGTCTATGCAATTTTCTTTGATCTTGAAAAGACCCCCACCCGGGTGTGCCCTGGGGGACTTGGGTGGGGTTAGGTACTTTTTAGTTCCCAGGGTCACCCTGGTCAGCCCCACAGGGTGAGTTTTTCTCTCTATTCTGGGGCATGTGTTTCTGTCTACCCTTGGTCCATTCACCTGTATTTGCCTTTTTAAAACTCTCCCTACTGTCTGCATTGCCTGTAGCTCTTGATATTGGATGTGTGTTGCTAAATGGTCTTAGCTTTATTTAGGCCCCATGTGTTAGGTTTATTTAATGTATTTGACCGGCTGGCGACATACATTCAATGTTCTGTTTTTTTTTTTTTTTTTTTTTTTTCACAAGCAGTGCAGGCACGTCCTGAGAAAGCCTTGTTGCTGTCGGGACGTTAAGCAATGTACAATCAATCAATCAATCAATTGATCTTGACACTACCTGGAAGCATGGTATAATGTCTGATTTGTCGGACATGGGTTTTAAAGGGCATCTGCCCGTTTTTATTCACAATTTTTTGTCCAACAGGTCGTTCCATGTCTGTGTGGGCTCCACCCTCTCCGACTCCTTTGAACAGGAGATGGGTGTCCCGCAGGGCAGTATTCTATCTCCTGTTTTATTTAGCATTAAAATAAATAACATTGTAAAGGCCGTCAAGGATGATTCTGAATGCTCTTTGTTTGTGGACGACTTTGCTTTGTGTATACGAGGTCGAGGACTTGCGTCCCTTGAGAGGCGCTTGCAGCTGTGTGTTGATCGAATCCAGGGGTGGGTGTCTCTCAATGGATTCAGATTCTCGCCCTCCAAGACAGTCTGACCCCCACCCGGGTCTGCCCTGGGGGACTTGGGTGGGGTTAGGTATTTTTTAGTTCCCAGGGTCACCCTGGTCAGCCCCACAGGGTGGGTTTTTCTCTCTATTCTGGGGCATGTGTTTCTGTCTACCCTTTGCCCATTCACCTGTATTTGCCTTTTAAAAACTCTCCCTACTGTCTGCACTGCCTGTAGCTCTTGATATTGGATGTGTGTTGCTAAATGGTCTTAGCTTTATTTAGTCCCATGTGTTAGGTTTATTTAACGTATTTGACCGGCTGGCGACATACATTCAATGTTCTGTTTTTTTTTTTCACAAGCAGTGCAGGCACGTCCTGAGAAAGCCTTGTTGCTGTCGGGACGTTAAGCAATGTACAATCAATCCAAGACAGTCTGTGTGCATTTTACTAACCAGACGAAATTTTTTCCAGAACCTAGCCTGAGCATTGCTGGTGTGCCAATTAAGGTGGCCGAAGAGGCAAAGTTTTTGGGGGTCATCTTTGACAAAAAATTGACCTTCTGCAACCATGTTAACTACCTTAGAACCTCTTGTTGGAAGGCCCTCGACATTCTTCGTGTCATTGGTCGTACTGACTGGGGTGCAGACCGCATCGTCTTACTTCGACTGTACCGGGCCCTTGTTCGGTCCAAACTGGATTACGGCTCTGTGGTATATGGCTCGGCTTCCAAGTCTGTTCTGCAGCGTCTGAACACAATTCACCATCAAGGTCTGCGCATATGTCTGGGAGCCTTCAGGACATCTCCAGTTCCTAGTCTGTATGCAGAGGCAGGGGAGCCTTCTCTCAGGCTCCGCCGCATCCGCCTCATGCTCAGCTACGTTCTGAAGCTGAAGGCCCATCCGGAAAATCCTGCCTATGATTGTGTTTTTAACCCGTCGTTTGCAGAGATTTACGATGCCCATCCGGGAGCTGTCCGTCCACTTTCCTTCCGTGTCCGACCTCATCTGCAGGCGGCCGGAGTGGACCTGGACAAAGTTTCGGAATCTCTGCAACACGTCACTCCACCCTGGCTACTACCAGTTCCTGACATCTTGCTGGACTTGACTGCCCACAAGAAGGATTGTACTCCACCAGCCATATACCAACAGAGCCTCAATGAACTCCTTTCAATTTTTCCTGGCTATTGTCGTCTTTATACGGATGGGTCCAAGTCTGAGGATGGAAGAGTGGCTGCGGCTGCAGTGTCCTCTCGCCATCCTAGACGCCCATTTAAGCTCCGTCTCCCTGACCATTCCTCTGTATTTAGTGCAGAACTGCAGGCCATTCTGCTAGCACTCAAGCATGCCTATCAGTCTCGGGAAAGGAACTTCCTGATTCTGTCTGACTCTCTTTCTGCCCTGCAGGCCCTTCAGGGTGCGGGAACAGACCATCCACTGCTGGTGCAGATTAGAGAGTTCTACGAGGACTTGATGAAGGAATGTTATGACATCATTTTTATTTGGGTCCCAGGCCATGTGGGCATCGAAGGCAACAGAATCGCAGATTCTGCTGCCAACAGTGCCCGCAGTGACCCTGTCCCTGACACACAGACTGTCTATAGTGATTTTAAACCTGTGATTAGTGCGTACGTGGCCCTCGAGTGGCAGTTCGAGTGGGACAAAGAGGAAGGGAACAAGCTTCATGAAGCTCTTCCTAAGTTGTCTGACAGTCTACCTTTCCGCTGCGGCAGCCGCCGTGAGGAGACTGTCCTTGCTCGGCTCCACATCGGGCACACGTATGTTACGCACTCTTACTTAAACAGGATGAGCGTCCATGGTGTTTTGCCTGTGATGAGCAGTTTTCTGTTCGACACTTTTTGCTGTATTGTGCTGACCTAATTGACACCAGATATAAACACTTTACAGCAGACTCCTTGAAGGTTTTGTTCCGGGATGTTCCCCCGGACAAAATCTTCAATTTCTTGCGAGCATGCAATATTTTTAACAAGATTTGAGCATTCATAGACTATGTGAATCTTTTTTATTTGCCCTTTTTGAGAGTCTGTAGACATTTCTTTTAAAGACGTGCGACATTTTAGCCTGAGATTTTTAATCTATATTTACATCTTGTCTTAAGACCTTGCTTTTAGTCTGGCTGACCAGATTTTTACCCATCCCGCCGTGAGATGGCCTTAGTCGCCTGCTCGGCGTTAAACCCAAATAACTAACTAACTAACTAACCTTTGGGCTGCGGCTCACTGGTGCCAACACTCCACTTCGGCCTTGACTTCTACCTAAACGGGAGGCTAGTCGTACCGGCCTAGTCAATCGGCTCTTGTCACGTTGAGCCCTATCCCACTGTTGACATGCGGGTTGCTATACGGAGCACCATGCTATAGCTTCTGCTGCTGATTAGGTGCTTTACGCCAGTATTCCCCTGCATTCAACGGTGTGATAGAAGGCGGTGGCTCAAACGGTTCAATCGGGCTTACCCCCTTGAGTATATCTTTCGGGCAGTCTCCATTGTGCGTCGGCTGGAGACCCGCCGACAGTTGCACTTTCCCTTGTTGGGCTCGGTGGCGGGCGGGGACCCCCGGGGGATGAATATCTCTACTAATATAATATGGATAAAACCAAAAAACCAAAACTAGCACAGAAACGGCGCATAGACACCGACATTGCACATGACAGTGATTCAGACTGTGAGGAAGCGACGCCTCGGGCGTCGGCCGTATGGCCTCGCTTCCTCATTGTCCATAGCAAGGTGAAGGAGAAACCAGTTACCAAGCTGCATCCTTTTCTGGTGGGGGAGACCCTCAGGAGCCGTGTTGGCAGGCCTGACGCCCAGCGCCTCAGGTCTGGTGACTTGCTGGTGGAGTGCCGTACTCGGGCACACTCCAGCGGGCTACTGGGGCTCTCTTCCATCGGAGACACTCCTGTGGAAGTCACACCCCACAAAACTATGAATTCGTCAAGAGGCGTAATCAAAGATCAAGCTTTGGCAGAACTGTCAGAAGATGAACTTGTAAGGAACCTTAAGTCTCAGGGGGTGACTTGCGTCAGGCGCTTCGCTTCCAAGCGAGGTGGTGGGGAGATCCGTCTCCCTACCATCATCCTGACGTTTGGCACCCCCACCCCTCCTACTACCATCTGGGGAGGTTACTACTCCCTGAGAGTGAAAAAGTACGTCCCTCTTCCCCTCCGGTGCTTTAAGTGCCAAAAGTATGGCCATGGGCAGAAGACATGCCGTCAGGCAGAGGCTTCATGCGCCCGTTGCACTAGGCCCGGACACTCTGCTGAGTCCTGCACAGCCACCCCCCTGTGTGTGAACTGCCAGGGGGCGCATATGGCTTCGGATAAGAAATGCCCTCGTTGGATATCCGAGTGCAAGATTCAGCAGGTGCGTGTGGAGAAGGGGCTGTCCTTTCTGGATGCCAAAAAACTGGTTGAAGGCCCTGGTGCAGCTGCGGCTGCCCCAACCTCTAACACCTCAGTGTATACTTTTAGTGCAGCGGTGGCAGGCAAGCGCCCCACCAAAGACTTTTCATGTCAGACCCCAACTTCTTGGTTGGGGGCGGAGCCTCGGCTCATCTCGCCCCTGGAGAGTAACCCTCCTCTGGTGGTGACAAGGAGCCAGGGAACGCAGAAGGCGGACACTGCCGGTCCGGTTGTGCCGCCTTCTGTTGCCCCTAAGCCTCAGCCCCCACCCAAACCTGTTAGTCAGTCAACTCCAAAGGCTTCTGGCTCTGGTCAGCCTTCTAAGGCCGCTAACTCTAGCGGCAGGAACGTTGCCCAGGACCAGAAGTCTAAGAAATCTATGGGACCACTGTGCGCACGGGCCCAGAAGGGGAACACAGATGTGCCCCTTCAAAACAAATATGCTGCACTGGAGGAGCGGATGGAGGGAGTGGAAGTTGTTGTTGCTGATGCTGCGGCAGCTCCACCCCCTTCCTCTCCGAGGAACCAGAGGAGGCCCGGGAGCCGGCCCCCCTCTGTTTCTTCAACTCCTTCCAAGGTAAAGGAAAAAGGGGGGAAAAACTCCTTACCCCCAGATCAGACTTAATCATGGACTCTTTGCTTCAGTGGAATTGTCGTGGTTTTCGAGTTAACTTTGAGGAATTACGTCTTTTAGTCAAGTTCTATAACCCCTCAGTCATATCTCTTCAGGAGACTTACCTGAAGACTTCTGACCCTGTGTCTTTTTAATGGTTTTAATGTTATACATAAAGGCTCTGATTCGGAGAGGCGCTCGGGTGGAGCGGCTCTTCTCATTAGTAGCCAAATTTTATGTAGCCCCGTTAGCATCGATACCTGTCTTCAGGCTGTCGCTGCTCGGGTTACCTTAAAAAAGACCATAACCATATGCAGTATTTACCTGCCACCATCACTGCGGGTCTGTAGCAATGATATTTTTCACTTAGTAGATCAACTGCCCCCTCCCTTTATTCTCATGGGGGATTTTAACGGTCATGCTCACCTTTGGGGTAGTGACCACTATGATGGCAGAGGTCAGATGTTAGAAGATGTTTTTTCTCAACTTAACCTATGTGTCTTTAACGATGGCTCACCTACATACTCTAACTCAGGTTCCGGATCTAGTTCTGTTTTAGACCTCACTGTGTGTGATCCTTCTCTCATGCTGGACTTTGACTGGAAGGTTCACGACGACCTGTGTGGTAGTGACCACTTCCCAGTAGTCCTGTCATCGGTCAGCTGTGAGGAGGATTCGCCGGTGGGGCGCTGGAATCTCAAGAAAGCTAACTGGTCTCTGTTTGCCTCTCTCTGTCAGTCTAGTCTTACAGAGGAGGTGGTCATGTCAGCTGAAGAACCTGTTTCTTGTTTTACTTCTATTTTGTTGGAGGTTGCAGGTGAAACCATCCCTAGAACTTCCACATCACTCCCTCGGAAGCCGAGAGTACCATGGTTCAATGAAGAGTGCCGCAAGGCCCAAACAATGCGCAAATCTGCTCAGCGACGTGCATTTCGTAATCCGTCGCAAGCAAATATTTTAACCTTTAAAAGACAGCGGGCGAAAGCCCGTTATATTTTTAAACGTGAACGCCGTGCTTCCTGGAGACGCTTCGTCTCATCTTTATCTTCTAGGACTCCGTCCCAAAAAGTCTGGAAGGCTGTTCGAAGAATTAGGGGCAGGGGTGGCTCGGCTTCTGTCGGCCATCTTAGAGATGGTGCCAGTTTGGTCACAGATAAAAAGGCTGTGGCCAATTTACTTGCCTCCACCATTGCCCATAATTCTTCAACAGAGCATTATTCACCTTTCTTCCAGAGAGAGAAGGAGAAGCGAGAATCTTGTGCTTGTGATTTTATATCGGATAACTTGGAAGACTATAATGCCCCTTTTACGTTTTCAGAATTGCAGCAAGCCATGCAGAAATGTACTGACTCTGCTGCTGGATTAGATACCATCCATTATCAGCTCATAACACATCTGCCTGAGGATTCACTCCTTGTACTTCTCAAGGCCTTTAACCATATCTGGATAACCGGTCATTTTCCGCCATCTTGGCGCCAGGCTGTGGTTGTGCCAATTCCCAAGCCGGGTAAGGATCCTTCCGACCCGGGCAACTACCGGCCAATAGCTTTGACATCATGTTTATGTAAAACTATGGAACGCTTGGTCAACGCCCGACTGGTGTGGCATCTTGAGTCACAGGGTCTCATCACAGACCTCCAGTGCGGTTTCCGGCGCTTCCGTAGTACAACTGACCATCTAGTCCGCTTTGAGTCTTTTATCCGAGATGCTTTTGTCAACAAGCAGCATGTCTATGCAATTTTCTTTGATCTTGAAAAGGCATATGACACTACCTGGAAGCATGGTATAATGTCTGATTTGTCGGACATGGGTTTTAAAGGGCATCTGCCCGTTTTTATTCACAATGTTTTGTCCAACAGGTCGTTCCATGTCCGTGTGGGCTCCACCCTCTCCGACTCCTTTGAACAGGAGATGGGTGTCCCGCAGGGCAGTATTCTATCTCCTGTTTTATTTAGCATTAAAATAAATAACATTGTAAAGGCCGTCAAGGATGATTCTGAATGCTCTTTGTTTGTGGACGACTTTGCTTTGTGTGCACGAGGTCGAGGACTTGCGTCCCTTGAGAGGCGCTTGCAGCTGTGCGTTGATCGCATCCAGGGGTGGGTGTCTCTCAATGGATTCAGATTCTCGCCCTCCAAGACAGTCTGTGTGCATTTTACTAACCAGACGAAATTTTTTCCAGAACCTAGCCTGAGCATTGCTGGAGTGCCAATTAAGGTGGCTGAAGAGGCTAAGTTTTTGGGGGTCATCTTTGACAAAAGATTGACCTTCTGCAACCATGTTAACTACCTTAGAACCTCTTGTCGGAAGGCCCTCGACATTCTTCGTGTCGTTGGTCGTACTGACTGGGGTGCAGACCGCATCGTCTTACTTCGACTGTACCCCACCCGGGTCTGCCCTGGGGGACTTGGGTGGGGGGTTAGGTATTTTTTAGTTCCCAGGGTCACCCTGGTCAGCCCCACATGGTGGGTTTTTCTCTCTATTCTGGGGCATTTGTTTTTTTGTCTACCCTTTGTCCATTCACCTGTATTTGCCTTTTTAAAACTCTCCCTACTGTCTGCACTGCCTGTAGCTCTTGATATTGGATGTGTGTTGCTAAATGGTCTTAGCTTTATTTAGGCCCCATGTGTTAGGTTTATTTAATGTATTTGACCGGCTGGCGACATACATTCAATGTTCTGTTTATTGTTTTTCACAAGCAGTGCAGGCACGTCCTGAGAAAGCCTTGTTGCTGTCGGGACGTTAAGCAATGTACAATCAATCAATCAATACTTCGACTGTACCGGGCCCTTGTTCGGTCCAAACTGGATTACGGCTCTGTGGTATATGGCTCGGCTTCCAAGTCTGTTCTGCAGCGTCTGAACACAATTCACCATCAAGGTCTGTGCATATGTCTGGGAGCCTTCAGGACATCTCCAGTTCCTAGTCTGTATGCAGAGGCAGGGGAGCCTTCTCTCAGGCTCCGCCGCATCCGCCTCATGCTCAGCTACGTTCTGAAGCTGAAGGCCCATCCAGAAAATCCTGCCTATGATTGTGTTTTTAACCCGTCGTTTGCAGAGATTTACGATGCCCATCCGGGAGCTGTCCGTCCACTTTCCTTCCGTGTCCGACCTCATCTGCAGGCGGCCGGAGTGGACCTGGACAAAGTTTCGGAATCTCTGCAACACGTCACTCCTTCCTGGCTACTACCAGTTCCTGACATCTTGCTGGACTTGACTGCCCACAAGAAGGATTGTACTCCACCAGCCATATACCAACAGAGCCTCAATGAACTCCTTTCAATTTTTCCTGGCTATTGTCGTCTTTATACGGATGGGTCCAAGTCTGAGGATGGAAGAGTGGCTGCGGCTGCAGTGTCCTCTCGCCATCCTAGACGCCCATTTAAGCTCCGTCTCCCTGACCATTCCTCTGTATTTAGTGCAGAACTGCAGGCCATTCTGCTAGCACTCAAGCATGCCTATCAGTCTCGGGAAAGGAACTTCCTGATTCTGTCTGACTCTCTTTCTGCCCTGCAGGCCCTTCAGGGCGCGGGAACAGACCATCCACTGCTGGTGCAGATTAGAGAGCTCTACGCGGACTTGATGAAGGAATATTATGACATCATTTTTATTTGGGTCCCAGGCCATGTGGGCATCGAAGGCAACAGAATCGCAGATTCTGCTGCCAACAGTGCCCGCAGTGACCCTGTCCCTGACACACAGACTGTCTATAGTGATTTTAAACCTGTTATTAGTGCGTACATAGCCCGCAAGTGGCAGTCCGAGTGGGACAAAGAGGAAGGGAACAAGCTTCATGAAGCTCTTCCTAAGTTGTCTGACAGTCTACCTTTCCGCTGCGGCAGCCGCCGTGAGGAGACTGTCCTTGCTCGGCTCCACATCGGGCACACATGTTACGCACTCTTACTTACTTAAACAGGATGAGCGTCCATGGTGTTTTGCCTGTGATGAGCAGTTTTCTGTTCGACACTTTTTGCTGTATTGTGCTGACCTAATTGACACCAGATATAAACACTTCACAGCAGACTCCTTGAAGGTTTTGTTCCGGGATGTTCCCCCGGACAAAATCTTCAATTTTTTGAGAGAATGCAATATTTTTAACAAGATCTGAGCATTCATAGAATATGTGATTTTTTTTATTTGCCCTTTTTGAGAGTCTGTATACGTTTCTTTTCCAGACATGTGCGACATTTTAGCCTGAGATTTTTAATCTATATTTACATCTTGTCTTAAGACCTTGCTTTTAGTCTGGCTGACCAGATTTTTACCCATCCCGCCGTGAGATGGCCTTAGTCGCCTGCTCGGCGTTAAACCCAAATAACTAACTAACTAACCCACCCGGGTCTGCCCTGGGGGACTTGGGTGGGGTTAGGTATTTTTTAGTTCCCAGGGTCACCCTGGTCAGCCCCACAGGGTGGGTTTTTCTCTCTATTGTGGGGCATGTGTTTCTGTCTACCCTTTGTCCATTCACCTGTATTTGCCTTTTTAAAACTCTCCCTACTGTCTGCACTGCCTGTAGCTCTTGATATTGGATGTTTGTTGCTAAATGGTCTTAGCTTTATTTAGGCCCCATGTGTTAGGTTTATTTAATGTATTTGACCGGCTGGCGACATACATTCAATGTTCTGTTCATTTTTTTTTTCACAAGCAGTGCAGGCACGTCTTGAGAAAGCCTTGTTGCTGTCGGGACGTTAAGCAATGTACAATCAATCAATCAATCCTTCCAAATACTTCAACGCTTCTGTAATATTCATTAAACGGAATGAGTCTGCCTGTAATGTTTTATCTGGAACAATAGGATCAAGCGGCTCAGGCGGTATTTGCGGATACAGTGGTGGCATTTTTTTAATGACAAATATTTTTTTATTTTATTTAATCTTCTAATTTATTTTGCAACTCTTCAAAGGTATACAATTTGCTAGCGTAATAAAATGAAACAAGATCTGTGTTCTAGATTTATGAAACTTAGATAAACTAGAGTTGTTTTATCAATCACTACCTTAACAGCAGGGACACTACTCGAAACTTCAAAATCTGTGTTGATTTTTCTAATAGCAATAACAACCTTTGTTGACTCTGCTACTGTGCTATCCCACGTAAGTTTGATTCCCTGTGCGATATCTGCTTCTTTCACAGCTTCCACAGATCTCATGAGAATTTCAAAAACTATTGTCGCATCTCTATGGTAAAATTTGCTGGTACGAACGAAATAGAAGTATCTGTTCTACCCTTTCTATTTGTAAGAAAATACCTTCGTTTCCCATACTCTTGAAGTTTTAGTTTTTCTCTGCTATTGGTTTCGGAATAGCTTGGCACAAGACTTACAAGCGTTGGCTCAGAGTTAACAACTTTTCTAAATACTAAGGCTCCTTCATCAGTAAAATAAACATAAGGACTGATAAAAACAAACTTTACGTCCCATACAATGGGAATAGGTGCAAGCGGAACAGGGGTAGGAATAATTACCCACTTATTACCCACATGTTTTAAGCTGTAGAGCACATTACTTACAGGAGTAGGAACAGTAACATCACGAAGTTGACTAAGTTTAGGAAACTGTCTCTCAGCGCCATCTTTCACATCATCAATTACCTTTCGTTTGTACAATCCAACGGACACAAGTTCAAGGCCATACACCTCTCCTACCTCACCTTCTTTATCAAAATCTTGCACGTCGGCCAAATCTTTCAACTCTATTGACGGACATGCAACTGGTACAATTCTCGGCTTTGGACCAAGACCGCTCATTTTTTATTTTAGCAAAAATAAAATTTATTTCACTTCCAACACAACATAAAAATCATGCATTACCACTGGTTTGTCATCCTGATTAGTTACAGATAAGCACAATGATTCAAAGAAACTGCAGCCCAATTTTTTAAACTGAGAATTAGGAAATCTAACAACTACATTTTCGCAATAAGGAGCAGTTCAAGGCGACACACATTTCAACAAAGATGAAGGCTTTCCATTGTGAAGATTATCAGTAGTGCTTAGTTCTTTCAAATGAACATTTAGCACTGTGTGTACTGACAAATGAACAGGATACCTGCCAGTTATTCTTGGTTTTTTTGGTGATAGTAGACGTCCATCTGACAGTGTCCAATCTTCATCTGGATGTGTTATTTTTTTACCTAAAAAACCAAGTAATAATAAAAGACTAATTGATAAAGAAAACTGACCACTTTTCGGAAATTCAATTGTGACAAGTAAATTAGCTGGGTTTAAAGTTGCTTTAATTTTAAATTCATTTTGAAGCCATTCAGCTAAAGTACAAAAGTCATAATACCCAGCTCGTAAAATATCACCCTTCTCAATACCATCGAGAGTTCCACTTACAGAATAATTTTTACAGAATAATTTTTATCATCTGTTACATTAAACCACTTTACTGTATAGAACATTTCATGGATAGCTACAGCCTTACTACCATCACGATTATCAATCCCATTGGTTAACCACACTGGTTTGCTTGTGTCAATATTTGTTAAGGTTATAAACATTTTTTATTATCACATAAAAAAGGATGGAATTTAAATCACCAACCATCACCACTACAAATGCATTTCAATTTAATGTGGATGCCAAATATAATGTCGCCCCTACTTATGAACAGAAAATAATTCAGCTAAATCAACTTGACATAGCTGTAAGCGAACAAGATTTATTTCAAGTCAAAGTACCCAACCCTTTTGATCATTACCTAAACCCTCCAATTACAGATGATGCTACTGCAAGAAAGTGGTCTTCAAGTCCACTAAAGATGTTTCAAAACCAGCTCAACTTTGCTATACTGTGTAGTACTACAGGTTGCGGCATTTCATATACAGACCATTTGAATCACCCAAACAAACTGATTAAGTCTGTCTATCGTTTCCACACATATTACCAGCTTAGAAGAATACTGTCAGAACTCCATACACCACTGCCCACTGAATCCAGTTTTAATCAGTTTAACAACCCCATGGATATGAAAGCATTTGAACGCATCTGTAATGAATTTAACATCAGTACAAAGTATGACTTTACATAAAAACTTGATGATCACAAAGGCATGGGTACATTGTATTATGCTATGAGTCACAGACAATACCCTCAAGATTACTGGCCTCCCTACTCTTCATTCTCATCAAAATCTGAAGTCTGGTTAGGCTCAATTGAACAGAAACAGTCTAATGCCTGGACCACATTTGTCTTAGACAGGAGTGACGGGTTTACTCAAGCAGGAGTCGAACGCATTAATGAGTCTATCAGAACATATGTGTGGTGTATACTAGGAGCACAAGCTCAAACAAAATCAAACATCTTGAATGGAAGTGGAAAGTTTGAATCTCAAAAACAGTTTTTCGCAAACCTGGAAGATTCAATCAACTCAACAGTTCATCTCCCGTCAAACCCCACCCGGGTCTGCCCTGGGGGACTTGGGTGGGGTTAGGTATTTTTTAGTTCCCAGGGTCACCCTGGTCAGCCCCACAGGGTGGGGTTTTCTCTCTATTCTGGGGCATGTGTTTCTGTCTACCCGAGGTCCATTCACCTGTATTTGCCTTTTTTAAACTCTCCCTACTGTCTGCACTGCCTGTAGCTCTTGATATTGGATGTGTGTTGCTAAATGGTCTTAGCTTTATTTAGGCCCCATGTGTTAGGTTTATTTAATGTGTTTGACCGGCTGGCGACATACATTCAATGTTCTGTTTAGTTGGTTGTTTTTTTTTTCACAAGCAGTGCAGGCACGTCCTGAGAAAGCCTTGTTGCTGTCGGGACGTTAAGCAATGTACAATCTAATCTAATCTAATCATCTCCCGTCAAGCATACAACACTACCAAGACGTTCTCAGATATGCTAGATCAAAAGTTGACTTTGTAGTTGGCATTGGGTTATACATGTTTCCATCTGACCTTCAACTCCAAATGGGAACAATAACAAATTATAATAACGAAATAATTGTTGCTGATGTTGGTCAGAAATTAGGACTCAATCAATCTGTAAACTTGGGGGCCACAACCATGCATGTACAGTCATTAAAATCATTACAGACACCAACACCAGCCGCAGTAACATCATCACCTGTACCTGTACAGACAGTAACAGCCCTGGCCCCGGATCCAACACCAACCCTTGACACACATGAGTCAGAGAGAACTGCATTGGTAATAGGCCTAACAGGATTAGGGGTTTTACTTCTTTACCTGTTTCATTAAATACCCTGTGATTAGCCCTCCTACTGTCACCAAAAAGACCCACACATGTTCTGCCATAAAGCCAACTACCTTCGCCGCTGTACTAATAAGCCAACTGACAAGTGAGCCTAAAATACCGGGTAATGAATCCATTGCTTTCAGAGCCAATTTCTTAAGCAAGTCTGATATGTGAGACAGTTGTTTCTTTACCCACGACTAAATCTTTTGGGTCAGTTGGTGCTGGTGGAGCTGGAGGGGCTGGGGCGCTACCCCCTGGTCCTCCCGTTACAGCTAACACTACAGTACTGATAATAAATCCAAGAGCAGTAATTAAACTTGCAATAGTTTGCCCTGCTCTCTGAAAAGTGTTTTCAGTCTCTCAGCCAAAGTTGTGTCTTCGTGAAGTATTTTCTGAATAGTTTCTCTAATTCTGTTAATCTGTGATTTCATTTTTTTCCCCCCAATTTCAGTCACTTCTAGTCGCGCGGATCTTTCTATCTGCAAATCATTTAATCTGTGTTGTATTCTTTCTTTCATTTCTGTGTCATAATTGTCATCATCAGCTTTTACCAGTTTTTCTTTTTCACGTTCTATGTGTTTATCAAGTTCGCCTAGTTTGGCTACATTATTCACCAGCTCACCTCTGATTGACTGCAGTGATTTATCCAACCCCATAATTTCCCGCATTGACAAAGGAGAGTCACCCATTGTTTTCATAACCTCATTTATTTGCCCTTCTGTAAACGAAGTTTCTTGTATTACTGTGTTTGCTAATTCTGGCAGTCTTGTTACTTCAGTCATTTCAATTTCTTGTCCCGTCGGCAGTCTTGTTTGTGCATCATGAAGAGCACTAGCAAGACGAGGTGGTAACTGTTTATCTCCAATACCAAGTTGACGCAAGACGCCAACACCACCTTCACTTTTGATTGTACTTAAAGCTCTAAACTTACCAGGGTCTCTTTTGTTAGTCAATTGTACTTTTCCTTTGTCAACAGTGTTTAAATATAAATGTCCTTTTTCATATTCAAACTGATTAGGATCTATTTCATTTGGGCGGTCACCAACACTATCATAAAACGAGTTGACTTTGTCTTTTAACAGTTCATGATACATACTAGAAGTATTTCCCATTCCAGTCATATCTGTTGCACCAGTATCATAGTCTTCTTCTTCTTCTTCTCGAACGCCGTCACACTTGGAGTTTGGCTCTCAAAATGAAATCTGTGGTCTTCTGTAGCGCCTCCACAGGCCCGTACAGTTTCTCTTGTAGAGTGGCAGGCTTCGGCCATATCTCCTCCCTCAGCGGCTGGTGGTTCCCACAGTCCTGGAGGATGTGCTCTGCGGTCTGCTCTGCTTCTCCACAAGGGCACAGGGGAGATGGCACGAGGTGGAAGCGTCTGTGCAGGTGGAAATTGAGTCGGTTGTGCCCGGTCCTCAGACGAAAGATGGTCACCTGCTCTTGTCTGGACAGCTGATGGTAACTGTCTAGGGGCCGTTGTGGTGGTCTGTACACAGACTTAATGATGGTCTTCATCTCTGTGAAGCTGACTCCATTTTCATCTTGTTCTTTCTCTGCGCCCACTTTTGCCATTCTGTCAGCTTCTTCATTGCCGTAGATGCCACAGTGTGAAGGGATCCACTGCAGCACCAGTCTGGTGCACTTGATGTTTTGCAGTGCCTCTTGTAGACGTGATATCATAGTCATTCATGTCATCCATTTCAAAATCTTCATGGTTAAATCCTCCCGCTGCCATTGTTTTTATTAATTTTTTTTTTTTTGTTGATTTTTGCATAATAAAATGACACAGTCCTACGGATCGAAGTTAGACCCATACAGAAAACTACGCGAACCTCTTGGTGTTAAGGGCATTAGACAATCAATTGTCGTCACTAACAATCCTAGCTCCATAGACCAGAACCAAATTCTTACTGTTAAGTTTCCTAAACTAGGTCCCAGTGACGTTATTGTTCCTGGTACTGCACGCCTAGCATTTAATATTGAACTATCATCAGACACAGATGACAAAAGAACACTAGTTGACAACCTAGGCAGAGCAATTATTAAGACTATTAAAGTTAAACTTGAAGGACAGGAAGTGTTTAGTCTTGACAATGCTGATGTGTTCTACTGCTACACGGATTTGTGGCTTACAAAAGAAGAACGAGAGGATCGTATTTATCAAGGCATACAGTCAGATAGCATTATGAAAATTCGAATAAATGCAGGTGATAAATCGACAACAGAAGCCAAGGACATTATTGTGGCCAAAACATATGGAAATAGGTTTTGCATTCCACTTGAGTTTGAAATCCTAACAGGACATTTGCCTTATTACCAAGGAGCACTAAATGACCGCCTGAGCTTTGAACTAATCTTTAATGACTACTCCAAAGTTATCAAATCAACGGATCTCAATGCATCATACAAGATCTCTAACATTTCCTTGGAATATGAGATTGTCACGCATACTCATCTAGCTACTCTAATACAAAATCAGTACCAGTCAAGGCTGCTGATTTATTATGACCGTGTGATAAGACACAGTTTAATTAATAAAAACAAAAGTGACCAGATTTGGAATATCAACCTAAACACGCCTGCTAGGTCACTGAAAGGTATTCTTATGTTATTTGTTGAACCAGCTAGTCCATATCAACGAGATTCAGAAAAATTCTATAATCCGAAAATTACACATTTATCCTGCACAATCGAAGGCCGCCCTAATCAAGTTTTTGTGTCCGGAATGCAGGGATATCAGCACTATGATGAGATCACAAAGTATTTTGCTGGTGGAAGGATCAGAGAAAAATCAGCAAACATTGCGTGCAAAGATTTACATCTGTATGACGTAAGAATCGGTGAATACCTGACAGACAAGTACGCACTGTGGCTAGATCTGCGTTCTACGGACGATAATTTCCTTCATGGCTCTGGCCGTACTATCGAAAACGGCAGTGATGGAATCACAATTCAACTACAAAAAAAGTCTGAAAGCGATGGATCAATTAACATATATCTATATTTGATTTTTGACGCTCAGTTAAACATAGCTGAGAGCAGGCTAAGTAGTCACATATATTAAAAAGTCACTTAGCTTTTGAGTTGTTTTGGTTTTAATCCTTAACAGCACATTTTGAATCAGAAATACACCAAATCACAATAAAATCCGAACGTGTTAGCGGGCACGTCACGCTTGTGCTTAAACTCAGACTAAACTGGGCATGAAAGGCCTATTGTACTGAGAATAAAAAGGTATCCGTTTCACTACCGATTTCAACCTTCCTGGTCATGAAAGGGACGCCATCTAATAAACTGACACACACGGCAGGTGTTATATTGAGTACACAAAAGCTTGTCTGGCTAGATTCTCTTCCTGCTCTGGCCCCGGTGGAAGGCAATAAACCCACTCACGCGATAGCTGGTGTCCCTGATCCGGTTTCAAACTCAGTACAATACAGGCACCCGATTTTCTCCCCATACTGTTCACTGAAAAAAGTATCCTATCCAACCTTTTGTAGTGCGTTATCGTGTGCCTTAACTCTTAATCACCTATAACGCCCGTAAACGCCCTCCGGGTCTTTACCTAAAGCGCCCATAGACGCCCGTCCTCGGTACTAAATTTAGAAGTCATGTGATACGTCATGTGGGTTCTTCTGTGAAGGTGAGATTGTATACCGTAGGGGTCAAGGTCAAACTAACTTTAGACACTGGGCATGCGCTCTAAGCCACTGTGTGTGTCGAATTGGGAGAGTTTTACCGTGCACCTGGCTGCTCTCTAACGCACGTGTTTGCAAACATGGCGACATACACGACAGTGACCCAGAGTTTACCGCTATTTCGGAGTAAATTGGCAATTATCCAGTTTCAGAGCCAGAGGGAAGTGACATAAGTGTGTCTAGTGTACATCTAGTGTACATACTAGCGATCTGTCGGACTGGGATGACGAAAATACCGGAGTATTTCAGCAGTGTTTACCGAAGCGACGACTGCAAGATGGCGGCGGCGATGCTATCTGGCATCAGCGGCCAATTTCAGACTTTTTTGCAGCCTTTCACGCGATATGTGGGCCCAACAACTCCACTTGAGTTGGAAGCGACACCACTTGATTATTTTTATCAGTATTTCCCTGCTGAAATGTTCGAAATTTTCGCCCAACAGACGAACTTGGCGATCAATTTGTAGCAACATCCGCCGACGGGGATACGTGCACTTCGATTACCTGAAGGATTATCAGTGGATTGCCTGGTAATAGTGATCACTAATGTAAAATTATCTCACTCCACTATCACACACTTTCATATTTTCGCCCACCGACACATTTTTCAGTTTTACGTCTTTTGTTTGTCATATCAAAATAATCAAGGTGCATTTTTTCAGTTAATTTACCTGTAATTAATTACAGTAAATAATATAAACAGGTATCAAATTACACTCCACCACAACATAAAATACTATCCATCCATATGTCAGCTAAGAAAAAAAAACCAGACTTAAATATCTGTCTATTCAAAAAAGTTATAAGACGCTTTGGTGAAGTAACCCATTTCTCAGTAATTTTCTTACTATCTTCTAGGTACAGGAGAATAGACAGTGTATGTTCTTATAGGTGATTAAGAGTTAATCAAACTGAGGCGCATTTGTGCCGTGAAATACGAAACCACTCAGGCATACCCATTCTCCTCGCGTGATTTGTTGATCTAAAACACTCGTAAACAGGGTGCGTGTCTATTGGCTTTTGAAATCAGGTTCCCTCACTGGGGGTAGAGTGATGGGGTTTTGTCTTTCAATTTCAAATGCGTCGTAGGTTGGTCTGTCCGGATGTGCTGATGTGTGGTTGGAATGAAAACAACATTTTCTCCACACTTTGTCAGACACAAAAACAAAATTATTTTTCTCCATTCTACTACTAACGTTGCGTGTCCTAATTATTTAGGAATGGCCTGGTGATCTATATTTGGAGAAAAACCTATTTTCAAGATTTGTCCCACATAAAAAGTTTGTACTAGTGACATAGTGACATAAATGTGAAGGGTTGACACAGAACGGATTTGTTTGGCCTGACATGTTGTGTGTGCGAAATGGGTGCCTGTGTGGGGAGTGGGGTAGGTGACGTGTGAGTGTGTCGGGCTTTGTAGGGTGGGGTGGGGTGGGGTGTGGGGGTAAGGGGTGGGTGGTGAGACGGCGTGTACTAGTACAGGTTGTGTGTGGGAGGGGGGGGGGAGAGGTGTGGGGTGTGTGTTCTAACCGTTTCAGGTCAATGGCGCAGTTAAACTGGCAAGGAAGCTTTTTAGCCGCCGACATATAATATTACCTGTAGTGAATCGGCTACATTCTTCTGTGTAGTCGCAATTTCTCAGGAACGCCAACTAAGATAACGGGAGATTGAAAGTTCTGGACCGTAACGTAATTACGTACGCAATTTACCCTGATTTAGAACTATCGATACGGCATTATTGATTTAGAGTCGATGTACTCTCTCTTTTGCTTATCTCTGGGGGGGGGGGGGGTGAGGAGAGGAAGAAAAGGGTCCAAAATAGTCATATTTTGACAAAAGATGTTTCTTTTTCTCAAATACTATTCACAACTTTAAACTCAAACTTGCTACAGAGATACCTGATGGGAAGACCTTTCTGTGCATACTAATTTGGTTGATCCCTCGGAAAGGTCAAGGGTCACAAGAGCTCAGGAAATAGGTCCAAAATAGCCTTATTTTGACAAAAGATGTTTGTTCTCAAATACTATTCACAACTTCAAACCCAAATTTGATACAGAGATACCTGATGGTAAGACCTATCTATGCATACTAATTTGGATGACCCCTCGGAAAGGTCAAGGGTTAAGAAAACATGGATTTCGCTGGTGCAGAAACGAGCCCTTTACTTATCACAAAGGTCATACACATGTGGATCGGTCATACTCAGAGTTATTAGGGCTTTGCCTTTCTTGTTGTTTTTTGTGCCTACAGTCCAATCATTGAGGGAAGCACAGAAGGCAGTAGCGAGGAGTCCAAGTCTCAGGCGGCCAGCACGCTTGGAGCTTCCCACTCTCACGCCTCAGCGTCCACTCTGTCTCTCCGTACACCCGCCACTGGCCAGAAACGCACCATCTTGCAACCCAACCCTGACCTCATACCGCACTATGAACACCATGAAGATCACGCAGACCAGCACGTCATCGACACCTCGGCTTACATGCATCCTGAACCTGATGAGAAGATGGAGGCCATTCTGTCCCTGTCTGTGTGCATCGACCCTCACAACCCGTTTGAAATGGCCACCGTCAGCAGGTTCCTGAAGCAAGTGCAGCCACCTGTGACCTCACGACCGGGCTATGTCGCATGCAGTCAGCACGTGCCAGACTTTGGCAACTGTCAGTTCATCAACCTCGGTATGTCTGGATTCGTAGCAATATCGTTGTGTTTGTCTTAGTGCTGCTGTCAGATTTGTTGCAAAGCGTCTGGATGGGTTATCACAAATTCATGGGTGACGGTCTTCTGTCCTGGAGACTGATTCAGCTTTTCCAGAATTTCAGCTTTATTGTTTAGACAAAACGGCTCTTTATCCAGCATGCTCCATCTGCAAGAGGCATAAATTCTCATGAGCCCCTGCGAATGCAGGGGCTCATGAGAATTATGTCTCTTGCTGGCCATGAATTATGGGGCATCGTTAGTCCATGGACCGTTTTCATGAATTTAAAGTTTCCGCACTGTCCCCCAGTGCAAATGCAGCAGAACGGGCAGGCAAGAAGGAGAACAGGAATTGTCACTTATTGATCCCTTTGATTGTTGGTAGCTTCTTATGTTGGTTCCTGCTATCTATCTATCTATCTATCTATCTATCTATATCCCGTAGTCTTGCCGACCGTTGGGGCACCACTGATGACTTGGCAACCAGCTCCCTCCGTTCCACTCTGTTCTCTGCCATTCTTAGCGTTTCACCCAGCCTCAGTCCTGTCTACTCTGAGATATTGTCCTCCCATCTTTCCTCTGTCTTCCTCTCCTTCGTCCTCCTTGCACAGTGCCCTGGATGATTGTTTTGGCAAGCCCTGTTGAACGCGTGACATGCCCATACCACTTCAGTTTGCGTTTTTTCACAATGGCTAATAGGTCATCATAGGGCCCGATGGCTTGCCTGATTCTGCTTCTAACTTCCTCGTTCGTGATGTGATCTCTGTACGAAATGCCAAGCAGCCATTGAAAACATCTCATTTCAGTGGCTTGTATCCTCCTTTCAAGGTCTGCTGTGAGGGCCCATGACTCGCAGGCATACAAGAACACTGAGATGACTAAGGAGCGCATCAGTCTGATCTTGGAGCAGAGTGTGATGTTTCTGTCCTTCCATATGGTCTTCAATCTTGTCGGTGCTGTTGTCTGCGCAATCCTGGACAGTATTTCTGGTTTTGATCCCTCATTTGTCACAATGGCTCCTAAGTATTTGAATTTATTAACTGTTTCTAGTTTTTGGCTTTCAATCATGACAGTGCCAATGCCACTGGTGTTATTTGTCATCAGTTTGGTCTTCTCTGCACTGATTTCCATCCCATATGCAATGGCTGTACTGTCCAGCTTTTCCACCAGCTGAGCTAGCTCCTTCTCTGTTGCTGCAAGGCCATCAGTGTCATCCGCAAAGCGCAAGTTCGTGATTGTTCTGCCTCCAATACTGACAGTTCCTTCATGATTTTTCAGAGCGTCTGTCATGATTCTTTCCAGGAAGATGTTGAAAAGAGTAGGTGAGAGCAAGCAGCCTTGTCTGACTCCGACTGTAGTGCTAAACCAGTTTCCTATTTTGCCATTGAAGCAGACTGCGCTAGTGGCCTTGTTGTAAAGGTTTGCTATGACTTTGATCAGATTTGCATTGATGTTGTATAGCTTCATGGTGGACCAAAGGGCTGCATGCCACACCCTGTCAAACGCTTTCTTAAAATCCACAATGTCAAAGACATGATAGAGGGCTTCCTGGTGCTGGAGGTACCTCTCACATATAACTCTCAGGTTGAAGATCTGCTCAGTTGTGCTGTGCCCTGGCCTGAAGCCTGCCTGTTCCTCAGCTATGATTTTTTCTGCCTGTGGCTTCAGCCTGTTCAGTAGAATCTTTAACATGACTTTGCTTGGGTGGCATATAAGACTGATCGTGCAATAATTCTGGCATTGATGATAAGTGATTGGGTCCATGGTGTGGGCCAATCCCCTGACTGCCAGATCTTATTGCAGATTGTTAGTAAGGCGCTTATCATGTCTTCTCCCCCTTCTTGGACTAGCTCTGCAGGGATGTTGTCTGGTCCTGCTGCCTTCCCTTTTTTCAGCGACTTCACTGCAGCCTCTACTTCTTCTCGTAGGATGGGATAGTTGCCATTGTTGGTCACGGGTGGGTTGACAAGTATGCCTGGGTCCCCTGTAGCTCGGTGGTTGTACAAATCGGAGCAGTACTCTGTCCATCTCTTCAGTATGTCTTGGTCTTCCATAAGACAGTTCCCTTCACTATCTTGAATGATCGAGGAGCGTCTTTGTTTTACACTGGTCAGGTCTTTCACCAGTTGGTATGCTTTTTTGCTGTTATTTTTGTTCAGATTTTCTTCTACGTGTTTACAGTGATCTTCAGTCCACTTATTCTTTGCCCTTTTCATGCTTTTTTTGATATCCTGGTTAATTTCTCTGTATTGTTTAGCTCCTTCTACCTCTGATTTCTTTTTCTTTAATTCTCAATGCTTGTCACATAGAACAAAGATGTTGGTGTTGGTTCCTGCAGCGATCACAAAAGGCATATCAACAGCCAGAAGGTTAAACCACTTAACCCCAAGGACGGATTTCAGGAGGTGGATCGATTATAATTCAAAGATAGTACCAGATTAGCTTGGCGCCTTCAGGCGCCAAGCTAATCTGGCACTACCCTTGAATTATCGTGGCCGAATCATTTCCCGCTGTAGTGCGTCAGTACTAACTGGGTTGAATAGCTTAAAAGTGGTTTTATCTCCGTAGTGTGTTTTGCGGCTTTATAATGGGCCAAACGGCAAATTTCAATTCCAGATTTCAGAATTCTGTTGCAGAAAATAATGCATTGTATTACAGTCTATGTATAGGGTTTTGGTATGCAGCATAGGAATCACATGCTGATATTAGAGCCTTGCTTTGTGTGCAGGTGACGATACGTACCAACTAATGGAAATGATAGGTGAAGGTGGCTTCGCCAAAGTGTACCGTGCGGACAAGTTTGAGACCAACTTGGATGACTCTGTGGATGATTATTTTATGTGTGCAAACAACACTTGTGTCATCAAGGTCAGTGCTGCTTTTCCCTCTGTTTTGTTAACCCTTTGGCTGTCGATAGCGCTTTTTATTGAGGTGATTCCTGCAGGAATCACTTTGACAAAAAGTGCTACCACCAGCCAAAGAGTTAATCCATTTCGCCCCATGGGTACATTTCCCAAATTTGGGAAGTGTCACTTAACAGCTGTGTACTTGTTGCAGGAGTTGGCTTGACCATGATAATTCAAGGGTAGTGTCAGATTAGCCTGAAGGCACCGAGCTAATCTGGCACTACCGTTGAATTATCATGGTGTAGCCATCTCCTGCTGTAGGACACCGGGCTAAATGGGTTAATGCAACATCAGTCTTCCTATCCCCCCTTCTCCCTCCCGAGTCGGTCGAATTGGCAGCTTGCATCACTGACAGTGTTGAAGAGCGCACAGATAAAACTTAAGATCCAGATAGATGCGCATTTGTAATAACTGTACATTCAGGATAATTTTCAAATCGAACCTTTTCTAACACGAAAGACAAGAACAGATTTCAGGCCTAGGTTGCAGAAGAAATCATGAAATTTAAAACAAAACTATTTTAGTAGGTAACTAATGCCTAGGTGGCCCCTGGACTCCATTTTACACCAGCCTTACTGTGTATTTTCACAGTGCCAGCTTTCTCCGATGGGAATATCTCTTTTACAGGTGCAGAAACCTGCAGCCCCGTGGGAATTCTACATTTGCTCTGAGGTACACGAGAGACTGCGACGATTAGGAGGTCCTTTTGATGTGGTAAGATTCACGTGTTTGTCTTACACTTAGTAACTGTGTCTTAAGACTGAAAAACCACTGATGATTTTTTGGTTTGTTTCTTTATTTTGTTTGTCTTTTTGGTTGGTTGCCTTGCTCTTAACTGGTTGGTTGATATGTTGGATGAATGGTTCCTAAATTCTAGTTGATTGCTTGCTGGTTAGTTCATCGATTTAAAAAATAGGGCATTTGTCTATACTACATCCATGGTCGATCCATTTATTTATAAGATCTGATTAATTTCTTTTGTCATATATATATATGATGTCCTTATTGATACCTGTTATACTTTTTCAGCGCCCAGCCATGAATGAAATTACAAAAGGTTATTTTTACCGTGATGGCAGTTGCCTGGTCAGTGATTTCTGCAGCCTTGGCTCTCTGCTGGTAAGTGAATTACTTGTCTAACGTGAGCGCTTTAATCTGACTAAAACTACCTTCTAAATACCTTGCCATACATAAATGTAATCAAGCACAAAATTTAGCCACAACTTACTACAGCAGGCGATGGATGGACCATGATAATTCATGGGTAGTGCCAGATTAGCTTGGCGTCATCAGGCGACAAGCTAATGTGACACAACCCTTGAATCATCATGGTTGATCCGTCTCTGCAACCAGTACATGGGCGTTAGGTGACACCTCCAAAATTTGGGAAATGCGACCTAGGGGTTAAATGGGTTAACTGCTGGTGTAGCAGTTGGTGGCCTCGTATACCGTTCAGCCCGGCAAACCGCTACAGCAGTGTCAGGTGTTTCGTATCGCGCGCCCAGTGACGCGCGAGCCTCGCTGCGTGTGTGGTGACCTCGCCCTTTACACTGACACATCCTGTTTACGCTACAAGGCTCTGACAGTACGCACGTACGTTCGTCTGTGGTATGCGGTCAGTTTTGCGGCGCTAGCGTGGGAAATTCCGGTTGGAATGGCGAGTGGATGTGTAGATATTCGGAGTGATACAATTTTGTGTTTGGAGGCATGGTTTCAAAAGCAGATAGCTTTGATGACGGTATTGGGACATGTGTGCCTACCTACCGCATGGCAGCATAAACACGTGTTGGCACTGTCAGCTGGAGCAATCGTCATTTGAGGCACTGACAATGGCAATGACTTGCAGCTTGATTCTGATGCTGATTTGGGAGGTTCTAATTGATATTCCATTTTTTTGATGCCACACCTTGGTGCACCTGTAGGTGACTCTGTGGACACCGACGACTCACATTGGTCACATGTAGTACATGTTTAGTCTTTACAAAACTGGTACTTCCATCCGATCGTGTACGAGACACAACACAGACACACTGATCATCATTCGATGCCGCTTATTATATGTTGTCTAGACCGTGGATATACCTTATCAGTGGCAGGTGTAAACATTGACATCTGGTGACAAGGTAGGAGCCTTACGTTGTATCGGCATGCTGGAAATGCATGGACACTTATGTGTCACAGTAACAGACGCCCTGTTTAGTGATGCATGTTCACAGTAACAGACGCCCTGTTTAGTGATGCATGTTAAGTACCAGCGACCTGTTATGCACAAAAGACATTTTTTTATGCAAGTTTATTGTCACCTGTCACTATTTTTGTCACCAGGCATTACGACACAGGGCTAGAAATTAACTTTTTTCTTTGGGGGCCACCGGGCCCCTTGATTGAAAAATTTGAGGGCCCACAAGCAACTTTCGGGGCCCAACTTTGAAAAATAATGCAAACAAAAAACAAAAGAATTATTGACAATATAATAAGTAGAAAGTACAATTTGTCTGATAATCTAAAATAAAAACAATTGAATTTCCAATTTTGCTGAGTGATGTCATTTTTATTTGCCTTTTCTTTCACTTTCAAACATTACCAACAAAAAAGGGGAAAAAACACACACACACACATTCAGTGACACACATATTCCAGTGACTAGTGAGCCTGAAATGGCCATTAAACAAAATAGAAAAAAAATCAAGTGAGTCTCTTGTATAATACTTTTCAGTTTTGTGACTGAGTATTGCACAATACACATCATTAAATTTTTAATATGAGTAACCTAACAAAAAATCTGACCTCAATGCACAAAAGTTCAAAACAAAACCATGAAAGGGAACTAAACTTAACAGTACTCTTCCTGATAAACTAAAGTTAAACAAACAGATTTTGCCTTTTTTTTTTTTTTTCAATCATCTATTCATATTACACTTATGTGCACTTGAGTTAACAGAAGTAAACTAAAAATACAATAACAAAAAAAAGAAAAAAAAAAAGAACACAATACTATTACTGTGAGTGAGGGCACCGGTGTGGGTTGCTTCCCTTGGCCCAAATACGAAACGGCCGAGTAGAGCTAGCTGTAGCAGACGAATTATTTTGCGGGCCAAGCGGGCCCTTCGTTTTTCAACTTTCCGAGCCCGAAATCAACTTTGCGGGTTTTTGGCCCCGGGCCCCCGCTAATTTCAAGCCCTGCGACACATGTGACACAGTGTGGTCAAATCCATACAATGGTAGTCCATCCAGTGGCAAATCTGTACATGTATACCTTTATAGGGATATCTGTTGTAAAGTATTATTTACAAATATTTTACAGTGCACACCCATTTTCAACAGAAATTTCTCAAATAAAGTCAGGGCTGAAGGGTATATAGACTTCTTATTTACTCAGGGATGAAAGGGTTAACCAATCACTGGCAAGTCAGCTCGTTTGCTTGGAGTGTTTGTTGTCTGTCCCGTCCAGACTCTGACAAATCGGATCAAAGGTCACCGCGAGCTTATGGCAAGCCTGGAGCCTCTGGCGGCTTACTTGACTGTGCAGCTACTGCACCTAGTGGATTCCCTACACCGCTGTCACATCATCCACGGCGACATCAAGCCAGATAACATCCTCTTTACGGAACTGTAAGTGCACTCATCTTTGGTTGTAGTCACACAGTGCTCTTCTTCTTGTTCCTTTAGAGAAAAAGGTTATTTGTAAAACTGTAGGTTCGGCTGCAGGTCCCAGTTAACTCATTGAGCCCTGAATGAGAACATTAAATTTTGGAGATATCCTCTGAGGTTTATGTCACAATTCTAGAGACAGATCGACTATATTTCAAGGGTGATGTTAGAATAGCTTGGCACCTCTAGGCGCCAAGCTATTCTGGCACCACCCTTGACACATCATGGTCAATCCACATCCTGTCATGTTGTGACAGGGTTTCACGGGTTAAATCCAGGATCAATCCTTTGGCTGTCTGTAGCGCTTTTCGTAGAGATGATTCCTTCAAGAATCACCTTGCTGAACAGCAGCCAAAGGGTTGAAACAAGCTAAAATAAGATTAACTCGTTTATGCATGCAGCCATCAGTAATGTAAACAGTTCTGATGGCTGCATACACAAGGGGTTCATTTCAGTGATTTTGATTTTCAGCCCTCAGGTGAAGGTAAGCAGTGACGTGAAACAGGTCTTTAGCAGTCGGTGTGTGCGTCTGGTGGATTTCGGCCAGGCCATTGACATGTCCCTGTATCCTCCCGGCACCACCTTCAGGGCTCAGGTTGGCACCTCGGGCTTCCAGTGCATCGAGATGATGACACAGCAACCATGGACCTATCAGGTAGGGATAGCTAATTGTTTATTTCTAGTAGCTCACGCCTAATGATTTTTGCAGTGTAGAAGCATCTATGGAGACTGTACTAACTTTGGAAGATGGATTTGTCATGAAACAGTAGAACTTGCTTTGAGCAAGCACCGTTTGTTTTCTCAAAACTCTTACCGATGGCATTACTATTAGGAAGGTACACTTAGCTTACCAATTTCAGCCCCCAAAAAACGTGCATACATCACAACCAGAGAGGGGGGGGGGGGAGGGGCGACTCTAGGGAGCCGTTACCAGGAAACCCTGGGTTGCCTCCCCTGCCTCCCTATCCGGTCACGTGCCTGGCAGTACCCGCCAGTCTTTTCGCTTAGCTCACCATGACCGGTCGTGTTCAGCCTGCTTTGCTTCGACTGTGTATGGTGGGATTACCATTGGATTTTATGTGGTGAACTGTGTGCAGTGCTCAGTGGATTACCTTGGGATATACCTTGGGAATTACCTTGGGATTACTTGGTGGTTGGTCACTGGTGGAATTACCTGGCTCGGGTCCTGACAAGGTAAAGCTTCGGTGAATGCCTCAGCCGGCGACTTTTCCTGGCGGCGGCATTGACCGAGGAATATGTACGTGAGCATGTGCCCTCCTGCCAGTTTCACCCTTAGCTTACGTGAGACATGTTGCGTCGGCTTCAGCCTCCAGCTTTATTAGGATTTCGGAACTTCTTATTCGTGAATTCTAAACTCTTGCCTTACAACAATGACGAGGTAAAGCCTCGGGTTATGCCTTCGCAGCCGGCAGAAAATCTATAGCCGGCAGCGCAAGCACAACTCGAAAGAAATTGCGGTTCGGGTATGACCGGTTTTCGATTTTTTTTATTAGTAGTGGGTTCGTGCACGGGGCCTTTCGTTAGTGGCCCCAGGCTTTTACACTCATGTGTGGCCTTTGTGTTACAGTACCCAACTGCACACTTGTCGCCGCTGCAAAGGCCCTCGGACACGCACGCACGATGTTTACCTTATTCTGGCTGTTCATTGTCCCACCCATGCGGTGTGTGTGCCTCGTGGAAGGAACGGAAATGGTCCCAGCTGTGGGAGTTTTATGGGCGATGACGGCCAGCGGAACAGACTGAACATAGAGCGTCCCAGCCGCCTACAAAAGAGGACAACATACCACGTCACCGGACAGAGCCAGACCCTTCGGTGACAGTTTCCTTTTGCCCCACAGCGCCGCTCATACAAGCGTCTACAGAGAAGGTAGGCTCTCATTCTATTACTAAGTCGCAGAACCCTATCCCGACTGCAGATCCTCGGAATTTGGGGAGTGGGATGTTGGCCTGCGCAGTCTCACATGGTCCCCAAGTATCGGTGACCGAGGCTCTTATGACCCCTTCTCGGCCTCTCAGTTGAAGCGTCGGGGACCAATCAGAAGCGGACAGCCTTTGAGGCTACTGGCGCAGTACGGCTTTCGCCTCACAGCCCTCGACGCTCCGAGGTAGGCCTCCATTTCCACAGAGACAATTATAACCCGTCAGTCACCTATGACCCGACACACTGGTTCCCCCGCATGTTCACAGACAAGTTCCTTTACCACAGGAAGTCATCTAGTTCAGACACATTTGTTGAGCAGATCTTTTGGGCACAGTAGACCGCATTCTCCACAGCAACGGCCGCGGTCCCAGACAAGTCGACTTCCTGATAAGGATAGATGTCCCTCTCAACGCTCCCCCTGGGAACTCCGTGCAAGCCAGGATTGCGCACCCTCCAGCAACAGGCGCCATCATATTCCTACTGTGCGTTCTTTGTCACCCCAACGTTCTATACGTCAGCACACGGTGGCTTCGCGAGACATCTTATGGAACCCCACCGCACGGGACACCTACGCGTCACGGCGGATCCTGTTGGCATTCTCCGGACCCTGCGACTTATGACTCGGACGCACTTAGTCTGCACCCGGAAGACTGCTGGCTCCAGAGACACCTTCTGACCCACGTAGCCCTCCCGCTTCCGACTTAGTAGAAGAGACGCCCTTGCTTTCGGAGACTTCTCGGGCTTTAGATGAAGCGGCCATTTCTCTTTTGGACGCGTGTCCGCCTTCGCCCCCACTCAAGAGGAAAGCTACGGCTTCAGTGGACGCTCATTTCCAGGCGAAAAGATTCAAGTCCCTTCCCCAGCCTCCAGGTTTTCGGGACCTTTCTGACGCTTTCTCCGAGCACCTACGCCAGGGCAAGCTGCGTGATAAAGGTTTCTTTGCGGACTCGCGGTGGCCTGCTGACATTGACATCTGTTTTCAGCAGAAGTGGTACGCTGGTCACTCTCAAGCCTTTGTTTCCTCAAAAACATTACCGATGACATTACTGTCTGGAAGTGTCAACTACTTACCCAATTTTAGCCTAAGAACTTGTTGTGTTCCTTCACAACCCGGGAGGCACTCGGGGAACCCTAACTAGGGCTGAGAGTAGCCTCCCGTCCCAGTCCATCTGGGCACCCACTACGTGGCCCAATCACAATCAGTCGTTTCTACTTAGCTCTAAAGTTCAGACATGTTAGCCTATCACTCCACAGACCATCGCTAACGGTTTTTCACTGGACTACTTTTTATGGATTACTGTGTTTCTTCCGACTTGTGTGCTTGGATTTATGTGCCTGTGTGTGTTTTTCACGGATTGTGCTTCGCGTGATCTGTGTTTTTTCTTCATTCTGGTGACAAAGGAGGAAAAAAAAAAAAAAAGATTCCCCTCAGTGGTGTTTACTGTTCCGACTATGGAGCTTCCTCCACCCGTCACCACGTCACAGGAGAGGTAAGGTCTCGGCCCCTCCCTCAGACGGCCCCGGCCCGGGTGCCTGTTTTGGTTGGTTTGTTTCGTCGGATCGCGCAAAGACTTCGTTCTCGTTTTCGCGACATCAGAGTGCTTGCGCCCTTACTTACTTACTTACGCTTGCGCCCGGTCGCCTACTATTTCTGTTTTTATGTTGCAGTAACCCCGTGCGTCCTCGCGCTGGGACCATATGGCGTTGAGGCGCGTCCCCTGGGTGGTGGATAGGGGGTCCCTCGTGAGAGGGGTGCACCAAATGAAATAAGGTGCCGTGAACCAACATGGTCTAAGGGAAGGTGACCCCGACAGAAAACCCCTGGTCCTCCTAGTAAGGGGGTTGGGCGTGGGGGTAGCTTCCCCACCCTGCAAAAAAGGAAATAGCTACAAAAACGCCGACGAAAAGACTAACAGTAATTCTTTTCCTGGAGGAGGAAGGTTCTTCTACCAGAAGACTTATGATGTCCTGTGGTGAAAGCCGGAAGTCTTCGGAAGCCACAGGACCGAGCCGCCTCTCTCTATCCAGGGATACAACCATGGGCACGTTGAACGTCAAGACCATGTACCAGAGCGGCAAGGCCGCCCAGATAGCAGCGGAAATGCAAAAGTACAACCTTTCCCTGCTAGGTATCGGTGAAGCCAGATGGACGCAGTCTGGCCAGAAAAGGCTGTTAAGTGGGGAGATGATTCTGTATTCAGGTCATGAAGAGGAGAATGCCCCCCATACAGAAGGTGTAGCATTCATGCTGTCACCAGTGGCACAGAGAGCGCTGATGGGCTGGGAACCTCTTGGGCCAAGAATTATCACAGCAGCCTTTAGAACCAAGAAAAAGCTCAAGCTGAACGTCATCCAGTGTTATGCGCCCACTAATGACAGTGATGAGGAAGAGAAACAAGAGTTCTACGACCGACTCCAGAGTGCCTTGGACAAATGTGTGGAGCGAGACATCACCATCGTCATGGGCGATTTTAATGCCAAAATATGGGAGGACAACACCGGATACGAAGAGGTGATGGGGAGACAGGGTCTAGGCTCGGAGATGAGTGAGAACGGGGAGAGGTTTGTAGACTTTTGTGCTGTAAACCGACTTGTCATTGGAGGCAGCATCTTCCCACACAGAAGAATACACAAAGCAACTTGGGTCTCACCTGACCATACAACAGAGAACCAAATAGACCATATCTGCATTAGCAAGAAATTGAGAAGATCCCTTCAAGATGTTCGAGTGAGGAGGGGAGCAGATGTCGCCTCCGACCACCATCTGCTTACCTTAAGAATGAAGCTCAAGCTAAAGAAAAGCCGCACAGAGACAACAAGAAGACAGCGCTATAATGTAGGCCTCCTGAGAGAAACTGGAGTTAGAGAAGAGTTCAAACTGGTGCTGTCCAACCGGTTTCAAGCGCTACAGGAGCTAGTAAATGAAGAGGAGGCGGTCACCACAGAGCAGCAGTGGAAGGCAGTTAGAGAGGTGCTGAACTCAACCTGCAAAGACACTGTAGGGTTCAGGAAACACCATCACAAGGACTGGCTGTCGGCACAGACCTTGAAGAAGATAGAAGTGAGGAAGCAGAAGAAAGCAGCGGTCAACAACAGTCGCACGAGAGCAGCCAAAGTAAGGGCACAGGGGGAATACTCGGAAGCCAACCGCGAGGTGAAGAGTAGTATCAGGGCAGACAAGAGGGCCTACACAGACAGCCTGGCAGCAGAGGCAGAAAGGCAGCAGGCAGCGGCAACATGAAACAGCTCTACGACATTACCAGAAGATTGTCGGGCAAGTATGGCCATACAGAAAGACCAGTAAAAGACAAAGAAGGCAAGCCTATTGCAGACAGAGCAGACCAACTCGACAGATGGGCCGAGTATTTTGAAGAGTTACTGAACAGACCTGGCCCACCCGACCCCCCAGACATCCAGCCGGCAGAGACCGACCTACCCATCAGCTGTGACAGACCCAGCCGGGAAGAGATCAGAAGAGCAGTGGCACTCTTGAAGAACGGCAAAGCAGCAGGCCCAGATGGCATCCCAGCGGAGTCTCTGAAAGCAGACCTAGAGACAACAGTGGAGATGCTGTACCCACTGTTTGGAAAGATCTGGGAAGAGGAGGTGATGCCGGCTGACTGGAAGGAGGGGTACCTAATCAAGCTTCCCAAGAAAGGCGACCTCAGCAAGTGTTCCAACTACAGAGGAATCACCTTGCTGTCAGTACCAGGAAAGGTCTTCAACAGGATCATCCTGGAGAGAATGAAGAGCTCCGTTGACCCCCAGCTGAGAGACCAGCAAGCAGGATTCAGGAAGAACCGATCATGTACAGACCAGATCGCCACTCTCCGCATCATCGTGGAACAGTCTCTGGAGTGGAGCTCCCCGCTGTACGTCAACTTTGTGGATTATGAGAAAGCATTTGACAGTGTGGACCGAGAGACTCTGTGGAAACTCCTACGACACTACGGTGTACCCACAAAGCTCGTCCGCCAGATCAAGAGCAGCTACGATGGCATGACATGTCGCGTGATCCATGAAGGGCAGTTCACCAGGGAGCTCCAGGTCAGAACCGGTGTCAGGCAGGGGTGTCTGCTGTCTCCGTTCCTCTTCCTACTGGCCATAGACTGGGTCATGAAGATGACCACAGAGCACAGACGAAGTGGAATACAGTGGACACTGTGGACACAGCTTGACGACCTCGATTTTGCAGACGACTTGGCATTACTGTCCCACACTCATCAACAAATGCAGGACAAGACCACGAAGCTTGCTGACATCTCGTCCCAAGTGGGCCTCACCATTCACAAACAGAAAACAAAGACAATGAGGCTGAACGCAACCAGGGAAGAACCAGTCTTGCTTGCTGGCACCCCGTTGGAGGAGGTGGAGTCCTTCACCTATCTCGGGAGCATCATAGACAAAAAAGGTGGCACTGATGCAGATGTCAGAGCAAGAATCGGTAAAGCCAGAGCAGCCTTTCTCCAGTTGAAAAAAGTGTGGAGCTTCAGAGAGCTGTCACAACACACCAAAGTCTGGATTTTCAACTCCAATGTAAAAGCAGTTCTCTTATATGGAGCAGAGACTTGGAGATTGACAAAAACCACAGTCAACAGAGTACAGACCTTCATGAACAGTTGCCTTAGAAGAATTTTGAAAATCCACTGGTCAGAGAAGATCAGCAACGTCAGACTCTGGGAGAGAACAGAGCAGATAACAGCAGAGAATGAAATTGGGCGAAGAAGATGGGGATGGATCGGTCACAGTCTGAGAAAGCCAGCTTCCAGTATCACTAGGCAGGCATTGTCATGGAACCCACAGGGAAAGAGGAAAAGAGTTAGGCCAAGAAACTCCTGGCGTCGAGACCTCCTAGCAGACATCAAGAGACTGGGAACCACCTGGAGTAGAATCGAAGGAGAAGCACAGGACAGGAGTTGCTGGAGGTCTCTCGTCGACGGCCTATACCCGGGTAGGGGTGACAGGCGTAAGTAAGTAAAGTAAGTAACCCCGTGCGTACCCGCCAAAAGTGTGGATCTTTCCAGTGGCCGTGTGATGACCATGATTTATGCCTTCCTTGTACGGGCTGCAACTCGGACCATGCTTGCACCGTCTGCGCCGCCTGGCCCGAGCAGCAATGGTTGCAGCTTTGGAGTTTTTACAGGCGCGAGCGTCCGCATACGCCTAGTGACAAGGCTTCCTTCCTGGAGCCCACATCAGTACTTGGCACTGTTCCCAGCCGAGTGGGCGCGGACCGTGAGGATCCACTGAGCCGTCGGCCGCTTGAGCTTCGCTCATCCTCCCTCACTTCTTAATCGGACACTGCCTGCTGACTCTTACGAGGAGTCCGCCTTAGGGCGCAGCGTTTGCCTTCCGGGGGCACGCATACTGCGACATACGCAGTAAGTTGTCCAAAAAATAATCGAATTTGTGTGGACCGTGAGGATCAACTGGGCCATCGGCCGCTTGAGATTTCCTCATCCTCCAAACTCTCTAACCGGACACAGCCTGCTGACTCTTACGAGGAGTCCGCCTTAGGGCGTAGCGTTTGCCTTACGGGGGCACGCATACCGTGACATGCTTCGCGCAATACATTGTCCGAATATCATCCTAATAGATCTCATTTGAAAAAGCCTGCGTACTCTTACGGAGAGACGCTTATGCGGCAACGTGCCCGCATTACGGAGGCATGGCGAGAGATCCATGTCCCGGCGTCATCGGTTTGATGACCGTTTTTTGCGCTATCTCACTCGACCTCCATCTCTCCACGCTTGGGAGATTTGTGTAGCCTGGCCTAAACAAGTTTGGTGCCAACTGTCAAAAAAAAAATAAATAAATAAAAATTATTCCCGGCGCGGGCGCCGGCTACGGACCGTCCGTCCTTTTTGGAACCTCCGACCATACCTGGTGCTTTCAACAGTAACTCTCGCTATGTCCTTGGCAACCGGACAACACGTCGGACACATGAGCGGTGCTTCGCTCTTCACACAGGACTGCTCCTTCTGTGCCTCACACCCGGACTAAGCCCGCCTTCGTTAGCAACTGTGCTGTTCGAGAGCGCCTCTCCCCCACGGCTTTGACTACGCCGCAGCTGGCCGAGTTCTTCTTGTGGCTGTTTCACCATCAGAGGCTACCTCTCCATGGTGGCTGACACTTACAGACACTTGGGGCTTCCTGACCCGGGAGATTGCAAGGACCTCTCGGACTTGATGGCCCACTTTGACCTCCAGCGCCCGGTCACACACTCCCTCCTTCCACGTTGGGACCTCACTTGGGTTTTAACCTGGCTGAACTCCAGTCGATTTGAGCCTCTTCCCTTGGCCCGCCTTGCGGACGTAACCAGGAAGACCTGCTTCCTCCTGGTCCTCGCTACAGCTGCCAGAGTGAGTGGGCTACATGCCCTGTCAGTGTACCCTACGTGTTTGCAGTTCCGGACAGGGGGAGCAGTAAACCTTCCTACCCAATCCTGGCCTTCCCTCGGCTGCACCTCAAGTGTTGAGCCTAAGCCCTCTCACAAGGTTTGATAGCTCCCAAACATCCCGGCTGCAGGATCCGGTCCGCGCTTTGAAGGTATACCTCAAAAGAGTGAAGCACATCAGGAGAGGCTGCTCTCGCCTCTTCCTACCCTTGGCTCTGGCACGGACCATCATCTCAGCCCAGATGATTTCTTCCTGGCTGCGATGGGTCATTTGCTCCGCCTACAAAGATATCTCTCCAGAAGGGGCTAAGAGATTGCGGATATGGGCACAGGAAATTAGAATGGTCTCCGCCAGCGTTGCATTCTACCACAACTGCGCAGACAGGGATATCATAGCGGCAGTCGGGTGGAGAGCACCTTCCACCTTCGCACACTACCATCTCCGAGACCTCTCTGCACGAGAGACACTGGCACTTGTCGGAGACATCTCAGCTGCGCAACACTCCCTCCGGGCGCCTCTCGCGCCATAGGTATAACAACCTTAGCTGAATTCGTCGGGAGGTTGCCCCTCGAAGCTGAATGTATTGCAATGGCACGGCTTGGGCGGCACCCTCCTCCTTTTTGTTATTCTTCCTTACAGTAATGCCATCGGTATGAATTTTTAAGAAACAAATGTATTTTTCTCTAAAATATATTTTTTGGAAAAATACTTACCGATGGCATTAAACACAGGACCCACTCGCCGCCAACACGCTAAGGGGAAACTGGCGGGAACGCGGCGCGCGCATCCGGATGGAGGGAGGGGAGACTATCCAGGTGCTTGGTTACGACTCTCTACAATTACGTTCCGTTTCGTGTAGGTACACACGAACGGCTTTGAGGCTGAATTCGGCAAGCTAAAGGGTGTATTCCTTACAGTAATGCCATCGGTAAGTATTTTTCAAAAAAATATCTTTTAGAGAAAAATACATTTTTGTCTGCTTTTTGTTACAGTACACACGGGATGGCCTGCAACAGGTGCGGTAGAGGTTCGGGTCAGACACGGACGGGACGCGCGGCCACGTCAGGATCAGAACGTCTCGATTAAGGATCGCTGACCTAGCTCGCATGTGCCGCGCCAGGAGTCATGTCGTGGGGACAGCCACAGACGCCGTGTACGAGGGGACGTCTCCCATTCCCACTCCGCCTCCCCAGGTCATCAGACAGGCTCTCGTTCGCAGCGTCGGTCCTCTTCTCGTCTCGGCCAGTCGTCGGTCTGACAAGCGCCGTGAGCGGGCTCCCGGATCCCAAGACCACCACTTGGGAAGTTGGGACGACTGTCAGCCACTAACGGGAGGAGCTACCCCGTTTCCAGGCTTCCGTCTCTTCGGCCTTCTGTGGAGACAGGAAGGAGCCGGTCAGTCGCTGACGAGATGTCCTTCCCCGTCGAACCCAGCCCACCGGAACCCCACCTACCCGCTCTGGGAGCAACGAGAGGCACAGTCGGTGGCCAAGGTCGCCGCTCCACACAGTGAGGAAAGTTCCCCAGCCGGATGGGACTAGCAGCCCTGACAGAGAGGCGCGCTGGGAAGGGCCGGGATGCGCGGCCCCTGTCAGCACCAGGACGGTTCCAGTAAGGATCGCCGGCCTAGCTCCGTCCTTTCGCACGGCCAGGAGTCTCGTCGCGATGACAGCCTCAGATGCCGGGATCATTGGAATACCTCTCGCTCCCGCTCCGCCTTCGCGAGGCGTAGGAAGGACTCTACTCAGTTACAGCAGTTGTCTACGGCGCGATGCTGTTCCCCCGCGGCGACCTCTCGGAGCAGCCGATCGACACGTCGTTCTTCCTCTCGGGATCGGTGCCCTCACCCACAGCGTTGGGACCTCGCGGTAAGCAGCCGGTCCTCAGACTCCCCGGAATCTTCCCCGCGTCCCTGTTCCAGCCTCCCTTCCGCTGTCCGAAGGGAACGATGATGAGGCCCTCAGCCTCCACCTGAGTGTGTGCCCTAGGGCTGGTGGACATCCGCTCGGTGTCCCCTAGCGCGCCTTCGTCTCTGTTGGCTTCGTCGGTCTGCGCATCTCTGACTTTTCAAACTCTCCGCTGCTCACTGAACGAGGCCTCCCGTCTTATCGCCCCTTCCTCCTGCCAGGCTCCTGCCCTCCCTCGCCCCCCCCTGAGAGGTAGGACGCGCCGATGGTGGACGCGCCGCGGCAGTCCAAGTCCCTCCCGCAGCCGCCGGCGTTCGGGACCTTGCGGAGGCGTTTACGCGCACCTCCTGGACGACCGCTGTGGTGACCAGGGCTTTTTTTCCCGACACCAGATGGCCGGCGGGGGTGGACGTCGGCTTCCGCCTACAGTGATATGCAGGTCTCTCCCAGGCATTCTCCTTTCCCCTGCCAGCTCTAGACAGGGCGGCGCTGTTGCAGATGCGGGCCCCCTGAGGCCGGCGGCCACAGATCCCACGCGGTTTGGAGAGACAGCGAAGCTGGGCCGGCGCTCCTTGGCGGGTGCAGGCTTCCTCGAGATGGCAACGTTGTTGGTGGTAAGATGCCTCGAGACACCTGGGAACTCTCGGCCTCAGCTCCTCTCCGCGGTATACACTGGGTGCTGGTAGCGGCAAACAGAGTGGCATTTCACTCCTCGGTTAATGCCATGGTGGCTGCCGCCAACTGCGACCTGATGCGGCTGGGCGCCATGCTTGGACTGGCCTCTGCATTCCCGGCTTCGGTAAAGGCACAGCTTCGCCAGACTCCCCTCTGGGGATCGCTGCGGCAAGGGGTGTTCAGTCATAGACCTCTCGCCGCTAAACAGGGACATTTCGGCCCCTCGCTTCTGGATGGAGACAGCCAGAGCCCTGAGGACACATGGCCTCGAGCACTACTTCCAACTATCTGGACGATCTGCTTCTCCGGAACCAGATGCCGACAGCCTCGGAGGAGGACAGGGACCCCTTGCTGACCCTGCGCCGCCAGCTTGGATTCCTGGTCAACGGAGGCAAGCCCGATCTCACGCCCTCGCGCAGGTTATTCACCTAGGCATGGAGTTCCTGACCGACCTCTACCGGGTGCGGCTCCCCGAAGGGTGGACTCAGAAGATAGTGGGGTTGGCGCTCCAAGTGTCTCGCTCAGAATCTCTCCTGATCAAGGTCTCCTAAGCGCAGCAGCGGACCTCCTACCCTTCGGCAGGCTCACCCGATCCAGCTGCTTCTGCGCCGCCACTGGCACCCATCCTCCGGCGATCTGGCGGTCCTGGTCTCTGTATTGCCTTTGGTCAAGTCTCATCTCCAGCGGTGGACGGACAGGGCCTGATTAGCGTCGGGGGTTCCTCTCTTCTCCCCTCCGCCCCAGGTCTCCATCTGCACGGACGCGAGCCTCTCCAGCTGGGGAGCACTGCAGCTGCCGGAGTTCATCACAACCTCGGGCAGCTGTCCACGGGACCATGCAGACAGACACATCTATTGGCTGGAGCTGAAGGCCTTTGGTTACTGCTCGTCGCCTGGGAAGATCGCCTCGGTCAGCAGGAGATCCTGATTCTCTCCGGCAACTCGTCAGTCATGGCCTACATACAGAACCAGGGTGGGACGCGTGCTTTCTCCCTCTGCATCCTCATGTACCAAGTCCTCCTGTGGTGCATCAAGCGGGGCATCGCACTTCGGGCGCAGCATCCTGGGCCTCTGAACGTCCTTGCGGGCTCCCTCTCACGTCGCGGTCAGCTTCTCCACATGGAGTGGGCACGGCACCCGGATATCTTCCAGCTACTCTGCACGCGCTGAGAGACGCCCATGATCGACCTCTTGGCCTCGAGGTGGAACAGGCAGCTTCCGCTCGTCATCTCCCGCATTCTGGATCCACTAGCCTGGGCCGTAGATGCGCTCTCCATCTCTCTACCCTTAACGTCTACAAGGGAAAGTGGCGGGTCCCCCAGTCCTGGTGCTCAACCAAGCAGCTCTGCCCCCACGGACCTCACTAACCCCCAGCTGGCTGAGCTCTTCTGTGGCGCTTCTCCCAGCTGAACCTTCGGAGGTTACCTGGCTATGATTGCAGACACATGTCGACACCGGGGCCTACCCGACCCCTGGGGCCTGCAAGGACCGCTCGGATCTGATAGCGCGCCTGGATCTTCAGCGACCGGTTCCCACTCACTGATCCCTCGCTGGGGTTTGTCCTGGGTGCTAACCTGGCTCAACTCCGAGCGGTTCAAGCCTTCACCCCCAGCGCGGCTCGGAGACCTAACCAGGAAGACTTGCTTTCTACTCGCCCTCGCCATGGCGTCCAGGGTGAGCGAGATCCACGCCTTCACGGGGCGACCCTCCTGTCTCCAGTTCAGGGCCGATGGTTTGGTACAGCTCCTCACCGACCCGACGTTTCTGACCAGGAACCGGCCCCAGCAGCCTCACCTCAGGTCCGCCAACTCCAGGCAAAATACCAGTCCCGCGAGTCCCACCAACAGGACCCCGTCCGGCCGTTGGGATTTACCTGCGCAGAACTAAGCCACTCGGACAAGAGCGCTCATGCCTTTCCTGCCCTGGGCCCTGGGCGGACAGGACATCCCGGTACAGACGAGCGCTTCCGGGAGCCCTGCCCCACCTTCAGTGAAGGGAATTGCCGGTCCGCCCACAACGGGACATGCTCCTTAGGCGAGTCCAGGCATCGGGAGCGTGGTCCCCACGCCCAGAGAGAGAGGAGCAGGCGAGGACGATGCGCATCTGGGTACATGAGAGCGGAGGAGTGGCTGCGGCACGGCACCTCTTTGACCGCACCTGCACTGTAGAGACGTTGGGGGCGGTCTTGGCTTGGCGGGGTGGGGCTTGGCGGGGTGATCCACCTTTGCCCGCCTCTCCTTCTGAGACCTATCCAGCCAGCGCGACAGCCTGGCCCTAGTGGGGGACATCTCGGCAGCGCGACACTTCCTCCCGGTGCCACAGGTGCTTTAGGTCACGCCTAGCTGAAATTGTCGGGCCTACCTGGCACCGGCCTCCACGTGGCGTGGGTGGGTAGTCCACTCGGTCCCTGACTGAGTGGGCTAGCAGACGGGTGCCATCTTTGTCCAGGATTAGGACTTGATGTCAGCAGATATGTTGTTCAGTCTTTTTCACTGGTCCGGTTTTTAAGGAGCTGTGCTTACCCAGGTCTTACCATGTTGGATTGGTCCTTAAAAATACGCGTGAGCTTTTGGTCCTTTGGATCCCAAGTGTTTGCCGTGCTTGGAGACCCGTGTCGGGGGAGAAGAGGATCCTGGTGGCTGAAACACTCCACTTTGGCCTTGACTTCTGCCTAAACGGGAGGCTAGTCGTACCGGCCTAGTCAATCGGCTCTTGTCATGTCGAGCCCTATCCCCCTGTTGACATGCGGGTTGTTATACGGAGCACCATGCTATTGCCTCTGATGCTGATTAGGTGCTTTACGCCAGTATTCACCTGTATTCAACAGTGTGATAGAAGGCGGTGGCTCAAACGGTTCAATCGGGCTTACCCCCTTGAGTATATTTTTCGGGCAGTCTCCATTGTGCGTCGGCTGGAGACCCGCCGACAATTGCACTTTCCCTTGTTGGGCTCGGTGGCGGGCGGGGACGCCCGGGGGATGAATATCTATCATACTATAATATGGAAAATATCAAAAAACCAAAACTAGCACCAAAGCGGCACATAGCCGCCGACATTGTCATTGAGAACGATAGTGACTCTGACTGTGAGGAAGCGACACCTCAGGCGTCGGCCGCCTGGCCTCGCTTTCTCATTATCCACAGCAAAGTTAAAGAGAAGCCTGTTTCAAAGCTGCACCCTTTCCTGGTAGGGGAGACCCTCAGGAGCCGTGTTGGCAGGCCTGAGGCCCAGCGCCTCAGGTCTGGTGACTTGTTGGTAGAGTGCCGTACCCGGGCACACTCCAATGGGCTACTGAGGCTCTCCTCCATCGGAGACACTCCAGTGGAGGTCACTCCCCACAAAACAATGAATTCCTCTAGAGGAGTGATTAAAGATCAAGCATTGGCCGAACTGTCTGAAGATGAACTTGTACGGAACCTTAAGTCACAGGGGGTGACCTACGTCAGGCACTTCATTTCCAAACGAGGTGGTAGGGAGATCCGTCTCCCTACCATCATCCTGACGTTTGGCACCCCCACAGCTCCTACTACCATCTGGGGAGGTTACTACTCCCTAAAAGTGAAAAAGTACATCCCTCTCCCCCTTCGGTGCTTTAAGTGCCAAAAGTATGGCCATGGGCAGAAGACTTGCCACCAGGCAGAGGCTCTATGCGCCCGTTGCACTAAGCCCGGACACTCTGCTGAGTCCTGCACAGCCATCCCCCTGTGTGTGAATTGCCAGGGGGCGCATATGGCTTCGGACAAGAAGTGCCCTCGTTGGATCTCCGAGTGCAGGATTCAGCAGGTGCGTGTGGAGAAGGGGCTGTCCTTTGCGGACGCAAAAAAACTGGTTGACGGTCCTGGTGCAGCTGAGGCGGCGCCAAACTCAAATAACAACTTTGTGTATACTTTCAGTGCTGCGGTGGCAGGCAAGCGCCCCACCAAAGACTTCTCTTGTCAAACCCCAACTTCTTGGTTGGGGGCGGAGCCTCGGATCCTCTCACCCCTGGAGAGTAACCCTCCTCCGGTGGTGATGAGGAGCCAGGGAACGCAGAGGGCAGACGCTACCGGTCCGGTGGCACCGCCTTCTGCTGCCCCTAAGCCTCAGCCCCCACCCAAACCTGCTAGTTTGTCAACACCAAAGGTTTCTGGCTCTGGTCAGCCTTCTAAGGCCGCTAACTCTAGCGGCAGGACCGCTGCCCAGGACCAGAAGTCAAAGAAATCTATGGGACCGCTGTGCGCACGGGCCCAGAAGGGGAACACTGATGTCCCCCTTCAAAACAAATATGCTGCATTGGAGGAGCAGATGGAGGGAGTGGAAGTTGCCGATGCTGCGGCAGCTCCACCCCCTTCATCTCCTAAGAACCAGAGGAGGCCCGGGAGCCGGCCCCCCTCTGTTTCTCCGACTCCTTCCAAGGCAAAGGAAAAAGGGGGGAAAAACTCCGCACCCCCAGATAAGACATAATCATGGACTCTCTGCTTCAGTGGAATTGTCGTGGTTTTCAAGCTAACTTTGAGGAATTACGTCTTTTAGTCAAGTGCTATAACCCCTCAGTAATATCTCTTCAGGAGACTTACCTGAAGACTTCTGACCCTGTGTCCTTTAATGGTTTTAACGCTATACATAAAGGCTCTGATTCGGAGAGGCGCTCGGGTGGAGTGGCTCTTCTCATTAGTAGCCAAATTTTATGTAGCCCCGTTAGCATCGACACCTGTCTTCAGGCTGTCGCAGCTCGGGTTACCTTGAAGAAGACCATAACCATATGCAGTATTTACCTGCCACCATCCCTGCGGGTCTGTAGTAATGATTTTTTTAATTTAGTTGATCAACTGCCCCCTCCCTTTATTCTCATGGGGGATTTTAACGGTCACGCTCACCTTTGGGGTAGTGACCACTATGATGGCAGAGGTCAGATGTTAGAAGATGTTTTTTCTCAACTTAACCTATGTGTCTTTAACGATGGTTCACCTACATACTCTAACCCAGGTTCAGGATCTAGTTCTGTTCTAGACCTCACTGTGTGTGATCCTTCTCTCATGCTGGACTTTGACTGGAAGGTTCACGATGACCTGTGTGGTAGTGACCACTTCCCAGTAGTCCTGTCATCGGTCAGCTGTGGGGAGGATCCACCGGTGGGGCGCTGGAATCTTAAGAAAGCTAACTGGCCTCTGTTCGCCTCCCTCTGTCAGTCTCGTATTACAGAGGAGGTGGTCATGTCATCTGAAGAACCTATTTCTTCTTTTACTACTATTTTGTTGGACGTAGCGGGTGAAACCATCCCTAAAACTTCCACATCAGTCCCTCGAAAGCCGAGAGTACCATGGTTCAACAAAGAGTGCCGCAAGGCCCAAATAGCGCGCAAATCTGCTCAGCGACGTGCTTTCCGTAATCCGTCGCAAGTGAATATTTTAACCTTTAAAAGACAGAGGGCGAAAGCCCGTTACATTTTAAAACATGAATGCCGTGCTTCCTGGAGACGCTTCGTCTCATCTTTAACTTCTCGGACTCCGTCCCAGAAAGTATGGAAGGCTGTTCGGAGAATTGGGGGCAGAGGTGGCTCGGCTTCTGTTGGCCATCTTAGAGATGGTGCCAGTTTGGTTACAGATAAAAAAGCTGTGGCCAATTTGCTTGCCTCCACCATTGCCCATAATTCTTCAACGGAGCATTATTCACCTTTCTTCCAGAGAGAGAAGGAGAAACGAGAGTCTCGCATTTGTGATTTTGAGTCCGATAACTCAGAAGACTATAATGTCCCGTTTACATTATCAGAATTGCAGCAAGCTTTGCAGAAATGTAATGACTCTGCTGCTGGCCTAGATACCGTCCACTATCAATTCCTAACGCATCTGCCTGAGAGGTCACTCCTTGTACTTCTCAAGGCCTTTAACCATATCTGGAGAACTGGTCATTTTCCCCGTCTTGGCGCCAGGCTGTGGTTGTACCGATCCCCAAGCCGGGTAAGGATCCTTCCGACCCGGGCAACTACCGGCCTATCGCTTTGACATCATGTTTATGTAAAACTATGGAGCGCCTGGTCAACGCCCGCCTGGTGTGGCATCTTGAGTCACAGGGTCTCCTCACAGACCTCCAGTGCGGTTTCCGTAGTACAACTGACCATTTAGTCCGCTTTGAATCATTTATTCGAGATTCTTTTGTCAACAAGCAGCATGTCTGCAATTTTCTTCGATCTTGAGAAGGCGTATGACACTACCTGGAAGTATGGCATAATGTCTGACTTGTTGGACATGGGTTTTAAAGGGCACCTGCCCTTTTTTATTCACAATTTTTTTACTAACCGGTCGTTCGATGTCCGTGTGGGCTCCACCCTCTCCGACTCCTTTGAACAGGAGATGGGTGTCCCACAGGGCAGCATTCTATCTCCTGTTTTATTTAGTATTAAAATTAATAACATTGTAAAGGCCGTCAAGGATGATTCTGAATGCTCTTTGTTTGTTGACGACTTTGCTTTGTGCGCACGTGGTCGAGGACTTGCGTCCCTTGAGAGGCGCTTGCAGCTGTGCGTTGATCGCATCCAGCGGTGGGTGTCTCTCAATGGATTCAAGTTCTCGCCCTCCAAGACTGTGTGCATTTTACTAACCAGACGAAATTTTTTCCAGAACCTAGCCTGAGCATTGCTGGAGTGCCAATTAAGGTGGCCGAGGAGGCAAAGTTTCTTGGGGTCATTTTTGACAAAAGACTTACCTTCCGCAACCATATTAATTACCTTAGAACCTCTTGTCAGAAGGCTCTCGACATTCTTCGTGTCATCGGTCGTACTGACTGGGGTGCGGACCGTACTGTCTTACTTCGTCTGTACCGGGCCCTTGTTCGGTCCAAACTGGATTACGGCTCTGTGGTGTATGGCTCAGCTTCCAAGTCTGTGCTACAGCGTCTGAACACAATTCACGATCAGGGTCTGCGGATATGTCTTGGGGCCTTCAGGATGTCTTCAGTTCCTAGTCTGTATGCCGAGGCAGGGGAGCCTTCTCTCAAGCTCCGCCGCATCCGCCTCATGCTCAGCTACGTTCTGAAACTGAAGGCCCATCCAGACAATCCTGCCTATGATTGTGTTTTTAAACCATCGTTTGCAGAGATTTACGATACCCATCCGGGAGCTGTCCGTCCACTTTCTTTCCGTGTCCGACCTCATCTGCAGGCGGCCGGATTGGACCTGGACAGAGTTTCGGAATCCCTGCAACACATCACTCCACCTTGGCTCTTACCAGTTCCTGACATCTTGCTGGACTTGACTGCCCACAAGAAAGACTCTACTCCACCAGCCATATACCAACAGAGCCTCAATGAACTGCTTTCAATTTTTCCTGGCTATTGTCGCATCTATACCGATGGGTCAAAGTCTGAGGATGGGAGAGTGGCTGCGGCCGCAGTGTCCTCTCGCCATCCTAGACGCCCATTTAAGCACCGCCTCCCAGACCACTCATCTGTATTTAGTGCGGAACTGCAGGCGGTTCTGCTGGCACTCAGGCATGCTTATCGATCTAGAGAAAGGAACTTCCTGATTCTGTCTGACTCTCTTTCTGCCCTGCAGGCCCTTCAGGGCACGGGAAATGACCACCCACTGCTGGTGCAGATCAGAGAGCTCCACGCGGACTTGATGAAGGAATATTATGATATCATTTTTATTTGGGTGCCAGGGCATGTGGGCATCGAGGGCAACAGGATCGCAGATTCTGCTGCCAACGATGCCCGCAATGACCCTGTCCCTGACACACAGACTGTTTATAGTGATTTTAGACATGTGGCTAGTGCGTACATAGCCCGTGAGTGGCAGTCCGAGTGGGACAAAGGCGGGCCTCGATAGTTTAACGCATGATGCGGTGCGTTTTTTCCTGGCAAAGTGAACACTTGGGAGATGCATAGGGGGCGGCACCCTCCTCCTATTCGCAATTCTACCTATTAGTAATGCCATCGGTAAGAGTTTTGAGAAAATAAATGGATTTTTCTCTAAAATGTATTTTTTCGAAAAATATTTACAGATGGCATTACTCAGAGGTCCCTCCCTCCTGGCCCACTTGCCGCTGTTACTTACTTACTTACTTACGCCTGTCACCCCTACCCGGGTATAGGCCGTCGACGAGAGACCTCCAGCAACTCCTGTCCTGTGCTTCTCCTTCGATTCTACTCCAGGTGGTTCCCAGTCTCTTGATGTCTGCTTGGAGGTCTCGACGCCAGGAGTTTCTCGGCCTACCTCTTTTCCTCTTTCCCTGGGGGTTCCATGACAATGCCTGCCTAGTGATACTGGAAGCTGGCTTTCTCAGACTGTGACCGATCCATCCCCATCTTCTTCGCCCAATTTCATTCTCTGCTGTTATATATGTTATCACTTGCCGCTGTTGAGCTAAGGCAAAGATTGGTGGGTACTGCCAGGCACATGACCGGATAGGGAGGCAGGGGAGGCAACACAGGGTTTCCTGGTAACGGCTCCCTAGAGTCACCCCCTTGGTTGTGATGTATACACAACAGTTTTTTGGGCTGAAATTGGTAAGCTAAGTGTACCTTCCTATTAGTAATGCCATAGGTAAGTATTTTTCAGAAAAATACATTTTTGCAAGACAAAAGTGATCTTGTCTTAAAAGACAAATTCTCTTTCAAATGAAACCTTGAAGGGCAAGAATCGTCCCCCATCCTAGATGGTCTTTCAGTGACAGGTGATCTCTCCTACAGGGAGTTGCTCAAAACAGGTTCTGCTGTAGTGTGCCAACATAATCATGGCTGATCCGTCTCCCACCAACCCCAAGGTCCAAATTCCCAATTTCATGAGATGTCCTGTGAAGACTGCTTCAGGAGGCAGATCAACCATTATAGTTTGAGGGTGGTGCCGGAATTCTGGCACCACCCTTAAACTATCATGGTTGATCCACATCTTGTAGCGTGTCAGGGTTGAACAATTTTCTCAATTTGACCATTCTGAATGGAGCTGATTTCTGCTGGCAAGAGGTGTAGACGCTCATGAGCCTCTGTAGGCTTCAGGGGCTCTTGAGAATCCATGAACCTGCAGAGGCTCATGAGAATCTGCGCTAGCAGATATATTGGACTGGACGAGTGATAGGGAAGAGTTGGAGAAGGGGGTTGGCCCCTGTGGGAAGGATTTGGAGATGTTGAAAGGAAAGAGTTTTATCTCTTATTTCTGACTGACTTTGCAGACGGACCTGTTTGGCCTGGTGGGTTCCATCCACGTGCTGGTGTTTGGACAGTACATGAAGGTCTACTGCTCTCAGGGACAGTGGCATATGACCTCCAGTTTCCAGAGGTGAGACTAAGAGTTAACATTTTGTCACACTTTCATTATACGCTGAATTGAGTAACCGTTTGGCTGACAGCAGTGCTTTTTGTTGTGGCGAATCGCCTCGACAAAAAGCGCTGCTGACAGCCAGATGGCCATTGTCAGTTTATTTCAACCAGGTGGAAAGATTTTTTTTATTGTTTTGATCCAAATGGATTAGTGTGTTGTCTGACTTTATGGCTCCCAGGTATTGCAATATACTGAGGTTAACCTGTATTTTTTCCTTGTGCACACAGAAAGTGGAAGGTGGACCTGTGGAAAAAGCTGTTCCACAACCTGCTCAATATCCCAGACTGTGACCATCAGCCGGACCTGACAGCCCTGCGCCGCGAGTTTGAACAGCATTTTATGCAGAACCTCATCCACTCCTTACATTCTATCATGGCCCGCATAACAGCTCTTCCCTCTTGAGGAGCGGAGAGAGAAACAACATGGACTGTTTCCTGGTGAACTTGTTTTGTCCATGGTCAGAATCCCCAAATTTAGGATTGGTTGTCTGAAGACTAGGCACCGAGCTATCCTGTTACCACCCTTGAACTATCATGGTTGATCCTAGATGCCAAGCTTTTCTGGCACCATCCTTCAGCTGCCAATATCTGTAGTGTCAAGCATTTCTGGCACCACTCAGTCATGGTTGTTCTGTGTGTTGTACTGTCCGGGTTATGTGGGGCTGTTTGGATGGTTGTTAAAGTGATTCCTGCGGGAATCGCCTCAGCAGAAACGCTGGCAGACAAAGGGTTAACTGTAAAGGGAAGACATGCACCTGGGCTGAGTTGCACGAGTGAGCTTAGTCCTGCATCAGCCACTAAGCAAGGTGCTCCACTAAAGTGGAGCAACTTGCTTAGCGGCTGGCGCAGAACTAAGCTCATTCATGCAACTAGCAACTTGAATCAGTGCCTGTTCTTTTCAACAGGACTGGTGTTATTACTGACAAACGTCTGTCTAGGACAAGACTTTTCACAGGGCAAAGTCGATCCTGTAACTTTCCATGTGTATATAAACATGTACTGTGCTAATTGCTGAATGGGTGAGTGGTTGATAATTCTTATTCTTTTTGTCTTTTCTGATTTTGTTAAGCCGCCACCCCTGTTATGTAACTGTCTTGGTTAGCAGTCTCGACTTGCTGGGCATTACCTGACTCTGTTACAATTGCTCAGCTGGTGTAACCGTGTTGCATGTTAAAGAAAGGTGTATTTTATTTTACGGTGTCCTCCACAATGAAAGGCAGAACATTTTGGTTGTGGGAATCGTTGGAAAGGCTGTCCAAAGTACTCATACCGTTTTGACATTCAATAATACTTAACCCATTTAGCCCCGACGCCTTACAGCAGGAGACAAATCGACCATGAAATGAAATGAAATGAAACTGTATTTGTTTCTTCAAAAACATTACCGATGACATTACTTTATGGAAGTGTCTACTACTTACTCAATTTCAGCCTAAGAACCTGTTGTGTTCCTACACAACCAGGCACTTGGGGAACCCTGACTACGGCCAAGAGTTGCCTCCCGCTCCTGCCCATCCGGTCACGTGCCACGTGGTGTTGACCAGTCGGTCGTTCTACTTAGCTCACGCTGTTCAGACGTGTGTAGCCTACAGGACCTTGACTGGTTGCAACCGGTTCTTAAAGGGCCGGTCGCCTTTGGATTTCTGTGTTCCTTTGGACTTTGTGCACTCTGGTGTTACCTTGTGCGCTACTGGATTACTGGGGTTTGTGGTTACTGGGAGCTGTGTGGTTTGGATTACCGGCGCTTCTCTCCGTGGTGGTTTCCGTGGTTGCGTGTGGACTTCTAGTCGCGGACCCGCCCGGGACTTTTTCCCTCCGACGTGCTCTGTGAGTGGTATGGAGGTTCCTCCCCCCGTCCCCGCAACTCAAGAGAGGTAAGGTATCGGTCCCAGCCCTCGGCTGGCCCCCAGTTCGGGTGCCGGCTTCGGCTTGAGGCTTCGTTTCAATCGTACAGCTCTCAAGTCGATCTCTCATTTCGTTGGCGGGGCCTTGCAGTGCCCGTGCCCGGTCGCCTGTCATGTCTGATATATGTTGCAGTGGCTAAGTGCTCACCTGCCCGCAGTGCGGCGACTTCCAATGGCCGAGCGATACCGACAAGGTCTGCCTTCCCTGTGCTGGCTGCGCTTTCGACCACACCTGTGATGTCTGCGCTGCCTGGCTGGAACAACATTGGTTGCAGCTTTGGGGACTTTACCAGCGCGAGCGCCCGACACCGGCAAGTGACCGATCGTCTATCTTGGCGCCCACCTCTGTGCCCGGAGCTGTATCCAGACGCGCCCACTCCGACCTTGTGGAACGGACGACCCGCCGGACACATGAGCCCAGCTCTTACCACAGGACTGCGTCATCCGTGACGCCTGCCTGGACAAAGCTCGCTGACTCTTACGGAGAGTCTGTATGCCGACAGAGCGCCCGCCTTACGGAGGCAGGCCTGCAGAGACGTGTGGCGCCGTCAATTGTCCACTGACAGTCCTGATTGGTCTCGCCAGGAGAAGCCCGCTTACTCTTAGGGAGAGTCGATAAGCCGGCAGAACGCCCACCTTACGGAGGCAGGCCAGCAGAGACCTGTGTCCACTCCTGACAACTCCCGCTCGGGCAGCAGCAGCTCCAGACGCCCTCACGCGTCCGGCGACGAGCGGAGGAAGCATCGTGATGCTCTACGCGACGGCCGCCGCAGCCCCTGGCCCTCTTCGTCCTCGTCGCGATCGTCCACTTCGCGAGCTTCGGGCCCTCGTCCCGCATCATGCCCGTCTCCCTCCCCTCCCCCCCGCAGGTTACGTCGCCCATCTCCTTAGCTGCTCAGGCGCCGTAGTAGGAGCTCGCCCGACAGGGATCGCCATCGCAGTCACTTCCATCATCGCAGTCGCCCCCCCCCCCCCCCCCCCCCCCCCCCCCCCCCCCCCGTGGCAGGCGCCAGTCCCCCTTCGCCCGGTCGCACCTTGCCCCCGTCCTCCCCCCGGCTTCGCCAGTGGACACGATGCTCGCCGGCTGCTACCTTCTCTCGTCAGGATGTAGATAGCACGATCTCCTCCCGGACCTTGCCGGATTTCGCACCCTTCGCTGGATGACGAGACTCTCGGCCTACTCCCGGTCTCAGCCCTGCTCGGCGTGGACAGCCGCTCCCCCTCTGCCGTGATGGATGTTCCTGCGTTGCCTAGGACTCCTTCGGCGTTGCGCATGGAAACTCTTCTGGGGATCAACGAAGCAGCTCGTCTGTTCGCGGCCGCTCTGCCTGAGGACGCGTGCCCCTGTTCCCCCCGTGCAAGAGGAAGATGTCCACCTTTGTCGACTCAGAGCGTCAGCAGAGGAGGTTCAAGTTGCTGCCTCAGCCCCCTGGCTTTAAGGATCTTAGGGATTCCTTCTAAAGTTCTCCGCACATCTACAGGCCGATTCCCAGGAGTACTCCTTCTTCGCGGATCGCAAGTGGCCGGCTGACCTCGACATCTCCTTCCGCCAGTCCTGGTATGCGGGCCATTCCCAGTCGTTCACCTGTCTCCTTCCCTCGTTGGACCATCTGGCGGTAGCGCAGGTTGGCGGCAACACTCAGCTGAGACGCGCCCTTCCACAACGTCTCTGGTGCGGAACACCTTGGCCTGCGCGGGCTTCCTGGAGCTTCTCACTCAAGCTTTCATCCGTCGCATCGAGGACGCCTGGCAAGCTTCGCTTACACCCCTTCTTGGTGACCTCCTCGCCCTCGCGGCCAACCGGGCAGCTTGTCTCTCCTCGGTCAACGCTATGGCGGCCGCCACCAACTGTGACCTGATGCATCGAGATGCAGTACTACAGGCCTGCCGCGGAATGCCCCCCGATCTGAGGACTCAGCTTCGTCGTGCTCCCCTTGGTGGTCCCCTCCTCTTCGGCGAGACCTGGCAGGAGGTGAAGGACGCGAACTCGGACCGTTGGCCTAGCAGAGTAGCCACCGCTCGCTTTCTAGCAGCCTGCGGACCTCCAGACCCTCTTCGTCCTCCACCAAAGCTCACGCCAGGGCGCCCCGGCGGGCCCCCACCTTCGGCCGCTCCAGACACGTTAGGCTCCGGCAAACTCATCATCCTGTTGAGGTCGGTCGCAAAAACCATGTCGAGATGAATAAATGACCCCTGGGTGCTCTCCACCATCACCGAGGGACTCTCGATATCCTTTTCGTTCGCCACCTCCGTTGACACGCTCCCCTTTGTGGACCGAGTTTACATCGGACGAGCTTGAAGCTATCGCATTGCATGGAGAGGTCGACTCGCTTCTGCAGAAGGCCGCCACAGAGGTAGTGTCTCGTCCCGACTTTTACAGCCGCCTCTTCATGGTTCCCAAGCCGGGCGGCAAGTGGCATCCTGTCATCGATCTCTTGGCGCTGAACAAGTTTATTGCGGCTCTGACCTTTAGCATTATACCACCAGGGCCTTTAGGGCCTCCGTCCAGTCCTTGGACTTCGTGGTCTGCTTGTTCCCAGGCACCTGGCCTCCAGGAGGTATCTCCGCTTTGCTTTCGACGGCGTGATCTACCAGTTTCGGGCTCTTCCGTGCAGTCTCAACCTCAGCCCTTGGGTTTTCACTCGCATCATGGATGCGGTCGTCGCCAAGGCAAGACAGTCGTCTTCCAGTCCGACCTCCAACTACCTAGACGACCTCCTCCTGAGTAATCAGTCAGAGACCGCCCTGATGACGGACAGAAATGTCCTGCTCCTGTTGTTGTCGCGTTTGGGGTTCCTGGTCTACACGGGCAAGTTGGACCTCACTCCCTCTCACCGGTTTATTCATCTCAGCATGGTTTTTGCGACCGACCTCAACAGGATAAGTTTGCCGGAGCCTCGGATCTAGAAGCTAGCATCCTTAGCCGCCCAGGTAGCGCAGGCGGAGTCAGTCCCCGCCAGGGTTTGGCTTCAACTGCTTGGCTTGATAAATGCAGCGGCGGATCTACTCCCCCTCGGTCATCTTTACTCCCGGCCGCACCAGCTGCACCTCCTGCTTCATTGGCGTCCGTCCTCCGGCGACATAGATGCCCCGGTTCCTGTGCCTCAGATCCTTCGCCCCCATATGCAGCGCTGGACAGACACCTTGTGGCTCGCTTCGGGAGTTCCTCTCGCCTCACCGCCCCCTCAGCTCTCGCTTTGTGTGGATACCAGTCTCTCCGGGTCGGGTGCTCACCTGCTACCGAGTTTCCTCTCGACGTCCGGCCTCTGGACTCCGGACCTATCGGACAGACATATCAACTGGTTAGAGCTGCAAGTGGTTTGGCAAGACCTCATCGAGTGGGAAGCGCTCCTTCGGCACCAGGAGCTACTCGTCCTTTCGGACAACGCCACAGTCGTTTCCTACTTTCAGCAGCAGGGCGGTACGCGCTTTCCCGATCTGTGCATTCTCCTCTACTGACTGATGCGCTGGTGCAAGGACCGCTGCGTCTCCCTCCGAGCTTGACACGTTCCAGCACACCTGAACGTGTTGGCCGACTCCCTTTCTCAGCGCGACCAGCTACTCCACACGGAATGGACGCTACGCCCAGTCATCTTTCAAATGATCTGCGCTCACTGGGGACTCCTCATGATCGACCTATTTGCCATGAGGTGGAATCACCAGCTCCCCTTCTTCGTCTCCCCGGTTTCACATCCCCTAGCTGGGCAGTCGACGCGCTCTCCATTCTGTGAGACGGGCTCATCGCACACGCTTACCTCCCGATGGTCCTCGTTCCCAAAGTCCTACTCAAGCTCAGAGGATGCAAGGCGGTCGTGCTGCTGGTCGCCCTGTTCTCCTGGAACAGGTCTGGGACCACCGACCTTCTCAGTCTCGCCACGGGTCCCCCCTCTTCGTCCACCCACCTCGAGAACGATGCTCAAGCAACCCTGCCAGCCGCTATTCCACCCGTGCCCGGAGCGGATTCTCCTTCATTCCTGGAGATTGTGCGGCAAGCCCTCACCGCTAGAGGCTTCTCGAGTGCAGCAGTGGAAGCTATCGCTTCAGCCCGTAGACCCTCGACCAGACGTGTGTACGAAGGAAAGTGGTGAGTGCTTCAATCCTGGTGTGCTGACCAACAACTCTCCCCCACCGATTTGGCTACTCCACAGCTCGCTGACTTCCTCCTCTGGCTCTTTGGAGACCAAGGCCTAGCCCCCTTCACGATCCGAGGATACCTGTCCATGATTGCTGACACTTACCGTCGCCTCTGCCGCCCAGACCCTGGCGAATGCAAAGACCTAGCAGACCTGAGGATGCACTTTGGCCTGCAGTGTTCGGTTCTCCACTTGCTGATTTCTCGCTGGGACCTACCCTGGGTACTGACGTGGCTTAACTCGGACAGGTTCAAACCACTTTACCTGGCTTGGTTCGCGGATATGACACGGAAGACCTGCTTCCTGTTGGCCCTGGCCTCGGCGGCCAGAGTAAGCGAGCTACACGCGCTGTCGGCAAGCCCTGCCTGCCTCCAGTTCAGGGCGGATGGTTCCGTGCAGCTACTCACAGACCCTTCCTTCCTCGCCAAGACCAGGTCTCCCTTGACTGGGCCCCAGGTGTTCACCACACGGCCGCTGAAAGATGTGAACTTTCCCCGGGAGTCCAGGCAACAAGATCCTGTGCGCGCCCTACACGTATACCTCCGCCGAGCCAAGCCCGTCCGTCGAGGACGGTCACGCCTCTCTCTGCCTTTGGCCCACGGCAGAAATGACAATACAGCCCAGGTGATAGCTTCCTGGCTACGCAGTCATACGGTCTGCCTACCAAGACCTCTCCTCAGAGGGTGCGAAGAGGCTCAAGATATGCGCACATGAGGTTCGAGCCATGGCCACAAACGTCGCCTTTGATCGCAACTGTGCTGTTCGAGACATCGTGGCAGCAGTGGGCTGGCGGGCAGAATCTACCTTTGCCCGCTTCCACCTCAGGGATCTGACGGGCCAGCGAGACATCCTCGAACTTAGCTGAAATTGTCGGGAGTTTTGCGACTGGGTGGTTGGCTCTGTCTTAGCCCTCTCAGGGGGTAAGTTGGGCGCGGCACCCACCTCCTTTTCGCAATTCTTCCATAAAGTAATGTCATCGGTAATGTTTTTGAAGAAACAAATTAAATTTTCTCTAAAATGTATTTTTTCGAAAAATACTAACCGATGACATTACTCGGAGGACCCTCCCACCTACCCCGCTTGCCGCTGGTAAGCTAAGTATCACGACTGACTGGTCACACCTCGTGGCATGTGACCAGATGGGCAGGGGCGGGAAGCAACTCTCGGCCCTCATCAGGGTTCCCTGAGTGCCTCCCGGGTTGTGTAGGAACACAACAGGTTCTTAGGCTGAAATTGAGTAAGTAGTAGACACTTCCATAAAGTAATGTCATCGGTAAGTATTTTTTAAAAAATACATTTTAGAGAAAAATTAATTTTTCAAGGATATAGATACCTTCAATGACCTTTTTTGAATCGTGTCCTTGCTAAGCTATAGCATGCACGTAAACACACATACACATAATTTTATATATATAAAAGTATACATAACAATAACAGTGAAAAGTACAGGCAACAATAATTCCATTTGAAATAATCAATGTTCACATTACACCACACACACAGAGATATATACCAGTCTGCACACACACACACACGCGCGCGGAGACAATAGCCTCGGAGTGGGTTACCTACCATTTATGTAAAAATGGGTCCCCATATTTCTATTTATTCTAGGGCTCTGGAATTGATGTGAATGTTTAGAACTCACCTTAAAACTAAGCTCTATAACTTAAAATAAAATTGACATTTTCTAGCAACGGAGCAAACTGGATGGAGAAAAAATGGGTTTCTACCAATAAAGTGGCATTACAGTGAAAATGGGTATCACTTCAAATCATTCATTTAAGCATGTACTATCTTAAGAAAATTAGGTGTCTGTAATAAGGTAAAGTTCAGGGAATATTTTATGCTTCTTTTTCAATTTCATTTGATATCATTCTTTTCTTTCAACTTAATGTGTTTTTAGAAGCATGTCGGGCAACAGTTTTTATTAAAACTGTTTTAAAACCTCTTTTAACTCAACATTTGTTAATGTTAAAAGTGTTTTAATTTACAAACGTGTAACTGTTGTAGCCAACGTATCCCCTATAGTGCTGGCTATTTGTCTCTTCAAAAACTTTACTGATGGCATTACTATTAGGTCCTACACAGACAGCCTGGCAGCAGAGGCAGAAAAGGCAGCAGGTAGCGGGAACATGAAACAGCTCTATGACATTACCAGAAGATTGTCAGGCAAGTATGGCCATACAGAAAGACCAGTAAAAGACAAAGAAGGCAAGCCTATTGCAGACAGAGCAGACCAACTCGACAGATGGGCCGAGTATTTTGAAGAGTTACTGAACAGACCCAGCCCACCCGACCCCCCAGACATAAAGCCAGCAGAGACCGACCTACCCATCAGAACCTATGCGTGTGGGAGAGAAAGCGCGACTGTACATACCCTCTGCATGTGTTGCTCAAAATAAGCTGGTGTTGTGTGTGAGTGAACTCGGAGTTTCTTTCATGGATGAAAATGTCACACAGTGTAGCGGTAATTTTACCGTGTTCACTGTCTGCGAAGGGTACTGAACCAAACTGGTTGTCTCCTTCGATTCGTTCACAGTGGGAGCGAATCTAAGGAGACAACCAGTTTGGGACTGAACAAGAGAAATACGTTTGTTTTGACAACTTGCATCATGACGCTTCCAACACAGTTCTAACTCGGACTCCGAAAAGCCTAATCATTTTGATTCGATGGAATGTGAGCTCGCTCTCTTCTCGGTTTCGGTCCCCTTTTTTCAGCAGAGCGGTTTGTTTAAATTGCTGTCATCGCGCCTAATACACTATGGAAGGCAGTCACTGAATCAGCTCGCGCAGCTTCTTGTTTGTAAGGACCAGCAAAATGATAGAGGCAGGCAAGAGGCAGGATTCTCATTTGCTTTCGCATCTGTGGGCACCATGAGGATCTATGTTTATTCCAGACAGGAGGTGTTTATCATTGAGTGTATCTCGGACAGTGTGATAGTGGTCCTTTCTACAGATGAGAAAAGGCATAGATCCTCAAGAGTCCGCCAAGCAAGTTACAGGACCGTGACTCATGAGAATCTGTGCCTAAGTTTTGCTTTTTCAGTTCACACAATTTTAATTTCCAGGCTGAGTGGGGGAAAGGGAGCGAGATGGGCTATTGTGGTTTGCAGTGAGTTTCAGCCGTTTCTTTTGTTTTTCAGTAACCGTACATCAATGACCATATTATAAATGAACACACTTTTTCCCCCTCTTTTGTTCTGGTAAAGACAGAGTCAGGTTCACTACGGAATATACTTGAATCTGCTGAGGCACATATAATTCTGAAAACTTAGAAATTTAAAAGCCAGGTTACAAATTTACAATATATACTGACACAGTTCTAGCTCAGACTCCAAAAAGCCTAATCATTTTCATTCGATGGAATGTGAGCTCAAGCTATTCTGTTTCTGTCCCCTTTTTTCAGCAGAGCGGTTTGTTTATAATTGCTGTCAACTCGTCTATTACACTATAGAAGACAGTGAATCAGCTCGCGTAGCTTCTTGTATGCAAGGACCAGCATAATGATAGAGCCAGGCAAGAGGCATGATTCTCATTAGCTTTCGCATCTGCGGGCGCCATGAGAATCTATGTTTATTCCAGACTAACAGAAGGTGTATCTAATTCAGTGTGATAGTGGCCCTTTCTACTGATGAGAATAGGCATAGATCCTCAGAAGTCCGTCATGCAAGTTACAGGACCGTGACCCATGAGAATCTGTGCCTAAGTTTTGCTTTTTCAATTCACACAATTTTAATTTCCAGGCTGAGTGGGGGAGGGGGAGGGAGATGCGCTTCATGTGTTTTGCAGTGAGTTTCAGCCGTTTCTTTTGTTTTTCAGTGAACCATACATCAATGACCATATAAATGAACACACTTTCCCGCCCTCTATCGTTCTGTTAAAGACAAATTCGGGTTCACTACGGCCGGAATATACTTGGATCTGCTGAGGCACATATACGGGCAGAAATTTAAAAGCCAGGATACAAATTAAAAATATATACTAAAATGGGCTTGGATAGGGCTATTATTTGGCTGAGGGCTGGGGACAGTACACGGCTTTAGCCAGCCTCGAAGGCCGCTTTCATCAGATGGTATGGCAGAAGGTTCTCTGTTCCGTCTGATGTGCACAGAGACAAATGAACCTATCAAGAAACATTCATTCTACTGTTACCGCATACTTTCACGAGGATAAATATATTCTTGTTGGCATCAGACGGATGGCATTCACTGCCTAGCAATGTTCTCCCATAACCAAAGACAAAACTCCCCAAGAGGCATAGATCTTCATGAGTTCCGTGCAGAATGCGGGGGCTTGTGAGAAGCTAAATGTACTGTATGTATCTTGGTGGCTAGTGTTGCCTCTATGCTGCTATGTTTACGCAGCCGGGATAAAATCGCGACCACCGAGCCCAAAACAAAACACCCATGGCTGTCAACACGTGCGATTCGATGACCGTTCCGGCACTGCGGCGTAGAATAGCCGTAGAATGGTGCGATGCTCATGCTTCCTTTAGGTTCACGGCAGTACAAACTCGAGTTTGGAGACTAACTGAACAGCCATGAATAATAATGTGTAGACTTTATATCTTGGCTTTAATGGGACTATTGTTATTACCAGTACTGACAGAAACCTCTCATTTGTAGGAGTAGGACAAGTTTTTCACAGGGCCTGCAAAAGGCATAGATTCTCATGAACCCCTGCAGCTGCATGAGCTTGTGAAAATTCTAAATTGATGCCGTTTATTTTCTAGGGGTACACCCCATTTACTTTCATCTTGGATGGAGTTAGTCATGAACCATGACAATCTGTGACCATCTCGCCCAGAAATCCAGACCAAAGCGATGAAGCCAAGAGTGTAAGATGCAAAAAAATGCTAAAAAGGGAGAAGAAAAAAAAATGCTTAAAACGGAACAGTGCTCCTTTCTAAGCGTGTTTCTTTTTTTTTTGTTGTTTTTTTTTTTTACTGAGGCTCGCCCCGTTTCAGTCATGGATGAAATGAGATGCCATCTCTGACCAAACTGCCCTTTTTCTACAGACGCTTGGTTCGCGTTACCATCATAATTGTCCAGAACAATGCTGCCCGCCTCGTCCTCGGAAAGAACAAATCCGACCACATCACTCCCCTGCTCAAACTCCTTCACTGGCTTCCCATCCCCCCCAACGCATCCAATACAAGATTCTGTCTCTCTGCTACAAATCCCTGAACAACTGCGCTCCCGCCTATCTCTCAAACTTCACCCCTACACTCCTCCCCGCTCCGCCTCCACATCCCCCGCACCAAACTCAGCACTTTCGGCCCCCGCTCCTTCTCAGTATATGGTCCTGGAACACTCTCTGTCAGAAACACTCTCTCTCCTCCTTCTAGTCCGCCCTCAAAACTTGCCTCTTTAACAGTTCTAACACTATGCCACCACACTCCCCACCCTAAGCAGACTGTCATAATGTATTTCACTATTTGTGGTACGTGAGTCGTCTAAAGCGTGCGCATGCGTGCGCGAGTTGTGAGTGCGCGCTTCGAGTTATTTATTATAAGAGCATTATAAATACCGTTATTATTATAAATCGGGCTACACTGTCCAGCTATCGCACCCAATACCCAAGACGCTACTTGATGTGAAAGAGGCAAGAAAGACCATCGAAGCAATTGTGTTGTGCGAGACGGCTTTACTAGCCTGTTGGGCATTAAACCGGCATAATTAACCCATATCATACTGAGGCTAAAAGCTTCAAATTTGTACACTGCCATATGCAAGCTACATTATAGTATTTACATATAAGGATATAGACCAATGGCTTTAGTTCAAGGGTAGTGCCTAGAGGCGCCAAGCTATTCTGGCACTACCCTTGAACTATTTTAGTCAAACTTATTTTTCACACTGGTGTATTCCAAATGATAAGGGTTCACTCACATGCTGGTCTGTGATTTTGGATCTTACGGCTTCAGCTGTAAGGTTCAAAATCACAGGCCAGCACCTTTTCTTTTCTCAAAACAAATTCCATCATGTTTTGACGTTTTATTCAAACCTTTCATTAAAATCAAAAGACAAGAACCCAAGCTTTGGTTGAACAAAATCTTCATTCTGAATTCCCACAGTGACCTGCACAAATTCTTTATGAAATACTGGAAACTTTTGTTGTTGGTAGTGCTTTTTGTTGAGGTGATTCCCGTAGGAATCGCCTTGACAAAAAGCACTACCGACGGCCCAAGAGTTGATGAAACTGAATAGCATAGTCAAACTACACATGAAAATAAATCCTTCGTAAACAAACAAAATATAGCTTGTATATAAAAACAACTAAAGCAAAGTACCAATATGAAAAAACACAATATTTCTAGCGTGCAGCATGCATTATGTATATAAACGATATTGGTTAGAAGTGTCGCATCATTGGCTGCTCTAGGCTGACTGCTTACTTGCTGAATAAGATATGTGTACAACTTTTTTTTATGAAAAAAAACAAAACATGTCCTATGCTATTTGACAGTGTGTGTATCAGACAACTTATAGTGCCCCAGTGACATGGATGAAGGGAAGTACATGTGCAATGCACATCCAATGCACCAGGATTATTGCCATTACAAAGGTGAAGACCACCCCCTTCCCCCTTTCTCCATCCTGCTCATCCTCTTTTCATTTTGTGCTTTCCGAAGCTCTGGTCAAAAGCCTCTTCAAAATGTAAAGTCTGACGGCACGTCTGCTACGAACTTTAGTTTCGACATGCATTAACTCTCAAACTCCCAGAACTAAATGACTTCCATTCGACAGAATGGAAATCATTTAGTTCTGGAAGTTTGAGTTATGACACCAACGGTACAGTTTTTGTTTGCAGGAAGACAGCAAACTTGCATGAAGCACCTTAAGATACTTGTTAATTAAAATACCGATTAAAATATAACCGTCAGCAGGTGAGCAGCCAGCCTCTGCACACAGCCTGTGTGGGAGTCAGAACAAAGCCAATCTTCTGCCCCTAAGCCCTGCCCCCTGACCCAAACCAGTCGCACGCCCTGCATTTGCCACTGAACTCGTACACCCTTTCTGGCCACGGAACTTGGCGGAAACAAGTCCTGCACCTTGCCATGGATCACAGTCCGTCAGCAATCTTCAAATGAAAGCCAAAGTGAGCCTACGTCGCCCACATGCCAGATTTACCACTTCACCACCAAGAAACATGCAAGAGACATAGATCCTCATGAGCCCCCACAGCTGCGGGGGATCATGAGGATCTATGCCTCTTGCTGACGCCACTTTGTATCTACGTTCACTGAAGATCTGTAGCTCTTTCTCACTGCATTAAATTTATTTTTAAAAAAAAAACACCTTCGACCATTGGCCACAAAGGGCTTAACCCTCTGGCTGTCGATAGCAATTCTGAATTGCTATGGACACCCAAAGGATTAATAAATTCAGCCACACACCCTGCTGTCGCCACTGGACTCTGTCCCCTTGAAATGATTCTCTCTAAGAAATCAAACTACATCAACCCAGAAACATCGCAGACTTAAATCTAAAATCTCGGCATCCTAGACTAAAAGCAGCATGACTGTAGGGGTCAAAGGGCAGGTCTTTCTGGAGACTACATGTGGACCTTCCCATGAGAAAAACACTCTGTCATTACAAGGTGAGCTACAGCACAGTTGAGACAGGAAAATACATGGTATCGATAGTCGCAGAAAAATCATCAATCACAAACAAACCTATCACAACGGTGCAATAAATTCACTTGACACAAGCTCGTGAGACTCTCCTTATCCAAGGCCGCAACACATAGAAACAACATAGAAGTAGGCCAGATAATGTACAAAATTAAAATAATTCTGTTGAACCAGCCAGCCTGCTCCGTCTTGCAAGAGTCAAATTCGCATGAAAACATGCCTCTTGCCAGTAAAGAGTGTTCTCACATCGCAATTTAAGGTACTCATCCAAAGTTTAATGTAACTGTTAAAGCTGTTCTTAATTAGACGAACTATTGATCGGCAAACCTAGATCGGCGATCTTTTAGTTTGTTTCTTAATTAAGGTATAACGAATCTAGGCGAACTTCAGCAAACCAGGTTTGCCATGGTTCTCTTTCTTAACTGAAGTGCGTACTTACTGTCTGCGATTTGAACGATGTTTGTTTTTGTACTCCTTGCAGTAGCGACCCCACAGTGTTGCGCCGCCCACAAATCAATAAAAATAGGTCTTGTTCTTCGCACGAGTGAAATATCGCCGTCCGCCATATTTGTTTGTATCGGTGACTGTCTTCTTATCTCCAACGCAGAAGAGGGTAAAAGTTTTGACCTATCAGAGAAAAGGTTCGCCATGGTTTGCTCAACACGTTCAGCGAACCTTTTCCGACAGCGAACTATGGTTTGCCGAGGTTCGTGAACTACTTCGAACTAGGTTCGCCGTATATTTAGATCGTCCAATTAAGAACCAACCTGGTTTGTCCGAGATTGTGAACTGTAGTTCGTCAGAGTTCGCGAACTAAAGTTCGTTTAATTAAGAACATGCTTGCGAAAGATGCATGCCACATTGACCACTGCGATCAAGTGAAGATGTCCTGTGTACAGCTTTGATGTCCTCGCTGTCAAGAGGCACTACCTCATGTCTGATCTAATTCTGATTAACCCCCTTATGCATGCAGCCTCTGGTACTGTAAACAGTACCAATGGCTGCATGCACAAGGGGTGGGGGGCGGGGGGGGGGGGGGGGGGGTCTGGACCAATTCCTAATTATTACAACCTTGGAAACCCGAACGGCCGCTGAGCAGCAACAAAAATAAAATTTGTGTGCACTGCATAAGTATATAAACACGAGTTGATTGCATAGACATAATACAGTGTGTAAGCAGCAGTTTGTACCGGTGATAAACAGATTTTTTTGGGTTCATCATAGTTTTTGTGTGATTAGAAAACAGAATCGTTCATCGTAAAAAACAGCCAGAATCATCGTTTCATTATGTTGACTGGCGCGCCAAACAATACAGACCAAAAAAAAAACAACAAAAAGGCAATAATTGTAGCAAAAGCTGCGTATGCAGTGCGTACCCTATTTTCCAGACAAAAATATCAACTGAAAAAAATGTGTATTCTTTAGTTTGTATTTGTTTCAGAACAGCACTTTTTCCAGTCTAGCAACTCTTGAGATTACCGCAAATGCAAAACCAACAATTAAGTCTTTAGCGGCCGGCAACACTTTATGTCCAGGTGATTCCTGTAGGAATCGCCTCGACAAAAAGCGCTACCACTACAGCCAAAGGGCATGGGCCATTTGAAGCAAAGTGAAGTATATTGCTCCGACAGCATTTTATACAAGCGTAAACGGCAGAATGTTTAAAAAGTACAAACAAATCGCCTAATTCTAAAGGTGGGTGCTTCGATTTGTTCAGCTGTCGGTGCTACCTTCTACATGCAAAGTTAACGTGAAACTTGTACTCCAATGACAAACATTCTGCCATGTGACTAGACATGTTTTTGTTAACCCTTTTAGCCCCGGGACCCTGCAGCAGGAGATGGATCGATCATGATAATTCAAGGCAGGCGCCAAGCTCATCTGGCACTACCCTTGAATTATGATCGATCCATCTCCTACAACAGGTACAGTTAGACAACGCCTCCAAAAGTTTGGAAATGCGGCCATGGTGTTAAGAGGGTTAACAAAGTGAAGAATTTGATGCTGGATGTTAAGCCATTACATCCTGAGGAAGATTTTTTTTTTTAAATTTGCGTCTTGTCCTGTGATGGCTACATTACAAATTAGATCAACCATTCTAGTTCACGGGTGGTGCCTGAATAGCTTGGCGCCTCAGGCTATCCTGGCACCACCCTTGAACTGTCAGTCACATTTATTTCAAGCAATAGTGTATTGAGATGAAAAGGGTTTTAAAGCTTTACCTCTGGTACTGTCAGGAGTTTTCCTGTAGGACAAGGTCTCTTACTGGCCCCCATCTACATCTCAGTTTCATACCCCTTGACTGCTATTGACAACACAGGTCAGCGGGGGAAAAATGCCTGCGTCATGATATTGCTCCGCGGAACAGACACTTTTTCACATAATACCGCTTGGCAGAAATGATGCATATTTGTATGATGCGTATTTGTATTACACCACTTGGCAGAAAAAGACACTTATTCATATTATGATACCACTTGGCGCAAATGTTATTTATATTATAATACTGCTTGGTGGAAAAGTCGTGTATGCGTATTAAAATACCGCTTGGTGGAAAAGTCTCATGTGCGTCTTTTCCGAGCGGTATCGTCGGCAGCAGTCAACGGGTTGAGGGTACAGGTGTCACTGGGTGCGGATTCTAAACGACTGTTTAGCGGTTAATATAAAGAGAAATTGTTCTTCATAAGCTCCTTGTGTGCCTAGCCACTGGTGCTCATGAAAAGTACCAGTGGCTGAGGTATTAAACTCATTCAAGGCACCTCGCATCAATAGCTATCGCAGCTATTGATGCGAGGCGCCTTGACGAGTTAGAAGGGAATGCATTACAATACACTGAAGGCATTTACACTGGTAAAAACAATATCTGCGTATCACATGATCAAAAATGATACAAAAAAAGACCCTAATTGCATCATTAAATTACTTGGTTAACCTAACTGTGCATGCAGTCACCAGAACTGTTTACAGGACCGATGGCCGCATGCACAAGGAGATTATTACAAATCATCACCACCATCAAACCAAACTGGACGGACTTTCTGTGTTGAGGCAAACGATGGTACCTACCTATTTCAGAACATACGATGATGTATAAAAGCATCAGTAGAAAGCTATAAACAATTTGTACATGTACATGATGTGTAGCGTTTCACATAAACAAACTGCCGGTACGACATGATTGTACCCCCAAAAAGCGTGTGAAAGCTTCAAACTGACAACTTGCAAACGCTCTGCACGATATTAAAGTGGAAGAAAACACTGAAAATTATTTATTTTTTTTGACAAACAAGTGTATATGTATGTTCAATACTCACATTATCATCACCAAAATTAAGGATAGCAAAACAGGTCTGTCAACCTCGTGTTCTGCATACAATGGACGGATAAAAATAAGCTGCGTTGCATCGTGTTATTTTTCGCAATAAGAGGGAGCTAATCACCACTCTTGAATAAACAGTTCCTCAGCCACCAGTGGAAGGCACAGATGCTCATGAGCCCCTGCAGTTGTAGGGGCTCATGAGGAGCTATGCCTCTTTCTGCCTGAGATTGCACCTTTAAACTTCCTCAGACTGGGACAGACATCTGGATGAAATGAGGACCGTAAAACAAGTTTATGACAAGATCTGACAAATTATCTGCGATAACATGGACGGAGATCCTTTTGTTGTACTGTACACATTGTTAACTCATTCAGCCCTGACACGCCACAACAAGACATGGATCAGGCATGATAGTTCAAGGGTGGTGCCAGAACAGCTTGGCGCCCATAGGCGCCAAGCTAATCTGGCACCACCCTTGAACTATCATGCTCAATTGTAATACAGCCTTCAAAGGGCAACTTCAAAATTTGGGGATTTCAGTCCTGGGGCAGAATGTGCTAAATCTCCCCCTCACGATTCAGACAAAAACTTCTCTTTTTGCCCAAACTGAACCTTAACGCTCCTGTACAAAAAGCAAACATGCTTTCCATCGCTTAACCCCTTCACTGCCAAAAAAAAGTTAAACAATCCAACTGCAAGAGACACAGATCCTCAGGAGCCCCCGCAGTTGCGGGGGCTCCTGAGGATCTATGCCTCTTGCCGACACCTCTCCGTGTTCCTTGCACAACCAGGGCTCTTTGTCATTGAATTTACAATAATTTTAGATACACAATTTGCAACCTCTGGCAGTGAATGGGTGTAAGTAATCTGAAAGACCCACAACATGCAGCGTTCGAGGTACCAACACTTGCGCAACTCCAAAACACGCCTCCGACAACTAGTGCTGACCGACAAGGAACCAAAAAGTAACGTACAAATTACAAGATTATATGGGCTCGAGACAGAACTACTATACAACAACAAACATGTAAAACTGCTCAGTGTGCATAGACTAGAGTGTCACGTAAGGTCCACATACAAGTAGTTCCAAGATTTTTGTCATTAGAAAAAAAAAAGCGATAAAAGACAATGGCACAGTACGCAAGAGGTCGTCAGACTGACATCAGAAACAGCTGCATGGGTTAAAGTTGGCAATGGTGGAAATACACATGCCAGCATTTTCAAAGCAGTTTTGTGGTTTCTCCTGCAATCTAGGCACGAAAACCCATCTGTTTCTATTTTTGTGGATAATATGTTCCATTATGAAAATACGAAATTTTATGTAAGATTTTGATTCATGGATTTTCAACTTCCTGACTGCCAACTGTCCCCCATGTAGCTGACGTCGGTCTGACAACTTTTGCCTACTGGGTTTAATGTACAAAAGACAGCATCCTTCAAAAGGCAAATTCGTCATGAGTTCTGTTCACCAGCGGCCGCTGAGACTGGCGAGGTCTGGTCGGCGGCTCATGATGGAGGGCGCCCCGTTGGGTGTGTACGGGTGGGAGGTGGGGCCCGGGTGAGCCTGCTGCAACATCCGCCGCTTGTTCAAATCTGGCAAACCGACCAGATAAATAAAAAGGTAAAGAAAGATGCAACAGTTAACTGAATTTTTAGATACACAATTAACATCAACCGTGCTTCCCACTGAGTGGCCACAGATTAGCCAAACAGTCAACTTTTGCTTATCACAAGGATGAATATAACAAGTTGGATAGATCTGCACTTGTTCAAAGGTCCCGTCAACACTATTGCGGTACAAATTACGTCACTTATAACAAACTTATATAACATGAAATATTTGGGTCCCAAGACGATTTGTTACAACTTAAGTTTACTCAATTTATGATCAGCTGAGAAAAATATTTTTGGGAAACTTTTGTCTCTCATATCCAAAAAAGGTCTTGAGGTGCAATGACTTCTTGCACCACCTTTGAACTATCATGGTTGATCCACCTCCGGCTGCAGTGTGTCAGGGCATAGAACTCTTCATCTGTCTGCAGTGCTTTTTGTCCACAACAAAAAGCGCTACAGCCAGCCAACGGCTTTAAGGTGAAAGAAGAGCCATGGAAACAGTACCTGCAATAGCCAGCAGCATCTTGCGTCGAGCGCCAAACGTGGAGATACCCAGTTCCTTCAGGTCCTGATCTGTCAGCGTCAGGAATGTCGCCAGGTCAATCTGCATGAGCGTAAGAAAATTACTTGAAGATCACTTGTTAACCCTTTGGCTGTGGGTAGCATTTTTGTCATGATGATTCCAGCAGGAATCATCATGACAAAAATGCTACCCACAGCCAAGGCCTTTAAATAAAGCAACAATTGACAGCAGCCTGTTCTGAATACCTCCACTGAGATGCATACTACAAACAATGATCAGTGGATGTAACAAAATCCTGACAGGCCCAAATTATATTTTTGTCGTATCTAAAATGTGTTATAAAAAGCTGATTAACCCTTGTAGCCCTGGATCCCTACAGCAGGAGATGGCTTGACCATGATAATTCAAGGCTAGTGCCAGATAAGCTTGGCGCCTGAAGGCGCCAAGCTAATCTGGCGCTACCCTTGAATTATCATGGTCAAGCCATCTCCTGCAACTGGTACATAGTTGTTAGGCAACACCTCCAAAGTCCGAGAAATGGGACCTTGGGGCTAAAAGGGTCGAAAGTGTGAACAAGACCTCATTACAGTACACTTTAGCCATCAAAAATAGCCAGGGGATTCAAATTTTCTTGTTGCTATATCCAACATTTGTTATAAGCAGAGTAGTTTACACAGAATGTTGTCGGGGCCTCTGAAAAAGCGTTGTTATATCCGCCCTCGTTATAAGCGAAATAGACTGTACATAATACAACACTCGTTACGATCAACATTATTATCAGTGAAGTTATATTATAACCTTGTTTACTGATCATTAGACAGCTATCTCCAAAATTAACAAGAATCTTTGCTAGAATATTTCTTGACATAAGGTCAACAGCAAAAGTCAGCAAGAAATATGTGCTAGTCTGTGATGTATGGTTGAAACCAACGGACAGAGAGGAAAAGGGCCCAGAATTCCGATGGGTGTAGGTGCGAGTCAGTTATCATCAAGCTGTCATGAGAGATATCTGGTGCATATAAAACCCGCCATGACCGTATTTCCTCCCCTCCTTTTTGCTCCTGCAGCTCCCTGGCTGACCAAAGGCTTTTCGTATTTCACAGATTGTGGCTGACTGAAAATCATATCTCCACATTTACTATAAACTATATACTTATACCCATTTTTACACTTTATTGTTATCACTAGGCTGTTGTTCACAGCAACATTGCAGCAAACTTTCGATGATGACTCACGAGTCGCTGCTACCGTTTGAACAACAATAATGATAAACACACAGTATGGTAATTTAACTGCAATGGACAAAACGGTCAATAATAACAAAACGGTCAATAATAATTAAGACACATTTAGTACAAAATTGTACGTGGGCTTCTCACAGTAAGTTTTATTTTGCGCACGTAGTCAAGGAAAGGGGGGACAAAAAAGAAAGGGACTATTGCTCTGCCGTCCGCTGTAACATAAACAATTCCGACGGTACTGCGGGTGCTACTGGGCTTGTGGGGCAATGTGTTTTGGAGGGGTATCGGGTTGAGGAGAGAAGTGAAAAGCACATTCCAGTACAGGGCTACACAGTGTGCAAAAGACCATTGGGGTGAAATCGTATTCAAGGGTAGTGCCAGATTAGCGAAGGCGCCAAGCTAATCTGGCACTACCCTTGAATTATCATAGGCCCCCAGACAGCTCTGTGCGAGCCAACTGCAGCTGACATGGACCCGACAGCAGTATGCTTACTGGGTCGGTAACATCGCTGACCACACAAATGTTACAACATAGAGGAGGAGAGAAAGAGACATACCTCCTGTTGCTGAAAGAGGTCGGTGTATTTGCCCAGCCCCAGCTTGCTGAACAGTTCCGCTAGGTCCGTCTTACCCATACTGTCTGTCGGCACACACTGACCCATTCCATAGTCATCTGAAACACGTACAGTAAAAGGCTGCTTACTAAATCCATGGGCGATAGTGCAAAAAATGTAAATGACTAAAAACGGTCCACGGAATAACTATGCCCCATTACCCATGGCCAGCACACCCTCTCTTGGCTTGACTTCGCGAACGAAGATTCTATAGGGGTTGCCCACGACGTCTGCAGGCATGTTCATGGCTGCGGAGGCCAATCCGGGACAGGCAGGTTCGACCGCAGTGGCTGCAGGGGAAGGTCTGGCCAGGGTTCTGAGTTTCGACATCTGTTTTTTCTCCTGAGCCGCTTGTCCTTAAGGCTAGCTCTGCGAGAGTCCTCAAAAGAGACGGCTGCCTTGTAAATGGTGGAGCGCCTGGTGTCGCGGTCCGCAGCAAGCGAAGACCACTGGCAGTGGTCGATTTGGCAGGCACTAAGTGACTTCTCGAGACAGTCTTTGTATCTCTTCTTTGGTGCCCCTCTGTCTCAGTGTCCAGCTCGCCGAACAGGGTGATCTTGGGTAGGCGATGATCCTCCATCCTGGAGACGTGCCCCACCCAGCGAAGCTGTGTCCGCAGCAGCAAAGCCTCGATGCTCACAGTTTCCGCCTGTTGAAGGACCTCGACGTTGTTGACATAGTCACTCCAGTGAATGTCGAGGATGGTACGCAGGCAGCGCTAGTGGAAGCGTCCGAGGAGTCGTAGTTGGCTGCGGTAGAGGGCCCAGGACTCGGAACCATACAGCAGGGTGGTGAGGACGACAGCTCTGTACACGCTGATCTTGGTGCCTTTCTTCAGCTGTTGATTGTGCCACACTCGCTTAAATAGTTGCCCGAAAGCACCGTTCGCTTTTGGGGATTTTGAAACAGCTGAATCTGACTCCAGGTTTGATGACTGTTGCCCATGTAAATCCAACAGTGCATTCATTACATGTGTACAGATTTTAACTTTGACTTTCTGGGTTAGTTGGTAGCTAAGGCCATAGCTGAAGCGGTAGACTGCTAGACTTGTCTGATCTGTGTGCTTTTGAAATTACCATCATAAAGTCAAAAACACGCAACACCTTGAACCCTAGGGTTACACTACAGTTTCCAAAAGTAAAAGTTGTCCTGCAAAGGCTACATTACAGTTCAGAAGATAGCTCATTACATTACAGTTCAGTAAATAGCTCCACCATGAACAGAGGTCAAACTTACATTTTTTCCTGGGGCTGGGGAATTCGCCAGGCGCTCGATTGAGGGGAGGGACGGTGGATGTCTTGGAGTCCTTCCATGGATCTCTGTCGATGTCAAGGTCCATATCCGAAGTTGGGTGCTGGGGCTGTGCAGAAAAATAATTAACCCGTATCATTCGGAATACACCAGTGTGTGAAGTAAGTTTGACTAAAATAGTTCAAGGGTAGTGCCAGAACAGCTTGGCGCCTCTAGGCACCAAGCTATTCTGGCACCACCCTTGAACTAAAGCCACTGGTCTATATCCTTATATGCAAGTACTATGGCAGTGTACAAATGTAAAGCTTTTAGCCTCAGTATGTTGTGGGTTAATGCATCAATATTGGCCTGTCACTCCTGCACATTTGTGATGTGCTACTTACAATCAAACCAAAAACCCCTTTCAACCCTTTCAGTGCCAGTGACAAAAAAAAAAAAAAAAATGCACGTCCGAAACCACTGAACACTGACCAAAATGTGTGTGAAGAACACAGATTAGAGTGGGACCAATAGGTATAAGAACATAAGACTAACAAGAGACATAATCCCTCATGAGCCCCCGCGACTGCGGGGGCTCATGAGGGCTTATGTCTCTTGCAGCTGTGTGGTGTTTGCCTTACCCCCGGCAGTAAAAGGGTTGAAATGTGCTCATAATTATGTGAACTGAAACACACCGCTCAAGCCATTAGATCCAAAATCACAGACCAGGACAAACTGACAAAAATTCTGCAGACAGGCAGAAAGGAAACCTTCAAGTTTGTACAGTAGGGTGCATATTCTGTGCACATTAGCTTCACTGTTGTTCGCTGTGTTTTGATCACCAATGAAATTTTTTAAAAAATATGAACCTGCTTACTTACGCCTGTCACCCCTACCCGGGTATAGGCCGTCGACGAGAGACCTCCAGCGACTCCTGTCCTGTGCTTCTCCTTCGATTCTACTCCAGGTGGTTCCCAGTCTCTTGATGTCTGCTTGGAGGTCTCGACGCCAGGAGTTTCTCGGCCTACCTCTTTTCCTCTTTCCCTGGGGGTTCCATGACAATACCTGCCTAGTGATACTGGAAGCTGGCTTTCTCAGACTGTGACCGATCCATCCCCATCTTCTTCGCCCAATTTCATTCTCTGCTGTTATCTGCTCTGTTCTCTCCCAGAGTCTGACGTTGCTGATCTTCTCTGGCCAGTGGATTTTCAAAATTCTTCTAAGGCAACTGTTCATGAAGGTCTGTACTCTGTTGACTGTGGTTTTTGTCAATCTCCATGTCTCTGCTCCATATAGGAGAACTGCTTTTACATTGGAGTTGAAAATCCGGACTTTGGTGTGTTGTGACAGATCTCTGGAACTCCACACTTTTTTCAACTGGAGAAAGGCTGCTCTGGCTTTACCGATTCGTGCTCTGACATCTGCATCAGTGCCGCCTTTTTTGTCTATGATGCTCCCGAGATAGGTGAAGGACTCCACCTCCTCCAACGGGGTGCCAGCAAGCAAGACTGGTTCTTCCCTGGTTGCATTCAGCCTCATTGTCTTTGTTTTCTGTTTGTGAATGGTGAGGCCCACTTGGGACGAGATGTCAGCAAGCCTCGTGGTCTTGTCCTGCATTTGTTGATGAGTGTGGGACAGTAATGCCAAGTCGTCTGCAAAATCGAGGTCGTCAAGCTGTATCCACAGTGTCCACTGTATTCCACCTCGTCTGTGCTCTGTGGTCATCTTCATGACCCAGTCTATGGCCAGTAGGAAGAGGAACGGAGACAGCAGACACCCCTGCCTGACACCAGTTCTGACCTGGAGCTCTCTGGTGAACTGCCCTTCGTGGATCACGCGACATGTCATGCCATCATAGCTGCTCTTGATCAGGCGGACGAGCTTTGTGGGTACACCGTAGTGTCGTAGGAGTTTCCACAGAGTCTCTCGGTCCACGCTGTCAAATGCTTTCTCATAATCCACAAAGTTGACGTACAGCGGGGAGCTCCACTCCAGAGACTGTTCCACGATGATGCGGAGAGTGGCGATCTGATCTGTACATGATCGGTTCTTCCTAAATCCTGCTTGCTGGTCTCTCAGCTGGGGGTCAACGGAGCTCTTCATTCTCTCTAGGATGATCCTGTTGAAGACCTTTCCTGGTACTGACAGCAAGGTGATTCCTCTGTAGTTGGAACACTTGCTGAGGTCGCCTTTCTTGGGAAGCTTGATTAGGTACCCCTCCTTCCAGTCAGCTGGCATCACCTCCTCTTCCCAGATCTTTCCAAACAGTGGGTACAGCATCTCAACTGTTGTCTCTAGGTCTGCTTTCAGAGACTCCGCTGGGATGCCATCTGGCCCTGCTGCTTTGCCATTCTTCAAAAATGCCACTGCTTTTCTGATCTCTTCCCGGCTGGGTCTGTCACAGCTGATGGGTAGGTCGGTCTCTGCCGGCTGGATGTCGGGGGGGTCGGGTGGGCTAGGTCTGTTCAGTAACTCTTCAAAATACTCGGCCCATCTGTCGAGTTGGTCTGCTCTGTCTGCAATAGGCTTGCCTTCTTTGTCTTTTACTGGTCTTTCTGTATGGCCATACTTACCCGACAATCTTCTGGTAATGTCGTAGAGCTGTTTCATGTTGCCGCTGCCTGCTGCCTTTTCTGCCTCTGCTGCCAGGCTGTCTGTGTAGGCCCTCTTGTCTGCCCTGATACTCCTCTTCACCTCGCGGTTGGCTTCCGAGTATTCCCCCTGTGCCGTTACTTTGGCTGCTCTCGTGCGACTGTTGTTGACCGCTGCTTTCTTCTGCTTCCTCGCTTCTATCTTCTTCAAGGTCTGTGCCGACAGCCAGTCCTTGTGGTGGTGTTTCCTGAACCCTACAGTGTCTTTGCAGGTTGAGTTCAGCGCCTCTCTAACTGCCTTCCACTGCTGCTCTGTGGTGACCGCCTCCTCTTCATTTACTAGCTCCTGTAGCGCTTGAAACCGGTTGGACAGCACCAGTTTGAACTCTTCTCTAACTCCAGTTTCTCTCAGGAGGCCTACATTATAGCGCTGTCTTCTTGTTGTCTCTGTGCGGCTTTTCTTTAGCTTGAGCTTCATTCTTAAGGTAAGCAGATGGTGGTCTGAGGCGACATCTGCTCCTCTCCTCACTCGAACATCTTGAAGGGATCTTCTAAATTTCTTGCTAATGCAGATATGGTCTATTTGGTTCTCTGTTGTATGGTCAGGTGAGACCCAAGTTGCTTTGTGTATTCTTCTGTGTGGGAAGATGCTGCCTCCAATGACAAGTCGGTTTAGAGCACAAAAGTCTACAAACCTCTCCCCGTTCTCACTCATCTCCGAGCCTAGTCCCTGTCTCCCCATCACCTCTTCGTATCCGGTGTTGTCCTCCCCTATTTTGGCATTAAAATCGCCCATGACGATGGTGATGTCTCGCTCCGCACATTTGTCCACGGCACTCTGGAGTCGGTCGTAGAACTCTTGTTTCTCTTCCTCGTCACTGTCATTGGTGGGCGCATAACACTGGATGACGTTCAGCTTGAGCTTTTTCTTGGTTCTAAAGGCTGCTGTTATAATTCTTGGCCCAAGAGGTTCCCAGCCCATCAGCGCTCTCTGTGCCACTGGTGACAGCATGAGTGCTACTCCTTCTGTATGGGGGGCATTCTCCTCTTCATGACCTGAATACAGAACCATCTCCCCACTTAACAGCCTTTTCTGGCCAGACTGCGTCCATCTGGCTTCACTGATGCCTAGCAGGGAAAGGTTGTACTTTTGCATTTCCGCTGCTATCTGGGCGGCCTTGCTGCTCTGGTACATGGTCTTGACGTTCCATGTGCCCATGGTTGTATCCCTGGATAGAGAGAGGCGGCTCGGTCCTGTGGCTTCCGAAGACTTCCGGCTTTCACCACAGGACGTCATAAGTCTTCTAGTAGAAGAACCTTCCTCCTCCAGGAAAGGAATTACTGTTAGTCTTTTCGTCGGCGTTTTTGTAGCTATTTCCTTTTTTGCAGGGTGGGGAAGCTACCCCCACGCCCAACCCCCTTACTAGGAGGACCAGGGGTTTTCTGTCGGGGTCACCTTCCCTTAGACCATGTTGGTTCACGGCACCTTATTTCATTTGGTGCACCCCTCTCACGAGGGACCCCCTATCCACCACCCAGGGGACGCGCCTCAACGCCGTATGGTCCCAGCGCGAGGATGAACCTGCTTAGCACTGAACAATTTCAAACCCTGTAAGAGAAGCTACTGCCTACTATAAATTTATGACATTAAAAAAGGAAAATGTCAGTTCTGTATCTGAAATCATCCACACTATGTGCATAACTGAAAACATACAATCCAACATCTTCAACACATATTATTTAAATACCATTACGCATAAATGTGAAGACACATTTCAGCTCCATTTGTGTTTCTTATGCCTTGTTGACACACCTAATGAACTTTAACAGCAGTTGGGACACGCAGCAAAAGCACAAGCGTAATCACACTGTGATAAAGCTCTATGCTCGTGCATAGTGCTCATACATTAGGGTTAGTACAGTACGGTTTTTGTTAACGGTTTGTTTGTGCCGATAGTCCGTGGGGCCTGCTGTCCACGTGGAATCTGTAAGACATGGTTAGCACGGAGTTTTGGTGAGTTCTGTTTAGTGAGTTCTAGGCAAAAGCTGTGTCTGTCAGAACAGTAATATATTAGTGCGGGGCTTGACTGTCATTCTGGACAGATGTTATGTGAGATACCTTAGCCCGCATTCCAAGACTCTGAAGCCTAGATTTCAGGTATGTTACTATATATGTAGTATTGATAGTTGCTTAGTTAAAGACAGTATGCGTTGCTAAGAGTAATTTGCTTGTATAGTGTTGACCGGTTTTGGTTCAGTTATGTTGGTTTAGAATTCAGTGAAGTAACCGGTGGTTTTTGGCATACAGTTATTTACCGAGATAGATAACTAAAAGAATGTGAGGTGTGTATGTCTAAGTCGCTATGAAGGTAGTACGGGGATGGTTAAGCATAGTCTTTTCCAGTGTATAGAGTAGGGTATAGCAAGAGTGTTAGGCTATAGTCTGTTTCAAGATAGTGACAGATATGGGGGTGTTACGGAAGTAGACAGTTTATGAAGCACGTGTGTGTGTGTGAATGAATGTGTGAGTTATTTGTATCGGCCAGGTTACGTGACGTTTCTCATTGATCCAATATGTTGTGTGTTTAGCAAGCATTATGTTTGGATCCTTGCTGTTGTGTTTAGAGTGCTTGTAAAGAGTGGAACGACGGACGCCGAGACGTCAGTCACAGGTGGGACCTAACGTGAGGTCATCCCTCCAGCTCTTCGCTCAGAGTGAGTCTGATCGGGACCAAGATACCCGGATCACAGCGAGAACTGCGCTACGGTGCGAGTACAAGGACGTCCGTGTTACAGACAGGACGACAAGAAAGAGCATACAACGGACTTGCACGCCTAGACGTGAGAAGGACCAACGTAACCAGGCAGTAACATCAAACAGGTTGGAGACAGTGTGAAACTAAAGCCTAGCCTGGCCGAGATAGTGTGTGATGTGTATGTGATGTGGATGCTGGGTGTGGGGAAAGGAGTGATGTATATAGCTTGATAGGTGTGAGCGTTTTTTTCGTATATTTATCTTGTATAAAAGTCACTTTAGAAAGGAAGCCCGTGTGTTTGTTTTACCGCATGAATGCGCCCGTCTGAGTCAGTGGCGGTGTATGCGTCTGTTGTGCGAGAGTCTGTGCGTACGACTGTGGGCAAGTCTGCATGCGTTACAGTGGTGACCCTGTTTTAGCGGTATTTTAGAGTAGTGCGGGCGATAGTTGGGGTAGTGGACTTAAAGTTTCTGTATTGCTAGGTGCATGTTAGTTTGTTGATATTTTTGCCATTTATTTGAATTTTTATGTTTTCAAGTTTTGGGAAGTTGTGGTAGCAAATATGGAGGTAGACCCGGTAGAGGCTTATATTAAGAAAGGCGAAAGGCTAGGTCTTAAGTCGAGAAACTTTTTGATTATGTCGAGAAATGTAGGGATAGGGAGGATAGGGCGAGAGAAAGTGAAGTTCAGAGAGAGCGAGAAGAGAAATAAAGTCTTAAAGGAGAAGGAGTTAGAAGCGCAGAGAGCGAGAAGAGAAAGAAAGAGTCCTAAAGGAGAAAGAGTTAGAAGCTCAGAGAGAGCGAGAAGAGAAAGAAAGAGTCTTAAAGGAGAAGGAGTTAGAAGTACAGAGAGAAGAGAGAGCGTTTCAGAGAGAGAAAGACGAAAAGGAACGGGCTTTAAAAGAGAAAGAAATTGAAGTTCAGAGGGAGAGAAGAAAAAGATAGAATCTTTAGGAAGGAGGAGCTAGAGTATCAGAGGGAAGAAAATGAGAGGGATAGAGAGGTGCAACTACAGTTAGCTCGGGATGCGGGGTCTAGAGCAGATAGTGATTCAGTAGGCCGGGGCATATGGAATTTTCCTAGACTGCCGATGTTTAAAGAGTCCGTGGTTTACTCTATTGACGCTTTTTTGTGTCATTTCGAGTCATCAGGCTTTGAGTAGGCCTTCTGCCAACTGGCCCGTTTTGCTTTCGTCTGTGCTTGAGGGTCAGGCCTTGAGTCTCTACCATAGCTTGAACGTTTCGGGGAACATAGATTACGAGACTTTGAAGGAGTGTCTCTTACAGCAGTTCCAGTGTAATGCGGAGGGTTTTAGAGAACGCTTGAGAGCTTGTCGGCCAGAGACAGGGGAATCGTTTGTGTCGTTTGGCAAACGATTGTCCCATTTGCTTGTACGTTGGGTCGAGCTGTCAAAGACCGACCACACGTACGAGGCATTGTTCGATCTCATGTTGGCAGAACAGTTCTTTGGTAGCGTTTCCAAGGATCTAGCGGTATTCTTGAGGGAGCGTAACCTCAAGACTACGGACGAGTTAGTACAGAACACAGAGGCTTTTCGGATGGCGCATCCTACGAAAAACCTCGCGCGTAGGACCGAGACACCGCCAGTCGGGTTGGTCGCTGCTAACACGACTGGGGGTTACCGGGGCATCAATACTTTACGTGGAGCCCAGCTGGTTAACGGTAGAGGTACTTTGCGTTTTCGACGCGGTGATCGAGGTAACAGCAATGGCGGTCGCGATCCGTACGCACGAGGAGAAACATCTGGTCGTGGGTATGGTCATGGTCGTATTGCGAGTTCGGACACTCAGTGTTTTTCTTGTCGTGGGTACGGGCACTTCAGTCGGAACTGTCCTTACCACAGTGCAGGCGCGCCGTATGTTGGTTATCAGGAACACGGCCAGCTTGCTCATCAGTGTCCTAGCGACACTGGTCGAGTAGATGGGGCTGGACAGCTCACTCACACGGCCACTGTTGCGGTGCCAGTAGAGAAGCCTCAGCTGGGTGTGTTGTGCTCAGCTGACGGCGGAGGTTACTTACCGGTAGGGAAGGGGATAGTAAATGGTTTCCTGGTTTCAGTTCTGCGCGACTCAGGGGCCACCACCGCAGGGGTTAGACGTGGCCTTGTTCGGAATGATCAGTTCACAGGGGAGACGCAGAAAGTGGTTTCATTTGGTGGAAGGGTCGAGTCTTTCCCTTTAGCCAAGATCGACGTTCAAACTCCATTCTTTGTAGGGGAGTTGATTTCTTGTGTCATCGACGAGCCATTAATAGATTTAGTCCTGGGTAACATGAAGGGTGCGCAGCCAGTCATCAGTAGAGTTGAGACGGTTAAGCGAGCTCAGGTTAATCGCAGTGTAGTCGCATCAGTGGCGACGAGAGCTCGAAGTAAGCGTAGTTGGGAACAGAGAGATTGTGTTATTTCCGTCCAGAATCAGGAGATCGGTCAGCGGGTGTGGCCCCATCGTCGGGTTGGTCTGAGACGGCATACTTCTGTTGCGGACAGAAATGCCGCTCAGCACCCAATATGTAGGTAGGTCGGAGATTGGAGTCTCGCGATTGTGTGGATTAGAGTGGGCAGTCGTTGGATCGTTTTCATTTCTGGAGGTTTTAGCACGTTAATTTTGTTTTAGCTTTCGCTGTGCGATCCGAGAGTGTGCGTTGAGGTTTAGGGCTGTTCTATTTTTTTTCTTTCTGTGGTTCTGTGATAGGATAGTGTAGTACGTCGAGTAGTCTTAAAAAGAAACTCGGTCGTTTCTTTTTTTCCCGAGGAAGGGGGAATTGTGATGAAGCTCTATGCTCGTGCATAGTGCTCATACATTAGGGTTAGTACGGTATGGTTTTTGTTAACGGTTTGTTTGTGCCGATAGTCCATGGGGCCTGCTGTCCACGTGGAATCTGTAAGACATGGTTAGCACGGAGTTTTGGTGAGTTCTGTTTAGTGAGTTCTAGGCAAAAGCTGTGTCTGTCAGAGCAGTAATATATTAGTGCGGGGCTTGACTGTCATTCTGGACAGACGTTATGCGAGATACCTTAGCCCGCATTCCAAGACTCTGAAGCCTAGATTTCAGGTATGTTACTATATATGTAGTATTGATAGTTGCTTAGTTAAAGACAGTATGCGTTACTAAGAGTAATTTGCTTGTATAGTGTTGACCGGTTTTGGTTCAGTTATGTTGGTTTAGAATTCAGTGAAGTAACCGGTGGTTTTTGGCATACAGTTATTTACCGAGATAGATAACTAAAAGAATGTGAGGTGTGTATGTCTAAGTCGCTATGAAGGTAGTACGGGGATGGTTAAGCATAGTCTTTTCCAGTGTATAGAGTAGGGTATAGCAAGAGTGTTAGGCTATAGTCTGTTTCAAGATAGTGACAGATATGGGGGTGTTACGGAAGTAGACAGTTTATGAAGCACGTGTGTGTGTGTGAATGAATGTGTGAGTTATTTGTGTCAGCCAGGTTACGCGACGTTTCTCATTGATCCAATATGTTGTGTGTTTAGCAAGCATTACGTTTGGATCCTTGTTGTTGTGTTTAGAGTGCTTGTAAAGAGTGGAACGACGGACGCCGAGACGTCAGTCACAGGTGGGACCTAACGTGAGGTCATCCCTCCAGCTCTTCGCTCAGAGTGAGTCTGATCGGGACCAAGATACCCGGATCACAGCGAGAACTGCGCTACGATGCGAGTACAAGGACGTCCGTGTTACAGACAGGACGACAGGAAAGAGCATACAACGGACTTGCACGCCTAGACGTGAGAAGGACCAACGTAACCAGGCAGTAACATCAAACAGGTTGGAGACAGTGTGAAACTAAATCCTAGCCTGGCCGAGATAGTGTGTGATGTGTATGTGATGTGGATGCTGGGTGTGGGGAAAGGTTTAGTTTAGTTATTTGGGTTTAACGCCGAGCAGGCGACTAAGGCCATCTCACGGCGGGATGGGTAAAAATCTGGTCAGCCAGACTTAAACCAAGGTCTTAAGACAAGATGTAAATATAGATTAAAAATCTCAGGCTAAAATGTCGCACATGTCTTGAAAAGAAACGTCTACAGACTCTCAGAAAGGGCAAATAAAAAAATTCACATAGTCTATGAATGCTCAGATCTTGTTAAAAATATTGCATTCTCTAAAAAAATTGAAGATTTTGTCCGGGGGAACATCCCGGAACAAAACCTTCAAGGAGTCCGCTGTGAAGTGTTTATATCTGGTGTCAATTAGGTCAGCACAATACAGCAAAAAGTGTCGAACAGAAAACTGCTCATCACAGGCAAAACACCATGGACGCTCATCCTGTTTAAGTAAGTAAGAGTGCGTAACATACGTGTGCCCTATGTGGAGCCGAGCAAGGACAGTCTCCTCACTTTGGTATCAGTTTCAGCCCACTTAATCAAATTTCAAATACAAACGATTTTGAATTTCCAAAAACTACAGTAGCTCACTTGAGCTTGCCCTTAGCACCACGTGAATGTTCTGTGTTTATGTACAGTGTGTGAGTGAATGCGCGTGATTCACGTGAGCGTGCTTGTTGGGTTCAGTTCGCGGCGGCGCTTTGAGCCGATTTTCAATTGGTTGATTGATTGATTGATTGTACATTGCTTAACGTCCCGACAGCAACAAGGCTTTCTCAGGACGTGCCTGCACTGCTTGTGAAAAAAAAACCAACTAAACAGAACATTGAATGTATGTCGCCAGCCGGTCAAATACGTTAAATAAACCTAAAACATGGGGCCTAAATAAAGCTAAGACCATTTAACAACACACATCCAATATCAAGAGCTACAGGCAGTGCAGACAGTAGGGAGAGTTTTAAAAAGGCAAATACAGGTGAATGGATCTCGGGTAGACAGAAACACATGCCCCAGAATAGAGAGGAAAACTCACCCTGTGGGGCTGACCAGGGTGACCCTGGGGATTTTCAATTGGGATAAAGCGCCTATTTAATGCGCTTATTATTATTATTATTAAAGGTAGACTGTCAGACAACTTAGGAAGAGCTTCATGAAGCTTGTTCCCTTCCTCTTTGTCCCACTCGGACTGCCACTCGCGGGCTATGTACGCACTAATCACAGGTTTAAAATCACTATAGACAGTCTGTGTGTCAGGGACAGGGTCACTGCGGGCACTGTTGGCAGCAGAATCTGCGAGTCTGTTGCCTTCGATGCCCACATGGCCTGGGACCCAAATAAAAATGATGTCATAATATTCCTTCATCAAGTCTGCGTAGAGCTCTCTAGGGGAAAGGAGTGATGTATATAGCTTGATAGTTGTGAGCGTTTTTTTCGTATATTTATCTTGTATAAAAGTCACTTTAGAAAGGGAGCCCGTGTGTTTGTTTTACCGCATGAATGCGCCCGTCTGAGTCAGTGGCGGTGTATGCGTCTGTTGTGCGAGAGTCTGTGCGTACGACTGTGGGCAAGTCTGCGTGCGTTACACACACTTATTTATTCTGCCCAGCCGTTAGCGTGTCAATCTATTTTTCGCTGTTTCTCATACTGAAAGCGTTGTAGAGTCATTGTCAAATTACTTGATATCCAAACGACGTGTGGTGAACTGGATTGTCCTGTGTCTAAATGAACCATATCTAGACCTGTGTGTAGCGTTTCTTAACCATCTGTTACAGAAGTGTATCTTTGAACAGTTATGGCGGTAGTGGGCCTTTAACCCATAACATCCTGAGGTTGAATTTTGTAAAATAAATTTGCTTATTGTCCTATGAAGGCTACTTTACAGATCAGAAGACAAATCGACCATTTTTAGTTCAAGGATTGTGCTAGAAAAGCTTGGCGCCTCAAGCGCCAAGCTATTCTGGCAGCACCCTTTAACTATCATAGTCAAAATCTTCTTCTTCTTCTTGAACGCCGTCACACTTGGAGTTTGGCTCTCAAAATGAAATCTGTGGTCTTCTGTAGCACCTCCACAGGCCCGTACAGTTTTATAGTCAAATTTATTTCAAAGCAAAAGTGCGTCAAGATGAAAGGGGTTAAATCATCAGTTCCCCTGACTCACATTGAACTCTGAGGGTGCTTGCATGGGATCATCATAGCGAGCGCTGATACTCAGCTGTCCCAGTTTGTCACGGATGGCCGACTCTGGCATGGACTTGGAGAAGCCCAGCCCCGCCCAGATGTCCGTGGGGATGCGCGACTCTCCCTCCGGCTTCTTCTGCATGGCTACACTCGAGGAAGACAGAACGAAATTGTGAACTCTCATGTGAACAATTTTACCCCTTCGCAGCCAGTTAACACTAACTGCGCATATAAAATCACTAACATATTGACCGACATTTGAGTGTAAAACACAGGTGTCACTAAATGGGACCAAAATATTCATGAAGAGCACAGGACTAACAAGAGACATAAATGAGTTGTACATTGCTTAACGTTCCGACAGCAACAAGACTTTCTCAAGATGTGCCTGCACCGCTTGTGAAAAAAACCAACTAAACAAAATATTGAATGTATGTCGCCAGCCGGTCCAATACGCGAAATAAACCCAAGACCATTTAGCAACACACATCCAATATCAAGAGCTACAGACAGCACAGACAGTGTGAAGAGTTTAAAAAAGGAAAATACAGGTGAATGGACCAAGGGTAGACAGAAACACATGCCTCAAAATCGAGGGGAAAACCCACCCTTTGGGGCTGACCAGGGTGACCCTGGGAACTAAAAAGTAGTTAACCCCACCCAAGTCCCCCAAGGCAGACCCGGGTGGGGGTAAGAGACATAAATGAACATGAGCCCCTGCAACTGCGGAGGATCGTCAGGATTTATCTCTTACAGTTGGGTACAGTTAAACTAGTCCTGGCAATTAAGGGGTTTAATACATTCACCTTTGTCACAACAGTGGTTAAGTGAATTGGCCACGACAGTTCCAGGGTGGTGCCAGATTAGCTTGGTATCTTTCCAGGTGCCAACCTAATCTGCCACTGTACAGTGGAGTCCGCTTAACACAAATTTCTGGGGACACGGAAAATCACTTCGTGTTAACCGTATTTCGTGTTAACCAATATGGCCTGAAAATTGATCACGGCCCTCAAGGAGAAAATGTGTAAGACGTGTGCGTGAATGAGTACCAGGTTAAAAGTGCACATTATCGTACTAGTCTATGCATACCTTCAGCTTGCTAGGAAAACACAAGGAAACGTGTACAGCTCGAGTATTTAATGTAAATCCATCAGGTAAAATCCATACTAAGTTACAATCCTCAGGTAAAAGCAACTCAGGCTGAAGTACAATCCCGCATCGGTAAAATTAATTTTTCTCTAAAATGTATTTTTTCGAAAAATACTTACCGATGACATCATGACTGTCAGGAAATAGTCTACTTGCTTACCAATTTTAGCCTAAGACCCAAAGGGTCCCCCCAGGAGGCTCTCGGGGATCCCTAACAGGGGCGAGAGTAGTCTCCCCTGCCCATCCGGTCACGTGCCCGGTGGTGTCTCCTTTAGCCAGTTGTCTACGGAGTTACCAGCGGCAAGCGGGGAGGAGGGAGGGACCTCCGAGTCATGTCATCAGTAAGTATTTTTCGAAAAAATACATTTTAGAGAAAAATTAATTTGTTTCCTCAAAACACATTACCGATGACATGACTGTCAGGAAGAATGCCAAAAAGGAGGAGGGTGCCGCACAATCCCTTTAAGAAACCTCTTCAGGGACGAAGACGGCCCGTCACTCCTGATCACACACTCCCGACAATTTTAGCGAAGTGCCACTTAAAGCGCCGAGGGCGCCTGGAGGGAGTGTTGCACCGCAGAAGTTGCCCACCAGCGTAAGGTTGTCGCGCTGGACTGTCAGGGCGCGGAAGTAGAAGCGGGCGATGGTAGATTCGTCCTGCCACCCCACCGCAGCCACAATGTCCTTGACCACACAGGCGCGGCGAAGGCGAGACGTGCGGCCCTAGCGCGCACTCCATGGGCGCGGTTCCTCAGTGCCTCAGCTCCCTGTGGGGAGAGGTCGCAATAGGCGGACCGTAATACCCAGCGGAGCGAGGAGGAGAACGTTTGGGCTGAGAAGCCGGGTCTGCCGGCGGTCGGCGCCAAGAGACGAGTCCGTCCCCCCCGCACGGATTTGGAGCGACGCAGGTAGAGGCGAAGAGCCTGCACCGGATCTTGCTGCGGAGTCCCCCGAGGAAGCCGGGTCGTGTAAGCGGCCGAGTGGCGATGACCGGAGGCGCTGTCAAGGGAGACCTAGGCTGAGCGAGAAGGAAGGATCCGGGAGTAGCCGAACGGAGCCATCCACTCGGAACTGCAGGCCAGCGGGGCGAGACGAGAGCGCGTGGAGCTCGCTGACGCGGGCGCCGTGGCGAGGGCCATCAGGAAGCAGGTCTCCGAGTCACGTCAGCGAAGCGGGCCAGATGGAGCGGTTCAAAGGTCCGAAGTCCGCCAGGGGAGGACCAGGGAGGACCCAGAACGGGACAAGGGAGCGGGAGATCGGACGCTGCACGCCGAAACGCGCCATAAGGTCGGGCAGGACCTTGCAGGCGCTGGGTCGGGACGGCCGAGGTGACGTTAGGCGTCGGCGATCAAGAGGGATAGCTGTAGCACCAGAGGGGAGCCAACCTTGGTCTTGGACGAGCCAGCGAAGAAGTCCGCGAGCTGAGGAGTCGTCAGGCCGACGGTGGAGAGGCGGCGGTCAGAGCACCAGGCACGAAGCACGCCACTTTCCCTCATAGACATCTGGTAGAAGGTCTGCGGGCTGAAGCGATAGCGTCCGCAGTCGCACTCGAGAAGCCTCAGCAGAGAGAGCTTGCTGCACAATCGCCAGGCGTGTAGGAGAAGTCGCTCGGGGCAGGGGTGGAAGAGTGGCTGTCGGCGCTACTCGAGCATCGTGCGGGGGTGGGAAGAGAGAGGGTGAGCCCGTGGCGAGACTGGGAAGGTCGGAAGTCCACGATCCGGTCCGGGAGAACGGCCACCAGGAGAAGGACTGCGTTGCATCCCCGGAGGCTGAACAGGACATGAGGACCAGGACCGCCGGAGGGTAGGTGTAAGCGACCAGACTGTCCCAAGGGATCGAAGCGCATCGACTGCCCAGGCCAGGGGTCAGGAAACGGGGAGAGGGGAAGCCGGAGGCTCCACGTCGTGGCGAAGAGAACAAGGGAGGGGGGGGGGGGTCTTCCAACGAGCGCAGAACCAACGAAGGATGTCCCAGCGTAGGGCGCAATCCGTGTGAAGAAGCTGCCCCCGTCGCAAGAGGTAGGCTGCCAGGACGAACAGGTGACCCGGAGTGTGACGGGCTGGGAGGGAGAAGTCGCTGTCTTCGCACCAGCGAAGGGGGCGATAGGAGGAGGAAGCAGAGGTCGGGAGAGCGGGTTCCTCCTGCGTCTAAGGCAAGCCACGAATGAGGGGTTGTCGGAAGGACGAGGAGGTCCTGAGTCCGAAGATCGTATTGCCAAGCGGGTTGACGTGCCGCGAAGCCAGGTTCGCGGGCCAGCGGCCGGCCGACGAGCGAAATTCGGAAGAAGGAGAGCGCCCCGACCGTCGAGACCGGCAACGACGCAGCGAGAGACGGGCAGTGGCGGGGTCAGGGGGAATCCGGGAGCCGAGCCAAGAATGTCCGTCCAGCGAAGCCAATGGGCTGCAGCAAGGAGAGATCGGCACCAGGGTAGAGAGAACGCCGGAGGACGGCTCCAGAGGCGGAGTACAGAAGACCGAGGGAAGGAGATCAGCCGCCGCACTCATCAGGAGGAGGAGCTGGAGCCGCAGTCAAGAGGGGACCGCCGCGTCTGCAGCTACCCGCGGGCTAGAAGGCACGAACTGGATCCGAGGCTCGTGAAGACGCACCAAGTTGCAGTCGGTCACCAAATCCATCTCCAGGTGAACAAGAGGCGAGAGGCGAGAGGTCGGACTGTTGGCGCTGACCAGGGCGACCAGGCGAGCAACCGGAGGAGGAGAGCATCCCTGCCCTACGAAGCGGGACCACTGACTGATACCGCAGAAGCAGGTCGACCAAGGAGAACGGCTGGCGGAAGATTGAAGGTCTCGGGCAACCCGGGCAACCAAGGCATCCACGATCCACGCAAGGACCCAGGGCTGAGGGGGAGACCACACCGGAGGGGCCGAGCTGGAAACGGTCCCGTCGACGGCAAGCGAAGACAACGGCGGGGACGGGAGGCAGGGGACGCATAGAAGCAACGGGTAGGTCCAGGCTGGCGGCGACGACCAAGGGCTGAAGGCGACGTGAAGGGTCCGAAGCGGGGGAGCTGTCCGAGCGACGAGCAGCATCGCAACTTCCCAAGGAAGAGCGGAGACCTGCGCGCGAAGGGCGAGGGCCTTGGTCCGAAGGGGCGGGAACTCAATCCACAAGGGTGGCGCTGGGCCCACAGGCCTAGAAGGGTTCCTTCAGAGACTGCCAGGCAGGGCTGAAGACGCGGGTACCCACAGGAGCACGGTAGAGCTGCGACGTCGCATCAGGGGAGATGGTCAGGAAGCAGCCAGGCTGCCGCGAACAAAGGAAGGCAAGGGGCGGAGGGTTCGAAGCCACGCGGAAGATCCGCTAGAGCTGGGAAGGGTTGCCGCAAGCACGAGCGCCGGCGGAACCACCGGAGGCAGCGAGCACGAAGGGGAGCGAGTGGCCAGCGAACCGGGGAGCCGAAGGCTAGGACGCCAGCAGGCCAGCGGCGAACGCAGGACGCCGAGTCAACCACCGGAGAGGGTCGGAGAGACGCTGGAGGCGAAGGGAGCAGGGAGCGGGGAAGAGGATGTCCCGAGGAGAACGACAGCGCCGAGCACAAGGCGAAGGTCGACAGGGACACCGGAGTGAGTCGAGCGGGCGGGCGACGAACGTCGGGCGCCTCAACTATCCAGGCGACGAGGGCGAAGACGTCGATCCCCACTGCACTGGGCGTACCCCAAGGGGCACCCATCCAAGCGCTAACAGAGCGCGACGTAGCTTCACTTCGGTGAACAGACGAGAACCGGTGAAAACGTGGAAAGGCTGTAGGTGCCAGGGGAAACGGCCCGAAGTCCCGAGGTACGTGAAGGACGAACCAGACGCAGAGCGCGAGGCCCAAGGAGGGGGCACGTAGCTGGCTGGGGGACTCGACGGAGGAGTCAGCGGGTTGGAAGGAGGGCCAAAGGCCGACTAGGGTACCAACAGGCAATAAGGGTCGCGGTGCCCGGGGCTCAAGGAGGGGGGCACGTAACAGTCTATGCGACTGGTCGTAGAAGTCTGCGGGCTTAGAAGGGGGGGCCTTAAGGCCCACACGCCTAGAACCAGGCGACAGGGGTCGCAGTGCTCGGGGCTCCTTCTCCAGGAGCGGGGCACGACTAGACGGAGAGGCCAAAAGGCCGACGCGTCTGCGAACAGGCGACAGCGGTCGCAGTGCTCGGGGCTCCTTCTCAAGGAGCGGGGCACGAATAGACGAAGGGGCCGAAAGGCCAACGCGTGTACTCACAGGCGACAGCGGTCGCAGTGCACGGGGCTCCTTCTCAAGGAGCGGGGCACGACTGGATGGAGAGGCCAAAAGGCCGACGCTTCTACTCACAGGCGACAGTGGTCGCAGTGCTCGGGGCTCCTTCTCAAGGAGCGGGGCACAATTAGACGAAGAGGCCGAAGGACCAACGTGTGTACTCACAGGCGACAGCGGTCGCAGTGCTCGGTGCTCCTTCTCAAGGAGCGGGGCACCATTAGACGGAGAGGCCGCAAGGCCGACGCGTCTGCTAACAGGCGACAGAGGTCGCAGTGCCCGGGGCTCATGGAGGGGGGCACTAAGCCGGCTAGGCGACTCGCCGGAGGAGTCAGCGGGCTCAGGAGGGGCCGCGAGGCCAAGCGTCAACTTCTTTTTTTTTTTTTTTTTTTTATATGTAACGGGCGACAAGGTCGCGGTGCCTGGGGCTCAAAGAGGGGGGCACGTAGCCGGCTAGGCGACTCGCCGGAGGAGTCAGCGGGCTTAGAAGAAGGGCCGAAGGCCGACGCTTAACGAATTAGCGACAAGGGTCGCGGTGCCCGGGGCTCAAGGAGGGGGGCACGTAGCCAGCTTGGCGACTCGCCGGAGGAGTCAGCGGGCTTAAGGTTTGGCCGAAGGCCGACGCGTGAACTAAAGGCGACAAGGTCGCGGTGCCCGGGGCTCCTGTTTTAAGGAGGGGGGCACGTAGCCGGCTTGGCGACTCGCCGGAGGAGTCAGCCGGCTTAACGCGTCTACAAATAAGCTACAAACTTACCAGGGACGTGAGGTGTGGGTATCCCAAGTCCGAGGGGAGCTTGAACAATCCCACCGTGCCGCGGGAGGTCCCCAGGAAGGCGGAAAGTCGCGGGTCACTCGGCGGTGGAACCAGAGTAGAGACCGATAACCTCCAGTCAAGAGGGGCAGCCAGCGCAGCCGATGACAGAGGAGCAGGCGGCACCCGGTCGACAGACTGTGTGGCAGACACCAGGCCACGAAGTCGCCGTCCTGGGCAGATGCGCACTTGGCACTGCAACACATACCCATACATAAAAGGTGACGGGCGGCGGGCAACTAACGCCGCCAGGTAAAGCTCCGAAGTAAGTAATGAGCGAAACTCACCGTGAAACGCGGAGAGAAAACAAACAGAAGTCCGAGCCAAGCACGACGTCCGGCCCCGCAGGGCGAGACGTAGGAAGCGGCCGAGACGTTACCTTTTCATGGCGGAACGGCAGAGTGGCGAAGCACAGGCACCGGACACTAGGTCACTGGAAGTCGCCGTACTGGGGAGAGGCGCACTTGGTAACTGCAACCCAAACCCAAACATGAAAGGCGACCGGCGGCGGGTAACAACGCCGCCATTTAAAGCTTCGAAATTTAAGAAACACACGAAACTGACAGTGAAATGAAATGAGAAAACAACAGTAGCTCGAGCGAAGCCCGACGTCCGGCCCAGCCAGGCGAGACGTAGGAAGCGGCCGAGACTTTACCTTTCCATGGCGGAACGGCCGAGTGACGAAGCACAAAGTACCGGACAGTAGGTCACTAGAAGTCGCCGTACTGGGGAGAGGCGCACTTGGTAACTGCAACCCATACCCAAACATGAAAGGCGACCGGCGGCAGGTAACGAACCCCGCCATTTAAAGCTTCGAAATCAAGAAACACTCGAAACTCCCCGTGAAACGCGGAGAGAAAACAACAGTAGCTCGAGCGAAGCCCGACGTCCGGCCCAGCCAGGCGAGACGTAGGAAACGGCCGAGACTTTACCTGTCCATGGTGGAATGGCAGGGTGACGAAGCACAAGCCCGCGCGACGGAAGCCTAGAAGGTTCCAGGGCCAGCCAAGTGCACAAGGCACAGACGAGGGCTAACAGCGAAGACGGAGGCCACGCCAGAAGCAGTAGACGAGAGGCTAGGCGAAGGCAGGCTGGTAAGGGACGGTCGAACCGTACACAGTCTATCCAAGGGACAGAGGCTCAGGTAAAAGCGTCCGAACGCTAACAGCGAAGTAGACAACTTGCTAAAGGAGACACCACCGGGCACGTGACCGGATGGGCAGGGGAGGCTACTCTCGCCCCTGTTAGGGATCCCCGAGAGCCTCCTGGGGGGACCCTTTGGGTCTTAGGCTAAAATTGGTAAGCAAGTAGACTATTTCCTGACAGTCATGTCATCGGTAATGTGTTTTGAGGAAACAAAGGGTTGTGTTGGTACACGAATGATACAACATGAATACAGTACAGAAATGCTAGCCAATGAGAAGACAGATTACAACAGCCGAAGGCTATTCAGCCAATCACAGACTAGAGTTCGCTCTGATCTGTCATGTGTACTTCCACATCGCGAGAGCGACACGTGAATTGGTTTTCGGTGAATAGAATCTGTGTTCGTGTTAAACAGGTGAATAATAGTGAAATTGCCCTGGTTGGGAACCGAAACCAGCTTCGTGTAAAGCGAAATTTCGTGTTAAGCATTTCGTGTTATCAGTGAAATTTTAATACAGAATAAGAAGGCCGTCGGCCGGGAATGCAAAAACGGTTCGTGTTAACCGGAATTTCGTGTAAAGCGAGTTCGTGTTAACTGGACTCCACTGTATATTAAACTTTGTTAATTTTCTACATTAACCCTTTTAGCCCCAAGGTCCCATTTCTCAAATTTTGGAGGTGATGCCCAACGACTATGTACCAGTTGCAGGAGATGGGGCTAAAAGGGTTAACATCTGCCAAGCTAATCTGGCACCACCCTTGAATTATCATGGTCAAGCCATCTCCTGCTACAGGGATCTGGGGCTAAAAGGGTTAACGTCCGCTTTTCTTCTCTTGTTCCTCTCCCACACCATTTTTGTGGTTTGTTGTCTTGTTTGACGTTTGTTTTTTTTAACTCCTGGAAATTAACCCTTCCACTTCCCTTTCTTATACTTATCCACCATCATCCTCTCTTGCATCTGCTTACCTTTCATGGCCATGAGCTTTTTCTGCTCGTAGTCGAAGGGGAAGGGCAGTGGAGTAGCAAACAGCGAAGAAGAGGAGTTTTTGCGCTCAATGCCGGGAGCCAGCTTGTCTGAACCATCGGATTCCGTTCCTGATGACTCTGAGGACTTGTCACCATTTCTGTTGAAAAGTGAAATATTTTCAATTCCCTCCAGCACAGCAGACAGATCGCACAGGCCATAGAAACAGTATGGTCTCTTTGGCTGTGGGTAGCGCCTTTTGTTGCCATGATTAAATAAGTTTTCTTCTTCAGCATTCTCTATTAAGTAACCCTTTGAGCCCCAAGGTCCTTTTTCTCAAATTTCGGAGGTGCTGCCTAATGAATATGTACCAGTTGCAGGATTGATTGATTGATTGTACATTGCTTAACGTCCCGACAGCAACAAGACTTTCTCAGGACGTGCCTGCACTACTTGTGAAAAAAACAACTAAACAGAACATTGAATGTATGTCACCAGCCGGTCCAATACGTTAAATAAACTTACGACATGGGGCCTAAATAAAGCTAAGACCATTTAGCAACACACATCCAATATCAAGAGCTACAGGCAGCGCAGACAGTAGGGAGAGTTTAAAAAAGGAAAATACAGGTGAATGGACCAAGGGTAGACAGAAACAGATGCCCCAGAAAAGAGGGGAAACCCACCCTGTGGGGCTGACCAGGGTGACCCTGGGAACTAAACAGTAGTTTACCCCACCCAAGTCTCCCAGGGCAGACCCTGGTGGCGGTACCAGTTGCAGGAGATGGACTGACCATGATAATTCAAGGGTAGTGCCAGATTAGCTTGGCGCCTAAAGGCGCCAAGCTAATCTGGCACTACCCTTGAATTATCAAGGTCAATCAATCTCCTGCTGTAGGGACTCGGGCCTAAATGGGTTAAAGAAGAATTGGGAAGAAAAAAGTAAAGAAACAGCTTACTGCAGCCTGGCTGGCAGGCCATTGAAGAGGGAGGGGGGCTGGTTGATCGGAGTTGTCTTGCTGAGACCCAGCAGGTCCAGTGTGTGTCCGCTACTGCTGAGGGTGGACGTGTCCCGCGTGATGACATCATCCATCGTGCCTGTAGAATGCAAGGCACCTAGGTCCACTGTGAACAATAAGCAGCAGTTGTCTAACCACCCATGAATATACACAAAATAAACAAACATACACGCAAACACAAATAAAGTTGAGATGAACTTCATATATTGGGACCCAATCATTTCTGTTGTCATATTTGGAGATCGTTATAAAATGCCATAGTGCCCGAATTTATTTGTTGTGTCCAATTGAACTGTTGTTATATCCAATTTATTTGTTGTTATATCCAAATTTTTGTCACAAGCAAAGTAATTTCCAAGGGTAAAGTGTTAAAGAGTGTTGCAGCATGTGAATATTGGTGTATCTGACTTTGTAAATGTTAACCCTTTTCATCCTGATACACACATTGCTTGAAATAAATGTGACTATGATAGTTCAAGAGTGGTGCCAGAATAGCTTGGTGCCAGAGGCGCCAAGCTATTATGGCACCACCCTTGAACTATCATAGTCGATCTATCGTGTAATCTGTAATTTAGCCTTCAAAGGACAAACAAGAAGGGCAAAGCCCAAATGGCTCACGTGTATAGATCGATCCTCACGTCCGACATAACGTTTCTTGTCGAAATATGGCTATTTTTTTACCTATTTCCTGATCTCTTGTGACCCTTGACCTTTCCGAGGGGTCATCCAAATTAGTATGCATAGATAGGTCTTACCATCAGGTATCTCTGTAGCAAGTTTGGGTTTGAAGTTGTCAATAGTATTTGCGAAAAAACATTTTTTTCATATATTTCCTGAGCCACTGTGACCTTGACCTTGTGAGAGGTCACTGAAATTGGTATGTTTAGAAAGGTCTTGCCACAAAGTATCCTTGGGCCAAGTTTGAAGACTGTAGCTTGAATAGTCTCCGAGGAAATGCCAACGTTAAAGTTTACCACGGACCACGGACAGACGACCACTGGCCCAGAACATAGACTCACTTTTGCTTCGCATGTGAGCCAAAAAGCAAATTAAAAAAACAACATTATCCTCAGGATGTAATGGGTTAAACGTCGGGCTGTTGGTAACTGTTTTTGTCGCACTGATACAGCCGGGAATCCTCGTGATAACAATGACTACTGACAGCCAAAGGTTTAGATATGAAGTTTACTGTTTGGAGATTGTACTTCAGTTTACTGTCTTATGTGTCATGCTTCACTGCCAAGAAAACATAAACATGATTCAAATGCAAGAGACATAGATACCCATAAGCCCGCGGAGCTGCAGGGGCTCATGAGGGTCTAGGCCTCTTGCTGAAACCACTGTGTACCCATGTTCCTCTGATGGCTGGAGATCTTTCACTGAATTTATGATTAAAACAACAACACAATCTGTGTCAATGTTCAGGGAAGGAGATGTTGACCAGTTTGAAATGTGTACTGGACTGTGATTTTGGACCTTATGGCCTTAAGCTGTAAGGTCCAAAACCAAAGACCAGCACACATTTTCTTCTTAGGTACAAGACAAATACTGAAATAGTGAGAGAAGAACCTAATGGAGAAAGACACACGTGTTTCTTTCTCCACTGGGTTCATCTCTGCATTTTACATGCTTGGCAGTCACCTTTTTGGTCAAGACAACTAGTGATGAAGGGACTACATCATACTGACCGGCAGAGTTATGCCTGAAGCCGATGGGCCCGGGACTGTTGCAAGGACTGTGGGGAGGACTGGTCGAATCATTGTTGCTGCTTGGCCCTGAGGAGAAAGTTACCCCTTTTATCCCCAATGTCCCATTTCTCAAATTTTGGAGGTGTTGCCTAACGACTATGTGCCAGTTGTAGGAGATGGATTGATCATGATAATTCGAGGGTATTGCCAGTTGAGCTTGGCGCCTTCAGGCGCCAAGCTCATCTGGCACTACCCTTGAATTATCATGATCAATCCATCTCCTGCTGCAGGGTCCCGGGGCTAAAAGGGTTAAAAGAATAATACTGGTACAGCATGCTATATATATATATATATATTGTCAAGCAAAAGAAATGTGACATCGTTCGAATTATCAGCTAGATGGTGCGCTAACAAATGTGCCACAAACAGCACATCAGCCAAGGCCTGTGCCCCCCCCATTAGTGAGAGTCAAATGACACTGTGCCCCCCCCCCCCCCCCCCCCCCACCCCTTTAGGGACAATCCAAAATAGGAAAGAGACTATACAAAGGACAACGGATGAAAGTGAGCTCTCGTTTTATTATACAGACATCTTCAAATATTGTGAAAGCCATTTTCAGGTACGAATGAGTGAACACGTTCTTACCCTGATCATGTGGTGTGGGCACTCTGATGAAAGGACTGGCTGTGGGAAAGTCTTTCTGGAAACCATTGCACTGGGAGAGAACGTCAAAAGACGTATGGACGGAACAAGCTGTGGAGGCCGGCGTCACAACCATCATTGGGCTGAACAAGCCTGTAACACAACAGTAAACAAAACAAAAAAATTCACCAAACCCGATGAGCAAAATGTCTTCAGGTCAATGTTGGTTGCAGCTGTCCCCCTCACAGTTGTGCTCGGGCCAAATCTGGCCGCCGTTGGCCCGATGAACTTTTGTTTTTAGTCAGAAAACACTGATGAATATCAAAGCAGGATGAACTCCAGAAATAAACACTAACAAACTATCGGTAGTGTGTCTGCTTTACTGTTCATAAATCACTTTATATTATAATTTCCAATTAAACAATGGTAGAACACAGTTATAAATGTTACAGAACACTCAAGTTTCTTTCTTCTTCCTACACACTATGGCTTTGTTCATCTGCTCACATCCTAACCAATTTAGCCCCAAGTCCCTACAGCCTTCAGGCACCAAGCTAATCTGGCACTACCCTTGAATTATCATGGTCAATACACCTCCTGCAACTGGTACATAGTCGTTCAATAACACTTCCAAAATTTGGGAAAAGCGCCCATGGGGCTAAAAGGGTTAAATAAGGTTTTGCTGTTGTCAGATAATATTGCAGTTAGATAATATTGCCGTTGGATAATATAACCTATCTGAGGTATCTGAAGCGTGAACAATCAGAAAAAAAAGTGAGAGAGTGGCTGTACCTGGGTTGTGGAGCCACTGGCTGGGGGAGGGGGAGGTACAGGACTGAGGACTGCCCAGGGACGGACTGTGGTGACCGTTCATCAACAACAGAGAGCTGGTCGTGTTCACGTTCAGTAAACTGTGGTTCAGAAAACCTGCACACACAAAAACGAAGAGTGACAACATCATCAAACCCAAGACAACGTATCAATGTGGTCAAACGTAAAAAAAATAAAAATAAAAACCAAACATATTTCAACATTTTTATCAAGGTCCATACAGAAAAGCAGGGATGAAGTTCACAAACTTTTCATAAACATTTCACAAACCCAAACTGAAGCCTGAAGGTTTACACACTTTAATTAGATCACTCTGTATCAGCAGCTCATTTGAAGCTTTCATGTCTAATGCATAAAGAGATACCAAAATAAAAGAACGCTTAGCGAATGGCGGAGCTCGGTAGAAGGTAACCAACCAATCAGAATGTTCGGCATAAAGGCCATGCAGTCACTTTATGATCAGAGCTAAATATAGATCACTTGCAACAAGCATCAGCATGATCGTTCGTAATGGAATAATCACAAATTGGGGGAGAAAAAAAAAGAAGTAGACAAAAGTTTGCCAACACTTTGTCATTTTTTACAAACTTTCACAGACTTTACGGAAAAGGACTGAAATTGACAGATTTTCCAGGGCCCTGAAAAAGCCTGTCATTTTATAACAACTTTCACAAATGTTCACAGACCGTATGGACCCTGTTTATTAACCCCTTCACTGATGAGAAAAAAACGAACAGTATCCAGCTGCAAGAGACATAGATCCTCATGAGCCCCCGCACCTGCAGGGGCTCATGAGGATCTATGTCTCTTGCTTACGTCACTCTGTAGATATACTGAATGGCTTGGGCTCTTTGGTGTTGAATTAAAATTTTCAGAAAGAAAACTGGTGTCCGCTGCTATTGAAGGGGTTAATATCTGGATGAACAAGTCTGCTGATGCTTAATGTCTACCACATGATCACATAGTTGTACAACTCATAACAATGCCAACACGTGAATACCCACCTAATGTGGAGAGCCCCAGGCCTGCCGAGCTGTGGGTAGTGCATGTCCCGTTGCTGATGGCCTTCAGTATAGGGTGAGATTGACCCTCTGGATGCAGCCCCAGTAACAGTAACCGCGCCAGGTACATGTTGGAGGCGTTACGCTCTATACTCTTCACGATCACAGACTGAAAAAACGTCAAGACCCCACTTGAGAATCATGGAAAATTTAGCAGTATGCAAAGAGCTACAACACAAGAAAACACTAAGTAGATACCAATATTGTCTGAACAGTATTGAGCTGAAATTTCTCTTGGTTGAATACAATAAGAACATTCAGAATTAGGATTCTGGCTGTCAGTAGTGCTTTATGTCAAGGTGATTCATGCAGCAATCACCTCGGGAAAAAAGCACCACGACAGCCAAAGGATTAAGAATTATAATAGCTTGCACAATGAATAAGTACACACAACTTCACTAAATTTCAATAAAACTGCCCTCTTCAAGTTTTATTACTGTTGCAACGAAAGCCAACTGAAACTGCAAATGTTTACCTTGCTTGGTTGTTTGGGCTTTGGCTTGACGCTAATGTACACATCCAACTGTTCCATAAGCTGGGTGATACGACCTGAAAGATGACAAGAAAGTAAGCAACCGCTCTTGCAGTTCACCCATTTAGCCCCAACGCCCTACAGAAGGAGATGGATCGACCATGATAATTCAAGCGTAGTGCCAGATAAGCTTGGCACCTGAAGGCTGGATGAACCATGATAATTCAAGGGTAGTGCCAGATTAGTTTGACGCCTTTAGGCACCAAGCTAATCTGGCACTACTCTTGAATTATCATGGTTGATCCATCTCCTACAGGTACACAGTTGTTAGGCGACACCTCGAAAATGTGGCCAAGGGGTTAAACAGGTTAATGCTACACAGAGATTTCAAGAGCATCATGGAATTTTCACACAACTTGATACGTGATAATGAACGTGACAACATGAATGAAGGTAGTGTTTGAGACTTGCACATACCTCACCTCCATGAAAACGTGACACAAAAGGATATGTGGCAATTACAGTTATCTTTCAAGACCTACACATACATGGGGTCCTTCAAGATATGCCCATACAGATACATGGCAAATGAAGTTGGCGTTTGAGACACGCCGTATGTATGACCTGTCTAGAATGCCAGTTCAGTTGCAGCGCGCATATATATATGTGGCACATCTGAAAAAGGGCGGAAAATGTGTTTTGAAACTATGATGGCAGACTACCAATAACAAGAGAATTAAGAATAAAATACTGATGCATCAAGCCAAATGTGCATTCTTTTTGTTATTAAAGTTACAGAAACAGTGCATCTTTTGCTATTCACACTTTTAGAGGTGTCACCAGGGTTCACAATAACCGGTAATTGCCGGTATTTTACCGTTTGAGAACAGAGACTCCTGGAAATTTAAGCTAGGGTCCCAGGGTCTGGTTTTTGGCTGGACCGGTTAGAATTCTGCCAGCGAAAAACAAGATGAGGATTTCATCCAAAAGTCTCTTGTATTGTTTGCAGCTTAGATGCATTGATCTTTTAGGAACATCCAGAGTTGTTCATATTTTTAGGCTTATTATGCTGATCCTTTTCCCTCCTCTCTAAGCCAACCCTTTATCAACACACACGTCGGCGCACACAAATAAAGATGGACAAACGGCACTTCCTGCCATTAATACGCTCTGTGGGCTCGTGTAGCGACAGGAATCCATCTCCTTCTACTCTAACCCACCCTCTGATCCACGCACACTGACACACAGAAATAAAGACGGACACATGGCGATTCCCACCATTTGTAAGCTCTGTGGTCTGGCATAGCATAGCTATTCTGAAGAAGAATAATAGCATGAGCAGCAAAATGACATCACTTCAAGCTTCACGTCATGGCATCATTAGTCTCATGTTGCTGTGTTCATAGTGACGACTCAATGTTATACGTCACTCATCGCAGTACCAACATTTGACGTATCAGAGAATCAACTTTGCAATTTTCTTGCTGATTTTCACGCCTAGGGCTACAGGTCATAATTTGATCTAATCCTACCCCAGGGCTGGGACAAACAGCAGGCTTATGCAAACTCCGTTTATGAAAAATCATGCGGGTATTAATGAAAAGATTTTTTTTTTCGTAAAAGAAAAATAGTTTTTTTCATAAAAGATTTAATTGTTTTAAGATTAACCCATATAATTTGTGACATTAATCCCAAAAACATGAAAATATATTTAAAAATTTTTTTAAATTATCAATCAAAAAGTTCTAGAGGTACAATGCTGGTTAATGAACTCATTCAGTATCTCCCTTTTATCTAGCTATACGCAAAATATCTAGTAAAAATAAGAAAAATTACAGACTCTGGTGTGGATCAACCGGTTTTTGTGAAACGGCCATTTTCTCGCAATGAGCTGCTTAATCAAAACATGGAAAAAAGGTCCCAAGATAATTCTTTTAGGGACAATATCCTAAAATTTCAAGCTTGTTCATCCTCAAACGCAGGCTCTAGTCGCTGTCACATACATACACACACACACACACACACACACACACACACACACACACAAGCGTTTGGTGCCAAAAAGACGTTCTCTAGCAAGGTTTGAGTAGCTAGACGTGACATCATTTTTATCGTGTTACTTCTTTGCCAGAATTTCTGCACCGCACACCAAAAACGTCATGTGCATGATCCGGAATGCGCTCTGACCCAGCCCCATTTCAAAGTTTACCATATTTTAAAAATACGGTAGACAAAAAACATCCTTGTCTACCGGAAAGCATTTCTTGGGGACTGGTTTTGATCTGAACTGGAAAAGAAACAGGAGGGGTGGAAGATGGAGGGACTGGTTTGAAAAATCCCAGCGCGAACCCTGGTCACTTAACAATTACGTATCAGTTGCAGGAGATGGATGGACCATGATAATTCAAGGGTAGTGCCATATTAGCTTGGTGCCTGAAGGCGCCAAGCTAATCTGGCACTACCCTTGAATTATTATGGTCCATCCATCCCCTGCTGTAAGGACTCGGGGCAAAATGGGTTAACCCCCTAGTGCATGTAGCCACCAACACCGTTTACATGTTTGCCTGCATGCAGAAGGTGAAAATGAGACAGGAAAGAAATGAAGGCCAGATTACCTTGATCCAGCTCAATGTCCTCCTTCACATCAAACATCAACACCAGAGGCAGACAACCCTGGAAATAAAAACAACACAAAATCAATTGACACTTACTGTATGAAACTTGTCCCCCTCATGTCTAGGCTATAAACGTCAAACTTAGTCCATGACGGTTAGGGTTAAACTGCCAGGTTATTCAAACACCCGCACTGCCAATAAAACGTGATCGCAATCTAACTGCAAGAGACAACACATCCCCATGAGCCCCTGCAGTTGCAGGGGCTCATGAGGATCTGTGCCTCCTGTTGACATCACTTTGTATCGACGTTCCTTGGAGGGTTGGGTCTCTATGGTGTGGAATTAACACAGATTCCAGAAATGCAATCAGCATCCACTGACAGTGAAGGGGGTAAATTCTACTAGCCCTGCACGGGACTCCTCCCCCAATTTTTGTTCCCCTGAAAGCCCAACGAACCTCACCAAATTATCCCAACACAGCACTATGCTGGTAATTTTTGACTGCCTCCCCTTCTCTACAAGTTCACAGAGAGATGTTGGTTGCGTATAACTAAATGACTGCTTTGCTACATTTATGTGTTCTGGTCTGTGATTTTGGACCTTGAGGTCCAAAATCACAGACCAGCACAAACTTCATCCTACTCTGAACAAACCAACATGTCTTATCTGTAGCCATGAGCAAAAGAAATGTGACATTAACTGGAATCATCAGAAATACTAAAGTTTGCCAAGTTTGCTAAAAGTTGTAAAGTTGTATAAGTTACTATAAGGCTACTTCATATGTTAAGTACATTGGGCTTGCTCGTTTAGTCATAACTGTCTTCTCATGTTCACTGTTGTCTGCAAACTGCTTTTTTTACTAAATAGTAAAGACTATTTCAAAAAGAATGTTTGTGTTATCCTGTATCAATGAATATGAAACAAACAGTAACTGACATCTTTCCTCCATACCCTGATACTGAGGGGTAAAAGAAATAAAATCTTTGAATCTAGAATCTTTGAAAAAATCTGTGATGATTCCAGTGATGTCCCATTTCTTGTGCTCATCAGAATATTAGTTTTCCACAGAGTAGTGAACCACCTATAATGAGCTGCTCCAAAATCGCTGAGCAGGACGCACTGTTATTTACTCGTAGCGGACCAAAACATCCTATTTCACAGAAGAGTTTTCCCCAAAATCATGAAGCACTCACGATGAGCTGTTGCCTGGCCAGAAAGACGCTGTCGATGGATCCGCTGATGTACACGGTGCCCTTCCGTTGGGGGGTGGTGGTGTTGGGGTCGGGGAAGAGGATGGTGGAGTTGGTTCGCTGCATGATCTGCTTGATGTTGATGCCGCCTCGCCCGATGATGAACATGTGGTGCTGCGGGGCGATCTCCAGCTGCATGCTCACCGCGTGATTCGACTGGAGGACAAATTCAGATAGGCATACAAATTAACCCCTTGCTTGTCAGTAGTTTTTTTGTCATGATGATTCTCACGATGATTCCTGTGGGAATAATAATAATAATAATAATTACGGTATTTATAATGCACTTATCTTATAATAACTTATAACTCTAAGCGCGCACTCACAACTCGCGCACGCATGCGCACGCTTTTGACAATGAATCACGTACCACAAATACATTACAACAGTTGGCTTAGGGTGGGGAGTGTGGTAGCATTATAGTGTTAGAACTGTTGAAAGAGGCGAGTTTTGAGGGCGGACTGGAAGGAGGAGAGAGAGTGTTTCTGACGGAGAGGGAGTGGGAATCATCACAACAAAAACCGCTACTGACACGCAAAAGGTTAACCCATATCATACTGATGCTAACAGGTTCAAATTTGTACACTGCCTTATGCAAGCTAAATTATAGTACTTACAGACAAGGCCTAGAGGCGCCAAGCTATTCTGGCACTACCCTTGAACTATTTTAGTCAAACTTATTTCACACACTGGTGTATTCCGAATGATATGGGTTAAGACACTGTGCCCCAAAATCCTAAATTTTGCAGTTGTCATCTGAAGACTGCAATGCGGTTCTGGTTTTACTTCTCTGTAAACTGCTATTTTGACCATTTGACTGAATCTGAAGGAGGCAGATCACCCATGATATCTCAATGGAAATGCTAGAACAGCTTTGCACCTTGAGGAGCTAATCCATACCAGCACCATCCTAGAACAATCATGACTGATTCTTGTTGATCTTGTAGTTGTGTCAAAGCTTTGAATGGGTGAAAGTATATCTCTGAATTGGAAATACGGCAAAGGTATCTGTCAAGCAAATCTCTTAGTGGTTTATTGAGTTACCTCTTCTAGCATGTATACCTAAAACATCTATGTAACCCTTTGGCTGTCGGCAGCACTTTTTTGTCGAGGTGATTCCTGCAGGAATCACCTCAACAAAAAGTGCTGCCGACAGTCGAAGGGTTAAAAGCAATTCAAAATGGAGGTACCTGTTGCACTACACTAATACTTTTACTGTACTGTGTTGCTACTCCACTCACACTGCCCGTAAACTGCTCCATCAGCTTCCCCGTGGCCTCTTTCACGGCCTTGGCGTTGATGACAGAGCCGCGCACGATGACAGTGGTGACGTACATGCGAGGGCGCTGCTTGAATGTGATGGTGACGTTGTACAACTGCTGCAGCTGCTGGATGAACGGTGAGGACGTGTCTGGCAACGCCTGCAGCAAGCCCGTCACTGGCATCTCAAACATGAACACCAGTGGCAGCAACTCCTGAAAAACAAACAAAAGAAGGAACCATAAATACTACTGTGTCAATAACAATAATATTAAGAATGATGAAATGTATATAGTGCTGAATTATTTCTTTAAAAATAATTTTGAAGTGCCCATTCCCTGAAGTCAAAATTCACAAATTAGGAAGATGTGCGCTTAAGATTAAGTACATGTACCAGTTAACCCTTTTAACCCTGAGAAACTGCAGCAGGAGATGGAATGATCATGATAATTAAAGGGTAGTGCCATATGAGCTTGGCGCCTTCAGGCGCCAAGCTCATCTGGCACTACCCTTGAATTATCATGATCAATCCATCTCCTGCAACAGATACATAGTCATTAGACAACGCCTCCGAAATATCGGAAATGCAGCCGTGGGGTTGAGAGGGTTAACGAGATAGACTGACCATGATAGTTTAAATGTCGTGCCAGAGTAGCTTGGTGCCTGGAGGCGTCGAGCTATTCCCGGCAATGCCCTTAAATCATCATGGTCCCTCCATCTGCTTTTGTAGCGTAGAATGGCTGAATTGGTTTGAAGTTTATTCCAAACATAATAAAAGCTTAACCCATTTAGCTCCGATGCTCTACAGAAGGAGACGGATCGACCATCATAATTCAAGGGTAGTGCCAGATTAGCTTGGCGCCATTAGGCGCCAAGCTCATCTGGCACCACCCTTGAATTATCATGGTTGATCCGTCTCCTGCAGCTGTTGTTAGACGACACTTCCACAATTTTGGAAAGGCATCTGTGGGTTTAAATGGGTTAACCCTTCGGCTGTCGGTAGCGTTTTTTGGTCATAATGATTCCTACAGGAATCATCGTAACAAAAACTGCTACCGACAGCCAAATGGTTAAAACGTAGTTTAGTTCTTGCGGCTATAGCCCAGCAAGCAAAATCTTGGCTGTCAACGTCTGCCATAGTTGGCGTGCGCGGGCCAACAGTAACCGACGTCGGGCAGATGACCCCTTGTGCACTGGGAATGTTTATCATGTCAAAATGACACTACAAGGAGAAGAACACAGGCTCTGCATTTCAAACCAAAACAGACATCTCGAATGTGAAAACCACTAGACCTCTCAGTGCACCCAGCAACCTCTATATATATAACTAATGAGCCCTACTGGTAACATGAACCAGACAAACAATAGTTCCTTGTGTTACGTTTTGCATTCTGATAAGCTTTTTGTCTTTGGGCATTCAAACGGTAATTGTGTTTTCATTCACGAAATGGGTTTGGAGAGGAGAGTTTGCTGTTTGCGTCTAATTAATATCTATTATTTATTTTGCGTATGTTGGCTTTGAGAGAACAGTTTGCTTATGAGCCGTTTTGAAGTAAATGGCCATCAGTTTCTGACAAAACAGGCGACTGCCAAGCGTGTAAAAAGCAAAAGAAATACACGAGAGAAAAAAAGAAACATTATCATTATGGTCAAGTACAACACAGCTCATTAACCCCTTCACTGCCAGTGGCGGCAGTGGATGCAAAATTGTCTTCGTAAGCAGGGCCGTCAAATTCAACACAGAATAATCCTGACAATCCCAGGAAGACGCATACAAACAGGTTCTGCAAGCAGCAAAGAACATCATGAGCCCCCACAGGGGCTCATGATGTTCTTTGCCGCTTGCAGTTGGGTGGTGTCTGCATTTTTCTGGCAGTGATGGGGTGCTATACTTGACCTTTCTAAGCGTGCTTTTTTCTTTGTGGAGTATTCTTTCTATCAGTTTCTGTATGATGTCTGCTACCGTGATTGACAGTGTACACAATGAGAGATCTGCAGAAAACCGGACCAACAAATGTACAGATTCGAAAGAAATTATGGGCTGAGATGGAGTGCCAATCTGCCCTTCTGAACACAGAGATTCCACCTTGAACAAACCGAACTGCACTGCATTGAACTGAAATGAAAAGTATGTATACAAGGACATCATCACACTCCCCCCAAAAAATGCACTGCATTGAACTGAAATGAAAAGCGTGTATACAAGGACATCATCACACTCCCCCAAAAAATTTCTGCTGACTTGGCATTTCACACTGCCAAAGTTCTATTGCTTTGTAAACTTGGCTAAATGACTTCATTACGAGAATTACATTGCTAGTGAAAATAATACTTATTGGCACTTCACGAATGAATGAGGGCATGCGGTGAAGAACTAGCACATGCAGACCTCACATCCAGAAAGCTCAGCACGACTTGAGTCATACACAGGAAAATTTGGACAGAAAAATTTGTTGTGACATCTGCAGTCTGTTTATAAGAGAAGTAATTTACATAGAATCTTTCTGAGACACAGAGGCAATAGGAACAGATCCTCATGAGCCCCAGGAACTGCAGGGGCTCATGAGGATCTATGCCTCTCGCAGATCTGATCGTGTCCTTGGCGGTTCATGAGGCTCTAGTACGCCCCTTACAGATAAGTGTTGTCTTTGGGGAGGGTGCTAGTGTATAAGGGGGGTGTAGTACGCCCCTTACAGATAAGTGTTGTCTTTGGGGAGGGTGCTAGTGTATAAGGGGGGTGGGGCTAGGGGGTGGTAGACTGTGTAAGAGCAGATAAAAGTGCGTACTTGACAACTAAAGTGGTTAAAAGCAAACGGTGTTTTTTCCCCACTATGGGTGTTCTGACTAAAAAGGACTGTGTGTGCAAGCATGCATGCGAGTGTGTGTGGTGTGTGTGCATGCGTGCGTGCATGCGGTGTGTGTGTGTGTTTTGATGAACACATGCATGACTAGAAAAAAAAACATGCGAATGATGTGTGTGCATGTGCATTATTTCTTGGAGCGTAAAGTGGGTAGCACTTCAGTGTGAGATTTTCAGTGGATAAAACCAGCATACCCTGATCTGTGCTCTGGCTGTTTCTACCCCTGTGGGCTGGCCTGCTATGGACACCTGCAAACAAAACACAAGTGATCAAACACAACTGAAAAACGTTTGTAACTCAATATACTTAAAATATAACAAGATGGGATGAACCATAACCCACAAAGTCCCTTCTATATGAGAGCTGTCCTCGCTGTCAATGGTCTCTACCTTTTGTCTTTGACCTGATTCTGATGTTGAATTATCTCCTATTGAAAAAGTCTCGCAGATCTGCCAATGCGTCAGTGAGTTCTATTAGGGGCGCAGGACATGCGCGTCATTGATTTGTCAAACATCATTTGTCATGACGTAAGTTTTAGTTTTTATGTAATTTTATATTTTACGTAATATGAGCTTCACTTTTGCTTCATAGGCTTGAGAAAATGGTGACTAAACTAGAACTTCAGGGTACAATTTCAGTCTTGCTATAATTTGTATAAAGCAGGTTGACTTTACCTAGCTACATGATATACTAAGTACACGGGTCACCTGCATGCTCCTCTGAAAGCGCGTCGAAGTGTGTGTGCGTGCATGCGCACATGCTCCAAACATCTCTAAGAGGCATAGATACTCATGCGCCTGGAGAGTACATGAGGATCTATTCCTCCCGGAGATGCGCACGTTTGTGAGAGAGAGAGAGAGAGAGAGCCAGAGAGAGAGAGAGAGAGAGAGAGAGAGAGAGAGAGAGAGAGAACAATGAACAATGAACCTTTATTTTCCAACGGTAGAAGTTATTGGTAACAGGACCAGTTTTCAAACTTGCCGTTTACGCGCCTGGAGAGTACATGAGGATCTATTCCTCCCGGAGATGCGCACGTTTGTGTGTGTGTGTGTGTGAGAGAGAGAGAGAGAGAGAGAGAGAGAGAGAGAGAGAGAGAGAGAGAGAATGACGTCATTTAGAGTATTATGTCAGTGTCTGTGTGGTGACGGAGTTGCCTCTTTTACGTCACTGCCACTGTCTGACTTTCTCTAGAAGTAAAGGTTATTTAGTGTTTTAATGCTTTTCTGAAAAAAAATTAATTTATACTAAAGAAGTTGAAAGAATACAAAGCTGGCTAAGGAACTCATCCAATGTCTTTCTCCAAACTAGCTTTTTATGCAAAGGTTCAAGTAAACATGACAAACATTATGGTCTCTAATCTGGGTCAACCGACTTCCTATAAACGGTTGTTTTTGTCTTCAATGAGACATTCATTTACAATACACTCGGAGGCTCTCTTAGCCACCCACTTAAGAACTGAAGTATTTCGCCAAGTTTCAAGCTTGTGTGTACAGAAATATCGGAGATTCTCTTGTTACATACATACGCACATACGGCGCTTCGCGCCAAATGTACGTTCCGCAGCGAGATTAGCGTAACTAGACATGACGTAATTTTTATCTTGTTACTTCAATTGTTAGAGGTTTAGCCTGCCCATCTTTGACATCATGGACATGCTATTAAATTCGCACCACCGCGACCCGTCCTAAAAAGTCCCTTCCATAAATAGAAGGGACTTAAAAAGAACAAAATTATACAGCCAAGCACATTTATCAGCACTAAACCCATTTTTTTTACTTCTTCGTTTAACCCATTTAATCCCAAGGCTGCATTTTGGAATTGTCACCTAACGATCATGTACCAGCTGCAGAAGATGCATGATCAATCCTGGCGCCGAGCTAATCTGTCACTACCCTTGAACTATCATGGTCGGTCAATCTCCTGCTGTAATACGTCAGGGCTAATGAGGTTAAAGACAGAACGGTTCGCATTTTACACTTGCAGTGCAAGCCACCAGAGATGGAGCAACAACAAAATCCTCACCAATTAGCGCTTGAGATGTGCCACAGTATAGACACTTGGTAAAAGAAGCTGGTGTTCAAAACATGTTGTGTTACACAGACATGCAGTAAAAAGAGTTTGCATTGAAGACATCCTGACTTCATTTGCCATGAACCTGATTGGTATGCGTCTCAAATAAATATGCCACATGCCTCCAAGGCGAACCCCATTTGACATATATCCGTATGGGGCACTGTTTCAAATGAATATACACTTACATGTCACGAATGCCAACTCCGTCAGCAGTGCCCTGTGTGAAGCACTTTCTCGATTAATCCCCTACTGCATGCAGACACCAACACTCTACACAAAGCCAACGGCTGCACACACAAGGCAGTTAACCCCTTCACTGTCAAAGAATCTAACTGCATCAGGCATAGATCCTTATGAGCCCCTGCGACTGCAGGGGCTCATGAGGATCTATGCCTCTTGCTGAAACCACTTTGCACCCATGCTCCCTTGACTGCCTCTTTGATGCAGAATTCACACCGATTTAAAAAAAACACAACCTGCGTCCGCTGCCAGTGAAGGGGTTACGGGTAAGTCTGGCTTTAATAAATGTTCCGCCACACTTCGAAGCTGACCTGATTGCTTTTTTCCTGCACGTTGCTGCCCCTGTTGGAGTCGGGGAAGTGGATGTGGCAGCCCGTGTCCATCATGACGCGCTTGATGTTGTTGCCCCCCTTGCCGATGACGTGCGAGTGCTCCGTGTGTGATACGTCCATCTTTAGCGTTACCCTGTTGCTCTGAAACACGCAAAAAAATCAATCTGTAATGCTTCACTGCTGACCCACTGGCTGTCTGTAGCGGTTTTAGTCGCGATAATCCCCTCGGTTATCATGGTGACTAAAACCGCCACCCCAAAGGGTTAATTATGGATGAACGTGAAATGAAAATTATGAATGAAACTTCAACTGCCCCTGCCTGCAGAACATGTGCACCGTACACACACACACATACACACGCACAGTCAGTTTCTGTCAAAGGCACAGATTTACACGAGCTCAACTGCTGACCCATTGGCTGTCGGTAGCGGTTTTAGTCACGATAATTCCTGCAGGAATCATCGTGACTAAAACCGCCACCGACACCCTACAGGGTAAATTATGGATGAACGTGAAATAAATGCAGATTAAAATTATGAATGAAACTTCAACTGCCCCTGCCAGCTGAACATGCGCACCACACACACGCACAAGCAGACCCTCGGTCAGTTTCCGTCAAAGGCACAGATTCACATGCTCTTTAACCCCTTCACTGCTGAGGAAAACCGAACACAATCCAACTGGAAGGGACAGGAGAACCTCATGAGCCCCAGCAGTAGCGGGGGCTCACGAGGATTTATGCCTCTTGGTGAGACCACTTGGTATCCATTAAATGTTCTTCTGCTTGACAGGTGGGGATCTCTGACACTGAATTTACAATGATTTTCAAAACACAACCTTCCTCCACTGGCAGTGAAGGGGTTAACGGTTTCGTGAGCAGACTTTGTTTTACGATATGTATGCATAATACCTCAATGTTATGAACGGGGGGAGGGGCGGGGGGATGGGGAGTGTGGAATTCACACCTTTTTTGATTGCATTGTGATAGAATCTTGCCAACAATTAATTGCGTTCCCAAATCCCTGCCAACAATGTAACCCTTTTAGCCCCGGATCCCTACAGCAGGAGATGGCTTAACCATGATAATTCAAGGGTAGTGCCAGATTAGCTTGGCGCCTGAAGGCGCCAAGCTAATCTGGCACTACCCTTGAATAGTTATGATCAAGCCATCTCCTGCAACTGGTACATAGTCGTTAGGCGACACCTCCAAAATTTGAGAAATGGGACCTTGGGGCTAAAAGGGTTAACTACATTTTGTCGCTCACCTGTGCGTGCGTGCGTGCGTGCGTGCGTGTGTGTGTTTGTGTGTGCGTGTGTGTGTGTTTGGAAGAGTACCCTGTGGGGGCACTTACTGTGATTGGTAGCGATGTGGGTGGTACATTGTTACTGATTTTATGAGAAGTTGGATGTAAAAATATTTACTTATTAAGTCACACGCGGGTGAACCTGTTTCCACCAACCACATTTTCTTGCATGAAAAAAAAAAAAGAACGCGTTTCCACCAACCACATTTTCTTGCATGAAAAAAAAGGTGGCCAGTCTAAAAGACATGCTCTCTCAAGATAAGTACTGAAGTGCAAAAATGCTACTGTCGCCTAAATGATGGTCTTTAATGACAGGTGATCTCTCATTCAAATCGGGTTCTGCTGTAACTAACAGATTCATCTGATTAGGCTTGGAAGTAAGCCCGAGACAATTTAACACACTGAACTGCAAAATATGGGAGCAGGCAGCTGTCTGCAGACTGCATTTACTGTGCCGTAGACACATCGATCATGATAGTTTAAGGGTGAAGTGCCAGAATAGCTTGGCGCCGACAGGCGCCATGCTATTCTGGCACCACCCTTGAACGTTTATGGTCGATGCACACTTTGAAGAGTCAGGACCGATTGTTCAGCACATGTGTGTGTGGCGCGTGTAAGGTGGAGGGGCGGGGGACGAGGGTGTGGGACTCTAGGGTTGGGGGGGGGGGGGGGGGTCTTGGAACGGGAATATAAAGAATGCGACTCCAGAGAGATGTTTAAATGGCAATTATCTAAACTGCAAGCTCCACAGGTATTAGCGCACAATGAGGCTACCCTCAATGCAATCTCCCCGTCTCTGGCTTGCCAGCATCCCCCCGCTCCCCCCCCCCCCCCCACACCCCAACCTCCCCCCCCCCTTCCACTTGAGGTGTTTTGACATTCTTACTTACACCTGTGCCTGCACTCACCGTCGGGTTGCCACACACAGATCTATCGGCTATAACCGCCGCTTACGCACACCGTTCACAAACCAATTTATCTGCCTGGCTCATTCCATTCCTCAGCACCCCCCCCCCCCCCCCCCCCCCAACCCCACCCGGTGTTTGTGCGAAAGAAATTGAAATTAGGCGGCTGCACTGCCGGAGTACTTTGTGTAGATGTGATACCTTGAATCCAATAACCATGTAGCCCTGGATCCCTACAGCAGGAAATGGCTTTACCATGATAATAAAAGGGTAGTGCCAGATTAGCTTGGCGCCTGAAGGCGCCAAGCTAATCAGGCACTACCCTTGAATTATCATGGTCAAGCCATCTCCTGCAACTGCATAGTACATAGTACATGGTACATAGTCGTTAGGCAACACCTCCAAAATTTGAGGAATGGGACCTTGGGGCTAAAAGGGTTAAAGGCCCACTACCCGCCGTAACTGTTCAAAGATACACTTCTCTAACAGATGGTTGCTCTTACACACAGGTCTTGTTATGGTTCATTTCCAATTCTGCCCACGCCGTCTTTATATCGAAGTAATCTGACAATGACTCCACTCGCTTCTATAACTGCAAGGCCTAAAAAAAAAAAAAAAAAAAAAGAATGATACGCTAACTGCTGCGCTGAATAAATAGGTGCGATTACGCGTGTGCTTTTGCTGCGCGTCCAAACTGCTGTTAAAGTTTATTAGGTGTGTCGAGATGGCATAACAAAGACATTGGTGCTGAAATGTCTCTTCAGATTTATGCGTAATGGTACTTTAAGTTTTCACATACAATTAAAAAAAAAAAATAAAGGATCGACTGTGATTTCAAGGCTGGTGCCAAAATAGTGGTTAGGTTTTTAACAGTAAACCGTGTCACATACCATTAACGCCCTGAGAGGGGGGTGAGGGTGGGGGGTGGGGGGTGCCTGAATAGCGTGGTCACACTTCCCGTGAAACTGTCACGATCGATCTGATGTTTGTTTTGTTGTTTAATTAACCCCCTAAATGCTGCTGACAATACCGTTCGGCGGAAAAGACGCTTGGTTAACCCATTAAATGCTGAGGATGATTTTTTTTTTTTTAGTTTAGTGAATTGTCCTATGAAAGCTACATTACAGGTCAAGAGATAGATTGACCATGATAGTTCAAGGGTGGTGCCACCCTTGAACTATCATGGTCAAATTAATCACATGCTAGGGTGCATCAGGATTTAAAGGGTTAAGCGTGTGGTTTTTTTTATCCGCCGAGCGCCATCGTCAGCAGCTGTCGGGGGGTTAATTAAACAACAAAACAAACATCATCAGATCGGCCGTGACAGTTTCACGGGAAGTGACCGCACTATTCAGGCACATCTTTGAACTACACGCATCCCATTTGATCCACATCCTAAACTGGTACGATCTTTCGACGATCGCTCCCGAGTTCGTTAACCCATTACATTCTGAGGGTGATTCCCCCCCCCCCCCCCCCCCCCACCCCCAAATCAGCGTCTTGTCCTGTGAAAACTGCATTACAGATTAGGAGACAGATCAGTAGTTTTAGTTCAAGGGTGGAGCCGGAATAGCTTGGCGACACGGGCGCCAAGCTATTCCGGCACCACCCTTGAACTATCACCGTCAAATTTACTTCGGTTTACCAATAGTGTACCAGGATGGACAAGGTCAACTCCACCCCCCAGGGCTCAATGTCTTTTGAAATCCCGTTTGCCACGCGGGAAAACGAAAAGTCGGTGACGTTGGTAGCTGACGGCCGCGAGTCCTTTTGGCACACATTAATCGACAGCCCAAAAATAATCAGTACATTTAAAAAGAAATAATCGATAGCCACCGGACGGCAGGAAATACTCCATTAGCGGAAAAGTTGACCCTCTGCGGCTCCGGCCCACCCCTGAAAGTTTTGTGACCCTTTCAAGTCTGCACAATGGGCACCACAACAAAAGCGCAGAAGTTCACGCGGCGCCTACTTATAAATCCTACTGCCATTATCTGCAGTTGGCTGCAGTCACACCCATGCGTATTGTCGAACAGCACAGGCATTTCACTGTAAGATGTGTGCTGCGATTTCTTTTTGAAAAATAAAAAATAATAAATCAAGTGTACGCGATAAACCGCTGTTTACTTTTCTACGTGCTTGTGTCTACAGCTTGTTCTGCCTTTTGACACGCTCACTGCCGGCGACTCAAAAGGGTGTTTCTTACCGCATTTGGCCCCAGCACAATATACCTGGAGATGCTGGCATTACCCTTGAATTATCATGGTCGATCCATCTCCAGCGGCTAGTCGTTAGGTGACGTTTCCACAATTTTGGAATTGCGGCCTTGGGGTTAAATGCGTTAAATCATGTCCGACCGATCGCCATACAGATCACCTAACCGTCTGAGAGACATAGATATAAATGACGCAAGCAAAATGCATGGATCTTCATGAGCCTCCGCGTCTGCAGAGGCTCATGAAGATCTACGCCACCTGCAGTTGGATCAAGTTCGCGTGCGTTTAAAAATGATATCTGTGAAATAACGTCCATCAACGTAAAGTCTGAGAAACATGGATACAAAACAAAACCTGCAAGAGGCACAGATTTTTCATGCGCCCCCCGCGTCTGCGGGGGCTCATGAGGATATATGCCTCTTGAAGTTGGATGTCGTCTGCGATTAAAAATGATGTCTCTGATATGTCAGGTAGACATCCCAACACAGCCTCAGTAATCTGCATATAAATGAGACCGGCAAAGGGTATAGATCTTCATGAGCCCCTGCCGGCGTTGCGGGGCTCATAAAGATCTATGCCTCTTGCAGCTATGTTGTTTGTAGTTGTACCGACAGCGAAAGGGTTAGGAAGCACTACTGACCCAGTCACCTCTCTGAAAATTATACTCCTACACAGGTATAAACCACTCGACCCCTGTCTAAGAAAAAATCTATACAGCATTGATTTCTGTGGATGTTTATTTTATGAGGCAATGCTGAAGTCACCATCGTGCTGGCAGTGTAACAGCAGACGACACGTTAGAACACTATTCTGTCAACTTTCTCAAGGGATATGCACTGATTAAAGTCATTCGACTCCACAACAACCGAAGGCTAACAACTACCTAGGAGTTGCGAGAGATGGATTATTTCACCTAACGCAGCCGCTGATAACATTGAAAGAGAAAATGATCATGCTAAATAACTTGCTGCAGCAGAGATCAATAGCGTAGAAATTTGTTATTCCTTGGGAAGGGGATGTGTGTATGTGTGTGTGTGTGTGGGGGGGGGGGGGGGGGGGCGTGCTTGACATGTTACTTTCGAGCTTTCAAAATATCAAACAAAGAAAATTTTAATTCAAATGAAAATTAACATGGTTTATTTTTCCGCAAATACATTATACCTCCAAAATTAAGTTTTCTTCCATAATACTGGATATAGGAGGGGTGGGAGGTACAATTTATTTACGGGAAGCCAGCTCCGCCCATCCCCCCACCTCTTTCCGTTTTCTAGGCCACTGATAATGAACTAGACTGACTCTCTCTCTCTCTCTCTACCATAATACTGATATTATGTTTGTCTGAGGGTGTTGCCTTCATCATTTCCCCCTCTTTTTGCATTACTCATTTCTACCTACTTACATTGTAGATATGTTAATCGTATCCACCGCCATTGTATAAGTATTTATTTAGTTACCTGTCCAGTTCATCTTACAGGCCTCTAGCTAGTTTTGACCTAGAGAAAGTTTCTCTACTCTGTAATGTTTTGGCGATGTAATAAACAATGTATACACTACATTGACACCTGTGACAGCGTGTGTACATGGGAAGCATTGATCTCTGCGATGCAAATCGGACCGCTTAACTCATTCGAGATGTGCCTCCTCCGGATACGCGGCTTATGCCGCGTATCCGAAGGCGGCACTTCTCGAATGAGTTAACACCAGCAAGTGGAAAAGATTATCATGTGCCTCTGCAACTGCAGTAGCTGGTAATTATAAGCATCAAAGTCTCTTGCCCTCGGAAGCGGCTGCAGTAGCAGCAGAGATTCTCACAGATGCCTGTGTCCACGGGCAGCAGCAGTTACGCCCATCACCCCCTCTGGGGCATAGGCCGCCAACAAGGTCCCTCCAGCCGTCTCTGTCCTGGGCGAGTCTCTCCAGCTGTCCCCAGGTGTGGCCCATCTTCTTGGCATCTGTCTCCAGGTCACGTCGCCAGGTGTTTCGTGGCCGACCTCTCTTCCTTTTTCCCTGGGGGTTCCATCTTAGGGCTTGCTTTGTGGTGTTGGTTGCTGGCTTGCGTAGTGTGTGACCTATCCATCTCCAGCGGCGTTGTTGGAGCTCCACTTCTGCAGGCTTCTGCTTTGTCCGCTGCCACAATTCCTCGTTGCTGATTTTGTCCGGCCAGCGTATCCTGAGGAGCCTTCTCAGACTGTTGTTGATGAACGTCTGTATTTTCTTGGTGGTCGACACTGTGGTCCTCCAGGTCTCTGCTCCATAGAGGAGTACTGGTTTCACGTTGGTATTGAACAGTCGGATCTTGGTGTTGACTGACAGATCTCTTGAAGTCCAGACGTTCTTTAGCTGGAGAAATGCTGCCCTGGCCTTGCCTATCCTGATCTTCACGTCAGCATCCGTCCCACCCTTCTTGTCGACTATGCTGCCGAGGTAGGTGAAGCTCTCCACCTCTTCTAGCGCCTCGCCTTCCAATGTGATGGGCGTTCCACTGGCAGCGTTGACTTTCAGCACCTTGCTCTTTCCACGGTGGATGTTCAGGCCTAGCCTTGCGGAGTTCGCTGCCACTGCGTTTGTCTTTTCTTGCATCTGCTGTTGGGTGTGCGAGAGCAGGGCTAGGTCATCTGCGAAGTCCAGGTCATCCAGTTGGGTCCAAAGTGTCCATTGGATGCCATTTCGCTTCTGTGCTGTGGATGTCGTCATGACCCAGTCGATGGCCAGCAGGAACAGGAACGGTGACAGCAAACACCCCTGTCTCACCCCTGTCCGGACTTGGAAGGCGTGGGTGAGCTGGTTTCCACAGATCACTCTGCAGGTCAGTCCCTCGTAGGAGTTCCTGATGATGTTGGTAAGCTTTTCAGGTACTCCATAGTGTCTCAGCAGCTTCCACAAGGTGGCTCTGTTGACGCTGTCGAAGGCCTTCTCATAATCAAGGAAGTTGATGTAGAGGGACGAGTTCCACTCTAGCGACTGTTCCAGGATGATTCGCAGCGTGGCGATCTGGTCAGTGCATGATCGGTCCTTGCGAAAGCCCGCCTGTTGATCTCGGAGTTGGGGGTCCACTGTGTCCTTCATCCTGTTGAGTAGGATCCTGCTGAAGACTTTGCCTGGAACAGACAGTAGGGTGATTCCTCTATAGTTGGCACAGTTGCTGAGGTCTCCATTCTTTGGCAGCTTGACCAGGTAACCCTCCTTCCACTCTGCTGGTACTTGTTCTCTCTGCCAGATTTTCCTGAAGAGGGGGTGGAGCATCTCAACTGTGGTTTCAGTATCCGCCTTTAGCGCTTCTGCCGGTATACTGTCGGGTCCGGCTGCCTTGCCCGACTTGAGCTGTTTGATGGCTTTCCGGATCTCCTCCTTGGTGGGCTCGCTACAGTCTATCGGCAGGTCTCTCTCGGCTACCTGAATGTCTGGTGGGTCTTGTGGAGCTGGTCTATTTAAGAGCTCCTCAAAGTGCTCCTTCCATCTGTTCTTCTGTCCCTCCTCTCCTTGGATGGCTCTTCCCTGTTTATCCTTTACTGGCCTCTCTGGCTTGGCAAACTGTGTCCACGGGGGCTGATCGCAATTCTTGGACACTGACACAGAAACTAAGTCGACCTCCAGCCAAGCTTATCAAATCTCATTAATCCACCACCACCCGAAGAACGCCGACATTCTTTTCTGAAAAGCGAAACAAATCTACATTCACCGGCCAGACCGTTCTATCTTCAAGAGGCACCGATTCTCACGACAGCAGGGGCTCATGAGGATCGGTACCTCTTGCCGAGAAACATGGGACCTCATCTACCTTCAAAATCGAAGCGGCAGTCTTTTTCTTGAAAGCGAAACTTTAGAACGGACAGTCTACAATGAGTCGTCCGCAAGCGACAGATATTCTCATGAAACCCCTTGCATCCGCTTGGACTCATGAGAATCCATGTCTCTTGTCGCCACGGATCTGCCCTATTTACATCTGTTACTCGGGTCGGGTTAGGGCTCCTGTTATTCAGCCTAGGAAAATCACCGCCGGAAATCAGTACAGAAATGGTACTCACTGTGTGTCGACTGTTTGGCTTGAGCCTGTGCCAAGCACCCCCCTTGTGTGAGTGAGCGAGTGTGTGAGTGGCACCCGTAAGTCGGTACCCGGGGTATGTATATCCGTGAGGACTGTCCAGCGGTGCAAGTACAATTACTCACTTGTGCTAACTTTTCAGTCCTCCTGGGAGAGAACAGGGTATTTCGTGCAGAACAGATCGGCGACCCTGGGTAGAGTTAGGAATGACGGGTCTGACAGTGCTATGCGCTCCCAGTATATTGCGGTCGGTTAGTTAGTCATTTGGGCTTAAACGTCGAGCAGGAGAAATGATCGATCCTGGTTAGAGTGAGTAATTACGGGTTAGCCTCTCAGTATTATGAACTCCAGCATACTGCGGTTAGTTAGTTATTTCGGTTTAACGCCGAGCCGGCGACTAAGGCCATCTCACGGTATATATCGCGGTATGTGATAAACTGCGCAAGAGTCTCGGGCTCACCCACGGGGCGGCCTGGCGAGCAAAAAGGTCCTCGGGCCGACGTCAGCCTTAGCTGGCCCGCGCACAGCCGTGCGCGGGCCAGCTAAGGCTGACGTCGACCCGAGGACCTTTTGCTTATATTAAGTCTGTTTTTTTTATTAACAAATCTAAACACATTCCGCACAACAACAATAATAGCACGGTCGCGAATATGGCGATTTGACTTTACGACTCTCAAGGACCGCGATATACTTGAGGCTGACTTGTACTTACATAAGTGCTAGTTAAGTCCCCTTTGGGAAGTCAGAACATTTCGTGCTGACGTGGTCACTGCAAGAATGAGGCCGACGAAAGATACTCCCAAAGCGGAAGGTGGAAACTATTTTCAGGATACATTTATTGCCACGGACCGCGCTGAACTGTGATAAACTTTTGACAAACGAACAAAAGCTGGACACTGTCGTCGAGTGCGGGACTTCACGTGATGAAAGCCAGTCCGAAGCAACACACGTTTGTCACGTTGGTGAGGCGGAATACCCCGACAGTCGGACGGAAAGACACAATCCCAGCAAAGACAGACACACGCTTTGAAAGGCCAAAGTAAAAGACAAGCACGTGTCCTCGGCGGCTTTCAATGCGTGCTTCTTTCTTTCTGGGGATTCATTCTGTATTTCGCACGCTTGAAGGGGTCTGGGCAGTCATCTTTTCGTTAAAATTTTGTCAGATTAACGATGATACAAATTCACTTTTCATGCTTAGCGTTAACCCCTGTTGTCACGCGTCTTCCGCCGAGCGGTATAGTCAGTAGCGGTCATGGGGTTAAACCATGGCTCCGGAAACTCCTGGAGGCGCCCGCAAAGGCTGCGTATCAAATTTGATCTGAAATGTTAGCTCAAGGGCTGACTTTCCTAGTAGTGCCAGATTGGCTTGGAAGCAAGTCGCACATACTCTACACCGCCAACGCATTGCAATCATACTGACAATTAAACTGCCTGCATTTTTTTTTTTTTTTTTACCCTTTTAATCCTGATTCACAAATGAATGAAATTAATTTGACTGTGATAGTTCAAGGGCGGTGCCAGAACAGCTTGGCGCCTAAGGCGCCAAGCTATTCTGGTACCACCCTTGAACAAAAATGGTTGATCTATCTGTAATGTGACCTTCATAGGACAATAAGCAACAACAACAAAATCAGCCTGGGGATGTAGTGGATTAAAAAGCAAAATACCGAAAACCGTTGTAGAGCATAATTCTGCGGCCATGTACAGCTATCCGACACGGTGACCAGAAATGCGTGTAGTACTCCAAGACCATAGTCTAATAATCAAACGGAGTGATACGCTGAGGTGACATACTCCACTGGCAAGCCGAACACTTAGTCACAATCGCATACGCCAACCAGGTAACCCAAAATCACACTTACAATCAATGAATTACTCAGCCCTTTTCCTCCTACACCGCTCTTTTAGTCAAGCCTGTTTCACCTGCAAAACGCTTAGATCTTCATGAGTCCCTGCATACGCAGGGACTCATGAGAGTCTATGCCTTTTGCCAACACGTTTACATCTTGAAAACGCAGAGGCCACCAAAGCATAACGTAAATGATCGCCTCGATTGTCTCAGCGCTAATACTTGCTAGGTGTAGATTTTTCTTGTTTGGACAAGCGGCTACATGGGGTGGCACCGAGTGGTACCCGAGTAGGGGCCATGTATTTTCTGCAGATCACTCACTACAGGATAATACATAAAGTACAAGTAGGTATCGTGTGCCGGTCTGTGATTTTGAAGGCCGTAAGGTCCAAAATCACATACCAGCGAAGACTTGCGCCGCGAGTCACTTCAGCTGAAGCGAGTTAATCCACGACAAAAGAATTGTACACTGGGTGCACATATCGTAATTTATTTCACAGTTTCTCGGCCCTGGCACCTCAGTGTCTAAGAGGCATATATTCATACGACGTGCTGCTTGCAAAGCCCCATGAAGAACCGGAAAAAGTAAAAGAAAAAGGGGTGGGGGGGGGGGGGTGGGCAGCGCCCCCCCCCCCCCCCCTCCACCGAAAAGGTTTGGAGAAAAAAAATCGGATTTAAGGGTGAGGAAATAAAATAAAATATAAAATTATATCTTTATTCGGAGATCAATATTTACTTGGAGAAAAAAAAAACTGTCATAAGATTTTGACGGATACGTTTGGTTTAACGAAGTTGGACTGTCCACCCCCCCCCCCCCAACCCCCCCCCCCCCCCCCGCCCCCTCAATCTCCGTTGTTTAATTTTTCGACCGAGGTTGGACTGTTCTCTCCCTCTTCCCCCTCCCCCTCCACTTTTTAGTGATTTCTTTTGCTGGCTAGAAAGTAAAGTAAGGCAAGCTGCCGCCCCCCCCCCCCCCCCCTCCTCACCCCGATTGGCGCGGCAGGAAGCATCTGCCAGGCTCCGCCGCAAAGCTCATCAGATCAGTTTAACCCATTCAGCCCCAACGCACTCAAACAGGATTTGGATCGACCACGATAATTCACGGGTAGTGCCAGATTAGCTTGGCGCCGTCAGGCGCCAAGCATATCTGGCACTACCCTTGAGTTATCATGGTCGACCCTGGAACAGTTGTTGAGTGACATCTCTAAAATTTATGAAATGCGGCCTTGGGGTTAAATCTGGCACTACATTTGAACAATCATGCTTAGAAGGCAATTGCCTCCGCAAACCAAAAATGACCGCGATGCTGGCTGCAAGGAATTTGTTTATGCACTGATGCGCGTGTGTGTATACCAACATGTAATCTGCAAACGTGAGGTCTACGTAACACTATATACACACTCACCTTTGTGTCTAGAATGTTCATGATTTTCCCTTTGGCAGCCTTCACATCGTCTGGAAATCCTATCACCTTTATGTGCGGATCTGCAACAACAACAACACACACACACAACGTTAAATGTCCACCACGAAGGTGATTTCAAAGGCGGGGCACTAAAAAGAGGTCTGTACAAATTTTGACCCCAGCTGGGTTCGAACCCACAACCTTTCGGACGCGAGTCGAACACTCTACCACTCAGCTCCCCAGCTCCCCTGCAAAACAAAATGGACCAACCACCGCCATACAAATTTTCTGATGGCGAACAATACTGTACAGTGAAACTCGTTCTGAGGGAAAAAATTGTGCACGAAAAAGTTGTCGTAAAAGACAGGTGCTCTCTTAAGAGAAGTCTTGAAGGACAAAGGTACACAAATCAGTGTGCGGGAAGCCTTCTTTGTCACAATTTTGTACGTGTTCAAAGTTTTTTTTTTTTTAAATCGATCGATCCACACGTCACTGTGTCAACAACGAAACAAAAACCAAACCAACCACATTTAAGCCCATCCCTGGTTCGTGACTGCATCGTCGGAGCCGTGATCAACGACATCACAACGTGGATCGGCCATGATAGTTCAAGGGTGGTGCCTGTCGGCGCCAAGCTATTCTGGAGCTATCCTTGAACTATCATGGTCGGTGCGTCTCCTGAATCGTAGTCTTCGGGGAACAAATTTACGACCTCAGAGCTCATGCTGTTAATCTTATGCAACGGGAAACACGTACAGGTTGCATAACTGACTACGAAAGACGCGGGGTGTAGTTCGACTCAACTGGGCACGAAAACGTAATGAATCGCTGACGATTAAACCGCAATAACAGAAGAAGAAAATCCTACAAGACGCGAGATCGAGTGTGCGTGTCTGCGTCACTTAACATAAAAAAAAAAAACCACCACCACAAAACTGTTAACAAGAAGAGGGGGGGAGAAAGAAAGTTATAACCGACAAATGAGAGTGGGTGGGGGTGGGGGCAGGGAAGAGACTGGGTTTCTGAATAACGAGGACAAAACTGTAAAGCCTAAGAATAGAATCCTGTTTTCTTCTTGCTTTTCCCCTCGAATTGTGCTTCTTTCCGTTGATTTTTCCCTTTTGCATTTTACACGATTCGCAGTCTCTCTGCTAGCTCTGAGTTTTGTAAATTTGTGGTTTGTGGCAGAAAAAGAAGAAGAAAAAATCACACACACACACACAAATTAACAGAACGAACACGTTCTGCAAGCGTAGGTGAAGTGGCTAGGAGAGACATCCCGCCCTGCGGCATATACGGGGCAGATGGGAATAAATAGTTCTACGGCACTCACTAAGATGCTTACACTCGCATGCCGCACTACCGCCTCCTGCCTCCCCTCCTTCAGAAGCTGATCGAGTCATGCAAGACATGGATTTTCATGAGCCTCTGCAAATGCAGGGGCTCATGAGAATCTTTGCGTCTTGCAAATATGTGTAGAGGATCATAGAGGTACATGGAACTTTACTACCCTGGGTCTCCCTCCTTCAGACGCCGTTCTAAAAGCAGCGAGAGACAGAGATCCTCGTGAGTCCCTGCACTACACGGGCTCATGTGGATTTATGTATCTTGCAGATGAATAGATTGGATGAAGGATTGTTTATAAAAACGCAAGGCAAAGGTCACTGCCAGACTCTTAGCAATTCATAGCAGGACCAACTTTCTTCCCTCAACATTTTCGAAGATAAAGCCTGTTTACAGTCTTCTGCTTTCATGAACCACCACAGTACTGCGGTGGCGAAGGGACCGGTGAGGAAGGGGGGGGGGGGGGGGGGGTGAGCCTCCCTAACCCCTAAAAAAAGACTAAAAAAGATAGAAAAAAAAAAGAAAAAAAAAAAAAAAGAAAAAAAAATGAAGACTTGAAAGGCCGGGGAGGTGGGGGGGGGGGGGGGGTGATAGTAAGAGATTTTGATTAATGTTTGATTTTTTATCGACGGTGGACAATCGCATGGCTTCCCCCCCCCCCCCTTCCATTAAGAATATATATATATATATATATATATATATATATATATATATATATATATATATATATATATATATATATATATATATATATATATATATATATATATATATATTTTCCCCACCGTCTGCCCTTCCCCCCCCCCCACCCCCCCCCAAAGAAAAAAAATTCCCGCGGTTTGATATTTTGGAGGCTGGAGGGTAAGCATGGCAGGCTTGCTGCCCCCCCCCCCCCCCCCCTAAAAAATCGTTTAAAAAAATCTTCATACGCTACTGTACTGTGTGGAAATGTTTGCAAATACCAAACACCTCTGTTATCATGCGTAGACTGTGGCAACATTTCAACCCCTTCACTGCCGAGAAAAAATGAACGCGATCTAACTGCAAGAGGCACAGCCCTTCATGAGCCCCCGCGACTGCACGATGATCTATACCTCTTGCTGAGACCACTCTGTGTCCATAATGTTCCCTGGCCAGTTCTGGCTTCCGGTCGTTCAGTGAACACAGACGTCAGAAAGAAAAAAAATGTACGTCCGTTGGCAGAGATGGGGTTAACTCATTCGCGAATGAGTTAAGAAGACACGAAACGAAACAAACACCCCCTCAAAATAAAACCACAATAATAATAATAATAATAATAATAATAATAATAATAATAATAATAATAATAAATAACAACAAATACGCATTTTTTTCAGTTATCGACGTATTCACATCAGCGAAGAACAGCAGGAACACAATTTTAAAATCATCTGCATTGGACCACCGCCGTTCTAAACAGTTTTCTGTGTCTGACGACTGACGCAAATGCCAGCAAGAGGTGTAGATTCTCATGAACCCCTGCGACCGCAGGGGCTCATGAGAATCTACGCCTCTTGCACATGACAGCTGACGGCAGACGGAGTACAGACCTGACAGCGAGAGCGTAAAACTGCTAGGGAATTGTAAAGCACAGATGAAAGAACATTTTTTGACGCGAAACAAACAAACACTCGAATGCGGCCCAGCTACTGAAATGCAGGCAGTGCTGTGTCTGATGTGTCGATTAAAAAAAAAAATCCTTTTATCTTGCAAGCAGTGTTACAACGGTACGTGTGTGTGTGTGTGTGTGTGTGTGTGTGTGTGTGTGTGTGTGTGTGTGTGTGTGTGTGTGTGTGTGTGTGTGTGTGTGTGCGCGCGCGCGCCTATGTGTGCTGCACTAAAAATCTTGGCGGAAATGCATTCATTCCTGCGCCTAGACCTCACGGTAAATGCCCCCAACACCGACTGAATTTGGACCCTTTAAAAGTCCTGATACACCTGATAAATTTGACCATGATAATCCAAGGGTGGGGCCAGGACAGCTTGGCGCCCATAGGCGCCAAGCTGTTCTGGCACCACCCTTGAACTATCATCGATCTCCTGAACTGTAATGTAGCCGTCATACTAGGACAACTCACTAATATGAAGACCCCCCCCCCCCCCACCCCCACCAACCTCAGGATGTCAGTCATGGGTTAAAGCACTGAAGGACAACCAGGGGAAAATGACTACCCTCAAGATAACATGAATGACAGTATCTGCAACCAAAATCACAACAACAAACAACCGCCGCACGAGAGAGAGAAAAAAAATACTGGATTTCCGTCGAAACACTATGATTGAACGCAAAAATACTTGCCACGCTACCACACAAAGACGACACTGTATTGCGCAGCGGGACTCCAATTTTTATCAGGGACCATACTCAAATAACCCAACACCCCGCCGATAACGTTTCTACTGCGTCTACGTCCACTGCTAACTTGTGGAAAATGGATCGACTATGGCAGCCATAGGCTAGTGCCGGATTCCCTTGAAGCTGGACTGAAGGTATCGAATCAGGCACTACTCTTGCAGCTAATACTGGGGTGGGGGAGGAACGACCGACCATGACAGGACAAGAACAGATACTGATGTAATTTGCAAACAGAGACAAGCGAATCAGGCACTACCCTTGCAGCTATCATGACCAATCAACCGCCCCGGCCGGGCGAACGATTGGCCAAGATAGCTGCAAGGGGAGTGCCTTATTGGCTTGTCCCTGACTTGAAATGATAATCAGTGTATGCAACATTTGAAGAGAAGATGACTTGGACATGAAAATGAGAGAAGATAACACGATTCTATATTCTGACGAGCAAAAGAAATGCGACATTTTCTGAAGTGTTTCCGATGGTTCCAAAAATGTCGCATTTCCTTTGGTCGTCAATAAACTACTATGATTCTGAATGACAGACATTCTCCCTCCCCCCCCCCCCCCCCAAGCCAACACTTCCTATCGTTTCATACCACATGATGTGGCATTCAGATCTGCTGCCTAGTGCACTGAACAAAAACATAAAATGCGCGTATGAAATTGTAGTCTTTGTGTTAAAATGCCGTTGAGATAAACTGTGGCTCAGTGCCATGCCTCCTGATAACGCTTTCAAAAGCACAAACCTGTGAAATGCAAATACTGTGGGGTTTTTCCCCCCTTCTCCCCGTATGATATAAATCTTAGCTTACTCTCATCAAAATGTCAGGATAAAACTGAAACCGAACGAGAAACACCCGTAGTCTTGATATTGGCGAAACCGCATGACAACAGTCACAAAAAAAAAAAGTCTGCATGTTGGCCTACTCTTTCTGTTGAAGTGAAAGTTTTGTCGAATATTCGCCGACTTGTATTTTTTGGGGTGGGTGTGCTGTTAAAGTGTCTGTGCATTTGCTGGCGTTTGCGAGATATCGTCTGCTGTGTTCCCGTGTGTTACGTCCCAAGTCAGGCAAAAAAGACGAAACTGACTCTAAAGTAATATACTCGATACAGGTCATTACACTTACAATTTATGGTATTTAAATTACTTCCTAAACTACTGAACTCGAATCTGGTGTTTTAACCCATAAAACCCCACGGCCGCATTTCCCAAATTTTTGGAGGTGTCATCTAACGACTATGTACCCATTGTAGGACATAGATCGTTCATCATAACTCAAGGATTGTGCCAGGTGCCAAGCTCATCTGGCACTACCCTTGAATTATCATGATCAACCCATCTCCTGTTGCAGGGCGTTTGGGGTTAAATGGTTTAACCCATTACATCCTGAGGCTGATTTTTTTTTAAGATTGCACTTGTCCTATGAAGGCTATATTACAGATCAGAAGATAGATCAACCATTTTAGTTCAAAAGTGGTGCCAGAATAGCTTGGCGCCGCAGGCGCCAAGCTGTCCTGGCACCACCCTTGAACTATCATAGTCAAATTTACTTCGAACAATTGTGTATCAGGATGAAAAGGGTTACAAATATCACAAAACATAGTGGACTGAAGACAGCCAAAAATGTAAATCTTAGTCTCTTTTTTTTGTCAAGTTGGCATGGTCGTTAATTCTTCATTTCTTTGACTGCTGATTCCAAGAGTAGACCGGTTGAATGTTAATTGAATGAAATGCACTAAACACACACACCCACACACACACCCACACACACACCCACACACACACACACACACAAACCCCGCATCTACCGCGATCGAGCAAAGCCTGCCTGTCGAAGACTGCGTTTTTGCAATCTTCAATTTCGACTCCAAAACAACTCCCAGCCGTCCAAGGACTGAACATGGATATACAGTGGCTTCAGCAAGAGGCATAGATCCTCAAGAGCCCCCGCGACAGCGGGGGCTCATGAGTATTTACACCTCTTGCAGCTGGGTGGTACTCAAGTTTTTATCGGAAGAGATTGGGTTAAAGTCAATATTATTTGCGATTCTCGTCTTTCAAGCTGCCCCTCAAAGAAGCCATAACCGCGACATTTCCGCAGACTCCGGAGTTACCCTGGTTTCCCTCTCCCCCATTATCAACTTTGCATTACCGGCCGGCGTCTGTTCACAATAGTTAAGAACCTCCCGCCTGCAAGAGGCGTAGAATTTACGCCTCTTGCTCGCACTGACTGGAAACACACACACACACACACACACACACACACACACACACACACACACACACACACACCACAGATCTATGACTTTCAAGGCATTTATATACTCTCATGAACCTTGCAGGGGCTCATGAGAATTTACGCCTCTTTCTGACGGTGACTGGAAACACTGTGACACGTACACATCTACGATTCTCATGCGGATAAAGTCTTTGGGTATACATGTACCATGTCAGATCATATTAACCTGCTTGAGGCATATATTCTCATGAACCTTGCTACTGCAGGGGCTCATGAGAATTTACGACTCTTGCTGGCAAAATAACGCTGTTCACTGCACACGTCTTATCCACAGAAAGAGGAAGCGTTCGGGGTTCGCTTTAAAAAAAACATCGGCTGGGATTTCCCCATCAAGTTTTACGTCTTCGGCGGCCAGAAAAAGGTCTAACCATCAACTGCGAAGAAGCACGCGCACACCTCTATATACACATCAGTCAGTGGCCTCTCTCAACCCAAAGACTACCTCCGTCCATGGGGCAAGCGGCCCTCGGGCTGTCAATCGACGCAGACCTGATGATCATTTGCTAACTAGGGGGTTTCCACCCGTCTAAGAAAAGTAAAATGAATGAGTGCCAGACTATATAGAGAGGAGGTACAATTAGCCTCATTATACAAATGAACACGATTCAACTGCAAGAGACATTGATCCTCAGGAACCCCCTTAGTCGCGGGGGCTCATGACAATCCATGTCTCTTGCTGAAAACAATTTGTATCAGTGTTCCTCGGACGGTTGTGACTTTCTGGCGTTAAATTAACACTGATTTCAGAAAAATACAAAGACTTGATGCGTCCAGTGGCAGGGACGGGATTAATTTCTCATGAGCCCCTGCGGTCGCGTAAAAACATAATATATGAGAATCTCTCAAGACTGGCACTGGTTGTCTCCCCCGATTCGCTACCGCTGATCAGCGGTAGCGAATCGTGGGAGAAAGCCTGTGTGCCTGAATGGGAAGATCTGAAGCGTTCGCCACACGCCACAGGGAATGCTGTCTCTGACAACACAGCGTGCTAATAAGAAAGGTAAACGTTTCCATCCACACTGTCAAAACACCGCCTAATAGAAGCATAATAATTACTCACTCGAAAGAAAACAAATCACAACAACTTCCTGAGAAAATTGATGGGCTAAAAATCATGAACTTGAAAAAATCGGTGGGTCAAACAAGAAACACCGGAGAGTCACAATGACAATGAGAAAATTTGACGGCGATATAAATCCGAAAATCTGAGGGTCAAACACATAGCATGAATCAGTGATGAATAAGAAATCACGCTGAAAACACCCTTTTCATTCTGATACACCTACTGCTTGAAATAAATTTGACTGATAGTCCAAGGGTGGTGCCAGAATAGCTTGGCGCCAAGCTATTCTGGCACCACCTTTGAACCAAAACAGTGGATCTCGCTCCTATTTGGAATGTAGCCTTCACAGGGCAAAAAGCCAATTTTTTTTTTCATTTACAAAATCAGCCTCACGATGTAGTGGGTAAAAAAAAATTTAAAAAAAAATACTTTAGAAATATTACAGACCCAAAACCTGATCCACGGAACGGATGTGCCAATAACCATAAAACCGACATCAAAGAGACGGAATCGACGACTCCAGAAATAATAAAACGCAGAAAAGTTACGGGTAAAATATCACTTAAATGAGAAAAAAAAAAAACCCACACAGCTGTCTCTACACACACAAGGACAATACAGCAATCCCCGCTCACCCATGGCCTTTTGCAGAGAGGCTGCAGGCAACAACATGTCCTCAGGCCGGTCACTTTACCACTACAGATCCGAAGTGAACGGTTGCCAAATATCGAGAGGGCTGGATCGCCGCAGCAAAGCGGCACATAATATGTATCGTACACAATGCAAGGCTAGCGGCGTAACTTCTACACCCCAATCTCCCCCACCCACCATACACAGTGTGTGTCTGTGTGTAGAAAGGAGAGAGTGTTTGGAGTGGGGGGGGGGGGGGGGAGTACCCACCCACCCCCATCACCAATCACTCTCTCCTTTCGACACGCATACAACCCGATCAGGTGAAAAGGGAAACCCGCTACCCACCGCTTGAGCTGTGTACACACAAGGCCTCGGGTCCAACACTAAACACCCTGTGACACACACTGTCTGAGGATCTTAAACGTAAATTATCGGTCGGCAAAACACATAGATCCTCATGGGGCCCCGCTTTGCGGGGGCTCATGAGGACCTACGATCTTGCAATCAGCGTTCATCCGGCTGAAAACCTGATACCCTATGACAATCCCAGTCTAAGGAACACAAACGTCTTTACAGACGGACAGCCAGTAAGGTGCACAGATCCTCATAAGCCCCCTGCACTTGCAGGAGCTCGTGAGGATCTATGTCTCTCGCTGACGGGATTAAAGAAGTCGGCTTTCATCAATGGCTTATCGACGAAGAACGGGACTTTGCCAAATCTTTCGTCAGACCATTTTCTGTCACCGGAACTTCTAAGAGGAATCCGGGTGACAGAAGTACTCGCAAGGTCAACGAAGTCGTTAGATTAGCCATTTCATTTTCGAAACCACAGTGATCCGCAACATAGAAATATCTGTTGTTGTTACAAATATAAAACACGAATGTGTCTCGTTGAAAACTGAACAAAGTTTGTGCTTCTTCAGGTGCCAAGCCAGTTTGGCACTACACTACATGAGTCGATGAAAAGAAAAGTGTAAGGGTGGTGCCAGAACAGCTTGGCGCTGAGGCGCCAAACTATTCTGGCACCACCCTTGAACTATGTGTTTGTTTGTTGTTTTTTCTTTTCTTTTCCCATAGTATGCTGTATTTTAATATATCAAAGTTACTTCGTCGAACTCGAAGTGTCCCAAAGCAACTTCGTCGAGCTGGTTCGTCGAAGTTCGAAGGCATTTTTCGATGGCTTCGCCGAAGTGACCAATGTAGTTTTGCCGAAGTCTCCGAAAGAGCTTGGCGATGCCGTCCACTTCGCGAAGTAAACTTCTGCTATGTGAACATGCGACACTTCGGAATATTAAGATAGGTTCTAAGTCTTTTGCAGCAATGGTAATTTTGCAAACTGACGACTTTTCCTGTCAAACCTGCTGCCTTTGGCAAATTGAAGCATCATCATTATCATCATCACCGTCGATCGGACGCCGATACTGTGAAGTAGCTTTCAGAGAATAACTTTCAGATTCGGAACTGTCCACCTCAGAGCGAGGAACATGTTAACTCTGACAGCTGATTCATAACCCTGCAGTCGGCGGTGAACGTTAAAGAGAGCAACAGCAAAAAAAAAAAAACAACATTGCACACTAACCCTTCGACTGCCGAGGAAAACTGAACACCACCCAACTGCAAGTGGTATAGATCCTCATGAGCCCCCGCAGTTGCGGGGGCTCATGAGAATCTATACCTCTTGCTGAAACCAAATTTGCATCCGCGTTTCGGGGGCGGCTGAGGCTCCTTGGCTTCGAATAAACCGCTACCCTAACCCTGTGCGTGTAGGCAGCGGTTATTGTCGCGATGATTCCTACAGGAATGATTGCGGCAAAAACCGCTACCGACATGCAAAAGGTTAAAGAGTTCAGAAAAAAAAAAAGTATGCCTCAACAGGCAGTGAAGTGGTTGTAATATATACATACATGTATACACACGTGGCACGAGACCTTGTCCTCAGACCTGCAGACTACGAGTGACTGAAGGAGACATTTAATGCAAAGTAATCCATTTACTACAACAATGTAATCCACTTAGTACTTTAGATACACATGGCCTCGTTATACAGGTGCCAGAAGTTATTATTATACTCTCAGAAGGTCAAAACAGCTCATACTGACACGACAATGCCTTATTTCTTTCTTTTTAATAAAGTCCAGACCAAAATGGTGACTGCCAAGTGTGTAAAATGCAGAGAACATGCCACGGAAAAGAAACACGCTTAGAAAAGACACAATTTATTGTGTTGTAATGATTCTTTCGTCCGAGGAGTTTCTAATCATACCATAGTCACCACAGCACGCAAAGCCTATTCTTGGCATGAGAAAAGAAAAACAAGAAAAGATGGGCAAAAAGTCAACGAAATGAAATTAACCCCTTCAATGCCAGGAAACTTCAAACGCCACCTACAAGAGGCAAAGATCCTCATGCTCCCTTGCAGTTGTGGGGGCGCATGAGGATCTTTGCCTCTTGTTGATAACACTACGTATCAATGCTACTTGGAAGGCTGGGCCTCTTGCTTTAAATTAACACAGATTTCAGAAGCAATTTGCGGCCACTGGCAGTGAAGGGGTTAACATGCTCAAAAAAAACGTTTGTCTGCCCGAAGCAGTGTGTTTTATCACTATATCAGTTTTACAGAAATCCTCTTAGTCTTAGCCAACGTTTAATATTCATGAGATTTTCAGAATTGTCAAACCACAAGTTCCTTCTCCTTGCACAATGTATTTTGGGCGTATGAGCAAGATCATCATCATAATCATTATCATATCACCGTAAGGACCATAATTCACCTTACCTGGCCTACTTTTCAGTGTGGAATGGAATTCGTGAATCTCTACACAGAACGTAATTCTATGATCCAAACATGCTGTACGAAACCTTAAGTGCACAAATTCAGACTATGCACAGCTCTTGGACTACATCAGTACTTGATACCGTTAGTCCATACCCACACAATTTTCCTGATAGCAGAACGTGGATATACGCAGAATCAAGCGCAACATAGGCCGCTGTTATCCAACCCTCTTTGAAGTCTGAGCTAACAGGAAAATAAATACTGGTACCTACCCGAAAAAACCGCCTTCTAACCCTTGAGCACATAATACGTTATTATACCTGTCCTCCAAATGTGCAGTAAAATGTCAGCCACCCACCTGCAAGCGACATAGATCCTCATGAGCCCCCGCAGATTGCGGGGGCTCATGAGGATCTATGTCTCTTGCTAAAGCCAACTAACGTTCAGTGAAGTGCCACTGCACGAGGCATAGATGCTTATGTGCCCCAGTGGCGTGTGGGGAAATTGATGTGTCCTGGTGTTCCAAATTCATGTCCATATTAGTATCACTAGATAGAAGGTGGCATGAATCGTCATGAGCCCAAACAGGATAGGGAGGTTCATGAGGATTTACGCATCTTGCTGTTCTCAATCTATGTGCATATTTTTAATCACCAACGGGAGGCAAAGATCACAGATCCTCATGAGCCTCAACAAGAGGTATGGCTTATGCATCTTGCTGTTCTCAATTCATGTCCATATATTTATCAACAGCAGGAGGCATAGATCCTCATAAGCCCCAAACAAGATACAGAGGCATATGAGGATTTATGCCTCTTGCTGTTCCCAATTCACGTCCATATTTTTTATTGCCAGCTACAGGAATAGATCCTCATGAGCTCCCACAAAATATCCGACTTGGATACGGAGGATTTATATGCCTCTTCCTGTTCTCAATTTACGTCCATGTTTTTTCGTGTGGAATATTTGCAAGAGGCATAGATTCTCATGACCTCGCGCTGGGACCATATGGCGTTGAGGCGCGTCCCCTGGGTGGTGGATAGGGGGTCCCTCGCGAGAGGGGTGCACCAAATGAAATAAGGTGCCGTGAACCAACATGGTCTAAGGGAAGGTGACCCCGACAGAAAACCTCTGGTCCTCCTAGTAAGGGGGTTGGGCGTGGGGGCAGCTTCCCCACTCTGCAAAAAAGGAAATAGCTACAAAAACGCCGACGAAAAGATAAACAGTAATTCCTTTCCTGGAGGAGGAAGGTTCTTCTACCAGAAGATTTATGACGTCCTGTGGTGAAAGCCGGAAGTCTTCGAAAGCCACAGGACCGAGCCGCCTCTCTCTATCCAGGGACACAACCATGGGCACATGGAATGTCAAGACCATGTACCAGAGCGGCAAGGCCGCCCAGATAGCAGCGGAAATGCAAAAGTACAACCTTTCCCTGCTAGGTATCAGTGAAGCCAGATGGACGCAGTCTGGCCAGAAAAGGCTGTTAAGTGGGGAGATGATTCTGTATTCAGGTCATGAAGAGGAGAATGCCCCCCATACAGAAGGCGTAGCATTCATGCTGTCACCAGTGGCACAGAGAGCGCTGATGGGCTGGGAACCTCTTGGGCCAAGAATTATCACCGCAGCCTTTAGAACTAGGAGAAAGATCAAGTTGAACGTCATCCAGTGTTATGCGCCCACCAATCACAGTGACGAGGAAGAGAAACAAGAGTTCTACGACCGACTCCAGAGTGCTGTGGACAAATGTGCGGAGCGAGACATCACCATCATCATGGGCGATTTTAATGCCAAAATAGGGGAGGACAACACCAAATACGAAGAGGTGATGGGGAGACAGGGACTAGGGGAGATGAGTGAGAACGGGGAGAGGTTTGTAGACTTTTGTGCTCTAAACAGACTTGTCATTGGAGGCAGCATCTTCCCACACTGAAGAATACACAAAGCAACTTGGGTCTCACCTGACCATACTACGGAGAACCAAATAGACCATATCTGCATTAGCAAGAAATTTAGAAGATCCCTTCAAAGATGTTCGAGTGAGGAGGGGAGCAGATGTCGCCTCAGACCACCATCTGCTTACCTTGAAAAGCTCAAGTTAAAGAAAAGCCGCACAGAGACAACAAGAAGACAGCGCTATAATGTAGGCCTCCTGAGAGAGACGGGTGTGAGAGAAGAGTTCAAACTGGTGCTGTTCAACCGGTTTCAAGCGCTACAGGAGCTAGTAAATGAAGAGGAGGCGGTCACCACAGAGCAGCAGTGGAAGGCAGTTAGAGAGGCGCTGAACTCAACCTGCAAACACTGTAGGGTTCAGGAAACACCATCACAAGGACTGGCTTCGGCACAGACCTTGAAGAAGATAGAAGTGAGGAAGCAGAAGAAAGCAGTTGTCAACAACAGTCACACGAGAGCAGCCAAAGCAAGGGCACAGGATGAATACTCAGAAGCCAACCATGAGGTGAAGAGGAGTATCAGGGCAGACAAGAGGGCTTACACAGACAGCCTGGCAGCAGAGGCAGAAAAGGCAGCAGGCAGCGGCAACATGAAACAGCTCTATGACATTACCAGAAGATTGTTGGGCAAGTATGGCCATACAGAAAGACCAGTAAAAGACAAAGAAGGCAAGCCTATTGCAGACAGAGCAGACCAACTCGACAGATGGGCCGAGTATTTTGAAGAGTTACTGAACAGACCCAGCCCACCCGACCCCCCAGACATCCAGCCAGCAGAGACCGACCTACCCATCAGCGACAGACCCAGCCGGGAAGCGATCAGAAGAGCAGTGGCATTTTTGAAGAACGGCAAAGCAGCAGGACCAGATGGCATCCCAGCGGAGTCTCTGAAAGCAGACCTAGAGACAACAGTAGAAATGCTGTACCCACTGTTTGGAAAGATCTGGGAAGAGGAGGTGATGCCGGCTGACTGGAAGGAGGGGTACCTAATCAAGCTTCCCAAGAAAGGCGACCTCAGCAAGTGTTCCAACTACAGAGGAATCACCTTGCTGTCAGTACCAGGAAAGGTCTTCAACAGGATCATCCTGGAGAGAATGAAGAGCTCCGTTGACCCCCAGCTGAGAGACCAGCAAGCAGGATTCAGGAAAAACCGATCATGTACAGACCAGATTGCCACTCTCCGCATCATCGTGGAACAGTCTCTGGAGTGGAGCTCCCCGCTGTACGTCAACTTTGTGGATTACGAGAAAGCATTTGACAGCGTGGACCGAGAGGCTCTGTGGAAACTCCTACGACACTACGGTGTACCCACAAAGCTCGTCCTCCTGATCAAGAGCAGCTACGATGGCATGACATGTCGCATGATCCACGAAGGGCAGTTCTCCAGGGAGCTCCAGGTCAGAACCGGTGTCAGGCAGGGGTGTTTGCTGTCTCCGTTCCTCTTCCTACTGGCCATAGACTGGGTCATGAAGAGGACCACAGAGCACAGACGAAGTGGAATACAGTGGACACTGTGGACACAGCTTGACGACCTCGATTTTGCAGACGACTTGGCTTTACTGTCCCACACTCATCAACAAATGCAGGATTGATTGATTGATTGATTGTACGTTGCTTAACGTCCCGACAGCAACAAGGCTTTCTCAGGACGTGCCAGCACTGCTTGTGAAAAAAAAAAAAAAAAAAAAAAAAAACAGAATATTGAATGTATGTCGCCAGCCGGTCCACTACGTTAAATAAACCTACAACATGGGGCCTAAATAAAGCTAAAACCATTTGGCAACACACATCCAATATCAAGAGCTACAGGCAGTGCAGACAGTAGGAAGAGTTTTAAAAAGGCAAATACAGATGAATGGACATCGGGTAGACAGAAACACATGCCCCCAGAATAGAAAGGAAAACCCACCCTGTGGGGCTGACCAGGGTGACCCTGGGAACTAAAAAGTACCTAACCCCACCCAAGTCCCCCAGGGCAGACCCGGGTGGGGTAACAAATGCAGGACAAGACATGAGGCTTGCTGACATCTTGTCCCAAGTGGGCCTCACCAACCACAAACAGAAAACAAAGACAATGAGGCTGAACGCAACCAGGGAAGAACCAGTCTTGCTTGCTGGCACCCCGTTGGAGGAGGTGGAGTCCTTCACCTATCTCGGGAGCATCATAGACAAAAAAGGCGGCACTGATGCAGATGTCAGAGCACGAATCGGTAAAGCCAGAGCAGCCTTTCTCCGGTTGAAAAAAGTGTGGAGTTCCAGAGAGCTGTCACAACACACCAAAGTCCGGATTTTCAACTCCAACATAAAAGCAGTTCTCCTATATGGAGCAGAGACTTGGAGATTGACAAAAACCACAGTCAACAGAGTACAGATCTTCATGAACAGTTGCCTTAGAAGAATTTTGAAAATCCACTGGCCAGAGAAGATCAGCAACGTCAGACTCTGGGAGAGAACAGAGCAGATAACAGCAGAGAATGAAATTGGGCGAAGAAGATGGGGATGGATTGGTCACGGTCTGAGAAAGCCAGCTTCCAGTATCACAAGGCAGGCATTGTCATGGAACCCCCAGGGAAAGAGGAAAAGAGGTAGGCCGAGAAACACCTGGCGTCGAGACCTCCAAGCAGACATCAAGAGACTGGGAACCACCTGGAGTAAAATCGAAAGAGAAGCACAGGACAGGAGTCGCTGGAGGTCTCTCGTCGACGGCCTATACCCGGGGAGGGGTGACAGGCGTAAGTAAGTAAGTAAAAGATTCTCATGAGCCCCTGCAACTGCGGGGGCTCATGAGGATCTATGCCTCTTGATTAAAATTCACGTCCAAACTATTGCTCAATCTCCACCCCAAGAACCACTTCGACCTATCTTCTTTAAAGTCTGATGCTTTTCATGGATGGGTCAAATAAAGTTCAGTGGAAACATTAATGTCTACGAAGTACTGACAGAATTACATAAAATATGAGAACCTACTTATTTCACTGTACATTTAGTTATGAATAGGTTGTCAGAGCGCTTCTTGTGAACCGGGCATTATAGGAGCATCGTTGACTTGACATAAAATCTTATATGAGCCATACACTTAGGTTCCTCATGTTTATCCTCCATCCAAGAAGCAGTAATCAAGAGGAAAGTGGCACAGATTCTCATGAGCCCCTGAATTGTAGAGGCATATGAGACTCTACTCTTCTTGCAGATGGACGAAAATCAGTCATGTAAATATGCCAGAAAACTAAATAAAATAAAAAACTCAGGGATAAGTAAGAAGGTTCACCAACATCAAAAGCAAGAAAAGAGCGACCTTAACAGAAGTTAAATACACCTCTTGTACAGTGATCAAAGCTAACACTTGTTGCTACTTAAAAAGACCCACAACATCAATCGCTAACTTATCCTTTACTCAGCTTTTTTGGGTTTAATGATATCCATTAACCCGACCGTTCATGCTGGATGACACAAACCTGTTTCTGCAATCTTCAATAATTCAACACAAAAAAAGCTAGCTGTCCCAGGAACATGGACTCCATGTGGTGTAAGCAAGAGGCATAGATCCTCATGAGCCCCCGCAACTGCAGGGGCTCATGAGGATCTATATCTCTTGTAGTTGGGTCGTGTTATAATTTTCTCAGTACTTAACGGGTTAACTGAACTATACAAAAATCTAAATCACAACAAACGAACAGAAAAAAAGAAGAAATACATTACTCAGTAAGCTAAACAGACAGGAACAAACGAGACTAGATATAACAAAGAAAAGAAAGCAAATAAAGAAACAAGGCAATGTTTGACCTGTTGAAATACATCCAGCTTGCGAGTACATGTGAGTGTATGTTGCGGGTGGCGCTGGGGAGGTTTGGGGGGATGGAAGGAGGAGGCTGTGGGGTGCACAGTGATATATCGATAATAGGTTTAAACCAAACAAAACAAACAAGAACACAAAGTTCTGATAAAAATTACCTTTTTTAGACTTTGCACCGATTTTCAATTTGGACGGCCACGTTATTTGAGTATTTGTTTCATCCATAACCTGCAAAAGAAGGTAACAGAAGCTGCACAACATGAAAGCAGTAAATTCAGACATATAATTATATCTAGGAGTCCCTGGACCAATAGCAAGCACCACAGTACAGCCTCTTTCCCTTGTCGTCACATTTGTCAATTTTAATATATTATAATTCGAGGTCTCCTCAAATTGCAATAATAATAATAATAAAAAAAAAATATATTACAATTGGAGAAGAAGTCAAACTATATTGAAATTGTGTTGTACATGTCTTTTCTAAGCACATGTTTCTTTCTTCGTTTGGACATACTTTATATATGGAAATTGACAATTTCATTGATTTCAATATTAATTTTATTCATTAATTCATATTTTTGCTGAGGCTGTGTGCTGAGGAACACTCAACAGCACAACACCACTTCAAAAAAGTGCAATGCTCGGTTTCTCTTCGCTATCAATATCATTCAGCATCAGGCTGCATTTGCATGAATGAGCTTGGTCCTGCACCAGCCATTATTAAGCAAGATGCTCCGCGATAGGGGAGCACCTTGCTTAGTGGCTGGCGCAGGACTAACCTCACTCATACAACTGACCAAAGTTTTTTTCCCCCCCACCTCTATCAAAGTTGGCACACTGGCACAGTTTCACCTTCAGGCTGTGCATGATTAGGGATCTTACTGATATCTGTTAGCAGAGTCTGGTATTTCTCAACTTCCCTCTTTCACGACCAGCGCCAGTAGTCGCAGACGGATCCACCAAAACGACTCAACAGCAGAGCCATGCCTAATTAGCTTGGTATGATAGTCTACATGCTGTTACTCATATTCCAGATCGGAATTGCCTATGGGCACAACCCCAGTAGCTCGGTATGAGAATAGATGCTGCCAGACTTCGAACTGAGCACAATGATGAAATAGAACTGGAATCAAAACCGACTTCCTGGGAATTTTCGACGGCGTTGCGCCCAGTCGCGCCGCGGCCCGCCGAAATTTCACAGGAAGTCAAAGTAGGATGCCGACTCCATAATGACATTTCATCACATCTGTCTAGTTTATTGCCTGCTGAAGTGCTAAGCCAATAATGTATATATATGCATGTAACTGCTTTGAACTATCGTTTTGAACTCCTTCACTGCCAGTGGATGCACAATTAACCAATTTACCCCAAGGACGCATTTCCCCAATTTCGGAGGTGTCACCCAACGACTGTGTACCGGTTGCAGGAGATAGATTAACCATGATATTTCAATTTCAAGGCTATGGGTAGTGACCATGACAATTCAAGTTGGGGCCAAGCTAATCTGGCACTACCCTTAACTCATTCTACCCCAGACACACCACAGCAAGATAATGATCAACCATGATAGTTCAAGGGTGATGCCAGAATAGCTTGGCGCCTATGGGCGCCAAGCTATTCTGGCATCACCCTTGAACCATCATGGTCGATCTATGTCCTGCACTAGAGTGCAGTCTTCAGGGGGCAACGGCAAAATTTGGGGATTTCGGTGTTGGGGTAGAATAAGTTAAATTATTATGGTCGATCCATCTCCTGCTGTAGTGTGTCAAACCAACACGGATATGAAAAGGGTCAGCAAGAGGCAAAGAACCTCATGGGGCACCCCGCAACTGCGGAGGCTCATCAGGTTCTCTGCCTCTTGCAATTGGGTGGAGTCAAGTTCATATTTTTCCGGCAGCGAAGTTCATCCATCTCCCACGACGTCTACGCCACTGTGCATCGCCAATGAGTGTAGTGTTTACCTAAGGAGACGTGAAGCCAATCAGGTAATACCCTCAAGATCTCATCGGTGATTCATCCTGCACGATTGACATGCCTCGCATTGTTGACCTGTGCGTCTCAACTGTGAGCTATAATGTGGCTATGGATGTGAAACGGGGTGGTAGTGCTCAGTGAACCGAAAGCTCGTGTGTACTGTTCACGTCACACTATAATTCTTCAATGTGAGCTATAATTTGTCTGTGGAAATGAAAGGAATGACACTGAGTGAACCGATGGTGCATGTTTACTGTTGAATCGCGTTACGTCATACAACAATTCTGAATTTATGTGACCTCTAATTTGGCTGTGGACGTGAAAGAGTGATATACTCTGGGAGCCGAAGGCTCATGTGTACTATCATAAGTTTATGATAGATAGTAGTCTTATGGTACTGTCTATTCCATCAAAATTTCCTCTTCCCTGCCAGAAAAATGTACCACCACCCAAATGCAAGAGGCAAAGAACCTCATGAGCCCCCGCTCATGAGATTCTTTGACTCTTGCTCACCTTACTCATAACTGTGCTCTTTGAACTGATGAGATTTTTCGGTGTTGAATTTACCCTGCTTTTAATCACTTAATGACACAATTTTCCATCTACTAGCAGAGAAGGTGTTCTGCAACTCCTAAACTGACTCCAAGAACTAAATGACTTCTATTCTACAGAATAGAAGTCATTTAGTTCTGGGAGTTTAAGAGTTAATTCTGAAATGAAAAATTTAGCTATGGATGGAAGTGAAATGGGTAGAAGTGCAGTGTCAAACGCTGGCTCCAGTTTAACATTTATTTCCTTAAAGTACCATTACGCATAAATCTGAAGACAAATTTCAGCACCATTTGTGTTTGTTATACCATGTCGACACACCTAATGAACTTTAACAGCAGATGGGACACGCAGCAAAAGCACACTCATAATCACACTTACTTAATCTGCCCAGCCATTAACATGTCAATCTATTTTTAGTTGTTCCTCGTACTGAAAACGTTGTATTTATAGAACGGAGTGGAGTCATTGTCAAATTACTTGATGTTATAACGACGTGTGTTGAACTGGATTGTCCTGTGTCTAAATGAACCATATCTAGACCTGTGTGTAACCATCTGTTACAAAAGTGTATCTTAGAACAGTTACGGCGGTAGTGGGCATACAATTATGAAATGAGAGCTTTGCCTGATTTCAAAAAAAGACAGGATGTCAAAGTTTGTGAAAAGCAAGACAAATTCCCATTGTATTACAGGGCACAGATATGTATACCATACACCACTGTAGTCCTGCAGCGTCTTTGGCAAAACTGTGGATATAGAAGTGAAAGGGGCAGAGCACGGCGTGACCCGCTGGCTCATGTTTACGGTTTATTCCGCTATGTCTGCAGGGTGCCGTGCACCACACAACAAATGAACACCGCCTTGCGGCTGACTCAACCGCTCTCCTTTAGAGTTGGATGACCTTCTGCATCTGAACGGAAGATGCTACGTAACCCCCCCCCCCCCCCCCCCCCTCCCATGTCTAACACTTTGAGTCTACGTGGCGAAACAAATTTTCTTGTACGTGGCAACATGTATTTGGAAGAATAAAGTTTATTGATTGACTGATAAATCGGTATCAACCGCGACATAAAGTCTTGGTGTTGGTGTTAATCCTTCTAGCCCCAAGGTCACATATCTCAAATTTTGGAGGTGTTGCCGCCTAACTACTATGTACCAATTGCAGGAGATGGGCCTGACCTGACCTTTAAGGCGCCAAGCTAATCTGGCACTACCCTTGAATTATCATGGTCAGGCCATCTCCTGCTGTAGGGATCCGGGGCTAAAAGGGTTAACCCGTTCAGTGCCAGAGGACGCAGACTTTGTTTCTGCAATCTTCGTCAACCCGTTCAGTGCCCGCTGACCGCGCAGACTGGGTTTCGTGCCCGCTGACCGCGCAGACTGGGTTTCATGCCCGCTGACCGCGCAGACTGGGTTTCGTGCCCGCTGACCGCGCAGACTGGGTTTCGTGCCCGCTGACCGCGCAGACTGGGTTTCGTGCCCGCTGACCGCGCAGACTGAGTTTCTGCAGTCTTCATTGATTCAATGCCAAAAAGCCCTGGCTGTCCCAGGCACAAGGATTCAAAGTGGTGTCAGCAAGATGAGCCCCCCCCCCTCCCCCCCCCTCCCCCCCCCTCCCCCCGCAATTGCGGGGACCCATGAGGATATAATTATACCTCTTGCTGTTGGGTAGTGTTCAGATTTTCTCGGCACTGAACAGGCTTTGGTTGGCAGACGCAAATACAAAACAGCAGACACTCACAAACCCATACATCCTCATACCACCGAAGTGGCAAGCTCTGTCCTAAGGCACTTCCCATGAGCAATCATGGCCTGTCTAGCTCAGGACTACAACCAGTGCAATGTCCTAACAGCACACACCCATAGTACAAATGAAAATCAGAGTTATACAGGAGATTCCCATCTAGGCTGTACACTAGAACCTTTTTTGGGCAAGCCCCTTTTTCGCTAGAGAAATGTTGTCTTAATCCTGTTAGCCTCAAAGGTCCCATTTCTCAAATTTGGGAGGTGTCGCCTAATGACTATGTACCAGTTGCAGGAGATGGACTGACCATGATAATTCAAAGATAGTGCCAGATTTGCTTGGCGCCTGAAGGCGCCAAGCTAATCTGGCACTACCCTTGAATTATCATGGTCAATCCATCTCCTGCTGTAGAGACTCACGGCTAAATGGGTTAAATACAGGTACATGTACTCTCAAGATAGGCTTTGAAGGGCCAAAAATGGCATCTGTCATTAAAGACCATCATTTAGGTGGCTACAGGCACCTAAGTGATGCCGATGGTCTTTAATGACAGGTGGTCTTTTATACGGGTAGTCGCTCAAAACAGGTTCTACCCTATTAGAACTTTAAAAAAGTGTTAAAGGTGCATAGTGTACTAAGGCACAATCCTGCAAGTTCTTACTGCATAAGCGGATGACACCGACAGAGAGAAACTTACCCTTTGAAAAAAATCTTCAGCACTCTCATCACATTCATCCCCTGGCACTGAAACAAAGAAAACGCATTGTACATTTGTAATTCGTGTAGCAACAGATTGTCAGAAATAAATGCCACATGACTATCCACTGCAGGTAAAAACAACCAACAAGTGAGAGTACATTATTATACAATTAGCAAAGTTAGTAAGAAATACATGTAAATGAATTTGGGATAGTGATAAGAAAAATACAGATCTTTCATGAATGCATCTACCTGCACATCCATCAGGTGAAATTTTACATATTTTTGGAGACATGCATCACCTGGACACATGGCATAAACATAAAGCTATACATCATGAAGAGCACACAGTGCATCTTGAAAATATTGATGTCATTGTTTTTAGTCACCGCACTACTACTAGTAGGAAGACTGTCAGACAATGATTAAAATAAATGAAACAAAACTGCCCACAATGACTCTTAAATCACAACGCCTGCCGCTGCACTTACACGTACATGCGCACATACACACACGCAGGCACTGAGAAAGACAATTTATGCACACACGTGCATGTACACATGATAATTGATACACAAGGATTTAAACATGTTCATTTCCAAACTCCCTTCTCATCCCCCATAAAACAACAACACATGTGCAAATACCTACCGGTTGCACGCACACACACACCGGCACACGTTGGGCGAATCCTCTAGTGAGAACAAAGACCTTAACTCCTTCACTGCAAGCTCTATCATGTTTTTAAAATCTTCATTTATTCAACGCAAAAGAGCTCTAGCCGTCTCAGATACAAAGATTGAAAGTGGTGTCAGCAAGAGTCATAGATCCCCATGAGCCCCTACAACTGCGGGGGCTCATGAGGATCTATGTCTCTTGTTGCTGAATTGTGTTGATCGTTTCCAGGCAGTCAAGGGGTTAATGATTTGTAACCAACACTACTGGTGGATGAATTGCACAGGTGAGAGACCGAGTGAGAGAAAATATCAGACACAAATGATTGACAGCAACAGACAAAACACTGGGCCACGCATGGCTGCTCTACCCACACTGACACTTGCCAGCAACCAAACACAGAAAACAGACAACCAAAGTTTTTTTTTTAGAGACCCACAACCATTCAGCCGATATCACAGATCAGCAGCCTCAGTATACCGCCATACTTGGAAGCCAGACCGCAAACTGCATTATTCATGATTGCAATAATATGGCATGGTTCAAAATTAACTTTTTCAGCTTGGGGCCCCAGTCAGCAAATGCTGGGGCGGAGGAGCAAAACTTAGGGCCCATCATGTCAAATTGCAAATTACTGTAAAGTTGCCTCCATCTTAATCCTAACTTTCAAATTTACAGTGAAAGACAACATGAAAAGAGGGACAAACAAAAGCGCCCAAAAAACGATAGTATAGCAGCAAGTAAAGGGTTGTAATCCAAAAGACTGTAAAAATTTTGATGGGGCAGATGTGGCCCCAGCTTTAACTCATTCTACCCCAAGACCGAAATCCCCAAATTTTGGCGTTGTCCTCTGAAGACTTCATTGCGGTGCAGGACACAGATCGACCATGATAGTTCAAGGGTGATGCCAGAAAAGCTTGGCGCCCATAGGCGCCAAGCTATTCTGGCATCACCCTTGAACCATCATGGTCGATCCTTATCTTGCTGTCGTGTGTCTGGGGTAGAATGAGTTAAAAAAGCATGGGTTGGATCGCTGATTTCTGGGGCGTTCCGCTGACTGGCCCCGTTAATTTCGAACCCTGACATGGTGCTGAATTTGTGTACGCTGTAAAGAAAAATCGCCTCATATGCAAATGATCCTTGGACTAATGTCAGCCTTTGTTGGCTTGTGTGCCATGCACGGGTCAACTAAGGCTGGCGGTGGCCTGATAAAACTTTTGCCCACAGCAGGCGCTGTTGTCTTGCCCACATTATTTTGCAACGTGTGTAATAACTAATATTGAGGCTGACCCGTACTACAAAACTAAAATCTATAGTAAGACAACTGTAGTATGTCAGGCGCTATGAAATATCAGTTGGAGATGGACTGACAGTGAAGCGACACTTAAACTTTGTCTCAAGTGGAATAAAGTGCCAGGTTGTTTAACCCATATCATACTGACGCTAAAAGCTTCAAATTTGTACACTGCCAGATGCAAGCTACATTATAGTACTCACAGATAAGGATACAGACCAATGGCTTTAGTTCAAAGGTGGTGTCAGAATAGCTTGGCGCCTAGAGGCGCCAAGCTATTCTGGCACTACCCTTGAACTATTCCGAATGATAAGGGTTAAGCAATACATCTGAGCTGTCACCTCGACCACCCACCTGCAAAAGCTGACAGTGACGAAGAATGACATTTTGCCTTGTTCTTGGGCTTAAGGAATAACGTTTAAATCCAGGATTGTCAGCTCATATATATTATTATAAGTTATAACCCAACAAAATGTGGACTGACCATTATAGTTGAACGGTGATGCCAAAATAGCTCCTCCAATTTTGGCCTGAGGTGCCAAGTCATTCTGGCACCACCCTTATCATGGTCCATCCAACTCCTACTCTGGTACAGCAGAGCCTGTTTTACGAGTGTCACTCTATGTCCTTTAAGCCTTTTTTTTTTTTCTTTTTTTTTTTTTTTGGAAGGGGGGGGGGGGGGGGGGGGCAATAAAAGGTGAATGTTTCACACAGAATGCACAGAGAATTTTGATCCTTTGCTCATTACGTCCTGATGATGAAATTATCAATTCGACAACTGTGTATCAGTTGATATTATTCTAAGTCAACCTCACAGCAATGGAAACTGATGAACCAAGATAGTTCATGGGTGGTGTCGGAATAGCTTGGCGCCTATAGGCGCTAAGCTATTTCGACACAACCCTTGAACTATCATCGCCGATCCACATCCTGTTGTAGCATGTCGGGGCTTAATTAATGGGTTGGGCTCAACGTAGAGACAGCACCTAAAGCCTCGCATCTGGTCCTGACCATCATTCAGTCAGACTTCACTGGTAGCACACACACTGTAACCCAAAATACTAAAATATCACCCTCAGGTCGAGGAACAGCTGGTGCCATTCTTCGGTCAGCAAGAGACAGCTATGGGTGCATGTGCACCTTGCTGCCTCCCTCCATCCGCCTCGCACCAAAGGAGACAACCAGTACCTTGCTGGGACCCATGTGAATCTAGATTTCTTGCAATGAAAGGGGGCTGGGTGATGGATTGCATTCCCACCTGCCTTACCTCGAGGCAAGCCGATCCCTCTATTTATACATGTACTATGAATGAGCATCCCTGGTGCCAAGGCCCTAAAAATAGACCTTCATGATGTTTTGCTGATACTTGTGATAGCTGTACAAAAGAAAAAAGATGGCTGTATGTATGTGTGTGCACGTGTTTGTGCAGTGTGCAGTCATCTACATTTATCCATTGCATCCCGAGGCTGATTTTTTTAATCTGCTTATTTTCCTATGAAGGCTACATTACAGATTAGGAGACTGAGCAACCATTTTAGTTCAAGGGTGGTGCCAGAGTAGCTTGGTGCCTCAGGCACCAAGCTATTCTGGCATCACCCATGAACTATCATAGGCAAATTAATTTCAAGCAGTAGTGTATCAGGATGAAAAGGGTTAAATAAGATGAGTACTATGCTCACAACAAACATTTTACACTGAAGGCATAGGAACTCAGAATCTGACGCCTTTGACGGTAAACAAACTTCTCAATCTGATTCCAGAGTCGGTAAGTTTCACCAAATTGAGGTTTAGTGTGTTTTTCCTCATACTGGTTACATTCAAAGAGATGGTTTCCTTTTCTCCATACACTGCAAACATGTCCTGATTAACCCTTTGGCTGCATGCAGTACTTTTTGTCACGATGATTCAGTAATCACTGCAACAAAAACTGCTAAAAACAGACAAAGGGTTAAGTCTTCATTATTATTATTAGGACATTAACCATTCTGTGCATGCATCCATCGATACAGTGAAACAAAACAGGTGGCATCATGCACACAGGATTCTAAGCAGAGTATAAACAATTTTTATACACACACAATGGATACTTTCCTTGATTCACCCTAATCATTGTAAGTACAGTGGATAGAGGGAAATAACCAGTGTGGTTGTTCTCTTACTTCGCCTAATATTAGTAATAAGCTGTTGTTTCTCTTTTTGTCCCTCTCTTGCTAAGTGTCCTTATCGTTATCATTGCTAACGTTCTGGTGCGAAGCATAAAGAGGCGAGCACGATCAGCCCAGGTGGCCAGTATCTCTTGCACAAATTCACACTATGAATTAAAAACTCTTTCCTTTTCTACTTGAGGTTGGAACACACTAACACTTGCACAGCAGGTGCAGTGAAAAAGTGTTTACATCATGTAATGAACATGTCTGGATAAATTAATCACAGCACAGATGCTGGCAAGAGAAACTATACTGTGGTTTATCAATGAACAAATACCCTCAAGTTATTTTTTTTAAAACTTTAACCCATTACATCCTGAGGCTGAATTTTTACAAGTTGCTTTATATTGTCCTATGAAGGCTACATTATAGTCATAGATTAGGAGATAGGCCAACCATTTTAGTTCAAAGGTTCAATTTAGTGCCAGAATAGCTTGGCACCTGGGCAGTTACTGGGCAGATCACTGCTGAGTGTAAGTCTGCAGTGTAAAATTTAATGATAGGTGATGAATATGCACGCCTGCTTCAGTTTCACCGTTCACATTAACACCGTATTATATGTGTTGCTTTCTCTTGGGACAAGACTAGTGCTGTTTCATTTTACTCACAATGTAAAAACTTTTTGTCTGATACAAAGAGTATTAAATTCTATTTTCTTATCTTGGCACCTGTGCACTAAACAAATGACACTCAATTACTAATCAGTCGGCATACCTCTTTGACTTGACACGGTGTTGCCATGCAGCATGAAAATGTTATTGCTGCCCTCGCGTCTCTTACTATTACAGCATTAGAAATTGTTGCTATAGTAAGACTTTGAGACTCAAACTTCTGCATGGGCCTCTTTTTCTTTCTCGCACCTGCGTATCACTATCAGCGCAATTTTTTTTGGTTTGTTTTGTTTTTGCGAAACTTGCCGCAACAAAGCATCCACAAAAGCTTTACACAGTGCTGGGTTTCTAACCTTTGTGATGACACACACACACATGTGGTTTGGAACAGTAGTCGTGCCTCTCGGAACTACACACATGTTCGTGCTATCTCTAACACAGACGTAACTGAGGAACACAGAAGCCAGAGCTTACCAAGTTGCAGCATTTGTTCCAATTTCTTCCGGTCTACCCGAAATCTGTCTTCCACAAACCCGGGATCTCGTTCCAAGTAGTCATCTTTACTCCCTTGAGAAGCTGTATCGAAGTTATCCACTCCATTTTCACTGATGAACGCACAGTCTCTCATCATACTCGCCCGCACGCCATAGCCCTCCGCCATAGCATTCTTGTTGTCATTTGAAAACGAGGCTCCGGCCTCGACGCGAGTCTAACCCTGGAGCAAGTGCGTTCAAGACGATCGGTGGCCTGAGGAGGTGTGATAGCGCCGCGCCAACCACCGGCAGCACACGGCGTCAGAAAGTGGGAGGTTCCACGTGAAACAGAAAGAAAAAAAATGGGGGGGGGGGGGGGGGGGTAGAAAATTATTTGTCCCTCTCCCCCATGTCCCACACTGGTTGCCTTCCTCGATCCGCTGCGTAGCTGATCGAGGTAGATAACCATGCAAGGTGCCGTCACCCCCATCTACCCCTTTTCCACTACATTCGGCGGCAGTGTCTAAAGTGTTTCTGTGTTGATTCCGTCTGTGGTTCTGTTTTGCCAAGGAAACCCGTAAAATACGAAGGTAATGGCTCAGGTTTAGTGGCAAAGATTAATGCAGTTTCCCCGCAACACTCTCTCGTCCCACTCACTACCTCCCCGCTTTTTCCACCAAACAAATCCGAGTGATTCGTTTTCCATCCCGTCTGCCTGTCTTCGCCTATCCCTGCCGTTTGCCACTGGCAGTGTACCCTAACTCGAAATACTGAACACCCGCACTTTCAAAACTACATCTGGGGACCGATCCGACAAAATGCTGGTCAGCAAGAGGCATAGATTCACATGAACCCATGCCCCTGCAGGGTCTCAGATAAATCTATGTCTCTTGCAGATATAAGGACATGAACCAGGGACTGTTCACAAATTTGTGTGTAGAAAATGAGGATCCGTCGGTCTGCACGTGCGTCACTAGAGAATGCCCAGTAAACAAAAGGTAATCGGGCCGTGCTTGGCCTATGTCGAAGGCGGTACGAGGACCTTTTGCTCAATGGGTGCTCACTCCGTATGCACATGCGAGCTGACGTCAGCCTGCATCTGCACACTTGTTGGTGCTTCAGCCGTCTCAGTGTTTTTGCCAAGAACAAAGGACTCGCCAAGCATGGCGGCAGTGTAGTAACCTTTGAAAGTCGTTGTCCTTAATTTTGTCAGAAAGAACACTGAACAACAGAATAACGAAGTACACTTCCGAATGACGGTGGAATAAACTAGATCACGGCAATGCCGACCAGCATTGTCTTTGGATTAGGCGCCCAAACCGAGGCAATACATTATATATACTGTCTTTGGCCACTGCTGATCAATACTAGCGCCAACTGCCACTGACCGGGCACCGTCAGTGCGGATTATCGGCCACACTAACCCGACTGACTAAGAATGCTGCAGCTGAGTTAATTCCGCAGCCAGAGTAAGTGGATAATTTTCTCACTGTCGAGCTCACTCGGCTGAGTCAGTACAAGTGACATAATAGGACATGATGATCTGTAAAACCCCGCCATGCGGTCAGTCCGAAGAAGCCCGGCTCAGTGTATCTGTAGATCTACTGGTGACAGGGTCATATTTCAATTTTCTTGGCCGTGTGCTTGCATGGGCTCATGACAATCCATGCGGTCGTACCGGCAGTCAGTGCCGATGTATGGCGGGGCTGGCAGAACGATATGAATACACATTTAAGTTGACAATGATCGACATCTGCACTGAATCTCTCGGTTCATCATTCCCATGGTGGCAACACAGACACGCAGACAATTAGTCAACAGTAAACTCAGTAAGCGAAAGGTCGACGGGCCGGCCGTCGTTGGCCTAAGCCACGGTCGGCCGGCGTCGACCTTTTGCAGTCCGCATGGGGAACTTACTGATAGGAATCAATGAGACTGACTGGTACGGCGGAGGAATAATCATTATGAGCGACTGGCCGACGGAGACACTGAAAAAAAAAAAAAAATCAACAAAAAAAAAAAAAAAACTAACTGAAGGAGCTATGAGTCAGCATCTAGCTATGCCAAACTGATCGGCCGTATTTCGGCACTGGCCGGATATTTATCAGACTAAGTAGTACTACATGTGTTGCGATGTTTTTCAGGCCAGCTGCCCTTTCGGCTTTCTTAATCCTTTTCATCCTGATGCGGCTTGAGTCAAATAAATTTGACTAATAGTTCAAGGTGGTGCGGCTTAGCGCCTGACCGCTGTGAGGCGCCAAACTATTCGAGTGGCACCACCCTTGAAGTAAAACAGTTGATCTGTCTCCTAATCACTAATGCAGCCCCGGCTTTGTAGGACAACTAAGCAAATTTTACAGAATCAGTCTCAGGGTGAAATGGCGTTAGTGCCAGACGAGTGCGTCGACTGGCGATGTCAGTAGTGAGTAGGTACGGCACATCCAGTGTCAGTACGGGTCATTCTGTCTCGTCACCAAACCGGCAGTAGGCCGCTATAGTGTTTGTCGCGGCCGCGCGTCAGTCACTGAGTCTCCGCCGGTAGCGACTGACCCGGATAACTGACTTCACAGTTATCGGTTATAGTCGGAACTGCGGAGCGACACAACATAACCCGTTCCCAGGCTCTGCCACCAAACTGTACGTACACTGTACCAACATTCAGTTTTGTTTCTAAAATCTTTACTACTCATTCCGGCAAAGACCTAAAGCCCACACCGTCCAAGACACATAGATACAACTGAACTGATTCAGTAGTCAGCAATAGGCATATAGCCTCATTAGCCCCCGCAGCCGCGGGGGCTCACGGGGATCTGTGTCTCTTGCTGTTATATCATACTTATGTTCATTTTTTCCTCCGCAGCTGAGTGGTTAAGTTGCTCAGGCACCGACTATCAGTCCTTGGGCGAGGCTACTCAGGTACTACCTTTTGGCTATCCGGTCGACATATTTCCACAGCAGCGACTCGTGCGACACACTTCAGCAACTGGCACTGTCACGAAGTTTGTTAACTCATTCGCGACGTACCGCATGGGGATACGCGGCCAAAGACCGCGTATCCCCATGCGGTACGTCGCGAATGATTTAACCCTTTGACTGTCGGTGGCGGTTGTTGGTCGGTGGTTTCTCAGTGCAGGAATCACCTCGAAAAAAAGTCGCCGGCTACCAATGCCGGGTCAAAATGATCGGATCGACTGACCGCCGGGAAAATTCTCTATACCCGCCGAGGTAAAGAATGTGTGTGTGTGTGTGTGTGTGGGGGGGAGGGGGTGAGGGAGGTGGGGGGGAGTGAGTGGGAAAATTGTGATGCGGGGCGTGATTGATTCCCCCCCCCCCCTTCCCTCCTGTTCATGTTATAACAGTTTCTTCGTCCCGGTGTGATCTTTGAGAATGTATTTGTCGCAGTGAAACGGCGGAGTGAAAGGCAAAACTAAAATCTTCATTATTGGTCATTTCGTGAAACGTCACAAAAAGTATGTTGCCCACATGATCTTGCTTATGAACCATGACAACTCGCGTAGTACCTGGTGGGAGGTGGTGAGTGGGGTGGAGGGCAGTTGGCACACCTTTAGGATACAGTGTACCGGCTTTCTTTTGTCTGTCACTAGATTCTGAGCCGGAGCACGGTGCTCCCAGTGTCTTAGAGATTATGTGGGTAACAATGGGAGAACAAAATCTCACACCGGCGACCGTATACGGGCGAACACGTTTTCTTTTTCTTTGTATTATGGTTCTACTTTGGGTGGATAATTTTAGACAGAGACAATTGAGCCTGTATAAACACTCCCACATAATCCTACAGGCGTTGTGATTGATTTTGGTGGCATGGAAAATCCGACCGCTCATGGATGTGCACACAGTGTTCTTACCCTACCGGTTCCTGAGCCTAACCTTCAAGAGGCATAGATTCTCATGAGCCCCTGCGGATGCAGGGGCTCATGAGAATCTATGCTTCTTGCACTTAGACAGCTCAGTGGGATTTACATTATCATTGACACTGTCCCCCGAGTCTTAAGTGTGCTTACCTCACTAAACTTTTGATATATTGTTTACTACGCAGAAAATCGACGGATTGGTAAGATGCCTTATCTGGATTTATCGCATATAAAAAGGAACAAGCAAACAATGACAGTGAGCAAAAGGCCATCGCCGAAGGGTCGGCGGCACGGCTGAGTGTGTGCGGGCCAACTGCAACCGGCGTCGGCCCGATGACCTTTAGCGTACTGGGAAGTCTTTTGTTTGCACGACATGATTATTTTTTAATATGCGGGAACCCAAGCCGGCCCAGCTCGACGTGTCAAGACGGCATTGCGTAGACCATTAGTATTAAGCAAGCTTGTACATGTCACTGATAAAGGAGCAGTGACTCTAGTGTCCTATTCGAGTACATGGTTGTTTTTTTTTAAGGTCTTTTGGCCTGTTGTTGATTCATTGAAGACTGACGTTCCGTATACGGATACGTGGCCATTTAGTGCCGCGTTTCCTTATACAGCACGTCTCCAATGTGTCAAAACCCTCAGAAACCGCCTCTCTCTCCGTCTCTTCCTTCCAGCAAAGATCCTACATAATTGATCTTTACTTCCAGTCCGCCCTCAAAACTCACCTCTTTCAACAGATCTAGCACTATAACGCCACCACATTCCCCATCCCAAGGAGACTGTCGTAATGTATTAGTGTGGTACGTGAGTCATTGTCAAAAGCGTGCAGATGCGTGCGCGAGTTGTGAGTTGTGAGTGTGCGCTTAGAGTTATAATCATTATAAGATAAGCGCATTATAAATACCCTTATTATTATTATTATTATTATTATTGAAAACAAGCTACGCGCAGGCGTTTTAGGTTTAGCGAGGTGTTGGACGACTTATTTCCTCGATCCCCTACATACACCCCTCCTCCCCCCCCCCCCCTCCGTTCCCGTCCTGGCCACCCGTCCCTCCCCCCTCTTCCCCCTCCCCCTCCCTCCCTCCCCCCCCCCCTACATCCGCTGTACAGTCACGATAGCGTGTTAACAGTAGCGTGTTAACTTTTACCCGTTCAGGGCAGAGAAATTTGCCTCTTGTTGACACGACTTTGGATCCGTGTTCCTGCAAAGCCGGAATCACATAGCGTAGCCTCCATGCTCTTTGGTTCCTGGGATAGCTAGAGTCTTTGGGTGTTGAAAGAAACGAATACTGCAGAAACACATTCTGCGTCAACTGGCATTAAACGGGTTAACCCTTTTAGCCCCAAGGTCCCATTTCTCTCAAATTTTGGAGGTGTAGCCTAATGACTGTGTACCAGTCCGCAAGAGATGGATTGACCACGATAATTCAAGGGTAGTGCCAGATTAGCTTGGCGCCCAAAGGCGCCAAGTTAATCTGGCACTGCCCTTGAATTATCGTGGTCAATCTATCTCCTGCTGTAGGACTCGGGGCTAAATGGGTTAACTTTGTTTAGCCACAAGAAAAGCACAGATTGACTCCATCCATGACAATGAGCAAACACCACAATACTCGGTGTCTTTACTCTTATCTGATCCGGCACAGGTAAATCAAGTAACAGGCTGTAGCGCGAGGAAAAGGATAACTATTTTTTTCTGTCCCAGGCTTAATTTATGTGTCAGTCCGGCAGTAGCCGAACCTGTTTTGAGCGATCATCCTTGGGAGAGATGATCTGTGACGAAAGACCATCATTTAGGTGGCCGCTTCAGCCACCTAAATAATGGTCTTTCATCACTGAGTCACAGGTGACACTTTTTGCCAACCTGTCTTTTACGACCCGGCACTTTCTGTTTTGCAGAAAAGGTGGTTGTTTAACACAGGTTCTTCTGTAGTTTCCGGCGTCATGATTAGCTTGCGGCGAATCTCAGTGATAGCATTGTCATGCTGTGGTGATTTCAATGAAAGATGATTCATACCGCTCAGTAAACACAGAATATAACGCTAAAATATTTCTTAATGTTGATTCTAATGCCAAAACTGATATTCCTTTATCACGTAATTGTCACGTGTTGATTTTAATGCCAAAATATTTCTTTATAATGGCCAAAGGTTGATTCTGTTCTTTCTCCTCCCCCGACCCCGGACAATTTGTCTTATCTATCGGAAAAGCCTTCTAAACTCATTTTTAAAAGCAGCCCCGAGAGCCGGCACCTTATCTGCAATGGAGAGGACGTGTTTAACGCGAGGTGCTCAGGCCTGTCTACCGTATCTACCCTTCCTAATGTAGTCACTGAGCAAGCTCGTTTCATCTGCAAGAGGCATAGATTCTCAGGGGCTCATGAGAATCTGTGCCTCTTGCTATTTTGGATCTGCTCCATTTATATCTATATTTACTTCTAAATCGGAGGAAGTGTCCCGCATGTAATCCTCACATTGCTATAATAGTGGCAGGAAGCCCTCACTTCTTAAAGACGGAACAATAGGCCGGCCGTGCCCCTTCTGTCTTAGACCTTTTCTGATGCGAATAAAATCTCAATATCTCCACGTGGTGTAGATCATCATGAGCCCCAGTAGATGCGGGGGCTCATAGCGATCTGTACCCAACGCTGCCAGCACCGTGACCATTTTTACGACATTAATTTACACTGTTGTTCCAAATGGAGACACGTACAAATCACTTGTGCAGCTAACACCCACCCTCTGTAGTCTACAACAAGATAAGGATTTCATCCCAAAGTCTACCGTATTGTTTGGAGTTTAGGTGCGTTTATCTTTTAGGAACATTCACAGTTGTTCACATTTTTAGGCTTATTATGCTGATCCATTTCCCTGGACAAATTACTACATTAGCAGGCTTATGCAAACACTGTTTATGAAAAATCATGCGGGTATTAATGAGAAGATATTTTTTTTCGTAAAAGAAAGTGTTACGTGTTGAGCCGTGGTCGTAGTATGATATCACACGCACGTAAGGTTCTTTCAAAGAAACTTCATTCAGCTGCAACCCGTCACACGTGGCTTAAGGATGTAGACCACACTGGAGTAACAGTTCCAACAATATTTTACTGATTGCAGTGCTGCGATCTCCACAAATGCGTTCACAAATGCACCAACACTGATACAATGTCTCCTCTGCAAAATGTCTACACTTTGACACAATGCGTCTCTCATACAATGTACATCACCATACACTGCATAACTCCGTCACTGACAATGAAGCACGATATCTTGCGTAGCTCTCTCAATGTCAATGTGCTTACGATACACTGCAATTATACAACTGAACAATGTACCGACGCTGTTAGATCGCAATTCTACAACTGAACTATGTACAAACGTGCTTCTAAACACAGTCTTATATAGTGTTATGCTTTCCAGAATAATCCAGCAACTTCGTACAACACAACCAATCAAAATAGAATACGTAACCACTCATTATTATTATTATTTTTTTTAATCCGCCAGAATGGTCTACAAAAATCTGGCTGCTATTTTCAGCCCTATTTTGGGAAATCCCGGCGCGTTATGACGTCTCACAAAAGTATGGCAGACAGTTCAAGACCTTGCCTACACTTTCTGGAAGTTTCACGATCTTTCATAATACATACTGACCGGCTGCTAACTTCAAGCGTACAGAAAACAACTATGACTATGAGTATTAGAGCGGCTTTAATACTGTGTGGAGACACGTACAACTCACTTGTGCCCTGCAGCGTATCACATCCTGCTTCGCAGACGCTGCCCAGCTCTTTGGACTCGAGGTCAGTCTGAAAAAGACAGAGGTCCTCAATCAGCCGGCACCCAAGGTAGAGCATCGCCCTCCCCACATCACCATCGGCGATTCTAAACTGAAGTCAGTGCACCAGTTTACCTACCTTGGCTGCATCATCACATCAGACGCCAAGCTGGACAAGGAGCTGGACAGCAGGCTGGCAAAAGCGAACAGTGCTTTCGGGCGTCTATATAAGCGGGTGTGGCACAATCAACAGCTGAAAACAGGCACCAAGATCAGCGTGTACAGAGCTGTCGTCCTCACAACCCTGCTGTATGGTTCCGAGTCCTGGGCCCTCTACTGCAGCCAACTACGACTCCTCGAACGCTTCCACCAGCGCTGCCTGCGTACAATCCTGGGCATTCACTGGAGTGACTATGTCACCAACGTCGAGGTCTTTGAACAGGCAGAAACTGTGAACATCGAGCCTTTGCTGCTGCGGACACAGCTCCGCTGGGCGGGGCACGTCTCCAGGATGGAGGATCATCGCCTACCCAAGATCCCCCTGTTCGGCGAGCTCGCCACTGGACACCAAAGGGGCAGAGGGGCACCAAAGAAGAGATACAAAGACTGTCTCAAGAAGTCACTTAGTGCCTGCCAAATCGACCACCGTCAGTGGTCTTCACTCGCTGCGGACCGTGACACCTGGCGCTCCACCATTTACAAGGCAGCTGTCTCCTTTGAGGACTCGCGCAGAGCTAGCCTTAAAGACAAGCGGCTCAGGAGGAAAAAAAAAACAGAGATGCCGCAACTCAGAACCCTGGCCAGACCTCCCTCTGCAGCCACTGCAGTCGAACCTGCCTGTCCCGGATTGGCCTCCGCAGTCACGAGCATGCCTGCAGACGTCGTGGGCAACCCCCATAGACTTTTCCTATAGTATCTTCGTTCGCGAAGTCAAGCCAAGAGAGAGAGAGAGAGAGAGAGAGAGAGAGAGAGAGAGAGAGAGAGAGAGAGAGAGAGAGAGAGAGAGAGAGAGAGAATACTGTGTTGCAAAATGTTGCCGACACTTTGATGTATACAAGTCACTAGACAGAGCGTGACTTCGCTCGAACGTTCTAGTCTATTCTCAGCGAATCTACGCATTACAAAGATGGACCGCTATTCTCCGTGCGACTTTGCTAGAAACTTCCGGGACTAATCTTAGCGTATCATAACAAAGCCGATTCCGCTCTCTGCGATAGCGAATCTTACTGAAAAGGTACGTGATTCGTAATCATGACAGCTCAAATAAATATCGGATCGTTTTCTGCGATCAATGCACGCACGCTCTCACAGAACAACACAACCACAATCGTAACAGAAAGATTAAAGTTATGCCGGTTAGCTGTTTTACAAATGACTCCTAAAAAGTGGTGCAGAACATTGTCTGATTTTCACACCTAGGGCATACAGGTCACAAATGACCTAATCGTACCCGACAGCCGAGACAAATTGTGGCTTGGCTTGACTTCGCGAACGAAGATTTTATAGGAGTTGCCCACGACGTCTGCAGGCTTGTTCGTGGCTGCGGAGGCCAATCCGAGACAGGCAGGTTCGACCGCAGTGGCTGCAGGGGAAGGTATGGCCAGGGTTCTGAGCTGCGGCATCTCTGTTTTTTCTCCTGAGCCGCTTGTCCTTAAGGCTAGCTCTGTGAGAGTCCTCAAAGGAGACAGCTGCCTTGTAAATGGTGGAGCGCCAGGTGTCACGGTCCGCAGCAAGCGAAGACCACTGGTGGTGGTCGATTTGGCAGGCACTAAGTGACTTCTTGAGACAGTCTTTGTATCTCTTCTTTGGTGCCCCTCTGTCACGGTGTCCAGTAGCAAGCTCGCCGAACAGGGTGATCTTTGGTAGGCGATGATCCTCCATCCTGGAGACATGCCCCGCCCAGCGGAGCTGTGTCCGCAGCAGCAAAGCTTCGATGCTCACAGTTTCAGCCTGTTCAAGGACCTCGACGTTGGTGACATAGTCACTCCAGTGAATGCCCAGGATGGTACGCAGGCAGCGCTGGTGGAAGCGTTCGAGGAGTCGTAGTTGGCTGCGGTAGAGGGCCCAGGACTCGGAACCATACAGCAGGGTGGTGAGGACCACAGCTCTGTACACGCTGATCTTGGTGCCTGTTTTCAGCTGTTGATTGTGCCACACCCGCTTGAAAAGTCGCCCGAAAGCGCTGTTCGCTTTTGCCAGCCTGCTGTCAAGCTCCTTGTCCAGCTTGGCGTCCGACGTGATAACGCAGCCAAGGTAAGTAAACTGGTGCACTGACTTTAGTTCAGACTCGCCAATGGTGATGTGAGGAGGGCGATACACTGTCTTGGGTGCCGGCTGATGGAGGACCTCTGTCTTTTTCAGACTGACCTCGAGTCCAAAGAGCTGGGCAGCATCTGCGAAGCAAGACGTGGTGCGCTGCAGGGCTCTCTCTGTGTGTGCAACGAGGGCAGCATCATCAGCAAAAAGCAGCTCACGAATCAGTTGGTCTAGGGTTTTCGTGTGGGCCTGCAGTCGTCTGAGGTTGAACAGGCTGCCATCGAGACGATACCTGATGTACACTGCATCGTCATCATCGAGGTCCACTGTGGCCTGCTTCAACATCATGCTAAAAAAGATGGTGAAGAGGGTCGGTGCCAGCACGCAGCCCTGCTTTACGCCGTTGAGAATAGGGAATGGTTCTGAGAGGTCATTGTTGAGTCTGACCTGGCCTTGCTGGTCCTCGTGTAGCTGGACAATCATGTTGAGGAACTTTGGGGGACAGCCAAGTCGCTCCAGGATCTGCCACATGCCTTGCCTGCTCACAGTGTCGAACGCTTTTGTTAGGTCGACAAATGTTACGTACAAACCTTTGTTCTGCTCGCGGCACTTCTCCTGTAGCTGTCTCAGCACAAAGACCATATCGGTGGTGCTCCTGTTTGCTCTGAAGCCACACTGGCCCTCTGGGAGTTGGTCTTCAGCGATGGCAGGTACCAGCCGATTCAGGAGCAGCCTTGCAAGGATTTTCCCAGCAATGGACAGCAGGGTAATTCCCCGATAGTTGGAACAGTCAGACTTCTCGCCTTTGTTCTTGTACAGGGTGATAACGACTGCATCACGGAGATCTTTTGGTAGTGTTCCTTCCTCCCAGCAGCAGAGAAAGAGGTCATGGAGCTTGTTGTGCAGTGCTGTGCCTCCATGTTTCCAGATCTCTGGCGGTATTCCATCAATGCCTGCTGCTTTGCCACTCTTGAGCTGGTGGATGGCTGTGAGGGTCTCTTCAGCGGTGGGCGGTTCGTCCAAATCAACCTTTACTGGGAGGTGTGGGATTTGTAGGATGACTGCTTCTTGAACAGTGCGCTCAGCTCTGAAGAGGCTCTGAAAGTATTCCGACCAGCGGTTCAAGATGGAGGTATTATCTGTGAGGAGTGCCTGGCCATTCGCGCTTCGCAGGGGACTTTGTACCAGGTGCCTGGGGCCATACACTGCTTTCAGTGCTTCGTAGAAGCCCCTGTAGTCACCATTGTCAGCACAAAGCTGGGTCCTCTGTGCAAGTCTGGTCCACCACTCAGCAGCAGTCTCCAGCGCAAGCTCAGAGATCTCCAGAGATCTCCAGAGACAAACTGTAGGCTTATGTAAACTACCGTATACGAAAAATCATGCGACTATTAATGAGAAGATTGTTTATTTCGTAAAAAAAGATTCAATTTTGTTTTAAGATTAACCCATATAATTCGTGAAATTAATCCCAAAAACGTGAACATATATTTTTTTCCCCAAAAAAATATTTAATTATCACGCAAAAAGTTCTAGAGGTACAATGCTGGTTAACGAACTCATTCAATATCTCCCTTTAATACGCAAAATATCTAGTAAAAAATAAGAAAAAATACGGACTCAGTGTGGATTACCGATTTTTGTGAAACGACCATTTTCTCGCCAATGAGCATCTCATCAAAACATCGAAAAGAAGGTCCCGAAATAATTCTTAATTAAGGATAACATCCTAAAATTTCAAGCTTGTCCGTCCTCAAACGCGCGGCAGGGCTCTAGGCGCTGTCACACACACACACACACACACACACACACACACACACACACACACACACACACACACACACACGACACACACACATACACACACACACACACGGCGATTTGGCGCCAAAAAGACGTTCTCTAGCAAGGTTTGCGTAGCTAGACGTGACGTCATTTTTATCGTGTTACTTCTTTGCCAGAATTTCTGCCGCGCACGCCCAAAGTGACGTTATGTGCATGCTCCTGAATGTGCTCCGACAAGCCCCATTTCAAAGTCTACTGTATTTTTTTTTTAAATACGATAGACAAAAAGCGCAGACAATCATGAGCCCTAAGTCTGCGTGGGCTATTGATGATTTAAAAAAATAAAAAAAATGAAAAAAAACCAACACTATACGGCGTCTCTTGCTGGTATCACGTATGCTTGTGATCCTGGCGAAGAGACAACTCTGCAGCGAACTGTGTAGTATAGAACAACAATGCAAATAATTATCACCATGATAATCGTTGTCTTTTGCCGGCACCAACTACTCATGCTTGTGTTCCTGGCGTGAAGGAGGTACGACCTCAGTGTACATCAACCCATTTAACCCCAAACGCATTACAGCAGGAGTTGGACCGACCATGATAATGCAATGTTAGTGCCGGATAAGCTTGGCTCTCATGCAATCGGTACACAGACGTGAAGTGACACCTGCAAAATTGGCTTTGGGGTTAGATGGGTTAATGATGGGAGCGGTGCTTCTGGCGGGCTGCAGACTGTCAGTGACGGCATCGGCGGTGACCTATGACATTTCGCCAACCTGCATTGGCCCTGAGCCTTTCTTGTTGACCCTAGGTTCTGTGCACCACAAAACGGCAGAGTGGAAGCCGGAGGAAGGTGCCAGCCAGACACAGGCATCTCATAGGTGGCAGCGTTCTTGAGTCAACTCCGGATGGTATACTAATTAATCTCTCTCAGTCTTCGAGTAAGTAATCGATTAGTATTTTGGATGGAAATGTTGTTAGACGATGATATGCTGTGACTGACTTATTCGCAGGTTTCGGCCGTCATGAAAAAAGCAAACAAAACAAACAAACAAACAAAAAACCCAACAACTTCGACTAACATCTTCACTGGCGAGAAAACATAAACACAGTCCGACTGCAAGAGGGATAGATCCTCATAAGCCCCCGCAGTCGCGGGGGCTCATGAGGATCTATGCCTCTTGCTGGTGCCACTGTGTGTCTATCTTCCATTGACGGCTGGGATTTTTTTACGTTGAGTATACAATATTTACAACATACAATGCTTATAGACAATATCCGTATACAGTAAACTCCGAATACAACAAATCGTCAGAGGTCCCCAATTTTACTTGTTGTTATATCCGAAAGTTTGTTATAAGCGAAGTAAATTACCTAGACAAAGTGCTGTCTGGACTCGTGTGAAAAAGTAAAGTGTTGTTATAATCACCCGACTTTTCATTGTATCTGACCTTATTATAAGCGGAGTAGACTGAATATAATGCGTATAATGGGAATGGGTTCGTTATGTGTGTTTATGTTGTATGTGTGTGCGTAGATTAAATTTGTTTAAATGTAGTGAGATTCTGCATACATACATTTTTTTTTTTATTTTTTTTTTTTGGTAAGTAACGCGCTTAGCCCACTGCTCCTGGGGATTCAGCGCGATATAAATGCTCTTTATTATTATTATACAATGATTTCCTTGAGAGAAAAAAGTATGCGTCCACTGGTAGTGAACAGGTTAATTTGAAACGTATGCAATGATCTAAAATTATCTAAAAGACAGATTTTACTCTAGTAAGGCTCCGGCGCAGTCGTAGCGATATGTTGGCCAGTGCTTATGGCCAGAGGAGACGTTCTTATGAAGTATCCTACAGGCGGCTCAGTTCGGAGTTGCCAGGAGGGTGTAGGGTTCCCGGTACAGGCGGGGCCCGTCCTGCACCGTTGTGGACCAGATGCCTGACTGATTCTCCGTATAAAGGAAAGCAGATGTAAAGTGGCGTCAGAATGAGCCTCATGCGAATGCGGGACCGGCCCAATTGCGGATCTATGCTTCTTGCAACTGGATGGGATTGTAGGCTTGCTGCTGATCTGGCGTTCTCTGTCCTCCTCATCTGAGGACGTGGCCGGGCCGGGATCCTGCGTCCCTGCCGTCCTGGTGAGCAAAAGGTCCTCGGGCCGACGTCGGACTTGGCTGGCCCGCGCGTGCGGGCCAGCCAAGTCCGACGTCGGCCCGAGGACCTTTTGCTTAACGGTTTGGGGCTCTCCTTCCCCCCCCCCCCCCCTTTTATCCCTCGACCGATAAAGAGTTTTGTTCAGGTCACCGCACCTTGTCTGAGGACCTCTAATGTATGGACTAGGCAGTAGCGTACATCGAGAAGCACAGAACGGGTTGTGGTGGCGGTGGTTGTATGATGTGTGTGTGTGTGTGTGTGTGTGTGTGTGGGGGGGGGGGGTGATGGGTGGGTGGGAGGGGGGGGGGGGGCTAAGTGTATAACCTTTCAATTCCTGAGTGAAGCACTTTGAAGCACTATTCCGACATCAATACAGGTGAGGTCACGGGAGATGCGGGCTTGACCGGGGTCAAGTTAATATCGACTGATTAGCCTGCCTATGCCGCCGCGCCGTGAGACGTAATCTGACATTATCCTTGAACTTTTATGATCCATCTTCTGCTATGGCGTGTAACTGAAGGGTGAGTGTTTAGATCTAAGACTATATAAGCACACTCCGGATGTAAAAATTGTTAGCGGGCTCACATTTGTTTCTTGTTGTTATATCCAAAGTATGTTATAAACGAAATAATGTGTATAGAAAAACTGCGTTTGGGACGTCTGAAGAAAATGTTGCTATATCAGACTTTTGTTATATTCGACCTTGTTATAAGCGAAGTCAACGAAGTGTTGTTAGAAATGAACGAAGTAGAGCAAAACTGCTGATGCTTATAACACGATCGCGTGCCTGATACAAGATCGTATGCCTGATAACAAGACCGTATGCCTGATACGCCTAACACTGATGAAACACTGATCAGTGTTACTGATCACTGACCCATAGGCGCCAAGCTGTCCTGGCATCACCCTTCAACTAAAGACAACTCACCAATCTGGGGAAAAAACTCAGGATGCAATGGGTTAATACTGGGCTCAGACCAATAATGACGGTATGCAGATCTCATAATTATTTATATCTCCCGCTGACAATGTTCTTTCTGTGCTGCAACGCTTGGAGAACGATTGCCGGCTCCGCGCATACCTTACACTGATAAGAATTCATTCCTCGCAGACTGAAAGCCAGACGACCTCCGTCAGATGAGAAACACAGCTAAACTGCATCAGCAAGAGGCATAGTTCCTCATGAGCCCCCGCATCTGCGGGAGCTCACGAAGATCTATACGTCTTGCAGATATGTGCTGTTTAGTGCTGAAGTACAGCGCACGGGGAGCCACTCAGTTCAAGAACACATGCAAATTGCATGAACAAAAGGTAAAGATCATCATGAGGCCCCCCCCCACCCCCCCCCCCCCCGCGTATCTGCGTGGGCTCATGACGATCTATGCCTCGTTTAAGACGTTGGGAGTTGGCTAAACTACGGAACGAACGATTGAAATCATGCTTAAGTAACTGGCAAAAATTAAATCCTTACTTTAAAAAAGAAAAGTAAATTATTTAAACTTTTTTTATGCCGTCATCGGTTTATCTGGTTTAGTGTCGGAATGCGTGAATGAAGTACCAGGCTTAACCCTTTCACCACTGGGACCAAATAATTCATACTTGTTGTCAGTTCTGTGATTCGGACATCACGGGTCTAGACCGTAAGGTTCAAAATCATAGACATAACAGACATTTCGCACTGACTTCTAAGATTTTCTAATCAACATAAGTGGCCAAACACAGTTGGAGATAAACCACGAAAAAAAAAAAAAAACAACAACAAACGCTGGTGTCTCAGTTCAGCACTGAGGCGCTTGAAATAGTTGACTGAATGCGTCTCAGATACGTCTCGGACCAGCTGTACGTGTGAGAAAAACCAACGCTGGTGTCTCAGTTCAGCACTGAGGCGCTTGAAATAGTTGACTGAATGCGTCTCAGATACGTCTCGGACCAGCTGTACGTGTGAGAAAAACCAACGCTGGTGTCTCAGTTCAGCACTGAGGCGCTTGAAATAGTTGACTGAATGCGTCTCAGATACGTCTCGGACCAGCTGTACGTGTGAGAAAAACCAACGCTGGTGTCTCAGTTCAGCACTGAGGCGCTTGAAATAGTTGACTGAATGCGTCTCAGATACGTCTCGGACCAGCTGTACGTGTGAGAAAAACCAACGCTGGTGTCTCAGTTCAGCACTGAGGCGCCTGAAATAGTTGACTGAATGCGTCTCAGATACGTCTCGGACCAGCTGTACGTGTGAGAAAAACCAACGCTGGTGTCTCAGTTCAGCACTGAGGCGCTTGAAATAGTTGACTGAATGCGTCTCAGATACTTCTCGGACCAGCTGTACGTGTGAGAAAAACCAACGCTGGTGTCTCAGTTCAGCACTGAGGCGCTTGAAATAGTTGACTGAATGCGTCTCAGATAAGTCTAGGACCAGCTGTACGTGTGAGCTTAAATCCTGCGCATGCCACTAAGCAAGGTGCTCCGCTATCGCGGAGCACCTTGCTTAGTGGCATGCGCAGGATTTAAAGTACCATTACGCGTAAATTTGAAAACAAATTTCAGCACCATTTGTGTTTGTTATGCTTTGTCGACACACCTAATGAACTTTAACAGCAGTTGGGACACGCAGCAAAAACACACGCGTAATCGCACTTATTTATTCTGCCCAGCCGGCCGTTCTTTTAGCGTGTCGATCTATTTTTAGTTGTTTCTCGTACTGAAAGCGTTGCCGTATTAAATTTATAGAACGGAGTGGAGTCATTGTCAAATTACTTGATATCAAAACGACGTGTGCTGAACTGGATTGCCCTGTGTCTAAATGAACCATATCTAGACCTGTGTGTAGCGTTTCGTAACCATCTGTTACAGAAGTGTATCTTTGAACAGTTACGGCGGTAGTGGGCCTTCGAGCTCACTCACTCGTTCAGCTAGCTAGCTCCTCGTACCAAAGCATGTCCAAGCGCCAAGTTTTCGCTCTGCTTCTTCGCTGACAAGTAGCGACTGATATGTATACATGTTTGCCTACTTTGAAATATTGTGAATAAACTGTGTTGTGACTGTAATTGTCTTTTCTAAGCGTGTTCCTTTCTCCGTTGGGTTCTTCTCTGCACTGATTTTACACGCTTGGCAGTCACCTTTTTGATCTGGATCAAGCGCGAAGACGTGATGATCTAGGCTGTCACTGCTCACTCACTACGCAACAGTCCTTGAGCTGTCATGGTCCAGACGTGTCTCCCAAATTTTGCGCTACGAAAGATATGCTCGAAAGAAATAGAGTGCTAAGAACTGATCCTAGACGCGTGGAGCTGTTTTGACGAGATAGCTGGTCGGTTATCTAGTGGCTGTCTACCGAGCTCTCACTGACTGAAATAACACCAACAGCCGATATGGCTGGTGGCCACAAATAAACTGCTTGTGAATGGCCGCTATGATCGTATATATACATATTCAGCGAGCAAACGGCCATCGGGCCTGCGCCCGGTCGGTCGCGGTTGGCCCGCGCACTGTCCGTGCCGGCGCGGGCCAACTGCGGCCGACCTCGGCTCTATGGCGGTTTGCAAACTGGGATATTGCTAAGTATAGTTTTCAAGGTTGAGAGAATAGAGGTTCTGTTTTGGTGAAGTAAAGTCAGTATAATTAAATACTTGAATATTCAGCGAGCAAACGGCTATCGGGCCAAGGACGGCCGCAGTTGGTGTCGTGCGCGGGCTAACTGCGGCCGTCCTTGGCCCAATGGTCGTTTGCGAACCGGGATATTGCTAAGTATTGATCAAGATTGAGAGAATAGAGGTTCTGTTTTGGTGAAATCAAGTCAGTATATATACTTGAATATTCAGCGAGCTAACGGCCATAGGGCCAAGGTCGGCCGCAGTTGGCCCGCGCACTGCGCCCGCCGACCTCGGCCCGATGGCCGTTTGCTAAGTATACTTTTCAACTCAAGGTTGAGAGAAATACTAACAGGTTCTGTTTTGGTGAAATAAATATGTACGGGTTAATGTCCGGTAATGCGATGGCATCAAAAACAGTTCAAAGCTGCAAAACCAACAGGAATACAATCTCAGTACTTCGCTTATAGTAAGGTCTGATATGACGAAAGTCGGATGTAACAACACTTTTGAGAAGTCCCCACCGCACTCTTTCCGTCACTGATGTAAATTATTTCGCTTATAACGAACTTCGGATAACAACAAGAAAAATTGGATCCGGCCCGGCTCTTGATTTTGTTTTAAATATCTGAAGTTTGTAAATCGATGTGTAGACAGAGGATGGGGGCGATGGAATGGGTGGCGGATATGAAGGGGGGGGGGGGGGGAGGGCAGGAATGTGCGGAGATGTATGACTGCAGTTTTCCGGCAACGTTGCAACCGACACAAAGAAAATCATCTTGCAAAGCCGTTCTAAGCCCCACGGCAGATTTATTTGAAAGCGTATCAATAGCATTATCTTCTTCTTTATAGGTAACTGTAAGCCGCGCTGAAAAAGTCTGTCTGGCCCAAGCGGTAATCCCAAAGCCAGTGCGCAGCAATGTTACTCCTATGGAAATTCATTTATGTCTGCAACATGTGTGGCCTACTGTCACTTCAGTTGGGACACACAACTTGAAGACTAAATGAATCTAATTCCTTCAGCAAGAGGCATCGATTCTCATGAACCCCTGCGAATGCAGGTGTTCATGAGAATCTGTGCCTCTTGCAGTCAGTACGTCATTTGTTCCGCGCGTAAAAGTTCTGAGCAGGCTGTGCCGGCCAGTCTCGAATATTCTCCTAATGTTCCAGCAAGTGGTATAGATTTTCAAGTACCCCTATTTATGCAAGGGGGTCATGAGAGACCACTTGCAGATGGCACTGAGTAGATCAGTCCTTGCTTGGGGACGTAAAATACGTCACTAAACCAATGACTCGTGACCTGCGTGTCCAACATTCTCCCACCGTCCCACCGTCGTGAATGAATGGGTTTTTGTTGGCGCTACAGAACTGGTGAAAGACTGGTCGTCAAAATAACACAAAGGAATCTGAAAGCACGAGACACCACCTACGTCATCCGCGCGTGCATTCCGTCGCAGATTAGCAAGTGACGTCGTCATGAGCCAATCAATGAAATGCTAACGGCGGTCTTACCGAGGTTCTTCAAGCTTGGAGGAGAAGGTGTCATGGACGTCTTTGGGCGATACACTGGAGATTGAATCAGATGCAAATCATTCCTCTTCGGTGACCTGTACGAGTCGTACAGATCCTTCAACACCGGCCAACGCAGACAGTAGACTAGGAAGATTTTTTTGTTTATTGGGGGGGGGGGGGGGGGGGGGGGTGGAGGTGTGGGGCCGGTCGGGCGTGGGGTACAGAGTGGGGGGCGGGGAAGGAAGGGGACCACATGTAGGAGGGCCGGTGTGAGAGTGTGTGTGTGTGTAAGGGGGGTGGGGGGGGGGGAAGAGGGGGCGGTGGAGGTGGGCGAACATCTGAGGAGGGCAACATGTAGGCCTAAGGGGATTGGGAGAGGGGTGTGTGTGTGTGTGGCAACAAGTGAGGGGGCGGGGTGGGAACTGAAACATGTTACTTTCCAGCGTAAAGCCCCTCCCCCCCCCCCCCTCTCTCTCTCTCTCCCTTCTCCCCCCCCCACCCCCTCTCCACCCCCCCAAACAAACAAACAAGCAAACAAACAACCAAAAACATAAATCAAATGAATACAACAACAATAATAATAACTAATGGTGATAATGATAATTTTTAAAAAAACAATGGCTGTGTGGTGTGTGTGTGTGTGTGTGTGTGTGTGTGTGTGTGTGTGTGTGTGTGTGTGTGTGTGTGTGTGTGTGTGTGTGCAATAATCGTTCAAAATCACGAACCTAAAGGTGACTGGTAAGCGTGTAAATGGTACCAGGAAGAGGTGTACATTTTGTCGCGACCAGTTGGAAACTGCACCCAATGCGCAAAAGGTCATGCGCGGGCCAACGGCGGCCGACGCCGGCACGAATAGCCTTTGCGCACTGGGCAGGTGTCTCATGAATATCTATGCTACTACTCGCTGACTGATGCATCATAACAGCGTCGATCAATGACGATTCATGTTGGCAGTTAATGCAAATGTCGCAATCAATAGGAATGGTTCGGCACTGAGAAGGCCCCGCACGTCTCGCAGAACACTGAAGGCGGTGTGCTTGAGAACTAATCATTAGGGAACTTGTTCTTGTTCTTCATACTTTGATATGGTTGATCGTTTCTTCAAGTAGTGACGTTTACTATTGCCAATGTTGGTGTTAACCCATTTAACCCTGACACACTACAACAATAGATGGGTCGACCATGATAGTTCAAGGGTTGCGCCAGATTAGCTTGGCGCCTGATGGCGCCAAGCTAATCTGGCACGACCCTTGAATTATCATGGTCGACCCATCTGCTGCAACTGGTACATACCCGTTTGGGGGTGGGGGGGGGGGGGGTGGGGGTGGACACTTCGAACATTTTGGAAATGCAGTCTTGGGGTTAAATGGGTTAACTCATGCAAGGTGCCGCGCGTCAATCACCGCGAAAGTGTAGTATAGCTTTTGATTAGTTCGGAGTTTAACGTCCAAGGCACTGGAGTGATAATGGACGGCCCTAGCGGGGGACATGGAAAGCTATTACCTATGGAGTACGACCTGAACACTGATCAATTCGGCCGCACTGCAACTGTGTCACTTTTAACAACGTTTTGCCTGGACTGACGTAGTATAGCGGGTCGCCTTGAATAAGTCAGCACATTCCAGTCGCGTATCCGATACAGCACTTCTGGAACTGACGTCTTAACCAGCAACTGGCTCTCGATTTTTACCGCTTTTGGAGACAAATACCAGAAGTATGGGAGGGTAAAAGCAAACTTATGTTCGTGATGTAGATTTGCCTGTGCCGGTTGGGGGGGGGGGGGGGGGGGGGTTGAACAAAGCACGGAGAAAGATTCTGGGCCTCAAAATCAATTCTCATCTGTGAATGCAAAAGACAGTAGTAATTTCATTTTTGTGAAAAGCGAAGACATTCAATGTATTACGAAAGTGTCACCTGCCATTAAGGATCATCATTTAGCTGGCTAAAAGCTTCAAATTTGTACACTGCCATATGCAAGCTACATTATACTATTTACAGATAAGGATATAGACCAATGGCTTTAGTTCAAGGGTGGTGCCAGAATAGCTTGGCGCCTAGAGGCGCCAAGCAATTCTGGCACTACCCTTGAACTATTTTAGTCAAACTTATTGCACACACTGGTGTATTCCGAATGATAAGGGTTAATGACAGGTGACACATCTTTTGTTTGACAGTTGATGTTTTATAGGGCTGCTCGCTCAAAACAGGTTCTGCTCTCGTCGTCAGGAACTAACGGGAATACAAGTACATGTATACAAGTTTGACATTTATACAGACAATTTCAGATCGATCGGACTGCTGTTCGGACAATCGAAATGATCCTGACAGGGCAGAAATGGTCTATGCATTACGCATACGCCGCGCCACCACACTTGCCTCTAAACCCATTGGACTCAGACTGTGTTTTAAAAAGAAAATCAATTTATTGTAAATTCAACGACACAGATCCCCAGCCGTCCGAGGAACGTGGACAAACACAGCGGGTCCAGCAAGAGGTATACATCACCATTAGCCCCCACAGCTGCCGGGGCTGATGAGTATCTATACGTCTTGCAGTTGCCGGGCGGTACTCACGGCCTTCTCGACAGTGAACGGGTTAAACCAGACGTAGGCCAAAGCGCGCGTAGGCTGCATACAATTTAGCTTGTGTACATTCCCACACGGAGAAAAATCGAAATGTGCCAGCGACAAAGCATGCACTCTTTACTGGCCAATTCAGATGATCGAAACGCGTTTTTATTTAGGCCATGTGAGTTGCCTTTGTTGTTGGACAAACAATCCAGTAAGCAAAGAGCCTTCGGGCCCACGACGGCCGCAGTGGGCCCGAAGACGCTTTGCTACTGGAGCAACCACATCATTTCAAGGGCCCACTGCCGTTGAAGAGATCGACACCGCTACATTTAGGTGTACATCTACTCAGGACGAAAATCTTCCTGCGAATCCACACAAGGGTCAAATCCACCCAATGTAGATTTGTACTGCCGTCATTCCACCTAGATTTTTTTTTAGAGCTGGGTTGATTCAATTGCTGTTGTTGTTTGCGTACCTGAGCTGAACCTGACGCAGAATCACCCTTTTAGGGTGAGAGGATTGCGTGTTTGGCTGCTTTTTGCTACCCCACTTTGTTCTCAGATGACAGCACTCCGACTTCACGTGATTGTACACTTCTGTTTCCAGAGAATGGAAGCTTTGTGCTGTTAGCTTAAGAAAAAAAATGAACACTCCAACTGCAAGAGACATAGATCCTCCTGAGCCCCCGCGACTGCGGGGGCTCATGAGGATCTATGCCTCTTGCTGAGACCAGTTTGTATCCATGTTTCTTGGACGGTGCTGGCTTTTGGTCGTTGAACGAACCAAGACTTTTAGAAACACAAATGTACTACGTACTGTGTGCGTGCAGTGGCAGGGAAGGCGTTAAGATCATGGTTGAAGATAATCACCACTTAACGACATACTGTAACAGCAGTTGGTTGAAAAGCGAAGTGAATTTAAAACATTCAGGCAAAGGATCGATATTAAAAAGTATCCATTCAAAAACAGTTAGGCCTACATTTTTGTCTTCTAATTATCTAAGGAGGTAAATATTGCTCTGACTTTTCGTCAGTTTTTCAACTACATGTATTGCAAAACTGTTTTGCATTTCTCGCGTCAGGTCCACGAATGGATCGCCAATGGAAGGCATGCGAGACTGACAAGTGCCTGATCAGCCAGGCTCAAGAAGAGGTCGATCCATCTCCCTGCGAATTGTAATGCTCAGCAGACGTTTCTAAAATGGGTCAGCCATTTTGGTGCACTAAACATGAAAACGTTAATAGTTTTCGAAAACTTTACAACTGCCGACGGAAGACCCAAAAGGAATCGGCGATCAATTTAAGTCTGTGTTCCGTTCTTCAGCCAGTTTCCTCCAACTGCGAGAGGCATAGATTCTCATGAGCCCCTGCGCATGCAGGGGCTCATGAGAATCTATGCCTCTTGCTGATATACACTGGCCCATTTACACCATCTGCGGACAGTCGGCATGGTTTGCGCGTGCAACTGTTTTGATTCAAGACGAGACGAGACAAAACGTCGCAGCTATCGGAAAAGAACAAAGTAACAAAGCCGTTGAGCGAAACTCCAGATGGCTCCCTCATTCTGATGATATAAATAGGCCAATCCGTTCAAGCAAGAGGTATAGGCCAAAGTTCTCTGATGCCCGGAGAATGCATACCTCTCGCAGTGAGACGGGGAAGTTCTGACGGCTGAGGAACTGCTACTGCAGCGGGGATTGCATGCGGGCTGCATTGACAGTCCTTCATAATGCCCTGTTTGTCGACACCTGACAACTTCGGAAATCAATTCCATTCGCAATGAAAAAGTTTTGCACAAACGGGCACGGCTGAGGAGCCGCCGAGAACAAGTTGATATCTAATAAGACGGAATACTGATTTATGATGTAAACTGCACACCGTTGCAGCTTCAAAGCTGAACCCATTACCTAATAAGGCTGATATTTTAGTCCCTTCTATTTATAGAAGGGACTTTTTAGGACGGGTCGCGGTGGGGCGAATTTAATAGCATGTCCATGATGTCAAAGGCGGGCAGGCTAAACCTCAAATAATTGAAGTAACAAGAGAAAAATTACGTCATGTCTAGTTACGCTAACCTCGCTGCTGAATGTACATTTGGAGCGTATGTATGTATGTATGTGCGTATGTATGTGTGTGCGTATGTATGTAAACAAGAGAATCTCCGTTATTTTTGTACACACAAGCTTGAAACGTGGCGAAATACTTCTTAAATGGGTGGCTAAGAGAGCCTCCGAGCATATCCGAGCATATTGTAATTGAATGTCTCATTGAAGACATAAACAACCGTTTATAGGAAGTCGGTTGACCCAGATTAAAGTCCGTAATTTTTGTCATATTTACTTGAACTTTTGCATATAGCTAGTGTGGAGAAAGACATATGATGAGTTTGTTAGCCAGGTTTGTATCGTTTCAGCTTCTTTAGTAATTTTTTTTTTTTTTTAGAAAATAATTAAAACACTAAAAAACCTTTACTTCTAGACAAAGTCAGGCAGTGGCGGTGACGTAAAAGAGGCAACTCCGTCACCACGCAGACACTGACATAATACTCTAAATATGACGTCATTCTCTCTCGCGCACGCGGCTATCTCTCACTCTCTCTCTCTCTCTCTCTCTGAGTCTCTCTCTCTCTCTCTCTCTCTCTCTCTCTCTCTCTCTCTCTCTCTCTCTCTCTCTCTCTCTCTCTCTCTCTCTCTCTCTCTCTCTCGCACACAAACATGCGAGCATCTCCAGGAGGAATAGATCCTCATGCGCCCTTGGAGATGTTTGGAGCGCGCGCGCACGCACGCACTAACACATCGACGTGCTTTCAGACCCGTGTACCAGTTCAGGTGACCCGTGTACTTAGTATACCATGTAGCTAGGTAAAGTCAACCTACTTTCGCACAAATTATAGCAAGACTGAAATTGTACCGAGAAGTTCTAGTTTTGTCATCATTTTCTCAAGCCTTTGAAGCGAAAGTGAAACTCATATCACGTAAAATATCAAATTACTTAAAAACTAAAACTTACGTCATGACAAACGTTGACAACGTGCTTTTTTTTTTTTTTCTTTCTTTTTTCTTCTTTTTTTTTTTTCCTGTTCGGGCCGTTGCATTTTACACTCTTGGCAGTCACCTTTTTGTTCTGAATCATTGTTTCAGCGGTCGGGATTTTTGGAAAGATTTTTTTCTCTTCTCAGGGAGCGTTACAGACAAAGTCACGGTCATAATGAAAATGCAGTAGAAAACACTTCTGAAGCGGTTCGACTGTTGACAGTGGTTAAGTGTGAAAGCGATCTACTCCATGGCAGGGTTTGATTCGCCGATACAACGGGTTATCGATGTGGTCTTGCCTCAACGAAGACTTTCCTTCTTCAGTTTAAGTTTGGCAGTCCATGTGAGTAAGCACACGTACCAGAAGTTTCCCTCACCTTTTGAGGGCGTACATTGGAGAAGATCAGAAAAGTCTTTTATTTTATGACATTCAAACTTTATAATTTAAGTTAGTCCTTTTGTCCAGCATTATTGCAAGACATACTAAACACATTTATAAAGGAGATATGGCGATATATTAACCATTTAGTGCTTGGAGTAGGTCGCTTCAACTTCAGAAAAGTTAGTTATCTGGGTTTAACGCCGAGCAGACGACTAAGGCTATCGGACGGCCGCCGCGGAACTTCAAAACTGACAGAAACTGTATAACTAATGGCCGGAGCTTCAGTATGATGATTTAAATGACGGGTTTCCTAAAGCAATAGGCATAGATTCTCACGAGCCCCTGCGAAGGCAGAGGCCCATGAGAATCTATGCCTAATGCAGATGGGCTTGAGTAGGTCTGGCCAGAGTCTTTCAGTTGAGACTGGCATATTGCATGTGCAGTGGGGAACTGAGTTGCTAAGAGAAGCGCCAAGTGCAGGTAAACATCTGCGGGTACCCGTTTATTTGAACGGCTGGGGTCACTGAGTTCACTAGATGGGGGTGGTTCTCTGCCTGGTCACGTCGTCCTTCAGCGCTGTTAATGTTTGGGTTTTCCAGTGTACCCTACTTCCATGCCATGGCCGAAATTGTCGTCTGCAAGAGGAAGGCCTGTTTATATTCTCATGAGCGGACTGTGTGTCACAAGTGTACCGTGGCAACAGCTGTATCGTTTGAACTGCTGGCGGCAAAGAAATATAAGTAACTCTTAAACTACCGGAAGTCATTTAGTTCTGGGAGTTTAAGAGTTAAAACTGAACGATCTGTTCCGGGCCGGGTGGGCTTTGACTGCTACGGCATCGATTAAGACACTTCTGCTCTTCGTTTAACTACTTTTACCAGTGTGAATAGGCACACGTATCAGAGGTTATCTACTGCCGGCCTTTATGTGAATCATGGGAACTGACGCTCCTTCGTACGAATGAAAGTACAGCAGAAAAAAGTCTTTCGTTCTACATTTAACCCATTTAACCCCACGACCGCTTTCCCAAATTAGTTTTTGAGATGTCACTTGACGACTATAGGACAGTCTCACTTCTCATCAAGTACGGGTTATCTTTCGCTGCTCTTTAGCGTAGGAGAACGCTCACTGAGTTCCGGCTGCTGTTTCGACAATGGCGTCAGCATTAAAGGCTAGATCGGTAAAAGTATGTGGAGGTGGAAAACATTACTGTGTTATTTGCCATAACCACCGAGGAAAAATTATTGACGGAAGAGTTGTCAAGCTACATAGCTGTCCAGCAAACAAGCAACTTAAAAGAGCTTGGGAGCAGCGCTTACGTTTGATCCGACAAGATTATAACACGGTCAAATATCCACTTGTTTGCTCGGAACATTTTGTTGGAAAACGTGGACCTGTATTTGGTGATGTCCCATCTGTTTTCCCGAATAGAACTTTTAAACTCTCTACGGTTAGTAAATTATTTGAATTATTACTTGTGTTTTTATTTACTGAAGCTTTATTTAGTCTTCTTTAACGAAGCTTTATTTATTAATCACACTTTGAGATTTCCTCTAGTCTATAGTATTAGTAGTTTGTAAAAAAGTGTATCACATCGCACACTATCCGATGAAATGGCCTGTTTTTTTTATCGGCCGGCCGTACACACTCGAGCGACACAAGTCAGCTCTGAATTTTTATGTCTAGTTCATGTGTGTTTCGAGGAAGTTTTGCTTTAAATTGCCGGTACTCCTCATCGTCAGCGGACCAAACCGTGAAGATAGTTATTTTGCGCAGCGTTTTGTTGCACGTATCTCGAACTCCGTTTAATCCTATCCCCCCATAAGTTTATAGACGAAAACAAAAATGCACTATATTAAAAGAAACACATTAACGTTTTATTGTTTTCTTTGCAGATATTACTAAATTTTACAAGAACAATACATGCATATACACTTGAGTGGATAATTTTAAAGTGAACTGATCCCTGAGACTGAGAGCTAAAAAACCTAAAATGAGGACCCAACAAATGTCATTGTACTCTGTGCTAAAATTAATTAAAAGTGTCTGTGTATACATTTTTTATACATTTTTTTTTAAATCATATCATCTCATGTTACATCATTTTCAACTTCATACTCATTATTTGAAAGGAACTCTGACTATGACAATGAAATAGATGCTAGTAGTTAGCACTCAGCATTTTGTAAAAAAAAAAAAATTAAATTAAATAATAATAAAGGGGACTGCTCGAAGTACGTTTGATAGCGCTACAAAAATGCATAGGTACTCAAGTAAACAGACATTGATTTTTTTTTATAAAGTTTATGAATTTTTTTTAAATATTAACAATTTCATGTACTTTATGCCATGTAGAATACTTTATTTATATCAGAAATCAGGGATAATTGATTTTACTTATATTACAAAACTACTAACTCGCAGATCAAATTTTACACACACACACACACATATGACAATAATGTAATTTATAAACAGAGTCCAAAGCACAAGAAGCACATGCTGACAAATATGAAATATTTATAATATATCATATGGCAGTGGTCAGTGGAGTCAACTGTTTACTGACCTGCATCATTTCTTTCCACAGCATCATCGACAGCATCCTCACCATCTTTTCGCAGCAGAAATGTGCCTCTTGCTCTGCGCACTAATTCTTCTTTTTTTCCACTGACAAGTTGTCCATGTTTTCGAAGAAAATCTTTTAATTGTTTCACGTTCATGCGTTCTATGTCTGCTTCCATCTTGCCGGAACTCGGTGTAGCAAAGGGAGGATACTCGTGCTTAACTTCCTTATTACAAATGGGAAAGGGCTATATATATACCAGTTGCAAGAAATGGATTGACCATGATAATTCAAGGGTAGTGCCAGATTAGCTTGGCGCCTGATGGCGCCAAGCTAATCTGGCACTACCCTTGAATTGTCACAGACACTCTTTTCCTGCTCAGTGTCGGGCGCCGGGGTAAACTTGAGTTAGGTCTTGTGTGCAGCATTATTGTAAGATTTACAAAAGAACATTATAAAGGACTAAGATAGTATCATTTCAAGCAATTGACTATTTCATTCAAGTTGACTGGAGCAGGTCGCTTTAAAACGAAGCTATTCTTTTCGGTAGTTGCGCAACTTGTGCAAATACCAGTCTTTGCATACTACGACATTTTCCCGTGAATTCAGCACTGAAAACTGTTCTATTCAGGTCTGCTAGATGTACTGCACATGAACCCCTTGCTTCCGTTCCTCATTTAAACCAGCGTTTAAAATAATGCGAGTCTACTAAAAATATACTGGCTGTTCCCCCCCCCCCCCTCCCCCCCCTTCCGACGCTCTACCCACACTCAAAAGAGTTCGTTCTCCATCAAAGACGCCAGAGTGATGTATGGCTAACTGAAACTGTGTGAAGGTCGGGGCAAACCAGCTACAAACAAGCCAATCAAAGGTGAGATGACGTCATAGGACAATAAACCCATTGCAGTCAGGACAAAACGACCAGAGACATTTAGTGCAGCGACCCCAACACATCTCAGCGCAAGAGGCATAGATCCACATGAGTCCCGCTTTTGCGGGGGATCATGTGGATCCATGTCTCTAGCTGACAATTCGTATCTACGTAAAGCACGGCAGAGCGGTTAAAGCGACGTGCTGCAGGCGGTAAAGGGTTAATAGATCGCAATAATTATGTCCTTTGTAAACGTTCAATAAGACTAGGTTAACGGGTTAAGGTGTTGACTTAACTCATTCTACCCCATCACCGAAATCCCCAAATTTTGCCGTTGTTCTCTGAAGACTGCATTGCAGTGCAGGACACAGATCGACCATGATAGTTCAAGGGTGATGCCAGAATAGCTTGGCGCCCATGGGCGCCAAGCTATTCTGGCATCACCCTTGAACTAACATGGTCGATCCTTATCTTGCTGTGGTGTGTCTGGGGTAGAATGAGTTAAATGATGAAGTTTGGATGTCTTAAAATGAGTGACTTTTCTGCTCTTCTTCTTCTTTGAGAGTTCCTTTCGTTACGCTCAAAAGGCAGCGGAAAATCTCTGTTGCATGTGCCCACTCACATGGATTGTGAAAAGAAGGGTAGACATGTCTTAGTTGAGGCAAGACAACATTGATAAACCCGTTGTATCGGCGAATTTTAGCTACCAAAGCCTGCCATGGAGCAAATCTCTTGTACATGTTCAAGCCAATTATGCGATGGTTTTAGAGATTTTGTTCGTCATCACTGGCAGTAAAAATATTTTAAAAACTCGGCGAAAAAAAATTAGATGGGAAAATATATGCGCTGGTCTGTGATTTTGGGTCTTACGGCCTTCTGCCGTAAGGTCCAAAATCACATATCAGCACACATTCTCATTCAAAGTCTTGTGCGTGTGTGTGTGTGTGTGTGTGTGTGTGCCGTGTTTGTGTGTGTGTGTGTGTGTGTGTGTGTGTGTGTGTGTGTGTGTGTGTGTGTGTGTGTGTGTGTGTGTGTGTGCATTGGCATGCGACTCAGTCCTGTCGTTCTATGGCAAAATCAGTATTCCCATTTTTGAGAAAAGCGGGATTTTCATTGTTACATAATGACAAACGCGCTTTTCCGGCATACTGGCTTTTGCCATACAACGGCAGAGCCTTTGACCGTCTGGCGGAGGATTTCTTGTTCCTGTGATTCCATACAATAAATTGTCTCGGTGACGGCATACTGTTGAAACCGCTTTGACAAAAAAATTGTTTGATGGCTAAATCAGTCGTAGGCTTAACCCATTGAACCCCAAGGCCGCATTTCAAAAGTGTCACCTAATGATATTCACCAGTTGCAGGAGATGGATCGACCATGATAATTCAAGGGTAGAGCCAGATTAGCTTGGCGCCTAATGGCGCGAAGCTAATCTGGCACTGCCCTTGAATTATCATGATCGATTCATCTCCTACTGTAGTGCGTCGGGGCTAAATGGGTTAAACCCCTTATGGCTGCTTCAGTTTGAGGATGAAAGTGGGACTTCAGTGTCTGCCAGCAAGATGCATGATGCCCGTAATATATATGTCAAAATCGCTTTAAGCGAGGAAACGCGGCTTTGACAAAAAAAAAAAAAAAAAAAAAAAAAAAAGATTTGTTGGTCTGGATCGTAGGCTCGACTCAGATGACTACCTCATGTCTGTGGCTGTAGCCTCAGCAAGACGCATCGACTTCCCTCCCTCCCCTCCGCGCCTCTCCCACCCCCCAACCCTCCCCTCCGCGCCTCCCCCCTCCCCTTCCGCCCAAAAGAAAACCCAACCAACCAATCAGCCAACCATGCAAGCAAACAAACAAACAAACAAACCAACCAACCAAAAGACGACCGATCGATCGACCGACCGAACGAACGGACGGACGAATGAACAGACTTACAGACAGACTGAAAGACAAATGAGCAAACAAACGAGCAAACGGACGGACGGACAGTCGGACAAACAGACGGGAAGACGAACGAGTGAACCAACAAATAAACGAACGAACGGACAGACGAACGAACGAACGTTCGACTTAACGACCGACCTCACACACACACGCACGCACGCACGCACGCACACACGCACACACACACATTCACTGAATCTGATGAAAATAGAAAAATGGTTTAATGGCCAATTACGTCGTTAACGGTTAACCCAGATGATTGCCTCTTTGTAAAGATGTAAATTTAGCGGCGAACACTCTGAACAAGAAGCATAGATTATCGTGAGCCACTGCGACTGCAGGGGCTCATGAGAATCTATGCTTCTTGCAGGCTATAAGTGTTAGCCGGGGATGCTAAGTTTGGGTTAGCATGCTGGTTAGAGCCCGCTGTTGTAAAACAGCGAATTGGAAGGTGATCGATATTGACAAACTGGCTAACAACGCTCAATCGGCGCAGATTGCAGAGTAAATCGGCGGAGGCATTTAATCATGCTTTGGGACAGGTGCGGCAGGCCAAGCCAGAGCCAGCCTGGGAAAGTTACTCAGCAGTGAGCCAGGTCGATCCGGCTAGGTTAGTGAATCTTACCAAAGACAATATATTAATTACTGTCTTTGATCATACTTCTCAAAATCAGCAACAAACTTGCGCGTGATATCCAGCTCAAGTTGTGTAGTGGAATTCATTATAGTGATGTCTCATGAAAAGGTCCCAGAGGCCATTATTTGGTTAGGCTCCATATAATTCATTATTATTATTATTATTATTATTATTATTATTGTTGTTGTTGTTGTTGTTGTTGTTGTTGTTGGACTCTGAAATCTCAATAACTTATATATTGCTCTAGAAGCAAATAGAAACTTGAGAAAGCGTGACACCAAAAGTGGAAAACGCCCCCCCCCCCTCCCCCTCCCTCCCCCCCCCCCAACCCCCCGAACACCTCCATCCCCGTTGTTTGATTTTTCGGTCACTAGGAAAGCACGGTCTGGCGTCGTGAGGCCTTTTGTCTCGGGCTGAAGGTCCCAAACAACAAAACGTTGCGCCCTCTCCCTCCAGGTAACTGACCCGCCCCTGTAGTGAATCATACGCTGACACTTCTCACAAACGAACAATATAGGCCAAATATAATTATTCCTATGTGAAAATGCGCTTGTGGCGTTCTGTCGTGACTGCTTGACTCAGGTGACACCGAATGTCACGCTCTGCGACACCTTGTACCGGAAGTCAACCGCACGGAGCCAGCTAATGCCACATTTGTGGCCTGACTCGTCATTTTCATTCTTGGAAAATAGAATTAGGCATGCGCCGCAGACATCAACTGGATCTCAGGAAACTAAATCACCTAAGCTGGCTCGCGCATTTCATCCCTGGCAAACATAGCAATGCACAGATGTAAGCTATATTTTCACGCTTTTTGACCGAACGGCTCATATCTGTAACGAACTGAGTGGAGATGCATGCCGTACTCGGATACACAGCATAACGCCGCGTATTTGAATGCAGCACGTCTCGAATGTGTAAACTCATTCAAGGCACCCCGCATCAATCGCTGCGGAAGTGTCGTATTGCGTTGCTGGAATGTGTTAACACTTCAAGAAGCCCCGCTCCAATAGCTGCGGGAGTGTCGTGTAGCGTTTCTAGCAACGCTGTACGGCACTTCCGCATCTATTGATGCGGGGCCCCTTGAATTAGTTAACAGTCTGCAAGCACCAACAATCGTCGACTGACTAAACTGCTGAAGCGCAAACTGTTTTGCGGCTTACTCTGGAAAATAAATACAAACGGAGGCCGTGATCTCTGTCGACATCATAGGTAGCTGCAGTGACGATTGGGTAGGCATAGCTTCAACATAGTTAAAAGAACCTTCAGTAACCCTTTGGGTGTCGGTAGCGGTTTTATTCGCGATGATTCCCGTACATTAATGTGTTAATGTGTGTAATTATGAGCATATCAGCAATACTGGCATGTATGCGTGTCATTTTAGACTGCCAAGGAACATTTTAACGAGGCTGCCGCAGTGAGTAGAGCCTCGAGCAAGTTTTGCGGATGCAAGGGAATTTTTTCTCAACCAAAAAGGCTGAGTACCGTATCACATAGCACAAGGTATACTGTAACGTAAAATGTATTCTGGGGGTATCTGTATGAGCGGTCTAAGTTCATCAGTGTAATGTGTTTTAGTCTATCCCGTGCCTCTCCGTACCTAAAGATGACTGCCCGGCACAGCTACTGACGTCAGACTTTTTCAGTCGAGATCGAGGGACCGCGACCAGAACAGTGTCAGTGGGTTTCAGGCGTGGTAGAATGCGAGTCAGACCATGTCCCTGGCACGAGCTAAGAACTTCATTGAGAAAGACTGGAACAGCCGCGTCTCGCGAATTCGTAGTTGATCCTGCTGACGCAAGCCACACACCTTTAGCTACGGTGATCTACTTTACGCCAGAAAAAAACCGTCATTGCCGAAACACGCAAACAACACTCAAGCGCAAGAGGCATAGATCCTCATGAGCCCCCGCAGATGCGGGGCTCATGAGGATCTGTGCCTCTTGCTGGCGTCATTTGTTTTTTAAAAAAAAGGACTTTATACTTAAATCTTTTTATCGTGGTAAAATTCAGATTCGTTATTGTCATTAACCCCTTACTGCCAGAAAAATGCGAACACCACCCAAAATACAAGAGGCAAAGAACCTGATGAGCCCCCGCAGATGCGGGGGCTCATCAGGTTTGTTGCCTCTTGCTGACCCTATTCATATCCGTGTGTCTTGAACTGATGGGATTATCCGGTGTTGAGTTTGCCCTGCTTTCAATGACGTAACTTTTGCGTCCACTGGCAATAGTGAGGGGTGAACACCTGTGTCCTCCATTCCGTCAGCATGGGATTACTCAATGGTGAAGTCGCATTCGTGTCAAAGACATCATTTCACATAGCAGCCAAGGGGGGTTAACTTTTCTTGACCCACTGAGAAAGATATAATTTAGTTTGCGTCCACTGGCAATGAAGGGTTAACATTTGTGTGCTCAATTCAAAATCGGGGTTATTCTGTGGTGAAGTCGCGTTCGTGTCAGAGACATCGTCTCGCTTAGACGCCAAGGTGGTTCACTTTTCGTGACCCACTGAGGCCTGGAAGAAGGCATCGGCCGTTATCCCTGGGAGGAAGAACCTAAGTCCTGTGAACTGTGGAATGACAACACGTGACATCCTTGGCCCGAATCTGACACACGCACTCTGCTACAGTATGTCGTTTCGTCATCCTGTGTAGGTCTGAGAATGATCGCTATGCGGGCCATGAATTTTGCAAGACGGATATAGAATACAACCTCTGAAAACGCCCAAGAACCGAGAAAAGTCTATTTAACTACACAGCCGCCAGTGGCCTCACTAAGATTGTATTTCTCAGTGAAATCCATGATAACCCTGAGCCGAAAAATCTCATCCGTCCGAGGATCATGGATACAAAGGAATGGCGTCAGCAAGAGGCATAGATCCTCATGAGCCCCCGCGATCGCGGGGGCTCATGAGGATCTATGTCTCTTGCAACTGGATCGTGTTCATTTTTAAGAGAGTATTCCTCTTACCGGCCACAATTATTCGCATTAATTTCCTCCGCACCTCTTGCTTAAGACCAGTTTGTGTCCACTGATGTTCTTTGGACAGTTGTGGCTTTTAGTTGTTCAGTGAAAGCAGATTTCAGGGGAAAAAAACACATGTACTTCCGTTGGCAAGGGAAGGGTTAATAAGCAATGATTACACCCTCAAGTGCTACAAAATTAAATTATAACCGTAACATCCTAAAAGTACTTGCTTGTGCATTCCCCCCCTCCTCCTCCTGCACCCCCCCCCCCACCCTCCAGCCCCATCCCCACCCCCCTTGTAATTCAAAACTGAGGTGCCCTCCGTCCACGGAACGTTAAAAACTCGGTCACCTGACCGAGCCGCAAAATTTAGTCTTGTTTTTTTTTTTTTTTTTTTTTTTTTTTGCAACTGATTTTCGTAACGCAATTTCTGTGCATAGCACTGCTACGATTTCAGTGGCAAAAGTCAGAATGTCCATTTTTCCATTGTGGATTAGCATTGTTATGCAATGAAACTCCCGCTTTTCTAAACAAGATGAGGATTTCATCCCAAAGTCTACCGTATTGTTTGGAGCTTAGATGCGTTTATCTTTTAGGAACACTCAGAGTTGTTCATATTATTAGGCTTATTATGCTGATCCTTTTCCCATCCTCTCTAACCAACCCTGATCAACACACACGTCGGCGCACACAAATAAAGACAGACACGGCACTTCCCGCCATTAGTACGCTCTGTGGGCTCGTGTAGCGACAGGAATCCATCTCAACTCCTTCTACTCTAACCCACCCTCTGATCCACACACACTGGCACACAGAAATAAAGACGGACACACAGCGATTCCCTCCATTCGTAAGCTCCGTGGTCTGGGGCCGGGTGCACAACAGCCTTCTAACTCTTAAAACAGTGTTAAAAGTGAAAATTTACAAATGTTTTGTAAAAATCGTGTTTAGTGCAGTTAGATGCGGTGCACGACAGGCTTCTAACTCTTAAAACAGTTTAAAAAGTGAAAATTAAAAATCGTTTTTAAAAAGCGTGCTTAGCGCGCTTAGATGAGGTGCACGGAAGTTTGAACACTGTTTTAGGGATGATTTTCGCTTGTAACTTTAGAAGTGCTCGGAGCTATTCTAAACGCATAAAACGCTTTTAAAACTGAATGGACACTGAATGGGCGCCATTTTGAATCAGCCGCTTATTTGAATTCGACAACATCAGCGAAGAAAAGAGAGATCGCTGCATCCTATGACGGAATACATCGACGAACAACATCGGTTTCAGCGTTTGAGATTTACTGAGAAGGGCTGAAAAGCCTTGGGAAGTGAAATACTGTCGGAGAGATCGGCGGAGGTCAGCCGGCGTAACACAACCTGACTTTGTATATAATTATAATAAGCTGGATTAACATCAAGAAGTTCGAGGGAAAGCCCGCTCAATGGTGTTGTACCGGGAGGTTTTTGACCAACCGCCCCCCTCCTAGCGGACGGAGGGTCCCGGGGGCCAGCGGCGGGTGCCGTAGACCCCCTCCCCCTCCCCCCACAGAGATCCTCAGTGGGGCGCGCCCGGGAGCTGGCGGCCGGTCCCGGGGTCCATCCGCCCTTATTGGGCTGTAGAGGGGAACACTCCTGGAAGGTCCACTCTTCGGGATAAGGGGGATAAGACATCCCAGGGGGGCGAGGTACCCTAGCTGGCACTCCGATACCGCATGACTCCACGCTCGCCTGCGTACGGTCACCACCCATCAAAATTTAATAGGGACCCCAGGGAGGTTTAGCATCCTTCCTCCATGCACTCCCTGGGCAACGGAGGGTACAACACCCCCCCCCCCCACACACACACACACACCTTCCAGAGAAAATACAAAAACACGTATAGGGGGGGGGGGGTTTAGTAAAAATCAACCCCCCTCAAACAAATAGGAGAGGTAGGGTGCGGGCCAAAAAGAACCGGGCCCTGGACTGTGACTACAAAGGAGGAAACAGGAGCCAGATACCACCAACGAACCAACGCGGGAATACCAGCTCAGTCTCCCCCCCCAACGACCCAGCCCCCCCAAGGCACGGACAGCCATGATGAAAGATGAGACAAAAGCGATGCGCGGACATCAGCGGCGAACAGACAGAACGTAAAATCCCCCACCCCCCACCCCCCCAGGACGAAATCAGCGAGAGCTGGAAGTCCATGTCCATTAAAAATAGCATAGCATTAACACCAATGCCACAATAGCGCAGTCGGTAAGACGTGCGCCCAAAAATGTTACTTTTGAAACCACAACTGGCGTGGTTCGAGCCACAGCCTTTCCGTTTGTTTTTTTCTTTTAGTTTTCTTGTTTGTTGTTATTGTGCTGCACATATTTAATTATTTCCATATTCCTCCAGCAGGACTGCTTCCTCTAACGAGGACATTTATTTTTTTATTTTATTTATTTATTTATTTATTTATTTATTTATTATGCATTTATTATTTATTTATTTATTTATTTATTTATTTATTTTTTTTTGGGGGGGAGGGGGGGGGGGTGTTGTGAAAAATTAATAGTCTCCGCCGGACTTGGAGCAGCCATCTTGGCCGGAATGGAACTGACACGTCTTTTGACGCGATAAAGTTAATTGACGTCAATCTTTTAGGTGTTACGAACTTTCAGTTCCTCAGCTATTGTTTCACATCATACCTTCAGTTGCATCCTCAGTCATTATCAGAAAAAAATAAGTTGCAAATTGTTTAATTGCTTGTATACATATTATGAACAGGCCTAACTATTAATAACTTGTGGTGTAATTGTCTTTTCTTATCATGTTTCTTTTTTCATTGGGATTGTATCTCCATACTAGTGATTATAAATCTTTACTGCAAATGAGCTATACAAGGAACCCCTTCTCAGTCTATTTTTATATCGGTGACGTAGTGCGGTAGACAATTTTTAGCTAAAACGCTGTTTATTTAGAAACGTGTCATGCACCAGTTTTAAAAGTGTTTCAAAACCTCTGCTAACTAAAACGATTTTAACTTTAAAATGCTCTTTTAAGGCTGTTGTGCAACCGGCCCCTGGCGTAGCATAGCTATTCTAAAGAAGAATGATAGCACGAGCAGCGAAATAACGTCACTTCAAGCTTCACGTCATGGCATCATTAGTCCCACGACGCTGTTTTCATAGTGACCACTCGATGTTATACGTCACTCATCGCAGTACTAACATTTGACGTATCAGAGAATCAACTTTGCAATTCATTTTTCTGGCCGATTTTCACGCCTAGGCCGGGCTTACAGATCACAATTTGAAGTCTAATCCTACCCCAGGGCCGGGACAAACAGCAGGCTTATGCAAACACTGTTTATGAAAATCATGCGGGTATTAATGAGAAGATAGTTTTTTTCGCAAAAGAAAAATTAAAGTTATGTTAGCTGTTTTACAAATGACTCCTAAAATGTGGTGCAGAACATTGTTTGATTTTCACACCTAGGGCATACAGGTCACAATGGACCTAATCGTACCCCACGGCCGAGACAAACTGTAGGCCTATGTAAATACCGTATACGAAAAATCATGCGATTATTAATGAGAAGATTGTTTTTCATAAACAAATTCAATTGTTTTAAGATTAACCCATATAATTTGTGAAATTAGTCCCAAAAACGTGAACACGTATAAAAAAAATTTAATTATCACTAAAAAAGTTCTAGAGGTACAATGCTGGTTAACGAATTCTTTCAATATGTCCCTTTTATCTAGCTATACGCAAAATATCTAGCAAAAATAAGAAAAATTACGGACTCTCAGTGTGGATCAACCGGTTTTTGTGAAACGGCTATTTTCTCGCCAATGAGCATCTTAATCAAAATCTCGAAAAAAAAAAAAAGAAGGTCCCGAGATAATTTTTTTCGAGACAATATCCTAAAATTGTAAGCTTGTCCGTCCTCAAACGCGGGCTCTAGTCGCTGTCACTGACGCGCGCGCGCACACACACACACACACACACACACACACACACACACACACACACACACACACACACACACACACACACACACACACACACACACACACACACACACACACACACACACACACACACGTTTGGCGCTGAAAAGACGTTTTCTAGCAAGGTTTGCGTAGCTAGACGTGACGTCATTTTTATCGTGTTACTTCTTTGCCCGAATTTCTGCGCGGCACGCCAAAAACGTCAAGTGCATGCACCGGAATGCGCTCCGACTCAGCCCCATTTCAAAGTCTACCGCATTTTTTAAATACGGTAGGCAAAACAAGATGGGATGAACCATAACCCACAAAGTCCCTTCTATATGAGAGCTGTCCTCGCTGTCCATGGTCTCTTGACCTTTGACCTGAGTCTTATGTTCAATTATCTCCTATTGAAAAATTCTCGCAGATCTGCCAATGCGTCAGTGAGTTCTGTAAGGGGCGCTGGACATACGCGTCATTGATTTGTCAAACGTCATTTGTCATGACGTACGTTTTAGTTTTTACGTAATTTGATATATTACGTGATATGAGTTTCACTTTCGCTTCATAGGCTTGAGAAAATGATGACAAAAATAGAACTTCACGGTAGAATTTCAGTCTTACTATAATTTGTGTAAAAGCAGGTTGACTTTACCTAGCTGCATGATATACTAAGTACACGGGTCACCTACATGCTCTTCTGAAAGCTCCCCCACCCGGGTCTGCCCTGGGGGACTTGGGTGGGGTTAGGTATTTTTTAGTTCCCAGGGTCACCCTGGTCAGCCCCACAGGGTGGGTTTTTCTCTCTATTCTGGGGCATGTGTTTCTGTCTACCCTTTGTCCATTCACCTGTATTTGCCTTTTTAAAACTCTCCCTACTGTCTGCACTGCCTGTAGCTCTTGATATTGGATGTGTGTTGCTAAATGGTCTTAGCTTTATTTAGGCCCCATGTGTTAGGTTTATTTAACGTATTTGACCGGCTGGCGACATACATTCAATGTTCTGTTTATTTTTTTTTTTTCACAAGCAGTGCAGGCACGTCCTGAGAAAGCCTTGTTGCTGTCGGGACGTTAAGCAATGTACAATCAATCTTCTGAAAGCGCATCGATCGGTGTGCGTGTTAGTGCTTGCGTGCGCGCGCGCTCCAAACATATCCAAGAGGCATAGATCCTCATGCGCCTGGATGGCGCATGAGGATCTATGCCTCCTGGAGATGCGCGCATGTTTGTGTGTGTGTGTGTGTGTGTGTGTGTGTGAGAGAGAGAGAGAGAGAGAGAGAGAGAGAGAGAGAGAGAGAGAGAGAGAGAGAGAGAGAGAGAGAGAGAGAGAGAGAGAGAGAGAGAGAGAGCCGCGCGCGAGAGAGAGAATGATGTCATATTTAGAGTATTATGTCAATGTCTGCGTGGTGACAGAGTTGCCTCTTTTACGTCACCGCCACTGTCTTACTTCCTCTAGAAGTAAAGAGTTTTTCTTTAGTGTTTTAATTATTTTCTGAAAAAAATTAAATTTTTACTAAGAAGTTGAAAGGATACAAAGCTGGCTAATGAACTCATCCAATGTCTTTATTCAAACTAGCTATATGCAAAAGTTCAAGTAAATATGACAAACATTACGGACTCTAATCTGGGTCAACCGACTTCCTATAAACGGTTGTTTGTGTCTTCAATGAGACATTCAATTACAATATGCTCGGAGGCTCTCTTAGCCACCTACTTAAGAAAGTCTTTTGCCAAGTTTCAAGCTTGTGTGTACAAAAATATCAAAGATTCTCTTGTTACATACACTCGCACACACATACATACGCACATACGGCGCTTCGCGCCAAATGTACGTTCAGCAGCGAGGCGGTTAGCTTAACTAGACATGACGTACTTTTTACTTCAATTGTTTGAGGTTTAGCCTGCCCGCCTTTGACATCATGGACATACTATTAAATTCGCCCCAGCGCGACCCGTCCTAAAAAGTCCCTTCTATAAAAATAGAAGGGACTTAAAAATGGACATATGAACAGTGGCTTTTGCCAAATCACAGCAGAGTTCTGCTTGACGATCAACGGTAGAACTATATGCACGGAGCTTAATTGCCGTTACGGAAGTCAGTTGGGAAAAGAAATTTCGCTGATCAGAACGCGACGCCCCGATCCAACTACCATTTACACAGCAGTTGGTGCGCAACGACAAACGTCTTTTCAAAACTGTATTCAGTGGAACCTAATGACGCGGATCGGGCAATCTCGCCTAACTTGGTCGCGGCCGCGGCCACCACCCAGTAACCAAACGACCCTCGGCGGCCCATGTCGCAGCGGCCCATGTCGGCCCGAGTAAGGGCCTTTGCTTTACAATCAATGCGTGGAAATGTACGCAATGAATATATTGTCATTAGGCTTAATCCACACTGAGGCTAGCTTTTCATTCTGTTAGGTTAGAGAGAGAACTGAACGTACTGACAAGTTAAAACTGAGATACATCAACAATATTATGTTGTCGTTCGGTGTCTTCGACCGAAATACCGTGTTGGCGGCATTGGATTGAGTTGTACTGTAATATTGTATTGTATTGTGTTGTCTTGTGTTGTCTTGTACGGTTGTGTTGTGTTGCGTTGTATTGTAATGTTTTGTATTCTATTGTAGTGCGCTGTGCTGTGCTGTGCTGTATTGCATTGTATTGCATTGCGTTGAGCTGCGTTGCGTTGCTTTGCTTTGCGTTGCGTTGTGCAGTTGTGTTGTACTGCACTGCATTGCATTGCATTGCAATGTGTTGTGTTGCGTTGCGTTGCGTATTGCACTTTATTATATTATTGTTGTTTTTTTAAATTTATTGTGTACAGTGTGTTTTGTATTGTATTGTAGGTATTGCAAAGCCAAACTGAAACAGCAACAGCATCAGGAGCAACAACTTGGCAACAACCACCATAAAACCACTAAAACTGATGATTAATAGTATGCATTCGTCTATTATCGTTTTTACCAACACACCCAGTGTCAGTTTAACTGACACTGAAGTGAAAACAACCATCAACTATCATAAGGTATCAGGATCACTGAGGAAGCAACCGGGGAGCCACCAACAGACTACTAGTAGCAACATACAAACCCAGTCAGTGCAAGCAAGCATGTACTTTACTAGTAGTGACTAGCTTGGCTGTAAGTTACGATATACCCGAGACAGGACTCGTTTAGCTGGAACCAGCCTATTTGTCAGTGTCAGATGAGGAAGATTATACAATTCTCTGACTTGTGAATGAATCAAAGAAAAAAGGAGAGAGGAGAGATAGATTACATAGCACGTATATTGTCTGGAGGCGGGAAAGCGGCATTCCCGACGTGCTGTGCGGTCTGCCTGACGTGGGCTATCATCGTATATCGAGCATCCATTCATAAGCTGCAAGCGTGAACCAGTCAGGGCATTGCCTCAACCCTTGGGGACTGCATTCATCTCTCGGAGCGGTGATGTATATTTATCACTGAGTGGGCAAACGATACACGGGCTTACGTCGGCCGCAGATGGCCTGCTGCGGCCGACGTCATCCCGTATACGTTTTGCTCACTGCGGCGCCGGTTTCAGTCACTGACGTCAGTTTGGCCGCAATAGGTATACGTGTTCATTTGAATGTCTGCATCAGAATGCTGCGGACAAATGATGAGGAGATCAGTGAAACCATCAGTGGTGCGTCCTCAGTGGATCTGCGTTATTTGTCCAGTGCACTTATCATGCCTGAGATCTTAGGCTAAACCCTTGAAACTACTGATTCGCCGCCTGAGGATTACAGAGGTAAATGAATCCAGCAAGAGATTCCATGCTGGCTATGCGCGAGGAGTGACAAGTGGGATAGGGGTTGGCTGGGGTGAGGGTGTGGGTGGGTTGGAGGGGAGGGGAGGAGAGGAAAGGGGGGAGGGGAGGTAGGATAGGCCCACATGAAGACCAGGAGTGGGTTGCACGTAGCGTGCTTAAATATAGTGTGTTAAGCTCGCTGACTTAAGGCCTTTCGTGCTTAGTAAAGCTCTTGCTTAGTGCGCGAGTGTTTTCTGTTGCATGGAGCGACTTAGCGACGTGCGTAGCTCCGAACGAGTTCTTAGCGGGCGGGGATAGGTTATTTATAGCTTATGGTGGGGTTCTCCCCTACGTCATCATAGATTGTAGAAATCGGCCAATAAAAACGCACGGTTTTCGCTTCTTCTGACCTAACGGAAACGAAGTAGACAAAACGCGGGTGAAATGGCGGCGATGGAAAACAAGAAGTCGAAGAGAGCAAATAGCAAATTTTTCGTGCAGGCAACCCTGCTTGTCAGTCTAATGTAGATGTACATTAGTTAAGGAGTACCGTGTAGGCTCCCATAGTATGAGGATCTATGTCTCTCTGACAACGGCGGGTGTTGGGTTACACACATCAGTGGGTGTGCAGGGTCAGTTGCAATCAGTTAGGCAGACTTCTCACCGATAATTCCCAGGAGTGGGTTGCATGTATCGTGCTTAAATATAGTGTGTTAAGCTCGCTGACATAAGGTCTTTCTTGCTTAGTAAAGCTCTTGCTTAGTGCGCGAGTGTTTTCTGTTGCATGGAGCGACTTAGCGATGTGCGTAGCTCCGAACGAGTTCTTAGCGAGCGGGGATAGGTTATTTATAGCTTATGGTGGGGTTCTCCCCTACGTCATCATAGATTGTAGAAATCGGCCAATAAAAACGCACGGTTTTCGCTTCTTCTGACCTAACGGAAACGAAGTAGACAAAACGCCGGTGAAATGGCGGCGATGGAAAACAAGAAGTCAAGAGAGAAAGAATGGCAATTTTTTCGTGCAGGCAACCCTGCTTGTCAACATGATCTAATGTAGACGTACATTAGTTAAGGAGTACTGACCGTGTAGGCTCCCATAGTATGAGGATCTATGTCTCAAGTCTAATGTAGATGTACATTAGTTAAGGACTACCGTCTAGTAGGCTCCCATAGTATGAGGATCTATGTTTCTCTGACAACGGCTGGTGTTAATAATAATAATACCGTAATACCGTTAATACGGTATTATTGTATTATTATTATCACGTACATTTCGAGTGTTGGGTTATACCCATCGGTGTGCAGGGTCAGTTGAATCAGTTATGCAGACTCCTCACCGATAATTCCCAGATGTCCGTGAGACGAGGCTGGGTGGGGGGTCCGTGCGTTCCCACGTACATTTCGTGTTCCTCCTTCTCTATCCTAGATGGAAGGCTGTTTCTGCCACAAGGTTTAAGAGAGTGAATTCACATTTCCGTTCTCGCGTTAACACGGCAGCTAAGAACTCTTCCTCAGCTAAGCACGCCGCTACGCACGGGGGGGACCGTCCTTAGAATTAAGCACGCCACTAAGCTCGCTCCAGCAGATAAGCACGCTCATGCAACGCACATTTTCAGCTAAGCTTGTGAACTTAGCGCTAAGCAAGAAATTTGCGCGCTAAGCAAGCATATGCAACCCACCCCAGATGTCCCGACTGAAGAGGCTGGGTGGGGGTCCGTGCGTTCTCACGTACATTTCGAGTTCTTCCTTCTCTATCCTAGATGGAAGGCTGTTTCTTCTACAAGGTTTAAGAGAGTGAATTCACATTTCTCAGATTTCAAGTTCTCGCGTTAACAGGGCAGCTAAGAACTCTTCCTCAGCTAAGCACGCCGCTACGCACGTGGGGGGGGGGGGGGGGGACCGTCCTTAGAATTAAGCACGCCACTAAGCTCGCTCCAGCAGATAAGCACGCTCATGCAACGCACATTTTCAGCTAAGCTTGCGAACTTAGCGCTAAGCAAGAAATTTGCGCGCTAAGCAAGCATATGCAACCCACCCCCGGCTATTACGTGTGCTAGTCTCTGGTTTAGGGACCCTTATATCTGGAGGCGTATGGTCCAAGATCACGAGACTATCACACGGCAGTATCACGTCTTAGCTTGATAGGTGCTGATACAACACGCCACCCACTGAAGAGCTCTGCGTCTTGATAGGGGCCTATCTGTATAGCTCAGGTGTCACATGTCAGCAGTCTGTGGATATGTCAGCACTGAGTTGGAGTAACACAAAGATATAGATCATCCATGATAGTTCAGTTGCAAGAGATGGTTCGACCATGATAGTTCAAGCGTGGTGCCAGGGCTTGGCGCCTGAAGGCTCCAAGCTATTCTGGCACCACCCTTGAACTACCCTGGGTCGATATGTCTCCTAAACTTGGCTTGTATGAAGATTTCGGAAGATACCTTCCAAATTTCTACCTTAGTGCCCAATGCCCCTTCACAGCAACTGGACGAAGAGAAGAACCTAACGGAGAAAGAAACACGCTTAGAAAAGACAGTTACAACACAATTTATTAATATTTTCAAAAGAGACAAACAAACATGTATAGAATTCAACCGCTACTTATCTTTTCAGCGAAAAAGGAAAGTGGCAGACAGTGTTTTGAAATCGTTGCAAAGGAGCATGGATACACGTGGTTTCAGCAAGAGGCGCAGATCCTCATGAGCCCCCGCAGTCGCGGGGGCTCACGAGGATCTATTCCTCTTGCAGTTGGGTGGCGTTCCTCGGCAGACACTGTGTTAATTAGAAAGTCAAAGCGACACAAAAAAAAAAGACGTTCGAGGCAAGCGGTAGAGACAAAACAAGAACAAAATACAAAAAGAAAATACACATGGTTGCAGAGTGTGATTAATTGTTGCGTCTGTCTAAGTTAACGCTCGCAGAGATTCCATTGTGATTTATTAGCTAGAATTTTTTGCTGTGTTCACTTCAAGGCATTCAGTCAGTTTCAAATTGCTAGACTGATTTTACTTTTTCTTTAAAATACACGCGGGCGGTTTAATTTCGCTCATACGTGACTTGGCAGACGGTGGAAAAATGACAGTGGAGAAAATTGCAGAAAAAGTAAAGGACAGAAGGTGTTTGAAGCCAGAAGACATACAATTTCCGGTGCTTTTGACTGAAAGTTTCTTAAGCACTCTACCAACCATAATTAACAAAAAGGCGAATGTACAATACACAATACATGTCATGCAACTAGCTGACAGACGCACAGAAAATCTTCAGCAGAAAAAAAAAAGAATTATAAAAGAAAAAAGGAAAGAAAAACCCAGGTAAGTATGAACGCGAGACATTAGCAACTTCCGGTCTTTTGTCATCTGCCGTCTCAAGTTTTTACCATAATTCACACAAAAGAGACCGACAGTAACCTTCAATAATGCCTGTCTTGAATGACGCAAATCGAAAATGCATGTGCACACGCTGTTTAGGCGAATACTTAGGTGTCTTTGAAAAGACTTATTGAAGGGGACCTCTGCAAAACTGCAATAGGCATAGATCCCCGAGATAACTCCTACGCTGCTCAGTCCTCCGATTGACAGGACAATCGAGACGCAAGGCGTCTTTGAAAAGAGTCAAAGCGTCAACTTTCGTCTGCAAGAGGCACATATTCTCATAAGCCCCTGCTGTCGCAGAGGCTCATGAGAATTACTCCTCGCACAGAGTAAATAGAGGCGAACGCCCGTATGTCTATTTCACAGCGGAGACTTATTTAAGTCTATTGAAGCATACCCTTCTTGTTGTTCACACGACCCGCCATTTGTGTGTTTCCGCCCTTCAATACACAATGGAAGGCGAACAGGACAGGCTTTGTGGCGAGAAACTGGCATAGAAAATATGAAAAATCATAACTCATAATGATTGCATGTCTTTGCATTGAAATCCAGTGCCAGTTTATCCGTGAAAAGACCAGGGCTCAGTTGCATGAGTGAGCTTACTCCTGCGCCAGCCACTGAACAAGGTGCCGGGCTCCGCTATAGCGGAGCACCTTGCTTAGTGGCTAGTGAGTCACTCATGCAACTGAGCCCGGCGACCTTGAATTTTTCTCTGCTGACGACAATACTCCGTGTCATTTTTCTTTTCTCTGATACAATCCACTTTTTGTATGTAATAAGTCCTACCACTACTCTTCAATTCTAATGTCGTCTGCAGGATTACATATTGTTGAGAAGTGCTTGCCTTCCGTTCTCAGTGTTTGCGGTGTTTTGACATAGCCGTCACAACACGCAGAAATTAAAACGAGCTAATTCATGCTAGAAATGGTTAATAGCGCGCAATATCTCCTTTATAAATGTTCTGATTATGTCTTTCAATAATCCGGGAGAAAAGGGCTCATAAAATTGTGATATTTGAATGTCGTAAAATGAAAGAATTTTCTGCTCTTCTTCTCTTTTTGTACACAGGAGAGTTCGTCCGTTACGCTCAAAAGGCAACGGGAAAACCTCTGCTAAGTGCGCCTACTCATATGGATTGTGAAAAGTAGGGTAGACAAGTCTTAGTTGAGGCAAGACAACACTTTAAACCCGTATTATCGGCGAATTTCAGCAACCAAACCGCGGCATAGAACAAATCGCTTTCAAGTTTGTGATTTAAATCATGATGATTATTCAAGGGAGGTGCCAGAATAACTTGGTGCCTTAGGCGACAAGCTACTCTGCAACCACCCTTGAACTACCACACGATCGACCCGGATAGGCTCAGTCTGAACTATTCTGACGAGCGAAAGAAATGCGACTTTTTGGAATCATCGGAAACACTTCAGTGTTTCCGGTAATTCCGAAAATGTCGCATTTCTTTTGCTCGTCAGTGTAGTATATAGCCTACATGTGTAATCTTCAGAGGACAACTCGTATACATGATGTGGGAATAGACGATTTTCGGACGTCAGAACTACGTAGGTCAAAATTGCACGTGTTGCAGCGAAAACAATGAATGCTAAAAGCCAGTACAAAAACATCCGGAATAACATGCATGGTTGTCCTAGCTTTTAACCCGATGCCTGCCACTGTACGTACATTTGTGTTTCTGACATCTTTGTTCATTCAACTACCAAAAGCCAAAACTGACCGTCCAAACTCGGATACAAATCGGTCTCAGCAAGAGGCATAGATCCTCATGAGCCTCCGCAGTCGCGTGGGCTCATGAGGATCTATGTCTCTTGCAGTTCAGATCGTGTTCACCTTTTCTCGGCAGTGAAGGTGTTAATCCACTATTTTCGTCGAAACTGACCCGTGCAATTTTGACCTACTTCTTATCTGGGCCGAGCATCCGCGTCTGTTTGGTCCTTAGAGCTCAATGGTTTGCTGACTCATTCGGCGAAACTTGTCGCATCCGACTAATACGCGGCGAAAAGCTTCGTATCCAGATCCTGCACGTGTCCAATGTGTTAAAGCCTTAGTTTCGCCACTTAAAACGCGTCGAACATCCTATGAACTTGAATTTTAACCGGGAAAACTGACCTCGACTAAAATAACCCCTAATCTCCGTACCGTTTTCTGAGCGGAGGGGGGGGGGGCGGGGGTGGGGTGGGGGGTGGGGGTTGGGGAATTCATTGCGAATAACAAATTACCTAGTTGTCGCCGCCGGCGGCTCTTGTTTGTGTGAGGCGGGAAAGGGAGGGTCGGGTTCATTTAGAGTTCAGGTTTTCCAGTACAACGGGGGAAAATTTGTAAAATATGATCCAGCGCAGATTAAGTACGCACTGAGTACGACGACACTGAAGTAGATTCGGAGCGATTTATCCAGTTCAGCGCTAGCTGACGCATGACTGCCCTGCAATCCGTCCGCCGGTTGATTCAACACTTCCAAAATGAGCATTAGCTGTAGCACTCAGCTGAGGAACAGTGGTCGATTCAAACTGAGCCTTGTCGGTGAGCAACTGCGAGGGCTCAGTCTTGCAGTCAGGTGGTGTTCAGATTTTCTCGGCACTGAACGAGTTAACCGCGGCTAGCTTTTTCTTTCTTTTTAGTCTTTCCCCCCGCTCATGCTGTGGCGCACGGCAGATTCTACGATAATTAGGTGGAATATCTCCATTTTTAATGACTATGATTGTAGGCCGAGCCCACACTGGTTCAACTCCCTGGATTCGCGACCGCTGACCAGCGGTAGCGAATCGAGGCGGAGACAACCAGTGTGGGTCTAGCCCAGTACGGCAAAGGTCATCGGGCCGTCCGCGGCTCCGACGTCCAACGAAACAGGGCCGACATTAGTCTGATAGCCTTTTGCTTCCTTTGGAGGCAATTCTGACACTAGCCCGTTTTGCCTATCGCCCTGAAACCGACTTGATGGATTTTCAACATTTTCCGGCAATAACGGAAACTTGAACAAATGAGTTTATGTCAGTCTGCGACGCTTCCTGTGTCTAATTGAGTAATTCACTTACTCAGAACTCAAATCGCTCTTAAATTGCTCGGGATAAAAAGCAGTAAAACCGTTATCTTTAGTCTTTCAAGAAATGTATCCACCCATATTAAACGAATGACAAGGAAACAAATAGAGCTCGGGACGCTATTAAATATATCCTCTTCACTGTCGAGGAAAATCTTTTGTTGAACACGACCCGACTGCAAGATCCTCATGAGCCCGCTGAATTGCGAGGGCTCATGAGGATCTATGCCTCTCGCTGAATTGATTTTATATCCCTGTTCTTTTGACGGGTGGTGACACTGACGTTGAATTTAACAAAGATTTCAAAAACTCGAGTTCAGCTCTGGAGAGTGGCTTCAGTATTACGACTTACATCACGTATGATATACGCAGACTGCCCGCGTAAAATGACGTACACTTTACGTTGAGAAGTTGGGTTGATATGTACCAACAGCAGCGACTACCTTCTACCCGCAAGCGGCAAGGCAGATCCTCGTGAGCACCTCTGTCGGTGAAACATTGCTCGTGCGAATAATACCATCCGAGACGTGCTGCATTCAGACAAACTGATCCACCCGTTCAGTTCTGAAACACTGTATGACCGACTTTGATAGGTCAGGGTGATGCCGCCAGAATAGCTTGGCGCCTCATGTTATGTGTAGGCGCCAAGAGGCTGTTCTGGCACTGCGCACTTGAACTATCGTGGTCTATCCCATCACCTGACTGAACAGGCGGCATGAAGTCACGGTCTTCAAGGTACAATTTCAAGATTGTCTTGTTACTGTCTTTTCTAAGCGTGTTTCTTTCTTCTTTCTGCATTTCACACGCTTGGCGGTCGCCTTTTTGTTTGGGTCGGGATTTAAAAGTCGTGAGGATTTCGGGTGCAGATAAGGTTCAAGGTGAAAGCACTACTACAAAGGCGGGGTCTCAGTTGCGGTCTGTAAATCTCGGCACCACCATTGAGTTATCATGGTCGATCCACGTTCAGCCCGGCGACGTGGGCCGCAGTTTGCCCACGCAGTGCCTCGCCCCGACCACCTGTGCTTACTGGGGTATATTTCACTGCCAACGCCAAATCAACGAGTCGCTAGATCTATGTGTAAATAGGGACTTCTCATAGGAAAACACCAGATTTCGGTGAACAGTCGTAAGCGTAAATTAATCGATGTGTGTTTGGTCGGTTTCTAAAAACTAAGCTCCATGACCTCTTTCTCTGCTGCTGGGAGGAAGGAACACTACCAAAAGATCTCCGTGACGCAGTCGTTATCACCCTGTACAAGAACAAAGGCGAGAAGTCTGACTGTTCCAACTATCGGGGAATTACCCTGCTGTCCATTGCTGGGAAAATCCTTGCAAGGCTGCTCCTGAATCGGCTGGTACCTGCCATCGCTGAAGACCAACTCCCAGAGGGCCAGTGTGGCTTCAGAGCAAACAGGAGCACCACCGATATGGTCTTTGTGCTGAGACAGCTACAGGAGAAGTGCCGCGAGCAGAACAAAGGGCTGTACGTAACATTTGTCGACCTAACAAAAGCGTTCGACACTGTGAGCAGGCAAGGCATGTGGCAGATCCTGGAGCGACTTGGCTGTCCCCCAAAGTTCCTCAACATGATTGTCCAGCTACACGAGGACCAGCAAGGCCAGGTCAGACTCAACAATGACCTCTCAGAACCATTCCCTATTCTCAACGGCGTAAAGCAGGGCTGCGTGCTGGCACCGACCCTCTTCACCATCATTTTTAGCATGATGTTGAAGCTGCCCACAGTGGACCTCGATGATGACGATGCAGTGTACATCAGGTATCGTCTCGATGGCAGCCTGTTCAACCTCAGACGACTGCAGGCCCACACGAAAACCCTAGACCAACTGATTCGTGAGCTGCTTTTTGCTGATGATGCTGCCCTCGTTGCACACACAGAGAGAGCCCTGCAGCGCATCACGTCTTGCTTCGCAGATGCTGCCCAGCTCTTTGGACTCGAGGTCAGTCTGAAAAAGACAGAGGTCCTCCATCAGCCGGCACCCAAGACAGTGTATCGCCCTCCTCACATCACCATTGGCGAGTCTGAACTAAAGTCAGTGCACCAGTTTACTTACCTTGGCTGCATTATCACGTCGGACGCCAAGCTGGACAAGGAGCTTGACAGCAGGCTGGCAAAAGCGAACAGTGCTTTCGGGCGACTTTTCAAGCGGGTGTGGCACAATCAACAGCTGAAAACAGGCACCAAGATCAGCGTGTACAGAGCTGTGGTCCTCACCACCCTGCTGTATGGTTCCGAGTCCTGGGCCCTCTACCGCAGCCAACTACGACTCCTCGAACGCTTCCACCAGCGCTGCCTGCGTACCATCCTGGGCATTCACTGGAGTGACTATGTCACCAACGTCGAGGTCCTTGAACAGGCTGAAACTGTGAGCATCGAGGCTTTGCTGCTGCGGACACAGCTCCGCTGGGCGGGGCATGTCTCCAGGATGGAGGATCATCGCCTACCAAAGATCACCCTGTTCGGCGAGCTTGCTACTGGACACCGTGACAGAGGGGCACCAAAGAAGAGATACAAAGACTGTCTCAAGAAGTCACTTAGTGCCTGCCAAATCGACCACCACCAGTGGTCTTCGCTTGCTGCGGACCGTGACACCTGGCGCTCCACCATTTACAAGGCAGCTGTCTCCTTTGAGCACTCTCGCAGAGCTAGCCTTAAGGACAAGCGGCTCAGGAGAAAAAACAGAGATGCCGCAGCTCAGAACCCTGGCCAGACAGGAGAAGTGCCGCGAGCAGAACAAAGGGCTGTACGTAACATTTGTCGACCTAACAAAAGCGTTCGACACTGCCTGTCTCGGATTGGCCTCCGCAGCCACGAACAAGCCTGCAGACGTCGTGGGCAACTCCTATAAAATCTTCGTTCGCGAAGTCAAGCCAAGCGAGCGAAAAACTAAATCACAGAGATTGTGCAAAATGGTCGTTAGCATAACGTAAGCGTGATTAGGGTTTCGCACACGAAAACACAAGACTTTTAGTTACATTAGCTGAACAGTCGTTAGCATAAAAATAAATGGGTAAAATTGAGACTTCTTACAGGAAAACAATATTTTGCTGAGCAGTCATTAGTAATATCGGCTTCGCACACAAAAATACCCGATTTTGCTAACTAGTCGTTAGCATACCAAGGTAATTTTGCTGCACAATTGACCTCATACGTAGGCAAGTATTGTGCTTCTCAAAGGAAAACGCCTGATTTTGCTAAACAATCGTTTAATACATGTTAACCCCTTGTCAGCCGAGAAAAAATGAATACAAGCCAAACGCAAGAGGTATAGATCCTCATGAGCCCCCGCATTTGCGGGGGTTCATGAGGATCCAAGCCGCTCTTGCTGACGCCACTTGGTATCCATGTCATAGAAAGGACGGCTTGTGATTTGTGACGTTGGATTTAGCAATGATTTCATAAGCTCTATCTACGTACATTAGCAGTGAAGGGGTTTAATTGATAAGCGCTTCTCACACGATAAACACGACATTTTACTAAATAGTTCTTAGCATACGAGGGGGGTTTCTCTCACGACTGAAACGCATGATTTTTCTAAATGTGGTCGCTGATTGTCCCGGGCGCGAGTCAGTGTCAGTTTCTCCCCTCTGGAACAAATTTGCGCCATTCATCTAAGGATGCGATCAGCAGTAATCGCTACCATCTCAGACCTTTAGCTTATTCAGACTTACCCGGCAAGGCAGTTTAGCCCGTATTTTGAGTATCTCATGAGCCTCTGCGGCCGCAGGGGCTCATGAGAATCTATACCGCTTGCTGTGAGCTCTCGGCCATACTTATAACTTTTTATATCGCTGTTCGTCAGAACATGGAAGGTATTACGGTGTATTTCCCAGTCAGTGATTTGGTCCATTGCCAAACGCCCCGCATTTCGCACAGAGGGTAAAAGCTAAAAAGCGTGACTGAAGGGTTATGTGTGCTGGTCTGTGATTTGTGACCTTACGGGTCAAGACAGCACGGTCCAACAATCACAGACCAACACACTTCTTTATATATCCCCCAATTTTTTGGGTCCGCTGCAAGGGCGGTTGATACACTGAACTGAGGCAGCCAAAAAGCCTGGCGGGACATAAGTTGGATTCCCATTGCCAGTGAGATATTCAGTGTCGCTGTGGTTCTACATATGGAACGACCAGTGAACTCTCTACGTATGAAGAACAACGGAGTAAAAGAACGACAGCAAGAGGCACAGATCTTGAGGATCCCCATCTTTCTGCGGGGGTTCCTCAAGATCTGTGTCTCTTGCAGACGGCCGGGAACTCGTTGGCTTGAAGACTGGGGACTAACATGTTTCTTGTATCAGCGGAAGATTATAAAGATGATTTATTCCCATCTCTTTCTTGTGAACTTGACTTCATAATATCAGAAAAACGAAAAACCAAGATGAAAGAGAATTTAATCAAGGTTCCGTAGGCAGATCTGTTACTGAAAATCAGTAAGCGCGCGTGTACTCATCAACCGGCCACTTGTTCGTGTCACGAAGTTAAACTGAACATCTCCACTCCAGTGATGATTTGTGTCGCAGCAGAAAACGCGCAGCACTGAGCAATGTTAATTCTGCTATTTACCTCGCTGGAAATGGGGGAATGAAATGTTTTGGTGTGCATTCACGAATTCCACCCAGTCTGGAGACCTGACCTGCCAGTGCGAGACAAATCTCAAATATTACTACTATTATTACTGACACAGTTTCAGTATCGTTTCAAAGCCCACTCCGCAGACGGCGGTGACTGATTCGCATACGGCCATTTGTGGACTGTCACGTGATTTCGGCTTAACCTCTACACTGCTGAGACAAAGTGAACACGATCCAACTGCAAGAGGCATAGATCCTCATGAACCCCCGCAGTTGCGGGGGTTCATGAGGATCTATGCCTCTTGCTGAAAATTCAACACTTTCTATGTTCCTTGGACTGCTGGTGCTTCTTGAAGTTGAATTCATCTTTTAAAAAAACAGAATCTGCGTTCACTGGCAGTTCAAGGGGTTAACTAGTATGAGAAGAGTAACTTACTGAGGCTTATTAACACATTCAGTCGAGACGAGCTGAATTCGAATGCGGCACGTCTCAAATGAGTTAATGTTTGTCGCAATACCGTTTTAGCGAGCCAGTCATCGTGTCTGCGTCAGCGATAAAGCCTGTGGTTGCTTCCCAGTATGCCCGAAGACGTTTTGCTACTGGGGGTCAAGGGAAATTCTAGCGGGATATAGGCTTGGAAGCAAAGACACCAACAAACCACAGCGACTTGACTGTTTCCGATGTTTTCAGTCTTTCCCGAACTAGAAATCTCACCATATGACAGTGGAGACGCTCGCAGACACCACAACTCGAGGTTATCGGCATCAGACTGGGACAAAGACCAGCAGGCTGCTGAAGAGGAATCGAACCTCGGCTCGGCGACTCGGAACAAGCCAAGTCGATTTCGGCCCGAACATCTTTTGATCGCTTCTTTTGGAGAGATTTATGTGCTCTGTGGATGCATGCAAATCGCTGTTCAGAAGTATAGCATCACATTCCTTTAGCGGTTCAGATTCCGACATCAAAAGACATAGTTTCTAAGTGTGATAATATAAACACCCAGGCTTGGACGCCCGCGGCTGCCTTGACATCCGATGACTGTACTGAACACCTAGACTACTCTCCCGTCCGAGGAAGATTGATGCAAACGCGTATGACCAGCAAGCAGCAAGAGGCATAGATGCATTGCAGGGGCTCATATGGATCTATATCTCTTGCAGATGGTTAACTTGAAGATTCCTGCTGGAACGGCATGACATATTGCATTCCTGCCACTCTAGGAGCGACCCGGCCAATTACCCCATTGAACCCCAACGCCGCATTTCGTCTCAAATTTTGGAGGCGTCACCGAACAACTATGGAGCCAGTTGCACTGAAGAGATGGTTTGACCCTTGAATTATCAATGGTCTATCTATGTCCAACTGTACTAGTGCGTCGGGGATACCGTTTGCGTCTGTACGGTGCGGTAACTCGATCGCTCCAGTCACAAAACTGCGAACCGCAAAACTGACTCGGCACTGAGACCCCTGCTAACGATTTCACACGGGATCAAGCATGCAGAAATAACCACGGCGGCGGATCATAAGGCAAAACCCACCAGATGAAGTCGTCAGTCGTTGTTGCTGTTGCTGCGCTCCTGGGCTGATGGAAAACTCCCAGGGTCACCGAGCAGGCTGAGAGGATTGCGTGTGTGGCTGCTCTTTATGATTGAGGTGGGCCACGCTGAGCAGAATGTCCTCGGTACTTTCACTCGGCCGCCAAATAGTACGCGTCTTTTTTTTCTGAATAGAAAGGCGATCCAGTGATTCTTAGGGCTTAAGGCCTTGTCAGACGGTACATTTTCTGAAAACGGCAGTTATTTTCAAAACAGCTGTTTTTTTTTTGTTTTTTTAAACTGTCAGTTCAGCCCCCGTCTGACATAGCCTAGGAAACGGAAGTAAGGGAAGAAAGAAACACTCAGATAATTGCTCTGTCGTGGAAGAAATTCACACCAACTTGAGATGTGACTGTCAATCGTGTCAGTAAAAAGCAAAGAAAATATAAAAGAAGAAGAAAGAAATACGCTTGGGAGGGCAATTACAACTGTGTTGTAGTTGTCCTTTCTATGCATGTTTCCTTCCTCTTTGGGATTTTCTGTATACGGAAGTCCGGGAAAGAAATGAATACACTGTGGAACAATTAAAGGCGGAAGTCTTTGATTAGACACTGAAAAATCAGTTTCCGTTAAGCGTATTTATTTTTATTTTCGTTTTCAGGTTTAACGTATATTTCCATTCCGCGAAAAAGTACTCTGCACTGCCCCCCCCCCCTCCCGCGCCCAACCACCCGCTCCTAACCAACAATAACAACAAACAAACAAAACAAAATAGCCCCCCCAAAAACAAACAAACAAAAAAAAACCAGACAAACACAACCGAAACAAAAACAACAACAAAACAAACAAAAAGTGCGCACTGACACCACCAAAAAAAAAAACAACAAAAAAAAAAACACCGGATCTTGGGGGGATTGCTGAGGTGTCGAAATCTAGTATTTCTCCCGCGCCAGGCTGTAACCATACGCAACATGGCATGTATACTGAAGAGCAAAAGAAATGCGACATTTCTTTTGCTTGTCAGTATAGGTCCGGAGTGCCCAGGACTGACTGATGTTTTATCACTCCTCACTTCCTTTAAGGTTCCCACAACATATGATCACTCAGTTTGTCTCAGCACACTCATGCATTTAACCTTTTGGCTGTCGGTAGCGCTTTTTGTGGAGATGATTTGTGAAGACGTTTTGCTGGTGGGGACCGACATTCAAAGGTAATGAGCCATCAGGTTGCAAGTGACGCTTTTTGTCGAGGTGATACCTGCTGCAAACGTACGACTGTCAGTAGCACGTTTCGTCGAGGTGAGGAATTCTGCAGGGATCACCTCGGCAAACAGAGCTACCGGCAATCAAAGAGTTAAGTGTGCAGCTGACTGGGAGATCACTTGGTTCTCATTAACCCTTCACATCTACCTCATTAACCCGAACAGCTGCAGGCCTACACGCAACCCCGGACCGATCCCCTCAGTGCCAAGACGTAAATCATGTTTATGGCGCGATCTTTGACCGGCCAATCTATGCCTCTTGTATATGATGTAATTTTAATCCTTTTCAAAGACACGTATCACAAGTCATCATCTCGATGCCGCATCTGTGTTTCTCACTCTGTATAACCCATATCATACTGAGGCTAAAAGTTTCAAATGTGTACACTGCCATATGCACGCTACATTATAGTACTTACAGATAAGGATATAGACCAATGGCTTTAGTTCAAGGGTAGTGCCAGAATAGCTTGGCGCCTCTAGGCGCCAAGCTATTCTGGCACTACCCTTGAACTATTATTGTCAAACTTATTTCACACACTGGTGTATTCCGAATGATAAGGGATAATCATCTGGATGAAACTCTGTGCTTTCTGCAGAATGAAGTTGTTAGCTGAGGGACTGCAAGTTTACCGCACCCCCCACCATGGCCTCTGGCATTCCAGCCAAGCCCCCTCAGCCTCCCAGTGATGTTGTTTGTTTTGCTCAGTGCTGCATTCGATACATGATATGCAAAATATGCTGGCAGAACGTGATGAATTCAGAAACAAAGCAAGAAGGAACCGTGCCGCGTCAGTGTAGGAATTCATGACAACAAAACCAGAGGCAACTCTGACTAAATGTTGACTAATCAGGGCAGTTCGGGTCAATTAGTAAGTCAGCCAGCCGTGCGGACTCAAAGAACGGCTGTGTACACCGGCTTGGAACGCAACGTTAATGTTTCGGGAACTTGTCGATTCGGTTGACTATATGTCATGACCTAACCCTGTCAGTCACTGCCAGTACAGGCACACCGTGATTTCGATTGTCAGGTTGAACGTCAAAGATCCCCAGGAACATGGATACAATGTGGTTTCAGCAAGAGGTATAGATCCTCATGAGCCCCCGCAGTTGCGGGGGCTCATAAGGATCTATACCTCTTGCATGAGTTGAGTGGTGTTCGGTTTTTCTCGTCAGCATGTCTCCGGCATGTGGTGGGTCGATCGTATGAGTACATAATAATAATAAATAATAATACCGTTATTATATAGGCGCTTTTTCTCAATTTTTGGGCAAATCGACTCAAAGCGCCGCGAACTGAAACCCAACACGCACTCTCACGTAACAGACACGGATTACGCCATTTAAGACAAACAGAGTACAAGACAGACGAAGGGCCAGTTCAGCTACTGAAGTTACAGAGATTTTTGCCGGATCGCTTGGCTTGTATTTGAAATTTGTAAAGTGGCCTGAAACCGGTACCAAAGTGTGTGTATGTATGTGTGTGTGTGTGTGGGGGGGGGGGGGGACATGGACATAATGATAATATTTTGGACTGAATCGCTACATCGGCGTAGGAGGGTGAACCGGACATGGAACTGAGTCTCGCTGTTCGGATGAGGGATGACGCATCGTGTAGAAACCCGGGGTCAGAACTTGATTTTTGCCCATAAATAGCCGCGACTCCGTCAGTCAGACTTTAGCCAAAAAGGACACCATCTCAAGTAGTTGAGGACTGACCATCAGGACCTGATCAAGGCCACCCAGAAACCGTCGTGGATTTGGCTTCACAAACGACGTGTGTCTTTGTTGGCAGCCGAAACGAGGCGGCCGCGCTGAGTCCACACTGGTTGTCTCCGTCCCTCGATTCGCGGTAGCGACTGAAATCGAGGGAGACAACCACTGAGTGTTCACTGTCAGCAGATATATGAATCATCCATAGCGAATCGAGGGAGGCAACAACTAGCGGTCAGTGTGCACGGTTTCCTGACGTGATGTAGGCCTATGACCCCAACGTCGGTGGCGCAAGTAATTTTTTGTATGTTGTTTTGGTCCGCCCCGCTGTAATATGACTCAGTGTGGCACCGACTGTAGCTCAGTATCGCGATGCGCCAGTGGATGAGTACGACTGCAGTACACGTGATAGTGCAGTGTAGCATCTGGTGCTCGCCGTGATCAGGCATTGCTCCATCCCGATTTAGTTGTCTGCAAGACGGACATAGATTCTCACGCGCCCCTGCAGGCAGATTTTGGCTTCATTTGCATCCTGAGGCTGAGGAGATCTGGAACCGGGGTCGTGGCTGGTCACTAGAGCACTGCAGCTAGGGAGTGCAGAAAAGCATTCGTGTCACGGTCAGTTCACACAGCGGTTACTCCAGCGCCAGAAAACTCATTCGATTAAAGGAACGTAGTCGCAAATGGGGGCCAGCACAAGGCAAAGAACATCATGAGCCCCCGCATCTGCTGTGGCTCATGAAATTCTTTGCCTCTTGCAGTTGTGTGTCTTTTGCGAGGCAAACGAGTTCTTTTCTTTCTTTCGTTCGTTCTTTCTTTTTGTTTTGTTTTACTTTATTTTGTTATGTGTTTTTTTTTAAATTTCATTTTAGCTTATTATTTTATTGTGTTTTATCTTCTTGTATTTTATTTTATTTCAAAGATTTTTTTTTCTTTTTCTTTCAGCGGTCGAGTGAACGACTTCTGTGGAGAGAGCATTTTGTGAAAAATTATCCCGCGTTGATTTTTCACTGCTGGGTAAACATTGCCCAGAACAGACGGCAGGTTCATCCTGGGATAGCCAGGTTCGGTAACTGAAATGTATCTGATGGCGTTGCGTCGTTAATGCACCTATGAACCAGTAAGCATAGTTTCTTCAGGCCGATGTCCGCCAGAGAGCCTCATTTTTTGCTGCCTGCTAACTGATGTGCACTTTTGCTGTACTTTCCTGTAATAAACCGTCTTTCAAAGATGATATTGGAAACATAATCTGAGCGTATGTGGCAAGTTATACTCGCATAAAAAATGAATGTTGATGAAGGAACCCTGAAACACATAAAGCACTGACATGGCTACGACAGGATGTGGATCAACCATGATAGTTCAAGGGTGGTGTTAGAATAGCTTGACCATGATGGTTCAAGGGTGGTGTCCGAATACCTTGACCATGGTTCAAGGGTGGTGTCGGAATAGCTTGGCGCCTGTAGGCGCCAAGCTATTCCGACACCACCCTTGAATTATCATGGTCAGTTGATCCGTCTCAGTCTACAACGGTGACGTAGACCTCAAAGGATGTCTAAAAAAAGAAAGATAATTACATCCTCAGGATGTAACGAGTTAACACTGACGATAACAAGATTATAACGAGATTAAAGCAAAAAGGGGCTGGGCGGAGGTTTGCGTCTAATACGCTTTATGTTGACTGTGAAAACACGTTAGTTGCTTAACTGAACATCATTTTACTTCAACCCTAACAGCCGGTGATGTGTGCCGCAAAAGTTAACCCCTTTAATGACATTTACTTTACAACTTGATCCAGCTGCGGCAAGAGGAATAGATCCACATGAGCGCGGGGGGCTCAGTGACCAGCCGTGTCATATCAGTGCTAACTGGTAAGTTGTGAAAGTTAGTGTGCCTGCATCGTCAGTATAGTGAATCCACGAAAGTTCAAAGACATGATTATAATAAAGTTAGTCAAGGCCTTTAGAACATGGTTGGTAATTCAAGGGTAGTGTCAGATGAGCTTGGCGCCTGAAGGCGCCAAGCTCATCTGGCACTACCCTTGAACTGTAAGAAAAGAAGTGGTATTATAAGACAGATGATGCTCCCTTGAACTGTAAGAAAAGAAGTGGTATTATAAGACAGATGATGCTCCCTTGAACTGTAAGAAAAGAAGTGGTATTATAAGACAGATGATGCTCCCTGAAGAGGTAATTTGATCATTAGTGTCACCTGTCATTAAAGACGATCATTTAGGTGGCTACAGCCGTCTAATTGATGGTCTTCAATGACAGATGACCTCTTTAAAGAGAGGTCGCTACCAACAGGTTCTGCTGTAAAACTTGAAATATATTTAAGTCTTTCTTGTCGACTGTAAACACATAAGTAAGTAGGCAAAAGCCCATCGGAGATTGGGCGGGAGGAGGAGGGACGGGGGGGGGGGGGGGGGGGGGGGGGCGGGGGAGCGGTTTGGGTATTAACTGAAATGTGCGAGAAAACATTTCTCAAGTTTACGCGGTCAGTTATATACTTTTTTTCGTTTGTTTTTTGCTTCGAATTCACGTATTTGCTATTAAAATGGACTTAAAAATAGACCCCTCTTTTGGGTTTTCAGTGTACAGTGTCAGGTGCATATTTAACTCATTCAGCCCGGCGCACGTATTTCCTAAATTTTGGAGGCGTCATCTAACGACTATACACCTGTTGCAGGAGATGGATCGACCATGATAGTTCAAGGGCAGTGCCAGATTAGCTTGGCGCCGGACAGGCGCTAAGCTAATCTGGCACTACCCTTGATTTATCATGGTCGACCCATCTGCTGTAGTGCGTCAGGGCTGAATAGGTTAAAAGGGATACGTGCAACTGTACTTTCGTCAAGTGCATGCACATCAACTGATTACTGCAGGGAACCGCAAAAGACAGGGTCCTTAAAACGTCGACCCATCTGCTGTAGTGCGTCAGGGCTGAATAGGTTAAAAGGGATACGTGCAACTGTACTTTCGTCAAGTGCATGCACATCAACTGATTACTGCAGGGAACCGCAAAAGACAGGGTCCTTAAAACGTCGACCCATCTGCTGTAGTGCGTCAGGGCTGAATAGGTTAAAAGGGATACGTGCAACTGTACTTTCGTCAAGTGCATGCGCATCAACTGATTACCGCAGGGAACCGCAAAAGGCAGGGTCCTTAAAACGCAATATATGTCGGTTTGGGGAGTACTAAGCACGGCTTGCTTTAATTTTGTGTTTGTTTATTTCATTTGCCTGGAAGTTGTTTTCGTCACTGATTTATGACGAAAACGTAGGCACATCAGTTAACCCCGTCACTGCCGAGACTGAAATGGAGAACACGATCTAGACGCAAGAGACATAGATCCTCATGAGCCCCCGCAGTTGTGGGGGCTCATGAGGATCTATGCCTCTTGCCGGCTGAAGCGGCCACTTTGTGCCCGTGTTTCATGAGCGGCTGGAAATCTTTCGCGTCGAATTAACACAGATTTTAGAGTGACTGAATCACTGACAATCTGCGCCCGCTGGCAGCAAAGGGCTTAATGTATTTTACAGTTTTATGCACCAAGCGCATGCTAGCAGAAAATATTGTCTGTTTCAGGCCAAACAAGAATTATCTGGAGCACAGGAATTCATTTGGCTTACATTTCAGTGAACACATTTGCTTCTAGCCAAAAGCTTGCTGCCATCGAACGGCACTAAAACCATAGCGAGCCCATTTAAAAAAAAACTTTAGAAAAGCGAGATTTTCATCGTAATACAATGAAAATTTCGCTTTTCACAAAAATGAACTGTCTGCCTTTTTATTTCTCTTTTTAGGACTGAGTCAACAGTAAAAGAATGGAGGACGTTGTACACGATTAAAATTATAACTTGACGCTTTAATCGACGTCTAAATTAAGCCGTCCGAAATTCCAAAATTCATAGTTGTCCTCTGAAGACTGTATTGTACTTCAGGAGATAACAGGACCATGATGGTTCCGCAAGGTTGGTGCCAGAATAGCTTGGCGCTTACAGGCGCCAAGCTATTCTGGCACCACTCTTGAAATTATATGGTCGAACTAATACTCCTGAACTGGTATGAGTACTGCAGAAGACAACAGTATTTATCCCCAAATCAAGTAGGTCAAACATTGCACGGACTTCAAAGATTCCGTGGATTAATTCATCCAGCCTGCTCCATCTGCAAGAGGCGTATACATGTATTCACGGGGGCGGATCAGTAAAGGTCCAACTTTTTGTTTCGGACCTTCAACCTTTTTTTTTTTCAACAGCATCATCTAAAAAAATTAAAGAATTTGGGGTTCGGTGGGGGGGGGGGGGGGGCGGAATCCCCTCCCCCAGATCTGCCCCTGATTCGCATAAGTTCCTACAGCCACAGGCACACGTAAGAATACATACCACTTGCTGGCAAGGAATTTGCCTATTGCACATGCCCATAAACAGTCTGAACAGACTGCTTCGAAGATGCATGCCGCTGCGGAAGCGACTGATCTAGCGAAAATGTTCTTTTCACACCTTTCAGTGTGAGCGCTTTTACTGTAAAGGGACTCAACCTTATTGTCTTTACTGACTTAATATAACGGGGCGCGGCTCAGTCAGCCTGTTTTTTTTTTTCTTCTATTAATATATATATATATATATATATATATATATATATATATATATATATATATATATATATATATATATATATATATATATATATATATATATATATATATATATATATATATATATATATATTATTTATTATTTTATCTTATTCTAACTCGGGAGTAATTCCTATTACCACTCAGTGTAGATCTATTAACCCCAGATTTCATAACACAATCTGCCTTCACTGACAGTGAAAGTGTTAATTAACAAAGATTTCATAACACAATCTGCCTTCACTGACAGTGAAAGTGTTAATTAGCAAAGATTTCATAACACGATCTGCCTTCACTGACAGTGAAAGTGTTAATTAACAAAGATTTTATAACACATCTGCTTTCAGTGAAAGTGTCAATTAGCAAAGATTTCATAAACACAATCTGCCTTCACTGACAGTGAAAGTGTTAATTAGCAAAGATTTCATAACACGATCTGCCTTCACTGACAGTGAAAGTGTTAACTTGTGAGTTTCACAGGAGAGGACTTTAGAAAATAGATCGAAAAAAAAAATCGAAGAGAAATACTCAGTGACCCAGCTGCGCGACTGACTAGGCAGGGAGTTTTAAAAAAAACTTGGAATTTCAGTGTAAGATTTCAAAATTCCTTAGGAACCGAAGACGACAAGTTACCCTGCCTAGTTCATTTGCGGCCGTTCAGTTTGACAGTTCCAACCTTAAATTAGGCATAGAAAAAAGAAGAAGGGAACAACATGTATTTAAACCCTTCACTGTCGGCCGAGAAAAAGAGTGAACAAGATCCAAATGCAAGAGACATAGATCCTCATGAGCCCCCGCGACTGCGGGGGCTCATGAGGATGTACGTCTCTTGCTGAGATCCGCAAAGTGTATTCATGTTTCTTCTACTTTGGTCGTTGAATGAACCAGAAATAAAGTGGCGGAACGCCCAGTGTATGTACATTGACGGGGAAGAGGTTAATGGTATGGCACTGGCCAAAAGATTAGTTAGTTATTATTATTATTATTATTTAGGCGTTTTACCCAAATCTGCGAATCGGTTCAAAGCGCCGCGAACTCAACCCAACACGCACGCTCACGTGACACACAGGCATTCACTCTGAAAACAAACACAGTACAAGACAAACGCAGGACATTCACGTGGTGCGAAGGGTCAGCTCAGCTACTGAGGTTTCGGAAATTTTGATCGCTTGTATTTTGAAATTTTATAAAGTGGCCTGAAACCGGTACCACAGTGGGATTAACGCTGAGCAGGCGACTAAGGCCATCTCACGGCGGCTGGCCAAAAGAGACAATAAACTGATAGACTTATATACACAGACACACACAAAGAAACAACTAAAGAAGCAAATATGTACCAAACGAAAGCAGACGTCAAAGTAGTTAGTTTGTCAAGTTAACCCCTTCACTGCCGAGATAAATTGAACCCGATCCGAACGCAAGAGACATAGATCTTCATGTCCCTTGCTGGCACCTCTTTGTGACCACGTTCCGGCGGTTTGCCGGACGCCTGCGAGTGGAGCGGGTTCTCTTTGGCGTGGAACTACTAGAACAAAAGTTTCAAAAGCACAGCCTGCGTCCAAGCTGACGGCAGGGCAGAGGCCGGTTAACAAACACCACCAACCTGCAACAGACATAGACCAGCATGACCCGCAGCCGCAGGTGTCGCATGATGATGAACACCTATCGCTGCCCGCATAAATCCTTATACCTCAAGCAGAGAAGGTCCTGTGTCAACCATCTACGAGTGATGCCACGGACTGAACTTCAAGAAACCTTACCGACAACGACACCGAAGTACTCAAGACCATCAGCCATCGGATACTGACAGAGTTTAAAGTTAACCCTTTCATTGCCAGAACAATAACGAGCAGAACCATTATGTACAAGAGGCATAGATCCTCATGAGCCACCGCATTTGCGGGGGCTCATGTGGATCCATGCCTCTTGCTGACCCTACTTTCTATCCATGTTTCCTTGACGGACGAGATTCTTCGACATCACAAACCTGTGACCGGTTGCAGAGATAAGTTTTAAGTCCTTCCCGCGCTAAGCTGAGGATGAAAATGAAGTTCATTAGCCTACATCCAGCAAGAGGCATAGATTTTGACGAACCCCTACGGGCTTATGAGAATCTATGCCTCTTGCAGATGCAAGGTTTTCGCACTGGACCCCGCGCTGGTAGCAGGAATCCGATCTGATGTTTTTGTGTTCAGGTAACGAGTGCAGGCCCCAGAGTACGGGCCCGTCCCATAAGATTAGTTCCGCTATTTACTGCTGAAAACAGACAATCTACCCCCTACACAACCAGGAGGGTATTTGAAGAATCCTTAGAATTTACAACTAAGAACATTTTGTATCAGTTGTCAAAGATTTTCCTCTTAGTTTTTCTCTTCTTTTTTTTTTTTTAGATTCTTTTTCCCGTGGTGCGTTAAACCATTTGGCCCCACTAAAGCAGGAAATTCATCGACCATGAAAATTTAAGGGTAATGCCAGATTAGCTTGGCGCCTAATGGCGCCGAGCTAATCTGGCACTACCCTTGAATTTTCAAGGCCGATCATCTCTTGCAACTTGCACATAGGTGACACCTCAAAAAATGCGGTCGTGGGGTTTAATGGGTTAAAGGCCTTGAGATGGCCTTAGTTGCCTGCTCGGCGTTAAACCCAAATAACTAACAGCTTAATGGGTTACACTAAGTCTCTTTCCGTATTTGTATACGAAACATCCTGGCAGAAGAAACACCATAGAGATTTAGTATTATAGAAAACGACAGGGGACCCAGTTTTGTTTGTTGTTCAGTATATACCAAGTGTGTTATGCGAAGTAATAGCGGACATAGCAAGCGTGTTTATATGCTTGTTATGTCAATTACTTTGCATAACAAAGTTTATTATTATATAACATAGTCGGGCATATAATACAATTCGGATATCTGAGAGGGCTTTTTCAGAGGTCCGATTATATATCGGACCTCTGAAAAAGCCCTCTCAAGTACCTGCTTCAAACTTTGTTCAAGTTATAATAACTCGGCTCAGCCTTGTAGTTATACAAGTCTCGGCAGTACTCAGTCCATCTGTTTAGTATAGCAGTGTTTTCTGAGCCAGACACCAGCATCCTCCAAAACAACCAGGCTGGGGCCAGGAAGGCTGAAGACCTGCCAGTGTTAGCTGAAGAGGTGGAAGAATCCGTGCGCGGCCTGAAGGGAGGAAAGTCTCCAGGTATAGACAACATACCTGCTGAACTGTTGAAACATGGAGGAGAAGTAACAACGAAGGTCCTCACTACACTCTGTCAAAAGATCTGGGAGCAAAAGAAATGGCCAGTAGAATGGACACAGTCTCTAGTGATCCCGCTCCCCAAGAAAGGAAACATGAAACAGTGCCAGAACTACAGAACTATCAGTCTGATAAGTCACCCTAGCAAAGTAATGCTTAGAATCATTCTCAACCGCCTCAAAACTTTCGCCGAGGAACTGCTGGCAGAAGAACAGGCTGGCTTCAGAGTTGGAAGAAGCACTGTAGAGCAGATTTTCAACTGCCGCGTCCTGATCGAGAAACATCTGCAGCATCAGCGCGAACTCTACCACAACTTCATTGATTTCAGGAAAGCATTTGATCGCGTCTGGCACGACGGACTCTGGCAAGTCATGAGATCGTTCAACATAGAGGAGGGACTGATCCAAATGATAGAAGCGCTTTACAAGAACGCCTGCAGCGCGGTTCTACTTAACAATCAGTCAGGCGAGTTCTTCAGGACGACGATCGGTGTCCGTCAAGGATGCCTGCTCTCTCCTGTCCTTTTCAACATATTCTTGGAGAAGATCATGCAGGAAACCCTCCACGACCACCATACTTCAATCTCTATTGGTGGCAGATCCCTGTGCAATCTTCGATTCGCAGACGATATTGACCTCATGGCAGGCAGCAATAGTGAGCTCCAAAACCTGACAGACAAACTTTCAAGTAGCGCAGGGTCTTATGGCATGGAGATCAGTACGGATAAAAGCAAAGTGATGATCAACACCACAAGCGACAGCAGCAGCAACATTAACATGAACGGCCAGAAGCTAGAAGAGGTCAATAGCTTCAAGTACTTGGGAGCCACCCTGTCCAAAGACGGTAGTTGCGTAGCAGAGATCCGTATCAGGATAGGTACAGCAACATCCGCAATGGCCAGGCTGGACAGGATATGGCGAAGTAACTCCATCAGCTTCACCATCAAGTACAGGCTTTACAAGTCCCTCGTAGTGTCTATTCTACTCTACGGCTGTGAGACTTGGACACTGCTTGCAGACTCAGAAAAGAAAATCCAGGCCTTTGAGAACAAGTGCCTGAGGAAGTTGCTCCGCATCTCGTACCGCGAGCACAAGACCAACGAATATGTACGGAGCATCGTCACTTCCCTGGTGGGCCCACATGAACCCCTTCTGGCAACCGTGAAACGGCGCAAGCTTGCTTGGTTTGGCCACGTGACCCGACACAACACCTTGTCCAAGACTATCCTCCAAGGCACTCTCGAAGGAAGTCGTCGGCGAGGTCGTCAGAGAAAGAGTTGGGTCGCAAACATAAAAGAATGGACCGAACTCGAGATGCCAGACTTGCTTGCCACCGCCCAAAATAGAACTCAGTGGAGAGCACTGTCTGTTGCTGCTGCCTTTCAGTTCCCCCAACGCCCAGTTCGGGCAAGGGACTGATGATGATGATGATGATGAATAACTCGGACATACGTATATCCGACTTTGTTATATAAACACAGTTTGAAGCAGGTACTTGAGGGCAAGGTACAGGCACAACTGATCCACGTCACGTTCTACTTTTCAAGTCCTGTCTCAGTTTCAAAGTTTGTCTTTGCCTCTCTAGTCTTTGCCGGTTCAGTCTACAGTCACAGCACAGCAAACATGGACCCATAAGAAAAGAGATCCTAAGACCCTTCTTACTGTCTGAGCAGAACTTTTCTATTCGTATATTTTTTTTATGTTTATAATCATGTACAGTTAGTTGGTCAATATTTACTGCATATCACTTAAGTACTGTATGCCATTTTGCATAGTTTTATGTACACTAACCCGTAGTACCATATTAGCTTGGCGCCTTCAGGCTCCAAGCTAATCTGGCGCTACCATTGAATTATCATGAATTACCCTTATGGTTATTATTGAATTACCCGGCTTGAATTATCATGCTCGAGCCATCTCCAGCAACTTGTACGTAGTCGTTAGGTGACACCTCCACAATTTGGCAAATGTAGCCATGGGGTTAAATGGGTTAAGCGGCTAGTTTTTGATATTTAATAAACGCGTCACACCATCATCATCATCATTATCATCATCATATCCATCTTTTTCTTTTTCTTCTAAATGAGCGATGTGTGAAGGCGACGAAGACGAAAAGTTTTTGATTATCATTTTTTTTTTTTTTTTTTTTTGTAATCACTGTTCACAAATATCTATTAAGAGTTTGGAAGTCGTTATAAACTGGCGTCAAGTGCTTAGTACTAAAATAGTCTAGCAAATTGACATTTATTCTTCGAAAATTGTCCCATCAAACGATCTAACGTGAGTTTGTGTGTAGTGACACAACCAAATGAACTCCGAGAGACAACGGGAGTGAAAACAAAAAGAAACCTTGAAGTGGGTCATTATGTTGAGTCAAGTGCCCACGCCATTCACTGCCGACAAGTACTTTGAGTTCCATCATCGTGAGCTCAACACCCTGTTACCCCCTACGCCGAAGGATCACGGCGGATAAAGTGAGCAACCTATAGTCTAGACGGGACTGAAAACTTCGTTTTGCACAAATTGTAGTGCTCAGCAATAGTTCGAAGATAACACGAACAATCGAGCAATAATGCGTCCAAAAAGAAGCATAGATCCTTATGGGCCCATGCAGGATGGACTCCATCAACAACAGGAACGGATGACATTTCAATAATAGATCCAGCAAGAGGCATAGATCCTCATGAGCCCCCGCGACAGCGACAAGGATCTATGCCTCTTGCGTTGGATGTCACTGACAGACGCGTTTCGGACGGGAGCTATTTTTCTAGATTCAAGAGTCAAAATATCTACTTTCGAAGACAGACTCATGAGATACTTATAGATACTCATGAGACCCACGACCAGCGGCGGCCCATGAGAATCCGTGCTTCTACCAGATGGGTTGCCTTGGACAGGGGAGTGTTTTGGACTGAAGTACCCGTGTTTCGTGTGCCAGTACTAATGGTTTCTGAAGGACCCCGGAGTGCCCGGGAAGCGGCAGTGTGTCAGTTGTACGGCTTCTTCGAGTTAGAAAGGAAGGTGGAGAGTGATCGCGTTTGAAGGGGAGGTAGAGCATCTAGTGCAAAACCAATCGCAACAACAGCTCCTGGCGGCAAAACTGAACTGATACAATAGGATAGACCCGTAGTCCAGAAGGAGGTGCTAGACTGATAACTTGGCAAATGCCGCTGGTGAAAATCGACGGTGTCAATGTCAATATTACGGCTTCAGGGCATAATTAGTTAGTTATTCAGTTGGGTTTAATCCTGTCGAGAAAAAGTGAACACGACCCAAACAAAAGAGACATAGATCCTCATGAGCCCCCGCAGTTGCGGGGGCTCATGAGGATCTATGCCTTTTGCAGGCATCACTTTGAATCCTACTGTGAAGCGGTTTGGGCTCTTTGGCTTTGAATTGACGAAGAATACGTCGATTGGCGGTCAAGGGGTTAACACTTTCGAGACGTGTCGCATCCGGATTCGCGGCTTTATGCCGCGAATCCGGTTGCGACACGTCTCGAAAGAGTTAACGTCGAGCAGGCAGCTAAGGTCATCTCACGGTGATCAGAATGTGTGAGAAGTATCTAGAATTGCTACGTCACAGTATGTCGTGCAAGAACCACAATTTCAGGCAACGCGGAAGACACTGCGGCGAGGCCACAGACAAGACTGACCTTGTCTACTACTGACAGTACCACGTGTTTTGCCGAGCAACCAACTTTTTCAAATAAAAATGTGGTCCCAAAAGACAGGTGCACTCTCAAGCCAGGCTTTCTGCAACTCAGGTCATTTCCTTGCCGGCTGTTAGGACAAGAGTGATGTCGGAATGTTCATCCACAGTGCTTCTTCGGTAATGCCGGGCACTAGCGGTATTTCTTGGAATACATGGACGATGAAGGCTGTTATCTATCCGGGCTCAGTCAGTCTTCATGTACCCTGCACCCTTAGACAACCCCCATACCCTTCCAAGAGGCATGTTCCCCTTTGTACATCTTAAAGAGGCATATTTCCTCATATGCCCCTGCAGCCGTTAGAGGGCCCATGAGAATCTATGCCTCTTGCTGGCAATCGCCTGCCTCATTTACTTATTTATATATTATACATATACGACTGGCCATCAGTGTCAGTCCGAACAACCAGGGCCTACTCTTTACACCTGGGGCCAGTTGCACGAGCTTAGTCCAGCGCCAGCCACTAAGCAAGGTGCTCCGCTATCTATAGCGGAGCGCCTTGCTTAGTGGCTGGCGCAAGACTAAAGCTCAGTCCTCCAACTCGGACCCCAGAGGATGGATAGGTCAGTTTCTGCCAGCGGCAAGACTGAGACGTGTAGTCTCATGTGACCCTGTGGAGGCGGCTGGGAGGCATAACAGTCTATGCGGCCTCTTTCAGATTAAAAGATTTCACTGCACTACTCATGCAGTACTAGAAATGACAAATGTGCTGTTCAGAAGTAGCGTCCCAATAATAATAATAATACGTAGTATTTATATGGCGCATTTCTCATATTTATAATATAACTCAAAGCGCAGGACATAGCCGCGAACTGAACCCAACAAGCACGATCACGTGAATCACGCGCATTCCACCACACACAGTACATTAACACAGAACATTCACGTGGTGCTAAGGGCAAGCTCAAGCGAGCTACTGAATTGTTTGGAAATGTAAATCGTTTTTTTTCTATATTTGAAATTTGATTAAGTGGACTGAAATTAATGTCAAATTCGTGGGGGAGAAAAGAGCCGGAGTACCCGAAGAAAGAACCCCCGACGGTCCGCCCGAATTAATGGTGACACTTACTAGAGGAAAAAAGTCCAACGCCGGAACCGGGTATCGAACCTCGCACCTCTTGCATTGGTGGCAGGTGCTTTTACCGCTGCGCCACGGACCGCCCCAACGCCAAAGGCCGTCTGGCCGCTGTGCGGGGGCTCATGATGATCTTTACCTCTTGCTGAGACCACATTGTGTCGAGGCCATGTGCTTTGGGCAGTTGTGGCGGCTTTTCCCGGTCGATCAGTGAACACAGATTTTAGAAACAGCGTGCACGTCCGTTGCCGGCAGGGAAGGGGTTGGTGAGTTAACCCTTTACGTCCTGATACGCTCTCATATGAGATAAATTTGAGCATGATAGTTCAAGGGGGGTGCCAGAACAGCTTGGCGCCCAAGCTGTTCAGGCACCACCCTTGAACTAGTCATGGTCAGGAACTGAAATGTAGCCTTCATAGCACAATTTTGAAAAAATCAACATCAGGATGTAATGGGTTAACAGCGTACACCAGATTCGTCCTCACGGCGACATTTTGCGTGGCAAATTTGTCCTTAAAGTCAAAAGACGTCAAGTTCAATTTTGGTGAAAGCGAGATGTTGACAGTAGTAATTTTGACAATGATGATCTTTTTTTCCCAGTTTCCCCAGAAGTTGACTTACTGTCTTGTGCCTTCTACAGGGAAAAGTAATTTGCCGTGAGAGGAGTAGTACGCCAAAAATGACTCAGGAAAAAAAGACTCGGAAGTCGATCTGGTTGAGAGGCATTTTTGGCGTGTTACAGCGGACCAATCAGAAACGAGGCTCACTTTTTACTTCCGGCCAACTGAGCAATAATGTTTTCTACAGACTGCACGGTCTCTCAGCCTCTCATTGCCAATGAGAGGAGACTTCGGCTCATTGGTACACTCGGGGGTTCCTCAGCGGATCGCAATTCCCCAAGTTGGGAGTTGTCCGCAGGAATAGCTTGGCGCCTATCGAGTACTGTGAATCATGGCAGAATGGAGCAACTTCAGCACTCGGCTTAGACTGACGGCCGGAAAGGCAGGTCTAAACCCCAGTATCAAAACATCTTCGGGACTACGACGGCCGCAACTGGGCCCGCGCCCAGTCCTCATGGGCCCGAGGACCGGCTTTGCTTACCGGGAATCACTGACTCGGATTTACTGCGTTGGAGGGATTGAGGAGAAGAACTTATCCACTATTTACTGTATTTGTACAGGGCAAGTCTTTTGATATCCAGTAATGAAGAGAGCCTCGGCATGCAGCCGTGAATGGCAATCGGAACAACGATGCGCAAAGGTTGCGGAGTAAGGTTTCGAAAAGATATCATCAATGTTTGGTTTATGTGTTAGCGTTTTTGTCATTTCTTAAACTGTGTGAATAGTTCCGCCGCGGCAGCGTTTGCCTTCATGGCACCTCTTTTGATATACGACCCACAACTGAACTGACGTTTTTATACCGCCTATAGAAACCTATCCAGTATGTGCCAGTGCCTTGTGGCATACAATGCCGTCTTCTAGAATGTTCTTCCGTCAGTCCCATTCGATTAAGTTGCACAAGAACGTTTTCGATTCAAAGGGAGTACAGCAGCCGAAAAAACAACCACTACGCTGTACTAGAAAACAATTCGGAAGTGAACAAAGCCGGCCGACGTCGGCTTTGGTTGGCCCGCGCACTACCGTGCGCGGGCCAACCAAAGCCGATATCGGCCTGAGAACTTTTGCTCGTTGTTCCTAAGTAAGTCTAATTTTGAACTAGACTTCAGTCATGCAACAAAACTGAACCGAGTCACACCGTTTTTTTCCAACAGGACCAATGTTTTCGTACCCTGCTGGAATCTTACGGAACGATCGACAATGCATCTCCGCCGCGGGAACACAGATGTTAAAGAAATTTAGCAAAAGGGAAGTCCTCATGAACCCCAGTATCTGGATGGTTCTTGAGGGTCTAAGGCTCTTTCAAAGCTGCACTGGGCCGGGAATCCGGCCGTGGATGAAACCCAAGAGGTATTGTTGGTACAAAGACTGGCCCGGAATTTAAAGGAAGGTGTGCGGGTCTGGGATAGTCATCAGACACACAGGAACTCAACTTTTTGCCGTAGAGAGATAGAGAGAGAGAGAGAGAGAGAGAGAGAGAGAGAGAGAGAGAGAGAGAGAGAGAGAGAGAGAGAGAGAGAGAGAGAGAGAGAGAGAGAGAGAGAGATGAAATGAAATGGAACTTTATTTCTCAAGACTAAATGATGAGGTACACAACTGAACCTTTTTTCAATCATGTCTTTGCACAAGCCCTCACACAACACAGACACGCGCGTAATGTATAAGAACTAATTAAAGTGAAAAGGCAATACGTGATCATCAAAAGGCTAATTTAACAGTTACACACACACACACACACACACACACACACACACATGGACACAAAACCCTCAGAGTGGGTTACCTACCATTTTATGTGAAAATGGGTTCCCATATTTCTATTTATTCTAGGGCTCTGGAGTTGATGCGAATGTTTAGAACTCACCTTATAACTAAGCTCTACAACTTAAAATAAAATAGACATTTTCTAGAAACAGAGCTATTGGATGGAGAAAAAAATGGGTTTCTACCCAAAAAGTGGGTGCCTCTCAGTCTCACACAAAACTGGCATTACAGTGAAAATACCTCACTAAAGATACCTTTGGTTGATTTTATTATTATGATTGTTTGGGTGGGGTTGTGAGGGGGTTGGGGGTGGGGGGGGGGAGAGGTGGTGGGGGGGGGAGGGGGGTCATCACTTTTGGTTTATAGAGCTGCTCAATGCGCTCTTATGAATGAAAGATTTTCATTATCAGTGGAATCAGTAGGTCATTTCAGAGGCGCGCACTGAGTTGCACGTCGAACCACTCACAAATACTCATTTGGAGTGCACCAGATGGATCCAGTTGGCAAAGTCCCACATTCCACACTATAGGACAGCTAAGACTGAAAAGCAATCGCGGCGTTTATGGCGCGGTACAAGGTTTAAAACTAAGAAAATGTTGTTTTTAGAAGCGTGTCGGGCAAAAGTTTTTATCAAAACTGTTTTAAAACCTCTTTTAACTCAATTTTTCTTAATGTTAAAAGTGTTTTATTGTACATTGCTTAACGTCCCGACAGCAACAAGGCTTTCTCAGGACGTGCCTGCACTGCTTGTGAAAAAACCAACAACTAAACAGAACATTGAATGTATGTCGCCAGCCGGTCAAATACATTAAATAAACCTAACACATGGGGCCTAAATAAAGCTAAGACCATTTAGCAACACACATCCAATATCAAGAGCTACAGGCAGTGCAGACAGTAGGGAGAGTTTTAAAAAGGCAAATACAGGTGAATGGAAAAAGGGCCGACAGAGACACATGCCCCAGAATAGAGAGAAAAACCCACCCTGTGGGGCTGACCAGGGTGCCCCTGGGAAATAAAAAGTAGTTAACCCCACCCAAGTCCCCCAGGGCAGACCCGGGTAGGGTTAAAAGTGTTTTAATTTACAAGCGTGTCGTAACTGTTATGCATCTATTCCAACGTATAGTGCTGGATATTTTTCCCATCCTCGCCTTCTCTCAACACTCTACTTTCCAGTCCTTCCCTCAAACACCCCCAACCGGGTCTGCCCTCAACACTCGACTTTCCAGTCCTTCCCTCAAACACCCCCAACCGGGTCTGCCCTGGGGGACTTGGGTGGGGTTGGCTACTTTTTAGTTCCCATGGTCACCCTGGTCAGCCCCACAGGGTGGGTTTTTCTCTATATTCCGGGGGCATGTGTTTCTGTCTACCCTTGGTCCATTCACCTGCATTTTCCTTTTTAAAACTCTCCCTACTGTCTGCGCTGCCTGTGGCTCTTGATATTGGATGTGTGTTGCTAAATGGTCTTAGCTTTATTTAGGCCCCATGTCGTAGGTTTTATTTAACCTATTGGACCGGCTGACGACATACATTCTGTTTAGTTTTTGTCATTAGCAGTGCAGGCACGTCCTGAGAAAGTCTTGTTCCTGTCGGGACGTTAAGCAATGTACAATCAATCAACCTTCCTTCAAACGGACAGCATTCACACAAATAATACTTTACTATTACATCCGAAAATGGCCCATCCAAGCCTGCATTCTTTTAACTGCACTAAACGACTGACTGCAGCAGACGACGCTTGTAACGACGCTGACTCTGTGACGTCATTTGCATTTAATCAATTTGTGCATACAATCCAAAAAGAGATGCGGCATTGATAACATCGACAAACCTACAAAATAAAGCAACAGGTTGAACCAAAAGGTCGGACAGGACAAAAGACAACAGCAGCTTCACCCAAAGTCTATATGTCCTCTCTTACAATGCGCACTCATACAATCATTTCACTTCATAGCAACCGGCGCACGAGAATACATATGAAATTTGTCACTAGACCTCCGACAACATCACCCAGGAAGCATAACACACTTTTTTTTTTTTTTTTTACAAAACAACCACACCCTCAAATAACAAACTTCATTTTGCAGCAACATAAACACATATTCCTCCCTCACACAAATACAATACCCCCCCCCCCCCCCCCCCCCCCCCGCCCCACTACCTTTCGTATCTCTCCGTTTCACTTCGGCTCACCGATGCAGTTGACCCATATCAGCTATTATGCTATTTATAGCTCAGAAGGGTGATGTCATACACACGCCCATTTCAGTACACATACACACACAGCTGGGAAATGTTCAAACACACTGTCTTTTAAGCACAACAGTGCATGTGTTAACGCCAAAATGAGAAAAACTGATTTTTGTAATTTTTATGAATCTTTACCGCAAGACAATGCAGAAACAACCCTCAGAAAAAATGGGTGTCTGACTTGGGCACCCAGAAGTTTACACACACCCATTGTCCATAATGATGGTAAAGACAGTCACTCATTTGAGCTATTTCGTGTACACACACACACACACACACACACACACACACACACACACACACACACACACACACACACACACACACACTGAGAACTACATAAAATAAACATGAACGTTAAAAAAAAGAGTATAGTTTGAACAATAAGAGAGAGAGAGAGAGAGAAGAGAGAGGAGAGAGAGAGAGAGAGATGATGAATTTTTGTTTTTTTTTTAATTCAGGATAAAGCCATTAGGCAACTCAATGCCTGTCTTACAAGCTGTCCTGTAAACAAAAGAGAACACAACAGGAAAAGAAACATAGCATGCAAAGAACAACAATAATAATAATAATAATAATAATAATAATAATAATAATAATAATAATAATAATAATAATAAGATGAGGAAGCAAAACTACGGGGGAAAAACACAATAGGGGAATCATCGAAAGGAGGGAAAAAAATGACAATGGAGAATTTGTAACTGCCTCCGATGCAAAAAGCAAGAGAACGAAACGCGTGTACAGCATTAATATTATACTCATCTAAGACAGTGTCATAGAATCAGCAGCATCAATAGCGTATAGAGACACCGACAAGACAATAGATGATCAGTTAGCAAATGTAAGGAGAAAGAAAAAAATAATTGACGTTTACGTCTTATCAGCAGTATTATTCTTATATGGCAAACTGTGAAGTCACGCTGTTTGGAAGTGAGTGTGCAATGCACGTTTAAAATGGGTTTATCAGAAAATGATTTAATGGTTAATGCGGGCAATGAGTTCAGCACTAGACATACTCAGCAGTAGAATGGGTACATTACTAATAATGATATCTACGCAGAGAAAGCAAAGCTTGCAGATAGTTATGGCTGCGAAGATAAATGTTTAAAAAAAAGACTGTTCTTGAAACATGATACCGTTGGAGTGGTCTTCGTTTGCGATGGAAGAGAATTCCACAAAGTCGCCCCCGAGAATGCTAGACTGGTTTTAAATAAGTCTATTCTGGTTTTTGGGTACTACATACAGGCTGTTTGTATCGCCATAGCGGGACTGTGACCGGACTAGCAGCTGGGTTAGATATTCCGGAGTGTTGTCATTCTGTCAAGATGTAGAGATATTCAGGGTGTCAAGATGTAGAGATATTCAGGGTCCGGTGGAACCAGTAGTTATGGTGTGACTGTTGCAGCGTGAGAATGTTTACCCTAGTGCAGAGATGCTGCCGGGACGTGGTGAAGGCTGAGTAATTAGTTATGGTGGGGACAGGGGTCTGTTGACTGTCTACTGTCAGATGTCATACATAAAGGGGGGGGGGGGGGGGGGGCGGGTAGTTTTAATCAAGGGAGAAAGGAAGTGTGTAGAGTGTGAGAAAGTGGAAGAATGGGTTAGTTGAGAGCTGGCGGCCGGCAGAGAAGGACTGTAACCAGAATAAAGAAGTTTGGTACTTTATGTATTATTTTGAAAGGACGGAGAGAAGAGAAGCCTTTCACAGTGGTGGCAGCGAACGGGATTATACAAGAAGAGAATACTTCTACCAAGTATATTATTTCGAACCCAACACCTCTTAGACAAACTGGCCAGCTAGCTAACTCCGCAACAGGCGTTGCGTAAAGGACACAGTAAGACCGGTGTTGCCAAAGTTACCGTGTACACATCGTGTTCAGCAGACAGGGGAGCCTGTCGTGGTAGTGTCGCCGTGGTGGTATAGACGCTATTGTGTTCAGCGGGCAGGGGAGCCTGTCGTGGTAGTGTCACCGTGGTGGTATAGACGCTATCGTGTTCAGCAGACAGGGGAGTCTGTCGTGGTAGTGTCGCCGTGGTGGTATAGATGCTATCGTGTTCAGCGGACAGGGGAGCCTGTCGTGGTAGTGTCGCCGTGGTGGTATAGACGCTATCGTGTTCAGCGGACAGTGGAGCCTGTCGTGGTAGTGTCGCCGTGGTGGTATAGACGCTATCGTGTTCAGCGGGCAGGGGAGCCTGTCGAGGTAGTGTCGCCGTGGTGGTATAGACGCTATCGTGTTCAGCGGACAGGGGAGCCTGTCGTGGTAGTGTCGACGTGGTGGTATAGACGCTATCGTGTTCAGCGGGCAGGAGAGCCTGTCGTAGTAGTGTCGCCGTGGTGGTAAGTAGACGCTATCGTGTTCAGCGGACAGCGGAGCCTGTCGTGGTAGTGTCGCCGTGGTCACGGTGTGAAAGACGCTATCGTGGTTTTATGTGGACAGAATAACCTGTCGTGCTAGTTTCGCCGTGGCCTCACGGCCGGTGTAATAGACGCTGTCGGGAACGATGTTATGAACAGACTGTCATATAACGTTAGTGTGACACAGAGAGACTTACAGTGGACACGTTTGCCGTGGTTTGTGACGCGTGTGTGAGCCCGTCGCCGAGTAGTGAGTACCTTGCATGCTTTCTGGTTCCACCGTTTAGTAAGGTATCATAAGATATCGTTAGAATTAGCGGTTGCATGTACATCAAGTTAATTCCAGTATAAGTTAGGTTTGTTTACAACTTTGTCTGTTTCGATATATATTATACTCTAGAATCCTTAACCACCATAAAGCATGTCAGAGGAGGGGAATCTAGCCAGGGCAGGATTCGCTACTCCTCGGTCAGCTCAGGCGGCTAACGTCCTGGTGGGCATGTCAAATGCGGGGACGGAGTGCGGGACGCCGCGGAGCTTGTCATGAGGCAACAACAGCTCCGATTAGAACATCAAACTAGGTTAGCGGAGATTGAGCTTAAAGCCGCAGAAGAAAGGCTAGATTTCGAGCGGGAAGAAAGAGCCCGCCAGAGGCAGAGAGTAGCAGGTAGCGTAGGATCAGAAAGGAGCTCGGTGTCCGAAATAACAGCATAACAGGATTATGGGGGGCTAAAACACTTAAGGTATAGAGAGGGAGATGACATTGATGTCTTCCTACGGACTTTCGAGAAAGTGGCGCGATAATACCGAAGTACCGGAGATGGGGTGGGCGACGCGCCTAGCCCCGTGTCTGTCAGGAAAGGCCCAGGAAGCCTACAGCAGAATGGGCGAAGATGACTGTGAAGACTATCAGATGTTAAAGAAGGCCATTCTCTGCAGATACGAGCTGAGGGCAGAAACATACCGCGAGCGGTTCAGATACAGCCGCGACGAGAAGCGGACGAATCTTTCCGCGAGTATGCGGTCCGCCTTGGAAATCACTTAGACCGGTGGATCGAGGCTAGTGACGTCAAGGTGCGCGATACCGAACTCCGCGATCTCATCCTTCGGGAACAGTTGCTGGAAAGTTCACCAGGCCACTTAAAAGACTGGCTTCGCATGGAGGACCCGTCCTCTTTGAGCCAGCTGATTTCTCTGGCCGATCAGTATTTATCGGTCCATAAGCCCCGTAGAAGAGAGGGTATTAATTCACCCCCTCCACCATCAGAGCTAGGTGAGCAGGACAGGGCTAGTTCCAAAGATGTGGTGTGTTTCCGGTGTCGCAAGAAGGGACACATTGCCGCTAAGTGTCCAACTCCTAGGGGAGATTTAAAGGGGTCGAGACGGGCAAAAATAGCTCCGGAAGAAAACCTATGGAACAACAACCCGTACACAGAGCAAGGGACAGTCAATGGTCACTCCGTGACTATTGTGAGGGACACGGGGTGCCAGAGGACGTTAGTGAGAGGAGAGTTGGTTCCCAACTCAGCTTTCATTGGACAGTCCATAGAAGTACAGTGGGGAGATGGGCGGACTTCCAAAATCCCGCTGGCATCCGTAGACCTGCATTGTAGTTATGTTAACGGTCCAGTGATTGTGGGCGTTGTAGACAGCTGCCCAGATGAGGTCTTGTTAGGGAACGATTTGGCGGTTTGGGTAGTGGCTCGGGCTGAAACTCGCCAAGGACGAAAAGATCGCATGAGGGTGGAAACCAAATCACATGAAAGAATGCAGGAATCAGGGATAAAATCCACATCCCTGATGGAGGATGAGGGCTTAGGCTCTAGCGAGGGCAGTGATAATCCTAAGGGCCGCTGATAAGGAAACAGGAATCTTTCCGTTACACGAGATGGGGTCAGAAAGTCTGAAAAGCATGCAGGCAGAGGATAGTAGCCTAGCGGAGGTGTGGAAGAAAGTTTCTTCACTGGATGAGGTGGAAAATGCCAGGGTGTGTTTATAGTGTTTGATAGTCTGCTGTACCGGAAGTGGACACCCCGACATGGAGAGGTTGTGAGGTGCATCAGTTGGCTGTCCCAAAGGCGTACAGAGAGCAGCTATTGCAGATTGCACATGATATCCCATTGGCAGGCCATCTAGGAATTGAGAAAACAAAGAGCCGTCTGCTTAGAAATTTTTACTGGCCAGGTGTGTTCGGAGACATAGCTCGATACTGTCGCTCATGCGAGGCGTGTCAGAAAGTGGCCAAGAAGCGGAGTAATGATCGAGCCAAGTTGGTCACCGTTCCTGTGGTGGGTGTCCCATTTCACAAGGTCGCTATCGACTTTGTCGGACCTTTACCCAGGTCTTCTCACGGGAACAAGTTCATCCTTGTCATGGTTGACTATGCCACCAGGTACCCGGAAGCTGTGGCCATGTCATCAATGGACGCCAAGAAAGTCGCTGACGAACTCATTACAGTTTTCAGTCGGGTCGGCATTCCAAATGAGTTGCTGTCCGACCAGGGGACCAATTTCATGTCACAACTGATGCAAGAGCTCTGCAAACTCTTGGGCGTGAGGAAGCTGAATACCTCTCCTTTCCACCCGGCTGGGAATGGTCTTGTAGAGAGGTTCAATGCTACCTTGAAGTCTATGTTGAGGAAGTATGCCAGTCGTCATCCAAAGACATGGGACTCTTATCTCCCATACCTCTTGTTTGCGTACCGTGAGGTTCCGCATGCGTCCACAGGATTCTCCCCCTTCGAGCTATTGTTCGGGAGACCCGTGCGCGGTCCGATGGATATTGTACGGGAGGCCTGGGAAGGAGAAGCCATGGGGAAAGAGGAAAACCTCATTAAGCATGTGTTGACGATGAGGGACCGTTTGTTTGAAATGACTGATCTGGCGCAGGAGCACCTGTCTGAGTCTCTCTCCAAACAGAAGGTGTGGTATGACAAGAAGGCACGTACACTGACTTTCGACGCTGGGGACAAAGTGTTAGTTCTTCTGCCTAGCGCCACCAGCAAGCTACAAGCGGAGTGGCAAGGGCCCTATACGGTCACCAGAAAGATCTATGAGATTAACTACGAAGTAGATACCGGGAAAAGGCGCAAGACAAAGCGGGTCTATCACGTGAACCTGCTGAGAAAGTGGCAGGATCGGGCCAAAGCGTGCCTTGTTATAGACACGTCGTCAGAACCAGTACATTCGAGTTTTGACGATAGGTCCTACCCCGAATTACAAGGAAGGGAGACATGGCTAGACGTGCAACTAGGGGACGACTTATCAGACTCACAGAAGCAGGAGATAAGGCAGCTGTTGTACGATTTTAAGGACGTATTGTCTGACGTACCGGGCACAACGTCCCTCATAAAGCACGACGTGAAGACGGGGAACTCCCCGCCAGTGCACAAAAGGCCGTACAGAATAGCTCAGTCGGCTAGAGCTAGTATTGAGGAGGAGCTGAACCGCATGTTAGACATGGGCATCGTGAGACCGTCAATCAGCCCTTACGCCGCACCCATCGTTGTCGTGAAGAAAGCCGATGGCACCCTTCGTTTCTGTGCGGATTATAGGGCGCTGAACCAGGTGACAGAGTTTGACCCTTTTCCCATGCCCCGTATTGATGAGGTACTAGAGAGTGTTGGAAATGCCAAGGTGATTTCCACCATAGACCTTACCTCAGGATTCTGGCAGATACCTCTTTAGTCTTACTGAAGAGGCAAAACTGAAATCCGCATTCGTCACCCGATTCGGACACTTTCAGTTCGAAGTAATGCCTTTTGGAATGGTGAACAGTTCAGCAACGTTCACGAGGTTGATGTCCGTAGTGTTAGCAGGCTGTAAGCACGCGAGGGCATATATGGATGATGTCGTTATCTTTAACCCATCGTGGGAACACCACATCGAGGATTTGAACGATGTGCTTTTGCGTGTGAGGTCTGCAGGTCTTACTGCAAAGCCCTCGAAATGTGAGATCGATCGTTCTGAACTG